>JARYZH020000032.1:0-1200000 GCA_030021035.2 Notholithocarpus densiflorus | reverse complement strand
CAATGTAAGAAACTCTGTTCGTATGTGTATAGATATTTTTTAAAACTATGTTTGGTTGCAAAGAAAGTGTGGGAAAGGAGAAGAAAAGAAAGAAAAGTGCTTGGATCCTTTTCTTTTTTTGGATTTTCTCAGAAACTCAACCAAATATTCAAGTTCTTTTCTTTATACGAGTAATTGTGATAACCATTGCTGAAGGAATTTTTATGGCTATGGTTGCAGGGTTTGAAAGTTAATCTCATAATGACCGATTACTCAATGCCAGGGATGACCGGATATGAATTGCTTAAGAAGATTAAGGTTTGTATTTTCTAATCGTATTCTTCTTCTTGTTTTAATTTTTTGGTTTAATGGCAAAAAGCATATCACAGAAACCTTATACTTTTGAAGGATTCAGACACCAAAACGTTACTTTTAGTGTTGCTTGTTGATATTAACGTTGTTTTGCTTTTGGGCTACTTTTCAAGCAGGAATCATCAGTTTTGAGAGAGATACCGGTGGTGGTCATGTCATCCGAGAATATCTTGACTCGTATTGATAGGTACTTTCTTATATTCAATCTTTTGTGTCTGCATCAGTATTTGGTTGGAGGGAACATCATTAATTTGCAAGTTTCAACCTAGGTTCATAATTGATGGGATTTTATTAGCAAATGCGCATGGTAATTCTGGATTATGTGTCTGTTTTATTAATGTACAGCAAATGTGGTGAAATTCTCTGTTTGTTAATGATTGATAGAAATCATAATCTGTAGGATCTGGTTATTATTATAATAGCTATATGTGGACATACTCAATCTGGTTGTTTGTGTGAATGGTATAGTTGATATGGGAATTATAATCTGAATCTGATCTGATCTGATCCTAAACAGAAATAGGGTGGATTTTGTGGATCCAATGTGTGAATTTTTATTTTATTTGGTAACAATTATGCCATCAGCATATGATATGATTCATATACGATGTCTGAATTAAGCAGAGTATGAACATAACATGTTCTGATGTGGATTTGTAGCATTAGGCTACTTTCATTGAAATATTGGTAGCATATGATTGTCCATCATCTCACATGCTACAGATCATGGCCCACAAGATGATTTTGTAATATTATTTGGTAGATCTTATAAGAGGGATCTTTTGAAAAGTAGGACATCTTCTCATGATTTTCCTGCAAATACAGGACTGACACAAAATTGAGGAAGATTAGGATGTGAAAATTATGGTCTCTAGTTGATGAACTAATCAAAATTTGTAATGGTTTTATCACTCAGGCCTAGAATAAATTACATAAATTTGGATGATGTTGCAATTGCAATTGAGGTCACTTCATGATTGTCTTAATGAAATTGATGAAAGATTATTAGGATTTATATTTACTAGTTTATTGTGTAAATTTGATTCAACTTCTTAACTCTGTTTGATGTTCCTGTGGTTTTCTTAAATTTGGTTTTGCTTTGCAATGGAAACCAATTTTGACAGCTTATTTTATTACTGATTAACAGTTGTTTGGAGGAAGGGGCAGAGGAGTTTCTACTGAAGCCAGTAAAATTGGATGATGTGAAGCGCTTGAAAGATTTCATAATGAAAGGGGATGGGAAGGATGGTGGAGAAACAAGAATTCACAAGAGAAAACGACAAGATGATTACGCTTCCTTCTCATCACCATCACCATCTCCTGCTTGTGATCCATCATCGCCACTAATGCCATCATCATCACCATCTGTGCGTTCATCAAAGAGGGCCAAACTTCGTAACAAAGATTGATTTACTATTCTTTGCATTTGACTGGCAATATTTTTTTGTTGGCACCCATCCTTGGTGTTTTTGTTTGGCTGGAGATGATTTCACTCTTATATTTGAGATTTTACACTGGCCTGCATAATTGCTGACGTGAGTATGTAACTAGAACCAGAAATAGAGAAAAACGAGATAGAAGAATCACAAATACTAGGAAATATATTCTTTTTGTTTCTCATCCTCGCTTTGTTGGTGTATAGTTGAATTTCCTTATAACGAGATAGAAGAATCACAAATTAATTCAAGGGGTTATTTTGTGTATCAGTTTTTTAATTCATCTCTTGGTTTAATCTTTAATGTTACTTTCCCAAAATGTGATTTCTTCTGCAAAGCTTACTACAAATGTATTTTTGATAGATGTTCATCTTTATCTACATGATGCCTAAAGAGAAATTTCAGGCCCAATAATTAATCGGTCTTGAACATAATCAATTAGATTGGGCATCACTAGTTGCCTATACTAAGGTGTTCTGCTGGTTAACTCCTTTGCCCAAGTTCAACTCTCCTAGTGAGCTTAAACTGTTAAACATAACCTTCACACTATAGCATATACTCTTCTTGTTGAATTGATATTATGGTGTCAGAAATCTCTGTTAAAAGAAAAAACATGGGGTCATAAATGTAGACTAGGCAGTACATGTGACTTTGTGAGCTGTGATGGTGTACTCGATCTAGAATTGGTGTGAGGTGTGAAGTAATGCATTGCAGTGGAAAACGTCGACTAGTAATGTGCACATAAAGACGCAATATCTGCTGAGATCATAAACTGCTGTCCCATTCATTGAGCTGGTGTTGCCAAGCTCAATATATGACATATCAAATTTCTTTCTGGGTTTTTTCTCAAAAAAAAAAAAAAAAAAAAAATTCTTTCTGCGATTTCACTTTCTTTTCAATGGAGACTAATTAGCACCTTCTAATTGCTCTGGCACAAGGACCATGAAGTTGCTCACAATTTAAGGATCACAGCATATGTGTGCTTCAAATCAACTAGTTGAATCGGGTTAGGTAAGATTGGATATGAGTCGAAATTCTAACCCAAATCCAAGTTGTCTAGATTCCACTCTACTCCAACCTGTCATTTTATACAAAGAAAACACTGTTATAAGTGTTGGGGGGAGATAACATCTTGTGAAGAGTTCAATTGACATGGATTGGCTACTTGGGATTAATCTTCCATAATAATTGGTATTATAATATCACTTTGTCAGTTTGCCCACTTATTTGGCTTTCTATTCACACACACACACACTTACCTATAATATAATCAATTTCATTATTTTCTCAATGGATCGAGTTGGAAGTCACTTATAATATAATCAATTTCATTATTTTCTCAGTGGAGTTGGAAGTCATGACAACTAGTGTAAAACAAAATTCTGTTTTTTAGTGTTTTTGTAAGAGACAATTCTTTGAATGAAAATTATTTATTTATTTATAATTCAATAGTTACAATGAGGGAGAAGAGATTTAAATCCTGGACGTCTCAATTAGAAATACTATTAAGTGCCAAATGAACTACAAAATTCTTGGCTCGTATTTGAGATTTGAGATTTATGATAGTTTTATGGTTGGGCCTTTGTATAAATTCACTATATATATTTTTTGAGTAAATAAATACACCATAATTAACTACACTCATGACAAATTGGTATCACAATTTATATTTTCTCTTCAGCTATTAACTCATCTGAGTCTGATCAATGTAAATAGGTATGAATGAAGATCTTCCCCTAGACATAGTATGATCACACTTCAAGAGTTTGTCAACAACCTAGTCTTAAATGCTTTGGCTACCCACGATAAATTTGTGTACTAAAGTCTAGAACAATGTAATGAAAACAATGTTTATAGCTCGGGCATAAAGCAGTTCGAACAATGCAAATAGTCTAAACATTATTTAGTCCCAACGCTATTTGGTGAGAGAGATCTAAATAAAGATTCCTTGTGGGTTCTAACTATGCTTATACTTACTATTAGAACTTAGAAGGGTAGCAATATCATAATTAGAAATCTAAGGTCGGTCAAGACCATTAATGAGGTGTAAAGCTATCAAGCAGGAAAACCATAAAATTGGATGGTTGGCACACTTACTGATTCCCAACCAATTTGCAAGTAGACACTCACTCAATCCATGCTGAAGTGTTGGTTATTTTAGCATCAATTCTTATAATTTGGTTGGTAAATTCATGGTTCTTTGCCAGAGACAGACCAGGTCCCCCAAGGTTTAATTGGGATACAAAGAAACCAAGTAGACCCAAGTGAACCACAATGCTTTTCTAGAAAGCTACTTAACAATTTTTTGTCTAATGAGACTACACTTCTCTCATATGGAACAGTTCTTGAGTAACCAGTCTGTGACACAAACATACCACAGGCACAAAAAATCTTTATATATAATTCAATAGTTACAATAATAGAAGAAAGAGGATTTGAACATTAGACATCTCTGATGGAAACACCAAGAGTTGCCAAATGAACCTAGGAAGTATGGACACTTCATTTGGGGTATTGTACCCGTGTTGTAACTGTGTCTAATTTACCTATTTATTGTGTCATGTTATAATTTTTTTAAAATTGCTTGTATTGCTATTTCGTACCTATACCTGTGTCCGTGCATCCTAAAAATGAATTATAAGACTTTTGGCCAGGCAAAAAAAAAAAAAAAAAAAAACATAATAATAAACAAACAAGATATGCTGATAAGTGGTAAAAGATTTCGGTACATGGTTCATTTCTCATTAACATGCAATGATAATCCAAGACTTTTAATATGTATTTCTATATATTAAGAGAATTCAGAAAGTTAGCTATAACTTCAAAAAATGTCAAAAATACTCCTAATCTAATTAGATAATCATTATTCTTCAAAAATAAAAAATAGTGTTAAAATTATAATTCAACAGAATTAAAATAATAATAAAAAATTACCAGAGAAACTTTTTGCTAAAAATTAGCATGCTCTCCATTTAAATATATCTCACGCAGGTTTAATCCATTTTTTTCTTAAAAATTAGCACACTAAGCCCAGCAGTTTACTCCATTTCAAATTCTAAATTTTAGTTTCTTAAAAATCTATTTTTGTATAACCTCACTAACAGTAGATAAATTCAAATTGAAAAATTACATTAAACTCAAAGAAAAAAAAGTCTCATCACACGTGCGGACCGCGTGCGATGAGGCTAGTATATTTTAAAGTTATTGGTGTCTAACAGTAGATAAATTCAAATTGAAAAATTACATTAAACTCAAAAAAAAAAAAAAAAAAGAGTCGCATCGCACGTGCGGACCGCGTGCAATGAGGCTAGTATATTTTAAAGTTATTGGTGTCAGCCAAGATATGGTTTATTTCTGCTATTTGGCAACTTGCAGATAGTCCAAAGTGGGTGACCTTCTAAGCTTTTCTCGATCATTGTACACTAGACTTTGTGTTTAACGTATAGGACATTGTAATCCAGGTTATGAACTTACGATCATAATCCAACAATCAAAGAAAGATACTAACATATATACCCATATTCATACCAACCATTAACTCAGCACTGGTTTGAAAATAATTGACATCCATATCTACATAATGCCAACAAATTCTAATCTAACAGCTGGATCATCACAATTTGTATCCAAGACAACACCATTAAGATTAAAAACAAGGAACAAGAAAGGATAAGTATAGCATTATTATATGCCCAAAGAGAATAATACCAAGTTTATGTATTATTTGTCAATTACAATGGAATGAGGCAGGACGGCTAAACTGTCACACCCACCAGATAATATGTACATACTATTGTATATCTACAAATAATAGACTAATTAGTATACGTTCCATTCGGCTGCAGTTGGAATTCACAACGTTGCAACAAAGTACAATATGTTCATTTCATAAGACAAAAGCTTATGAAGAGTAAATAATTCCAACCAGCAACAACTACCTTCATTGAAACTGTCAGCACTCAGCAACCAACACTAAACACACAATGTTTCAAGAATTTATTCACATGTTAGCCCCATAACATAAACAATCAAATTAAGAACTTCTTTCAGTTCTCAGAGTCTTTCTTTTACAAATGGTTCTTCACATTTGAGTCCAATAACATAATCTCCAAATGATCCTGCAATCTCTCCAGCTTACATTTTAACAATGTCACCATCACCAAATAATACAGTTGTGAAGGCCGTTGCTGCCACAGCTGCAGCTACCCTAGTTGTTGCTGGGATTATCTTTTTCTTCTATAAAAAACTATTAATTTCTCGCCGCCAAAAGAAAAACAAAGTGAACAAAAGCTTTCGTCGAGAAGAAGTTGTAGTGACTCATGAAGAGGTAATGAAACTTGGAGGAAATGTGAAAGGATTGATTGTTGATGAAAATGGGATGGATGTTCTTTATTTGAGGAAACTAGAAGGTGGAGAACTTAAACATTCTTTTCCAAAGGTTATGTTTAATCCCAGTTATGAAGATGAAGAAGAAAAGAAGGTGGATGTTACACTTGAGAGACCAAGAAAATCTAAGCCCCAGGAAGTTCCATTGCGTTGTGAGCATTCTGGTGCAAATCATCTTAAAAAAGTGAAACCAACATTCCAAGTCCCAAATCCATTGCCACTAAGGCCAACTCTGCCACTAGTATCTATGCCACCATCTCCATCAATAATTTTGGAGAAGCAAGTTGAAGCACCACCACCACCTCCAGCAAAAGAGATTCCAGTTCCTCCTCCTCCTCCTCCACCACCACCATTTATTCCTGCTAAGATAAGTCCAGCACCACCACCGCCACCTCCTAAGGCGGGGAGCCTGGTGTCACCATTAAAACCTCCACCAGCACCAAGAGCAAAATCAAACAACAAGAGCAGGGAAGAGGTTTCAATGGGGGAGAGCTTGAAAGGGACTGGTGCTGGCCAAATGAAGCTGAAGCCACTGCACTGGGATAAAGTTGTAGCTACTGCTGATCATTCAATGGTCTGGGATGAGATTGTAGATGGATCTTTCCGGTATTTTGTGCCTCAATATTTGTCATTTCTTACATTATAGCTAACCTCCAATGCATTGCCATGTCTGTGTCTGTTAACTAATTTTTATGTGCTGTTCAGGTTCGATGATGAACTTATGGAGACTCTCTTTGGATATGCTAATACCAACATCAAATCCCATGAAAAAGACAACATCCTGTCAACTTCAAGCAAGTCCAACACTGCCCCACCAGCTCAAATTTTTATCTTGGAACCACGAAAATCACAGAACATAGCAATTGTGCTAAAATCTCTTATAATCTCTCACAAGGAAATTCTGGATGCCCTCTTTGAAGGCCAGGGACTCAGTACTGATACCCTCGAGAAGCTTACCAAAATGGCCCCAACCCAAGAGGAAGAGGCTAAAATCCTCCAATTCAATGGCAACCCAACTAAACTTGCAGATGCTGAATCTTTCCTCTACCACATATTGAAAGCTGTTCCCTCGGCATTCACTCGTTTCAATGCAATGCTTTTCAGAACAAACTATGATCCTGATATCCTTCACCTTAAGGAGTCCTTGCAAGCACTAGAATTAGGGTGCAAGGAGCTAAAATCCCGTGGGCTTTTCTTAAAACTTCTTGAGGCTATTCTCAAGGCTGGCAATCGTATGAATGCTGGAACTGCCAGAGGCAATGCGCAAGGTTTCAACCTTACTGCTCTTCGGAAGCTCTCTGATGTAAAAAGCACAGATGGAAAGACTACTCTACTTCACTTTGTTGTGGAACAAGTAGCTCGATCAGAGGGTAGACATCATCTGATCAGTCAGAACCACAGCCTTGGCAGAAGGATTGGCCAAAGTATAAGCACAGAAAACTCGGATAGCCTTACAGCAGAAGAGAGAGACAAAGAGTATCTAATGCTTGGTTTACCAGTGTTGGAAGGCCTTAGTACTGAATTATCTAATGTAAAGAAAGCAGCCAACATAGAATATGACAATTTTATCAATATGTGCTCCACTCTTTGCGTCCGTGTCACAGAAATTCGGCAGCTTATGAGACACTGTGGCAACGATGAAAGAGGTGGGTTCATGAGGGAAATGAAAGGATTTCTGGAGGAAAGTGAAGAGGAACTTAAGTTGGTGAGAGAGGAGCAAGCAAGAGTTATGGAGCTTGTTAAAAGAACAACTCAATACTACCAAGCAGGAGCTCCCAAAGACAAAGGGGCACCCCCACTTCAACTGTTTCTTATAGTCAAGGACTTCCTTGACATGGTTGGTCAAGTTTGTTTAGACATTTCTCGAAAGCTACAGAAGAAGAATGTCACACCACCTCTGGGATCATCGCCACCACTTTCACCATCAATGAAAACTCTAGTGAACTTCACAAACTTCCACTCACATTTCATGTCAGATATGTCTAGCACATCTGACTCTGATGATGACTTCTGAGGAGGATTAATTAAGATTATGCAGAAATTTGATTATGGAAAAACACAACTGGATGAAACTTTGATATGGAGTCAGCTGCCACATGAAAAGTAGACTTTAGAACTAAATCTGTCATGTCACTTGCCTGACCATTAGTCCATTGGGCACAAGCAAAAATTTCATTATCTCATATTAGTATAACTTTTTTTTTCCTCTCTCTCTTTCTCTCTCTAAATTTTAGAAATTATAAATAATGGATCTTGGTCAGTCATAGAAGCTGAAAGCCCTACGTACTTGGAAAACATGAAAAAAGAAAAAATTGAAAGCTCTGAAGTGATAAGTTCTAGGAGATGAAAGTATGCGAGTCTAAAGAACACGTGCTACATTGAGGTCCTCATGAGCATGATGTCCCAAATGCAATCCCTCCCTCACCCAACATGGAGCGTAACATATGAAAGTTGTATCTGCATATGGAAAAATGTAACATTCCTCTAGTCTCAATTAACTACACAAATTTCCTGCTAACCTAATTTCGAGGTTTATATACATAAGCCCTACTGTTAGTCCTGCCAAACTGGATTTTGAGAGGGTACATCCAGAAATGGCTATTATTTTCAGCCATTTTACATTAAGTGGTCACTAACACATACAATACATATACTTACAGTAGATGAATTTATAGCATCTTCAATTTCTTCAAATATATATGCCCCACAAAAAGGGACTTGACTGTTCTAATTCAGGACTTCTTACTCGGTCATAAGTAGTCACCAACTGTTCTGGATCCAGATCATTTTTTCTCGTTGAAGACTCAACAACCCCAGATGCTTTAAGCCCCCCACCCCTTTTCAAAAAAATCTTGTAACCATAATCAAACCATGAATGCAATCAACATTCTAGAGTTTTTTGAATAGTGTCAGTAGGCAAAATCATTTCTGTTGTGTGTGTTACGCAAGCTAGTAGAGCTATAAATACCTTCAGATGGCCTAACAGGTGAAATGCTGAGCCTGTAAGTGGCTCTTTTCCTTTATTTCCCTTCCAAGTAATTACTAATCCAATATATAGACCAGTGTAGCAGAAGCCCCTGTAACAGTATAATTAGATCAACTGCCAGGGCAGTCAAGCTGGGAAACAGTTATTCCACTTGCAACTGCCAATCCCATATACTAAATGATTTTCTTGCTTCTAGTTATACATTGAATTCAACTCTAATCAAGAAACAATGGCAGTTCTGTTGTCAACCACAAAAAGTAATGACAAATCAAAATCAAGAGGCCATCAGCTAACTTACTTAAACTAATTGTATTGGAATTTAAAAGAAGGTTAATAGAAAGACGAACAATTACAATGCATCAGAATGCAGCATTTCTGTAGTCATCCTTGGTAGAAGTAAGAACCACTCACATTTGGAGGACAGTCACATGTATCCAAGTTTAACTGTCATGAAAAGTTGAAATCTGATAGATAAGCAGATTTTAATGGCTCAGCTGGAGGCCTCCATAGTCTCAGCCTATATTTGCGTGTATATTTCAATATCAACTTTCTCTGCAACATGGAAAAATTTGTTAGTTGTTTTAGGCCAAAAATTTCCAGGCTGTCTATGTTAGTTCCAGCATAACTTGAGTCACTGCCGTCAGAACAATATTGACTAATTAGTGTTATTGAAGTTCACACTTCAAAAAGATTTGCTTGCATTATAATCAACTCCATTTTTCACCGTTGTGTGTTACCTAAATATGTTATCAGTGGGCAACTATAAAATTTTCCAGCTAATAATATCATAAATTACTAAAGTTTTAATTAATCAAGTTTTCACTTAATAGAGTGAATATGCAAAGAAGAAAATTCAAATCACAAATGGCTGGACTACACCTCATGAAGCAGAGGTGACTAATGTGAATCTCCCCTTCCTCTTCCTTACACCCCCCCCCCCCAACATCCCAAAACGAAAAAACTAAATTCGTCAAAATTATGGGAACTGCCAAGTTAAAAGACCTAGTATCAGCAGGAACTAGTGTCTCATAGCACAATAAACAATATAAAACTTAACCTTAGACAGACATATTAAGATCCTGGTAAATTGGATAACATGCATGTTTCCAAGGTATGCCAAGTTCCTTGAGCTTAAGGGTCCGGGTGTCATGCTTGTTACTTTGTTCAAAACAAGCCGTCTCTAAGCCATTGCCATGCCTACAAATGCTTACATTTGACACAAGAATATGTCGTAACAATACACGTAGCTGCTAAGCGCTAACATGTCCATTTGCATTTGTGATGCAGAGCTAATAAAAGGAAGTACATGTTGTGCTAAACAAGAGGCTTAACTTGAATTTGTTTTAGACAAATTTGTTGAGGAAAATTGCTGTCTAGGCTCAAACAGCACAGGTACCCTTTTGGGTAAAACTTATGTACAAATTCCTTAGGTCCCAAATTGAATTCAACCGCATGGTTGTATCGACCAGTGTAACAAAAACAATGTTATCTTTCTCAAGAACAATTAAATTCAACCATGTCTTTAGTTGGTCAATGTAACCCATGTTTAAATTTAATTAGGGAACCTAAAATGCAATTCCTACTGTATCTAATTTTCATCTTTCCATTTTATTTTCCCACCTTTTCTTAACAACCAAAAAACTGCCAAAAGCCAATTAAATTATCAACATTCAATAATAAAATCATTAACTTTAGTTTTTTTTTATATCTATTGTGAGTGTTGGGTACTTGGGTTACAGTCTTTACAGCCACAGATAATGAAAAACAAAAAGTAAAAACATACATAAGTTTCCACATTTTACAAGCAAAGAGAGAATCAGAGTTCATAGAGGTTTTACCTGATTGGTGCGCGCCAACAGAGGATGACCGTTGATCTTGGTGGCACTGCACACAATGCTGATGCTACGATTAGTATTATTTGTAAAGGAAGCATAGGTACTTTTGGGCCTTTCCGGATTTGGGTTATAGAGCATTTATCCAGCCCGAAACCATAGTAGCAGTGTGAATATTATTTTATTTTATTATTTTATATTTTTGGAAAAGAAGCGAACATTTTTTATAGGGTAAATTTAACTAACTACCCCTGAGGTTTGGGCAAATACCAAGGAGGTCCATAACATTTCAAAATTGATCACTTTAGTCCTAAAGACAATTTAATCCTAACTCCGTCAGCCTCCGTTACTCATTTTTCTTTCTCAAACCTCTCTCTCTCTCTGTAACTCTTTAGTTCCTTTCTTTCTCCCTCAAAAGTCAGACCTCTCTTCTCCCTCTCATCTCTCTCTCTCTCTCTAACCCAACCCACTCTCCTCTCTCTGCTCACCCTTTCATTGTCTCTTTCTTCTTTTCACAGCAGTGGTTTGTGGGTTTAGTGGTTGTGGGCCATGGTTGTGCATGGTTGTGGGTTGCCGGTGCTGAGTTTTGGTTTGTTGTGGACTTTTCGGTGGTAGTGGGTTTTGATGTGTGGTGGGTTTGTTATGGGTTTTTGGGTTTGTGGCCGGTGGTGGGTTTCGATATGGGTTGGATTTGCAGAGGTGGTTGTGGGTTCTTATGGAGTGGTGGGTTTTCTATAAGTTTTTTGGATTTGGGTTTTGTTGAAGGATTTGAGTTTTGTAGCAGTGGATTTGGCTGGGTTTTGTAGCCGGTGGTGGTGATGGGTTCTAATATGGGTAAATTAGTAGTGGGGGTGGTTATGGGTAGAGATATGGTGGTGGAGTTGCTGGGTTTTTTGGATTTGGGTTTTATTGCTGAGGTGGTGGTTGTGGCAGAACTAAGGTTAGAGAGATAGAGGGATGAATGAACTGAAGAGAGAAGAAATCTAAGGTTAGAGAGAGAAAGAGAAGGACAAAGGGAACTGAAGAAAGAAGAATGACGATTTCAAAGTCCTAGTCCTACGGTGCTAGCCATCCACTTGACTTAGCTATACTAGATGTGGTTCCTTAACAATTTCAAAGTCTGCATTTATTTTGATGCACTAGTGGTATTATCCAAACAATACAATACATAAGGGTGACTTGGACTCCTAGATGATCAGCTGCTTATGGGATTCCTCATTCCTCTAAAGAACTTTGTTTCCACCAAAATTCAATGACTTTCCTATTTGATGGACTGCCACCAGGGACATTCAGGACGAAGGAAGAGAGGCTTTTGTATATCTTGTACCCGGCATATATGCCGGGTACATGATATAACACCTCGGAAGAGAGAGTCACTAAGAAGATAGAGAAGCTAACAGTAGGCTATAAGGGTGGTTAGGGACAAAGTTGTCTTTAGGGACTAAAGTGGTCAGTTTTGAAATCTTTTGGACCTCCTTGGTATTTGCTCAAACCTCAGGGGTAGTTAATGAAATTTACCCTTTTTTATATGCTCCCATTCCAACCCCAAAAAAAAAATCAATTTTATATGCCAACTTGGAAAAGAATCTTTTGTGCGTTTACCAAATTGTCCAATTTCCCTATCACTTTAGTTTTGTGGGTTGCAAGAAAATTGTACTCAACTTTGGCTTCGTTTGTTACGCAAGTTCAAACACATGTTTTTAGTTTTTAAACAACATTACACGTATTTTCACACACTTTTTCACCTACACGTATTTTCAAAAAAATTGAAAACTGTTGTTTAAACACACATACCAAACGGGCCCTTTATATTCGCATTAATTCAATGAGAACACTTGTTAAAAAAGTATCAAATTTTAGCTACATTTAAGTGCAAAACTCACCCTTATATGAAGTTGCTTAAAAATACATAATTGTTATAGTAATATGTAAATTTATGCACACTATTCATTTTACATGTAATTTTTTTTTTTTAAATTTCTTTATATATTTCAAACATAAAGGAAGAGAGTGGATAGTGACGATTGTCTATGAAAAAAGAAAAATAATTAAAAAAATGAAAAAATTAATATTTAAATAAAATATATTGTAAAATAGATAATATAATGTGGTGTGTTTTGAAAAGTGAATAAGTAAAATAGAAATAATAAGTTTTTTTACGTTAAAATAGACATGAATTTTTGCATAAGTGGATACGAATGCCAACAATACAAACTAAACTTCCATTAGATAGTTAATCTAATACTTTTTTTTAATATAAACAATAGTTAATCTAATACTAATCGTTAATCTATATATTTCTAAAAGCTGAAAAGTAGCATTAATTGTTACTACGCTCCAGTTGAGCCACATCAACGTCCACGTAATTATCTTTTTTTATCTTCTTTTTTTCCCAATTTTCCTATAATTGTTTTTAACATTTTTTTTTAAAAATATTTACACTTCTCCAACCTTTCTCTCTCCCTTACCTTTTCATCTCCCCATTACTTCTCCAACCTTTCTCCCTTCCTTACCTTTTCATCTCCCCACTACCATCTAAATTAATATCATTCGTCCTCTTTCTCTTCATCTTCCTTTATTTTGGTCTTTTCTTATTCACACCCTCTTACTATAAATTTGTCGCTATCTCTTCCATTATATGCATAGTTTTTCTACCAGAAGAAAGAGAAGGGAACCCTAGCTAGGGTTTGTGGCGGCTAAAATGAGAGTATATATAGCAAAGCAATGACTGGTGGCTGTGTGATAAACCCTAAAACGGTATTTACGTAATAAATTGTTTTCGGCTTCGGTGGGCTATACATTTTTGATGGATGGGCTTGGCCTTAAGGTAAGTTAGTCTTTTTGAATTTCTGATCCAAGTTTTGTTAAAGAGTATTAAGCATTTTTTTTCCTGGCCCACACAAAATTAACCCAAATGAATTGGGCTTTTCAGCTCCCCACAATTAGTGCACAAATTATTAGTTGTGATGTGGTGTTTCAACCTAATAAATAGGAGCGAAGAGCCCTCAAAATTCAAACCTCCCTTTTCTCAGTGTAATTATTGAATTAAAAAAAAAAAAACTAATAATAAGATATACCTTATGGCCTTTGTTTCCGATTGGCATTATTGTTTCTAGATGGATCGTAATTTTCTCATCTTCGTTTTCTTTTTCTTTTTCTTTTTTCCATGTACAGATGGTATTTTGCTTTTTTTATTAAAAAAAAAAACTAAATGTACATATAGTCCTCATCTCTAGTCCCACATCAACCTCCAATTTTACTAAATTCATAGATAAAGAAAATCAAAATCCTTCTACATGCCTCGCGAAGACAACATTATCGCTTATTTGCGTGTGTATGTAATGTAACCATGAATGTATTTTTTTTTTTTTTAAGAAAATATTTATTTAGAGCTGTCAAGTACCACAAAAAAAAAAAAGTAAAAATATTCTTATTCAATTTGATCCGTTGGATTTTTAAAGGTGAAGTGAATGTTGGTGAAGGAGACACATTGGTTCTTTGTGCCTTAAATTTCCTAATTGTATCATTGTTTTTGTTCCAACTAGGTAGACTTGTGCTTCAATGGAGCGTGCAGGGTGATTATCAATATTGCCTTACCTAAGAAGTAGATGTGAATCCAATTAAGAGGCTTTCTATAAAGAAGAATACTCCCAAAAAAAAAAAATGATCCATTCTCTCTTCTACTCCCCCTCCCTCCAAACTTGCCATAGATAGAGTCGAATGTTCATTGGGTAGAAAACTGCATGTGTATATGAGAAAGAGAAGAAAAACTCTTTCTATCTCTCTTTCGATATCCACTCTCATTGGAAGGATTCTTAGGCAATGCATTGTGTGTCTTACCCTAGTATAGCTAACACCACCATGAGCAAAGACATAGATGCATTATTGATGGTATGGCATGAGAATTGAATCAAATCCTTCATGCTTGTACACATTTTCAGACACTCAAATCCTTATTTTTGCACATATGTGTGTGCGCGTTGCATAATAGCTCATGGAAATTTACTCTTGCTAGGTCTGATGTGCTTACTCATATTCAATTGTTGTAAATATTGTTGATACCCATTTTTGATAAAAGGGAGCTCAATAGCAGAAAAGCCCAATAACAAGCAAAAAGGAAAGAAAGAAAAAATTAGAAAGTAATGGTAGAAGCAAAGGGCTATAAAAGCCCAAAGGAAAGAAAAGGAAAGAAAGAAGGCCTAACGGGCCAATCTGGCAGAAACTAGCAGCAGGAAAGCCCACAGGCCCAAGAAGAGGCAAAAATGGGGTAAGCCTAATGAGTCCATACCTTTCTCCATAAAGGACAAGTATGGACAAAGGAGATTCAGGAATAGAATGAGACAAAGCCAAGTAGTAGCGGCAGAAACAGTGTAGGAAAGAAAGAAAACAAATGCATGAAGTAATAAGACAACCACGCTATGGTTGGAGCACCACCAACCTATATCTAGCCAATGCAAGGGAGGTGGGCCAACGGTCAAGGGTTTTATTGAGGGGTTGTTTGGTGGAGGGGGGAAAAGGGCCTATTTCTGGTATCCAACCAAGGCCTTTTTTGAGAGGTGCTCTACTAGGAATGCATCTTTGCCCAAAATAGGTAGTAAATGGTTGTGACCACTTGATGCATGGCAGAGAGATAAGTAAAGAAAGACCCAAAGCATTACCCGTCGAGATGAGAGAGAAAGACTCACGGCAGACCCAAATGGATAAGGATTTGTCGTGGGATGAGTAGTGGAAGAGAGAGAAAGCACTGGGCATGCCCAAGTGTAGTGGAGGCTGAACGGCCAACAGATAAGTGAGTAGCCTTGAAGAGATGTTCACAGCAGACAAAAATGATTAGTGAGCAATAGGGGTAAAAGAGAGAAATCCCATAGAATCAACCTAGTATAAATAGGAACAGTAACCATAAATGGAAGGGGAATAATGACCAAGGCAAGGAATAGAGAGAATTGAAAAGGAAATAAGAGGGGAAAAAGAAAGAACAAAGTAAAGGCAAAAAAGAAAAAGTGAATACGACAGAAAATGCATGCATCAATAAGCAATCTTTTCCCTCCCTCTTACCGCAAACTCACCATTTGTAATCCCCAACAAAACAAGAAGTAGCTATCTGTACCCGCTCTCCAAAATGTGCAACTTTAATGGTCTAGCCCAGTAATAAGGTTGTCCAAGTTGGGGTTTGGGCTGTTTTAGTTCACTTTTTGCGGAAAGACCTATTACTTTTACATTCTGCTGTTTAGCTACACTAACTATTTTTTTCTGACTAACCTTTTCTGCCATAACACATCTGCTAATGTATTTAATATTCATGCTTATGTATTTGTCATTATTTGTTGTCTTTCTTTTGGGATGCTTGTCTTCTGCACAGACTAGCCCTTTAGCAAGGTCCTGCTAGGATAGCGGGCCAGACCCAACTCTCCAACCCACAGCAGAAAGGGCCCTAGCCCAAGAGCATAAGAGCCCCTACAAATAGTAGTATATGTTTTTTCTTTCTTGTCATGTTTTAGTGTTTTTGTTATTGGTGGTTTGAGTAGGTGCAGCGTGCTGCCTTGTCTCGTATCCTGCTTGCAGGTCATCTGGTTTGAATATGATTCTTATTCAAAGAAACAAAACAAAACAAAACTACTTAGTACTTACCCATCAGACAGTTTCTTGTCCCCCATCAACAAATCTTTCTTACACAGACTGAGATAACATTTCAAAAATTTTGTGGTCTTTATGATGGCAAATCTTCCCAGAAACGGTGGCAAGGTCGTTCATACAAAATGGTGCCACAAATTATTTAACAAAAATAACAATGATTCAGGAAAGCTAATTTAATAACACTAACAAATTTCAATTCAAATCCTTTTCGTACGTGTTAGCTATTGTGCTCAGGGAATGCAAAAACTCTCACATGGGATCTTCTACTTCCATAATGGTGACAATTCTCACAAGAAACATACTCCTAAAATTTATTTCTGCCGGAGCCTAGTTTGACAAAGAATTCTCTGGTTAATGGACTATGTCACTGATTTATACCTCTATTAACTCAGTTCAATTGCAATTTCTCATCTGAGAATCAGCTTCTACCATTAACTTTAAATTGTCTCCAAAACAGCTGTATGCCTGGGCTTGATGCAATACACACTGGATCCAATATGCTCAAGCTTCAAGACCAGTATTGGCACAATTAATGAAGAATAGGGACTCGTCTTCCTTCCCAATTCTGCGTCTCCAACTCGTTAAAAAATCTGGCCAGGGCAACTGGACCCTGCTGTTGCCAGTAAGAGGCATATAAATATAAGCAAGATTATCAATTTCAGTCTATCACATATAAGAACAGGATTTGCTATTACTGTACCACCATTCACTTCAATATCCATCAGTGGAGCTGCTTTGTTATCCTTGGACTCGTAACTTTTGAGAAGAAAGGAAAGAGTCTTGATCATGTTTGCCTATTGTTTCACATCTACAGGCAGAGAAAAGAAAAACATGTTAGGACTTATTTTTCCTATTCTCTTTCTGTAGAGGGGTTTTTTTTTTTTTTTTTTTTTTTTTTTTTCTTTGGAGTTGGGGGTATACAACACTAAGAATATGTAATTTCCTGTTGGTGAGAACATCAGCTTAGCAGCCCTGGAAAGTACATGTTGTCCAGGTGGTTTGACAAGACAAACTCTTTCTCTAGAGATGGGCATCATTACCTTTTTCAACCAAAAAAAAAAAAAAAACACATACACAAATATTAAGAACTACTTTTTCCTTTTCTCTTTCTAGAGAAGGATTTTTTCTTTGGGGTTGGGAGATATAACGCTAAGAATATGTAATGTCCTGTTGGTGAGTACATCAGCTTAGCAGCCATGGAGAATACATGTTGTCCAGTTGGTATGACAAGACAAATTTTTTCTCTAAAGATGGGCATCATTACTTTTTTTACCAGACATACCTCATCTGATACATTTGTGCTTAATCAAATTGTAAAGATAATCCAAAAATCACAAAACCAAATATTGTGAATATACTTTAACAACATCTTAACAAATGTTCACAAGTCCATCCAGAACTACTTTCATAATTTTTGCTTCTTTTGATGTGAAACTATTTATAAATGAGATTGCCAACTCGGAATTTCTAGATCTATCCTAAAATTATCTATGTAATTAAGGAAGAGAGGGTGGAAAAGTTCTCACCAAAAGAGCCATAAATAACCATAGCAGGATATATAAATGAGATTGCCAACTCGGAATTTCCAGGTCTAGTGATGCATTGAAAGCATCAAGTATCGACTATGAACCACTCTAAAACAAAGACTAACAATGCCATGATAAACACGACAAACCACAAATGACCTTATCCATGTGGCAACAGCTAAAAGCAGTGTCGCCAGTTTTTGACACCATGAGTGACTGTGACATTAACAGAGACAGTATATCAGTAAAGAACTAAAATGCTTCTGCTCTACCATTTAGCCCTTTTAGTATTCCAAACCTCCGCAGAGCACAGAACTCCTAGGTAAGTATGGTGAGTTTTTTTGTCACTTAGCTTAGGATATTTCTTGTACTTTAAACTATTAATGCACCATCCCCCAAAAGAAAAAAGAAAAAGAAAAAGAGTGAAGTCAGACAGAATTTAACAGATCATAAGCTTACAAAATAAGATATCACTGGCAATAATCAGGTCCCAGTCTGGGTCAGCAGCTGGAAAGGTGTCTCCCCATGTATCTGAAAACATAAGTGTGGTCTGGAATTAATAACATTTAATAAAAAAAACACGTAAGTTATTAAAATTGAATAATAGTGAAGGAGAAAATCAAGAAAATTATCTTCCAGCAGTAAGCCACATAAAAAGAACCCAAAGTTAGATTTCTCCAACTAATCACATCTGAATGCCAAATTCTATGCAATGATTACTTTAAGAATTTCCTCAGTAGTTAACAACATGGCTCAAATAACCAAGTGGGCATAGAAGAGACTCACACTTTAGGTGAGGAAGTACAGGAGTAATCCCATTAGCCCTGCAGTTATGAGCTAGCACATGTTCTCTTCAATTTCCTGATCATCATAGTCTGATGTTGTAATGTCCAGAAGAAACAGTTTTCGGAGATATATGGCCAAAGCACTGGTGCCACTGCCATTGAAAAGAACATTTAAAGTCAAAATACAAAAAATACACCCTTAGAAACCAACTGAACCCAGTGATACCTAGAACTTACTAAGATCATAAACTAATTAAGAAAAATAAAGTGTATTGCTTTTAAGTGGAAGCAATACAAAACAAGTATCAAAAAGCTTAAAACGAGTAGTAACTTTGGATAAGGCATATTAGGTTTACACCTAGAGCCACAGCCTCAAAGGATTCAAACCTCAAAAGGAGTCACCAATAAAGCACTAATCTCAAACGTAAGCACAAAAGTGTGGTGTCTTGACATGTATTGGTGCAATTGCAAATAAACAACAAAGCAAGCTTTGACTGCACATAGTAAGATCAAGATGCAAAAATAAATCACCATCAATAGGAGTACAGAACCACGGTGCTAAAGTTTCACGACCCAAGGAAAATGCTAACCAAATCTACATTATACCACAAAGGAATTAGTCAAGTAACAATTAAAGCTCTTCGCAATCGCTTATATACCCAAAATCCTTTAGCTAAACACCTGATAAAAGACTTAGTACACACTCACATGACACATGCTTATATAATCCAATCTAATCAAAATCCACACAATGTTAGAGTATCATGTAAAGTTTGCTAAGAACAAATAATTACAGTCTAATGCTAATAGTAACAAACAAGTGAATAGCTAGTAAACTGACACACCTGCCGAATGCAATGCATCGTCGGCTTTTCCATTAACGAAGGGTGCTGAACTAACCATTCTGCAGAAGCAAATGTCCCAGGCCAGGTCAGAGTAAATTGCCATTCAGAAAAAATTTGAAAATAGGCGAGGCTGAGGGAGAGAGAGAGCAACGGTAGTAACGGACACTGAGAGAGACTGTGGTACAATGGCTGTGAGTGAGAGAGAAATCGAGCCAGCTGACTGAGAGAGAGGATGATAGAAACTGCAGAGTTCACAAAATATATATAGTTTCTGTTCGATCCAGTCCGGTTCTATTCGGTCCTCTTAGGTTTTAATCGGTCCTTTTCGATCTTGTTCGGTCCTAAGAGTATTAGCATTGGGGTACCAGGTTGCTATTTTATAACCCAAGACACCCAAAAAACTCACTTCATTTGGGTTTATATTCTTAACAAAATTTGCCACCTTGTAGTAAGAGCACTAGAATATGAGATGCAAAAGAATGTCTATTTTACATCGTCAAAACCTACTTATCTATTTTACCATTATATTTTATAATTTATCTAAATTCCAGTTTCTATTTTTACATATAACTCATTAAAATAATATAAACTATATCAATAAATAATATAAAAAATTTGGTTTCTCTCCCTTCTCTACCGTATCTCTTCCCTCTCTACCTTTTTGTCTCTCTTTTGTCATTAAAATAAATTTTTTTTTTTCATCCTTGTGAACAGTTGATAAAAAAAATAAAATAAAGACCCACCCCCAAATGTGGATGGATTTAGGCTTGTTGGTAAATAAAATAGCAACTAAGGGATTTTTACAACCCCCAATACTAGTACTCTAAGGTTACACATATGCAACTTTACTGTTCATGAGTTGTAAATAAATAAATAAATCTTGTAATTGTGAGTGAACAAAAAAAGAGAGTGGGAGGAAAGAGACAGATAAGTATTTTTTATTATTTTATTAGGTAGTTTATATTATTTTATTGGGTTATATGTAAAAATAAGAATTGAGATGTTGGGTAAGTTGTGAAATGGGTGGTAAAATAGATTAAGTGGTGTTAGAGGATGTAAGATAAGTTTTTTTTTTTTTTTTTTTTTTTTTTTTTTTTTACATCCCCGGATGCTAGGCCTTAGTCAGTCTATTCGGTCATCTTCGGTCTTATTCAGCCCCATTATATCTTATTCGGTCCATTCGGTCTTATTCAGTTCCTTCGGTCCTCTTCAGTCTTATTTGGCCCCTTTTGGTCTTATTCGGTCCATTCGGCCTTGTTTGGTTCAATCGATCCTCTTCGGTTTTGTTCAGTCCTCTTCGGTCCATTCGGTGATGTTCGGTCCTATTTGTTCCTACTCAGTCCATTCGGTCATGTTCGGCCCATTTGGTTTTAACTGTTTGGTCCTATTCGGTCATTTGGTCTTTAACTGTTATGACCAAATGGTCATGTTCGGTAGGTTTGGTCCTATTCTATCTTATTCGGTCCATTTGGTCTTTAACTATTTATTCGGTCCTCTTTGGTCTTATTCGGTCCTATTCGGTCATTTTTAGTCCTCTTTGGTCCATTTAGTCATGTTCAGTCCTCTTTAGTCTTATCCAGTCTTAATCGGCCCACAGTCTTGTCTGGTTCACTTGGTCCTCTTTGGTCCTGTTCAATCCTCTCCGGTCTTATTGGGTCTATTCGGTCATGTCCAGTCTTGTTCAGTCCGTTCCATCTTATAGGGGTGGCAAAATCTGAAACAACCCGCAAATCCAATACGACTAACCTGTATATAAACAGGTCATGAGTTGAGGCTAAACGGGTTTGGGTCATATTCGAGTTGACACGGCTAACCCGTTTAATAAACATGTCATGTTCGTGTTCAACATGTGACCTCGCCTAACCCATTTGACCCGTTTAGCTTATAAAATTATTAGTTATTTTGATATTATTGCTTAATTAATGGTTGTTTTTATATGTTTATTATTATATTTATAGTTGTAATTGTATTTTAATTTTAGATATATGGGAATTGATAAAAATTATATAGGTTTGGTATGATCTATTAATCAAATAAATTATTAAATGGGTCATTTGTATTGATCTTTACATGACTTGTTAATTAAACGAGTTAAACGTGTCGGGTCAGGTCGACTTGTTTAATAAACAGGTCGTGTTCGAGTTGAGGATTCTTGACACGTTTATTAAATAGGTTAGGTTCGAATCAACCCATATAGCCGAATACTCGTAACTTGACACGACACGAACCCGACGTATGAACACGAATTGCCACCTCTATCGTCTTATTTGGTCCAGTTCAATTTTATTTGATCCAGTCCGGTCCACTTTGTCTTTTTTAGTTTTTTTACAGCCCTATGTCTCCTCTCCACGAAGCTTTGTTGTGCATCTGTTGTTTCATCAACTGCAAGCAAAACAAAATCCATGTGCCCTTTTTAAAAAGCCATGTGACATCCAATCAGCATCAAAAATATTTTTTTTTTAAACCCCTAATTGAAAAATGCAAAATACATACTCAATAAAAGTGCAATCTCACAAAACTT
Organism: Notholithocarpus densiflorus; assembly: GCA_030021035.2. Taxonomy (NCBI): domain Eukaryota; kingdom Viridiplantae; phylum Streptophyta; class Magnoliopsida; order Fagales; family Fagaceae; genus Notholithocarpus; species Notholithocarpus densiflorus. The sequence continues at coordinate 1,177,698 of JARYZH020000032.1, read as the reverse complement.
AATTTTTTTTTTTTTGAAAAACTCACAAAGCTTAAACTTGGTCATATTGCATGGATTAAAAAAAAGGGTTATTTTAACAAATAAAACAATATCCATTCACCAATGGTAAATTCAAGATTGCTTAGATTCATAAATGTAATTTTATGTTGAATAAGAAAATTTGTCAAACACCATAGACGTATCAAAAAAATTAGGATAAATTATCATTTTGACCCTTAACGTTTATGATATGTATCAATTTGATCATTAACGTTTCAAATATATATGTTTAATGTATAGTCCTTATCTTTTGGTATTATGTCAAATCTCTACTTATAATTAATGAATGTAAAATGATGACGTAGCTAATGATGATATTAAAATATATATAAAAAATTTGTTAAAGTATCACTGATTTAAAATCATTTCGAAGAAATCCTTCTTCATAAAATATTCTCTTGAGGAGATGAGTTCAAGCACTTAAATAGCACTTAAATAGTCTCTCTCCGCTGTTTAGTTTAATACATTTCCCTTTCTACCAAAAAAAAAAAAAAAGTCTCTCTTAACTCTTAAGGGACAAGTTCATCATGTGCTGCTGATTACTAGATGATGAGGCCAAGTGCGGTGATTCCATATTTTAAGAATTGAAATGTTAATTAATGCCCTAAAAACATTTGTTAGTGAACTATTTTAGGAAAGTTTTATGGAAAAAGAGAAAAACCAATTAATATTTTGATAGCTTTTTCAATTTTTCATAAAAGTGATATAAAAACCTTCTTAAAATGATTTATTAACAATTGCCCTAATGACACTCGTTAACATGATCCTTTTAAGAAGGAAAAAAATAAAATAAAAAATCAGTATTCTTAATACAATTCAATGCAATAATTTATGAAAATGGAACTTGGCTTTTTTTTTAAATATTCTAAATTATTTATGATTGAATCCGTACTAATTGCCGCAACAATGTCCCTTTCAATTAAACATATTCATTAAAAACTTATCTTACATTTTGTTGCGAATCTCAGTTTTGGTGACATTCATAGTTGAAAATGCTAATTCCGTAGTTGCAATAGAAACTAGAAGAGTAAACACAAGCAAGTAGTATTCTAAATTTCTTGTTCTCACCACCCACTCAACAAGTATGACAACTCTAGTTCTATTTTTTTTTTTTTTTTTTTAATTTGTTTAGTTTTGCTATTGGTAATTTTTGTTTTTGAGCTAATTTTTTTTAGCTTGTTAATTTTGTTTTAGATTTTAGATCTTTAAATTTTTAATGGTCTTTAAAATGATTAATAATATTGTTAAGAGGGGCTAAGTGTAATTTTATCGAACCAAATTGCTAAAATTAATACCTATATATACTAATATTTTATAATAAAAAATTTGAAGGGGGGGGGGGGGGAGCCTAAGAATAGCTCCATTCCTGTTTGAATTCAAGACAATGGTTTCTTGAATCCATAAGGAAAGATAGTTGGAATCCACCAAAAAATAGAGAGACTTTTATTAAAATGAATTTGAATTGTTTTTTTAAAAAAGCATTCATTGACTTGGTGGCAAATTTAAAGGCTTTGTAAAACTTGACGAACAAGAAAATATATTTTCTAAAATTAATTATAATTAATATTGTGGGAGGGAGGAACTCGAGGATCAGAGACTCGTTGTATAAAAACATCCCTAGGAGACGGTTAGGCCTCACTATTCATCAGATTGGGCCCAACCCAAATGAGACAACCAAATGCTAAAAACTGAAGGGAGCTTGTTCAAGGAGACCAAGGAGCAAGCTTTCCTCGAGAGACCAAGGTCCAACCCAAGTACTAGGGTGTAGGCCCAGCAAGGAAGTGATAAGGGGCAGTTGAAGTCAGGAGGAAGCTTCTTGGAGAAGCATCCATCACCTCCACATTCAATACTCCCTGCCAACCTATCCTGCCACATTAAATGCATAATGACCCATGAATAGTGTCTCCATAGCTTGCTCAGCCTACTCTACCACCACCATCAAGGTAGTGATGGGACAAGTATCCAATACCATAATTAAGGGGCGTCCTAGTGGAGGGCCAGGATGCAATCCCTCCTACTATATAAAGAGAGGCAAACCCCTCAAGATTGGGGATCGGAAAAAGTTCGGCAAAAGCTCCTAAGGAAAGAGAGAGAAAGAGTGGTTGTTGTGAAGTTATACAAGAACTTGGGCTCCTCGGACTGATCGAGGAAGACCGTTAATAAAAGTTTATCTTTCCTTGGACTTTATCTTTATTCTCACTTGTTGTCTTAACCTTTTCTTCCTCTAGCGTTGCTAAAATGACTCCATGACTAGACCATCCATCTCTATCAAATTAATTAGCACTAATAAAAATAAAGTGACAGAGGTAGAAAAAAAAGTTGATTCATGATCTATTACATTTACCCATTCTATGATTTCCAAATCAACAGACCCCATTATCGAGATACAGAAACTCTTTAAAAAAGAAAGTAAAAAGAATTGTATCGAATTCATTTTCTATTTTGGAACGAACAGTGACCAACTAACACTTTGACTTTATCCTTATTCTCACTTGTTGTCTTTAACCTTTTCTTCCTCTACTGTTGTTAAAACGACTCCATGACTAGACCATCTATCTCTATCAAATTAATTGTATTGGGCCTATTGACCAAACAGATCTTATCCCAAGTTGGGTAGGGCTTGTTGTCTGCAGATTTTGGCCCCTACAAATACCTAATCATAATAGAAACCTAATTTGACATAAAAAATAATTAAAAGCACCTAACATCAAGGAAACAAATAGTAGATTCTATCCTACATCAAACCTTCCACTTGAAAAAAATTTGTCCTCAAGTTAATAGTCGAAATTTGAAATAGTCCACTCCAAATAAACAAATACTTCGAAAGCTTTAGTAACTTGATCTGGTTTTGAAACTTGTATCTTTATAGCATAGCATAAAATTTCTTCTCATTTGCCTTCAATTATTTGTAACATCAATCAACAAAGGGTTGACAATAAAATAAAAAATTTTGACTGTAAGAAAATTAATAGATTTTATAGCCATATTTAGCAAATCAAGTGAAATATGGGGACTGTAGGTTATGGACTTATTTTCCTAGTTGACCTCAATTGAATCTTCCACAATGTTTTCAATAATTACCATCTTTTGATTTCCATCGTTATCCACAATCTACTCAATATTATTTTCTTTGACCTCTTCATCAAACTTTTGAAAATTGTTTATCTTAAGCGTCAATCCAACAACTTGTTGCAAGTAAACTTAATATTTTATTAGGCGAAAACCACATTTTTCGTCCCTACATTTTCACTCGATTCCACTTTGGTTCCTAACTTTTTTTTCCACCGCTTTTAGTCCCTATCCTAGAAAACGTGTCTCGTTTTTGTCCCTGTTGTTACATCAAAGATGGAAATTTCACAAGTGGCAAACGGCATAACTTAAAAATATTAAAATAATGTCCACATAAGCCACGTGGAATCTAATTTAATTTTAAAAAAAAATTACTTATAATTATTAATTTTCATAAGAATGTTCTTCTTGTTCTTCCCAAAACGAAGAACTCAAACCCAGATTACATGAAAACAAACCCAGCAACCGATAACTCAAACCTAGATTACAACAACACAAACGAAAAAAGAAAAAAAAAACGAAGATCAATCACAAACACAGACCTAGATCACAACAACACAAATGAAAAAAAAAAAAGGAACAGAGATCAAAAAATTTCTTCATATTCTTCAACTTGTTCTTCATTTTACGACTTGTTCTCCCCAAATCAAACCCAGCATCTAAGAACTCAAACCCATCAAAAGAACACCAAAGAAAAGAAAAAACAAATTGTCATCTCTCACCCAAACAGCATGACCCACAAGACAAACCTCAGCAAAACCCAGCAAGACCCAAACAGAATGACCGATTTGAAGAAGAGCGCCGCCGCTTCGGTGGTGGAGGTGGACTCGCTGGGATTGGCGGAGGAGAGAGAGGCCGATCTAACCCACCACGCATCGTTAATCTGACCTAAAGTCACTGAGATTAAGCTTCATTGTGGCCGAGATGGTGGTTGAGGCCAATCTGACCCACCACGCACCGCCGGCCTCATCTCATTCTCTCTCTCTCTCTCTCTCTCTAAACTCAGATCAAGGTTTAAAATGTTCTAATGATAATAAAAAAAATGGTTTGATGATTTTTAAAATATATACACTTTTGACTAACACACTTAAAAAAAAAAGTATATACATTTTTTTTTTCATTTTTGTTTATTGTGATCTGAGTCTGTGTTTGTGTTTGATCTCTGTTTTTCTTTTTTCTTTTTTCGTTTGTATTGTTGTAATCTGGGTTTGAGTTATTGGTTGCTGGGTCTGTGTTGTTGTAATCTGGGTTTGAGTTCTTCGTTTTGGGAAGAATAATAAGAACATTCTTATGAAAATTAATAATGATAAGTAATTTTTTTAAAATTAAATTAGATTCCACGTGGCTTATGTGGACATTATTTTAATATTTTTTAGTCATGTCATTTGCCACCTGTGCAATTTTCGTCTTTGATATAACGGCAGGGACAAAAACGAGACGCTTTTTTCTAGGATAGGGACTAAAAGCGGTGGAAAAAAAAGTTAGGGACCAAAGTGGGAATCGCGTGAAAATGTAAGGACAAAAATGTGGTTTTCACTATTTTATTAATGTATCACATAAATCATAAATGTATGGAGAGAGAGAGAGAGAGAGAGAGAGATCATATCAATTACATTTTGATATTAGGACAGATTGGGCGGTGTCACCGTCATTGGTCTAGTTGTGGTTGGTTGGTTAGAAAAACAAAATTTTTTTGTACCAGTTAATAATTAATATCAATATATCGTTTCGGAGTTACTGCTACTTAAAAAAAAAATGAGACGTGAGATAAAAGTGGCAATGTAGCCTGGTGGGTAGGAAATTGAAATATTAAATAGGGTTTGTTTGAAAACCGTTTATTTTGCTAAAATTGAAAACTTTTTGCTATAAGTATGTAGAAAAAAAAGCTAAAAGCTAACTTTTGGAACAATGAGACTCACTTAACAGTGTAATGAAACCCATTTTACAAGCAAAAATAAGCTAAAAAGTAAAATAAGTTAACTTTTTCTCAAATCCCAAATACAACCGAATGAAAAATTTGAAAACACAATCATAAACAAGGCCGGCTCTAGTATGAAAGCAAGTGAGGCGGTCGCCTAAGGCCCCCAAATTTTGGCCAATAAAGTAATTTTTTATATTATAAACTTATTCATTAAACCCAAAAATATTAGCCAATAAATAAAATAACATTTTTTTATCAAATAAAAAACAAGAAAAAAGAGAGAAAAATGCTACGTCCACAACATTTTTCACAACAAATCTTAAGTGGCAGGTAGTTACTGACTGTTATTGGTGAGGAAAAAAGTAATTTTAGTAGTGGGTTTAAATTAGAACGAGTAACAACTTAATATTTAGAATTTGTTGTGAAAATATTGTGAATATAGCACTTTTCAAAAAAAAAAAAAAAACAATACACAAAGAATTTCATAACATTTTTCACAGTGGTTGAGCTGGTAAACTATTACTAGTTTTCATTTAGATCTATCACTAACATCACATTTTTACTTACTATTACCAATCTGCCACATCAACAATTATGAAAAGTGGTCAATTTTTAATCTATAAATTTTCTAAAGAAAAAAAGATTCTACATGGTTAATTAATAATTTTGCATCTAAAACAAGATAATAGAATTTAAGTAATATTAAATTTTTTTTTATATATAAAAGGTCATATTTAAATATATGAAAAGTTTCAAGTCAATTTTCACCTAAGGCTCCTAAATGTTTCAAGCCGCCCCTAATCATAAATAGCAAGAGATTGAAAAACATGATGACGAAGATGAAGACTAGAGCAAAAAAAAAAAAAAACAAACAAACACGAAGAAGAAGGCTGGAGAAAAATTAGAAGATGAAGATCAAAACAATCGAAGAAGACGAAGACTAGAGAAAATATGAAGAAGACTTGAGACATGATTGTTGTTGTTTGGGTTAGTATTTAGATAGTGATGTTTTGATTGGGTTTTAATTTTAATTTTGTAGAGGGGGCCAAGCTTTTGGAAGCAAGGGAGCCAATAATTTTTCTTAGGCGAAACTCTATTAGGGGGGCCTGGGCCCCACGGCCCCCACCTAGTTCCACCCTTCTGTGTTGTGGCACATAAATCTCTAGTCAAGCAAACAACAATAAACTCAATCCCATCCACTTTCTCAAAAAAAAAAAAAAAAATCAATCCCATCCAGACCCAATGTTCAAAGTTAAATACACTGTTAAGTTCTAGGGTAAAAGTCGACAACAAAACAAAGTAACGTGCTTTATAGCAATCATTTTTTTTTTTTTTTTGAAAGGGCTTTAGAGCAAATAGCAATCATTCAGGGCAGCTTTACGTGTAAATCAGCGAAGTCACAGAACCACTTTAACTTGCCAAAAAATGTATGTATATATATACACATATACACACAACTAATTTATTTAGACCACCTTAGCTAATAAAAATATTGACTATCCTGATTTTAAAATTACAAAAATTTTGGTTCAATAAAAATAAGAGGAATTCTATATTCATAGAATTTTTTAAAATAATTTCACAATAAATTTTATGTGATAAGGAGAAAGCGGTTATTAATTCTAATTTTGGCACAATATTGACATCACTTTTTAACCCATAATAACAAATTATTGCATAAGATTTGTTTTTAAAATGGTGTAGATGTAGTATTATTCCAAAAATAATTTTAACCCCTCCAACATAATCCCTAACTCCTTAAACCCAAAAAAAAAAAAAAAAAAAAAGTCCCTATAAATGACAACAACAACAAAAATAACCCAAACAAAAACAAGACTAGACTAGACAATAAAGAGTGAACAAATTATTCAACAAAAAGGTTGTACAAAAAGAAAAATAAAGATAATTTTTTTTGGCTTTACAGTCACAATAATTTTGCTCTACATAGCGACTCATCTCGCAATTATAACAAATATCATCTGTTTTTCTTTCTCTTATTTATTATCATTTCAGTTCTCTTACTTTTTTACTTTCATCTCAGCATTCTCAATTCTTACTGTATCTCTTATCAATCTTTTTCTTTTTCTTTTTCTTTTTCTTTTTGTTAGTAGAAAAAAATTGTAAAATTTCATGTATTTTCGTATTTATTATTTTTTGTGACATTAATATATTTAAGTTATCTCTTTATTAAATTTTGTATAATTTAAGTTTCTTATTGACCACAAAAAAAAAAAAACAATTTTTGGAGCGGCCACTGCCAAACACAAAAAATCACCTTCATAAGGTACGTCAAATGCCAAATTTACATTCTAATAATAGCAGTACACGGGTGAGTGTGCTATTAAAATTTTAGGTATTTATTTATTTATACTTTTTTTCTATTTTCTGTCAGTTATGTGACTATTGGGCATTATTCAAACTTTCTCTCTCTATATTATATGGCCGTTGGGACTTACAAACCAAAAATAAAGAATAAAAAAGAAAGAAAAAAAAATATTTAAATAAAATAATGTTGTACAATGTAATATTGAATTCTTATATTAAAATTATATTAATATAAAATTACAATAATGTAATATTACAGGGTAATGTAACACCGCGGTGGACCAAATGCCCGTAAAAGCTATCCCCTGTTAATGCTTTATTACAGCCTTATCAATATAAAGCAACGTTGAATGGGGAAATTATTGCCTAGTTGCTGACCTTGTAGTCCTAGCCAATAAGAGCATGCCAACACATATCAATTTGCTTACATCAGCTGGACTGCCAGCTCAGGGTGCTGTATTAACATTTGTTAATGTTTGGAAACCAAATTCAAATTTTGCAGATGTAAACAAATTTTTAGGGAGTTTCACTTTTTATTTTAAAACATGGGCGCTCCTTCACCTCTTCTCTCAGACTCTCACATATGATTCCTCTCTTATAGTCTGGGACTAGGCAATAATTTCCCTACTGAATGAGGAGTCCTTTTTGCAATTGGACTTGTTTCATCAAACATGTCAGGTGTTAATTTTTTTTTTTTTTTTTTTTTTTTTTTTAAATTAAATGTCCTTGTGCTAGAGAAAGCTCTGGGACGAGTAGAATCCAAGAAATGGAAGTTTAACTAGTAACTACATTAGACCCAAGATTTGTTTGCCAAAAATAAACTTGCCAGGAGAAAATTTGTTTTGCTGCCAAGTGCTTCAGGAAAGTAGAATACCCGTAACAACAAGAGGTCAAAATCCTTACAAGAGGTCAAAATCCTCTTGATCTGGTCCTTTGGTTAATAAGCATTTCATTAATCATAGTTCCAACCATTCTCATGTGATTTAGACCAGGAAAGTTTGAACTAGAAACAGGGAAAACAAATCTATATCTATCTATATATTACTAAAAACTGAAGCGTAGCATTTAATATTGCTACGCTCACGTTGAGCCACATCATCATTTTTTTTTCTAATTTTTTTAAAATATTTTTTAAAACATTTTCTCATTAAAGGTGACTTAAAAACTCCATTATTTAAAAATTAAAATATCTTTTAACCATTATTTTTATCATTAATTTTCCAAAACTCTCCCTTCCTTTTACCTATTCATCTCCCCACTACTTTCTACCTTAATATCATTCTTTCTCTACCTTTTTATCTTCCTTTATTTTGACCCTTCTTATTCTCAACATCTTACTATAAATTTGACATTTTCTTTTTCATTCTATGCTTAGTTTTTACACACAAAAAAGATTACTTCTCTCTCTCTCAATTTGTTTTTCATTTTTTGTTTGATTTTTTTATTTTTATTGCATCAATTCTTTAGGATGATGAATTTTTGTATTAATTAGAATTCTACTTTGGGTTGATGCAATTTAGTTTTGTGTTTTAAGCTGTTATCTTTTATATTTTCTTTGATTAAATATTATCCTACTACATTATACATATAGTATATAATAATATAATGTTATTATATTACATAGAATGACTTGGATAATTTGATTTTTATTGCTATATATTTGATTTTTACTCTTTTTTCCTCTCATCTTATTTTATTTAACATTTAAATCCAATCATATCTTCCATACTATTAAATTATGCAGCACAAATCAAGAAAATAGCTAGACACAAACTTGCCTTCCTTTACCATACATTGGGAGAATAAAAATATTTGTGTGATAAATGGTCATATAATTTATAATTTAGATAGCACCCTTTGATTGTGTTTAGGCCCATAGATTGAGCAATTTGTAGACTTAAAAGGCTATTGAGAATGAACTTTTTGAATCAAGTCTAAAAAAAATATGAACTACTATATATCATTTAGATAAAAACTTTTATCATAGACACATTAATATTTTTTTGCCACAAATTTAAATCACGCAAACTTAATAATGTTATATTATGTGTTAGCATCGTCTCTACTTCTTCTTCTTCTCAAAAATATTATGTATCATCTTTAAAAGATGCCAACAATATTGATCTTATGGGAAAAGTTGCATAAATATTGAGAAAAAAATGTTTTATATTACAATCTACTAAAAATGTTTTTTTAAATATTTAAACCTTTTTATTTTTCATATCACTAACATGTTTTACAACTACCATATGTGTTAACTTAAGTCTTAATATTCTTAAATTGTTTCAGCAAAAAGAAAAAAAAAGGTTGTTACAAAAGAGGAGTTCATGTAAAGTATTTTACAAAATGAAATATCTGTTTTGTAAGGCCACCAAATTTGATAATTTGCAAATGATGGAACCACTTGCAACAATATTTGCATAGTTATAGTTCCAGCTAAAGCAATCATGTATACTTTTAGTCTTCAAAAAACACACATCTACCAGTGATTAAATGTTCATCTCGGGTAGTTTTAACTTTTTATATAATTTTACCTTTACATATTCATCTATTTTAATTTAGATTTTTTTTTTCAAAAAAAAACTTTAATTTATATATTTATAAGTAAACAATGAAATAATGATTCATGAATAATCCAAAAAAAAAAATCTAACATATTTATCTTGTGCAGTTGTAACTTTACATATAATTTTGCATTTATATATTCATATACTTTAATTTAGATGTTTATAACTTAATAATGAAATCTATAAAGAAGGTAATCAAAACAATCATATTTCTACAATTCAAAAAGTCACAATTTCTTTTTTTTCTAAAAAAGGCCTTTTACATTTTCTTGGAATTATTTTTAAATTTTTTTTATAAAACCTTTGGCATACCAATAACCTAATCACTTCATACATTAAAAAAATTTAAGGCTCATTATTACTTCCGTTAATATATTATGGATATCTTAATTGATTGAGATCAAACTAGAGAAATGCCTTTCATATTTCCTTAAAAAAAAAAAAAAAAAAAAAAAAACTTTAATATACCACTAGTGTAACTACATCTATAACTATTTAAGCCAGCCATGATATTTATTTCTTATTAATAACCATAAAATTTACAACTAGCAAGGGAACAAACAAAGTAATAAAGAATAAATGAAGGAAGAAAAAAATAAATGAAATCAAACGTCAATTAATAACTGTTATTTGGAAAATAAAAATGTGATTAAGAGGAGTAAGAAATAAAATAGAGATGGCTATACAGAGGACATTGAAAACTTTATAGTGCAATAAAATCAACCATTACATTCACTTAATTAAATCAAGAATCAACAGTTTAATATAATAATACAAAATTTAAACTTAAAACTAATCAAACTCTAACTAGGAAAATTATATATATATATATATAATCATAATCTTCATACACCATGACTTTAAAAAATTTAATAAATAGTTTTACCTCTTATTTAATGTCTATGTTATGCAAATACAAAAACAATATTATGTATTAACAAAAGGTCTACAACTCAAAATTAAATTTCAGTGTCACCTATAGAATAAACACGTGTACATCATTGCAACAATAGTAAATGACATGAATGACATGGGTTGAAAGCTCCCTTTAAAAGGATGAAAATTACCTCATTTGGTACAGTAAAAGGTCATCTTGGTCCTGATAGAATTGAAGGCAATAATTGAGTAGTAGTAGCAAAATGCACTTCCTGGTTATAAACTCCAGCTCTTGTGTTTGGTAAAGGTGGATTCAAGAAGAAATCATCTAGGTTTGATTCAACATTCACAACACCCTCCAAGACCTTAACCACAACGGACATAGAAGGCCTCTTTGTGAAATCATTTTGTAAACACCATGCTGCAACCCGCATCATATTCACAACTTCTTCTCCATGTAAACTCATATCTTCATTGTATTTATCAACCAGATCCAATAATTGGTCCTCCTCAATCTTTTTCTTGAAAATAGCAAGTAGATGCATTTCTTCTTCTTGTTGAGAGCGATCAATATTTCTCCTTCCACATAATATCTCCAAGAGCACTACACCAAAGCTATACACATCTACTTTTTCTGTAATAACTGAACTCAACCATTCTGGAGCCATATAGCCAGGAGTCCCTCTCATAGTTGTCACAACTTGGCTCTGTTCACGATCAACTAGTTTGGACAACCCAAAATCTGAGACTTTTGCATTGAAATTCTCATCTAAAAGGATGTTTTGGGGTTTGATATCCAAATGAACTATCTTATGTCTGCAGTCATCATGTAAATAAGTTAGTCCTCTTGCTATGTCAATGATGATCTTCTTTCTATGTTGCCAATCAAGCAACATCTCCGGAAATCTGTGAAATATCCATTTATCTAAAGACCCATTAGACATGTATTCATAAACAAGAAGTAGTCCATGTGATTTCTCAGCACAAAATCCAATCAGTCTTACCAAGTTGAAATGATGAAGGCTGCCAATTGTCTCAACTTCTGCTAAAAACGATTTCTTGATTTGACTTAAACCATCAAAACGCTTCACTGCAACTTTAGTACCATCAACTAAAGTCCCTTCAAAAACTGTGCCAAATCCCCCTCCACCAAGCTCCGTACTAAACTCTTTTGTTGCTGCCTGCAAATCATGATAAGAGTATCTTGTGGGCATTCCTGGCACCTGATCTAAATAATACTCCTCCGCTTCATCTGAACTTTTCTTTTTCCAAAGTTGAAAAACAAAAAATACAATTAAAAGAAACAGTACAAATGCAAAGCTGGAGACCAATATTATTACAAGCCAGTGTTTTTTCTGCCGAATAACTTTCTGCACCTTGATGTATACCCTGAGGTAATTTTTTTGTCCTGCATCAGCGGACATCAGGGAAAAAATTTGGGATTGTAAATAGCAATTCCCCATATGGTTGCTCGAATTATAAAAAACAGCTTTGCAGGAACAGTCTTTTAAGCAAGCCTGTTTGCAACTCTCTAAATTTATATGTTGGTGGTCTGGATTTATCTTGGGGGGATATTTTGTTATGGGAAAGTATGTGATATTCTCGAGCTCTGAAAGAACATGATATTTGGAATCTTCACAAGACAAGGGAGTAATGAGGGAGCATCCATAGCTAGGCAGCTTGTCATCGGTTTGCCGGGTTTGCCGGAAATAGCTTGTTTCATTAATGGGTGGAGGACAACTACACGGGGCATTCTGGGCATTTGTACAAATACCATAATTGCCGCAAACTGTAGGGTAATCGCAGACACCAATTTCTCTATATCGTGGGAGAAAATCATCCACAACATCCGACTCTCCATACACTCGCAAGTGTCCGTCAGGCTCAAATCTCATGTACTGCGCTGAGAAGTATGAATAAGGAGCAAGAACGGTCTCATCCATAACTTGAGAGGAGAGAGTTATATTTTCACTATTAAGTTGCACATAACTGAAATTTTCTGTGGTTCCAGAAAAATAGCGTTGGGGAGGATTAGAATTGATATAAGCGACCAACCCTTCACTAGTGAGAGAGAGTGAATACAATCCTCCTTGACTTATGAGTTGCTGCCCTGCCATCAACTTTTGCTCGAGCATCAGCGTGTCGGTTGGGTGATCAAAAGACTGCCAGATTATTGTTGCATTGTTGTGATCCAAGAGCATGAGGTTGCAGTTTTCGGTTAAGTTTAGGCCAGCCACAGATTTGCTGCTGGTGTTTGTCGACCACACCGTAGTTCCATTAGCATCTGTCAACACCAAACCTCTTTCTGAAGTGAGCTTCAAACTCGCATTCACGCTTACAGGATTCTTTGGGTTAGCAGCCCATACTACTGTTGGACCTTCAGATTTTGAAATTTCGCCATATTCTAGACGAATTCTGAAAATGGCAAAGAGAGAACCGCCACAAGTTTGATTACAGAAGAAACCACAACCACAAGCATATTCTTCGTAGGAATAACTGTTCGATTTACTGGCCAGTATGATATTCACAAACGATCCATCATCAAATTTCACAGAATCGGGAGTAGAAAAACTGTTGGTCACTGAAGTAGAAGTGTTTGCACTCCAATAACGGACAGGCAGGGATTTAACTAAGATGGGAAAAGGTTTTAGAAAAAGAGCAAGGTAAAGAAGAACAACACAGCAGCCCCAGCTTATACTACCCATTGTCTGTGTGTGCTACAGTGCCAGAAGAAATTAAGAAAGGAAAGTGGACACTGGGCAAGGAGAGAGAGTGATAGAATTGAAATGAATTGCAGGAAGAATGAATTCCTTGGGGGCAGAGTTAAATGGAATCATGTAATTTAGTTTATTGTTCCCCGGTTGACTGGTTGACCTTTAAGTCCACGAGTAGGCAGCAGCTGTTGGGTTCGTGGCATTTAGTGTGGTCCAGCCCACGGAATAGCTCTTTGGTCCAACCCACTGCATCAGATATACTAAAGGTTAAATTTTTAGCATTTAGTACATTAAACACGTAAAATTACCTATTTAAAAGATGTGTTTATCAAAAAAAAAAAAAAAAAAAAAAAACCTATTTAAAAGATGTGTCAACCGTCAATAGAATTGTACGGCAGATGTGCTATTTGCTTTTATTATTATTTTTTACTTGTGTGTAATCATGTGTATATACACATATATCATTAAAAACAATTACAATGACACGGTTCAAATTATACAAAATATTAGTTTATACATTTTTTAAACAATACATTTCTAAAATATGAAATGGTTCCTTATTTCTAAAATATTTAATTAAATTTAGACTTTTCAATTTTTGCTCTCAATAATTCATTTACCACAAAAATTTATAAATTAGATGAATACGTGGTGTAAAATTATACTTCAATTGAAATCCAATTTATAATCTAATTGAATTTAGACTCTTCAATTTTTACATTCAATAATTTACTTGTCACAAAAATTAAAAATTAGATGGGACAAGTAGTGCAAAATTGAGAATCTAATTGAAAAATAATTGGATTTTTTTTGAGTTTTGGGTTTTAATATATTTATAGATTCAAACTTTCTCTTCCTTCCATACAAAATATATTTCTTAATTAAAAAGAATAAGAAAGAGTATTTAAATAAAGTGGTAAAAGAATAGAATATATAATGTAAGGTGTATTGTAAAGTGGTGTATTAAATAAAAAATATTGGGTAAATTATGTATTTAGTCCCTATCCTTTACACCATATTTCAATTTGGTCTATAACTTTTCAATTGTATCAATTTGGTTCATAATCTTTAAATAAAGAATATTGGGTAAACTACGTATTTAGTCTTTATCATTTACATCATATTTCAATTAGATCCCTAGTCTTTCAATTGTGTCAATAAACTAATTTTTTTTATTTGAGCGTTAACCACGTCAGCAATTTCCATCCAAGAGGTAACAGCAAGAACTAAATTGACACTACATTAGAAGGTTAGGGACTAAATTGACATAATTAAAAGATTATGGGCCAAATTGAAATCTATATATATAATAATAGGTAAAACTGAGAGAAAATCCAATTAAATTTCAAATTAGAACTTAATTAGAGTCCAATTTTGCGCCACGTGTCCCATCTAATCTAAGTTTTTAAATTTTTGTGCCAAGTGAGTTAATTCAATGGAAAAATTGGATTTCAATTAGAGTTTAATTTTGCAACATGTGTCCCATCTAATCTAAGTTTTTTAATTTTTGTATCAAATGAGTTAATTTAGTGTAAAAAACGAGGAGTCCAATATAAGTAAACCATAAAAAACATAATTTTTGAATAGATTTATATTTATGAGCCTTTTTTTTTTGAAGAACTAAAAACAATTCAAGTTTATACGTCATATATATATATATATTTATATTAATAAGTAAAACTGAGAGAAAATCCAATTAGATTTTAAATTGGAATTCAATTAGAGTCTAATTTTGCGCAATGTGTCCCATCTAATCAAAATTTTTAAATTTTTGAACCAAGTTAGTTAGTTTAGTTTAAAAATTGGATTTCAATTAGAGTTTAATTTTACGGCATGTGTTTCATCTAATCGATTTTTTTTTTTTTTTTTAATTTTTGTGCCAAATGAGAGTTAATTTAGAGAAGAAAACGAGGAGTCCAATATAAATAAATCATAAAAAAATATAATCATATATCTAACACTATATATAAAATTAGAGGAAGAGAGAGTTTGAATGATTTTATATTTATAAGCCTTTTTTTTTTTATAACTAAAAACAATTCATTTGGCACAAAGATTATATAAATATATATATATATATATTAATAGGTAAAATTTAGAGAAAATCTAATTAGATTCTACAATTGAAGTCCAATTTTGCGCCATGTGTCCTAAATTATTTATTTTTAAAGAAAGTTTTATTTCTTAATTTTGGAATCAAATGTGGGACCATATCATAAATATCTATTCATGTGAGTTATTGTGTAAAAAAACTAAAAAGTCTAGAATTAATGAACATAAAAGTATTTAAAAAATGGACAATTTACATTTTCTACCTAATAACATTTTTACAAGACTTTTTAAAGAGTTAAAAAAAAAATTAAGAATGACTATCAATAATATTTAAATTATATATGTAAGATTATTATACTATGCATTTTAATGTGTATCTTTTAAGTATATCCATGCATATGTATGGAGTTATAAGCTAGTTTTATATAAAGAATCAAATGTCAAGGTTCAAATATAAATTTTAATAAAAAGAGGTGAAAGTTGAAATCTAAACTCCAATTTTTTATTTTGGTTTTGAGAGAGAGAGAGAGAGAGAGTTTGGTAGAGTTTTTATTTTTATTTTATTAAAGTAGAAGTCACATGGAAAATTATGTGGCTAATATTGACAATTTTCTGCTTAGAAATTTAAATTATAAAAATTGAAACGTCAAGACCTTATCAAAATTGATCATTAATCATAATTCGACACACTTGGAGACAATTCATTTTGCATTTATAAAGTGGTTGATTTTAATCAACTGTAACAATTCTTTTTTTTTTTTTTTTTTTTTTTTTTTTTTTTTTTTTTTTTTTTTCAGCTGACTTGAAATCAGATTTCATTATACCTTGGTTGAGTTTGATCGTAGTGTTGTCATTTTTTATCTTAAGATTTGAATAAATAAATTACATTTGAATTATATCATGTCATTTTGCAACAAGGTAATTAATATTGTAAAATTGAGATTGTTGTTGTCAATGGTGTTTGGGTGTGGCCAAGCAACTATAGAAGAAGGTAAAAAACCCATCAGAGTTAATTTTCAGTCAAAAAGTGAAGGCATGTATTGTGGAAAGAGCGGTAAAGTTTCTGGCATGTATTGTGGAAAATTCATAAAAGTTTATGATCCATTGCGCGTTGTCAGAAAATTAGAGGAAAGCCAGGAGACAACTGACGCACATGGAACGGTATCATGGCAGTGCTTACACGGACAACCCAATACTCTTCTTTTTCAACGCGTTTAGACTCTCTTCTTCTTTTCTCAAAAAAAAAAAAAAAGAAGACTCTCTTCTTCTATTAGTTATATAAAAAGCACCGGTACCCATACAGTACAGTGAAAATAGTCAAATACCATGTTTTGACAAAATTTGTGATAAATTAGCACTATTTCGAAAATATTTAACAATTTACTACTTTTTTAGTACTCGAGTTCCACAAAATAACATTAAAATTACAACTTCGCAGCAACTCCACTATCAGTAATCTAACAGGGGCCCAATTACATTGAAATATTTAGCAATCTATTTCTTACACTAAAATAGATTAGCATTGCCCATTCCGAAAATGGTTTCTAGGCATGGAATAAAGGCTCCTTAGGAAACGTTATATAGTTTGATTTCAATGTACACCTTTGGTTTTCTTCTCTAAGGATTTTTCCTACAAATTACTGTTTACTGATTGAGTGAGTCTATATGGTAGCTGTAGGTGATAATATTTGGCCCTGCATTCGCATGAGTATTTCAAACTTGCCAGGAAACACACACACGAAAGAGGGGGCTGGGGAAGACTTAACTCAACATCGTGAGGCACGGGTCTTCGTAGTCCAGTCATTTTTTCTGCTAAAGTACTACACCGACATTTTTGAATCATAACGACCAAGACTATCTTCCTCTCAAGAAAATGAGTATCAAAGACTAGAAATGGCTTGGTTCAATGTCAGGCTGACTAGGAAATCCTGACTGGTTTTGCTTGCAATCGTGAATCACAAGGACCGAAACTTAAGCATTGATTAAGTTACACTTGTGTATTCTCTCAACAAAAAAAAGAAAAGAAGTTACTTGTGTATTCTCTCAATTTCATAATGCATATGTTAAAACCACTAATGTCAAGCCACTAAGTTTGACTATTCAAGCCATTCCAACCGAAACAAAAAGTAGAAAAAAAAAGAATGTATTCGACTGTACTAAGCTCGAGTACTATAAAGTGATACTTAATTTCACTAATATCGAGTATCACATTATTTTTTTTTATTACACAAGTTTCAGGTCAGCAGTGCCACGCTTGCGACTCACTAGGAAGTCGAGTTCACTGAACTCGAGTACTATTTAGAACTCGATTTTGTAGAACTCGAATACTAAAAAAGTGGTAGATTGCTAAATATTTTTGAAACAATACTAGTTTGCCACAAATTTTGCCAAAACGTGATATTTGGTTATTTTCACCCCTACAGCACACATTTGGTTTATTGAATCCCTTTATATATATATTTTTTTTTCAAGTTTTGAACAGTGCTTTGGTTTTGACCTCTGCACTATTGCTGCTTTCTTTTCCTTCTTTTTATTTTTTATTTTTTTTCCCGCTGCTTTCTTTTCTTTTCTTTTCATTTTTCTCTGCTTTTTTTTTTTCGGCGTAATATCATCTAGTCCACTCTTCTTCTTTTTATTTTATTATTATTTTTTTTTTATATATAAAGCTATTAGTTAACATAATAAATTGTCACAATATTTTTGCAATTGTTGATATGTTAATTCCTTATAGGTTAAAATAAAATATCATTCTAGAATCATCCACAACTAAAACTAAAGGTATTATGAAAAAAGAAGTGTTACATCTACAATATTTTTCGCAATACTTTCACAACATTGTTCATTAGGCTTTTTTTTTTCCCACAAACCACAATACGCCTGTTTTGGTTGTGCTGTTTTTGTCTTTTCTTTTAAATATTTATATGTGTATGTACAGTTACACTGACTTAACAAATTCTTACAATATTTTCACAATTATTGACAATTTGCACTGTTCATTGGCCCTTTTTTTTTTTCACAATATGCTGGTTTTGCTTGTGCTTTTAAATATTATATGTGCATACACAATTACACTGACGCAACAAATTTTTACAACATTTTCATCATTATTGAGATGTCAATTTTTTAAAGGTCAAAATAAAATAATAAATAAGACTGAGACCAATCACAACTAAAAATAAATATATTATGAAAATGTTATAACATCTTCTTCTTGTCACAATATTTTCACAATCCAAGATCTCAGTTCCTTATAGATCAAAATAAAATAAAATAAAAAGAAATGCTATGTCCACAACATTTTCACAATAATTTTGAAACAAATTTTATGTGGCAAGGTATTTTTGAAGGATAAAAAAGTGATATCTGTAGTGGGTTCAATTTAAAACTAATAACAACTTGTCATTTATAATTTGTTCTAAAAATGTTATGGATGTAGCATTTCTCTCAAATAAAATAAAAATATATCTATTCGGATCCTAAAAATAAAAGTATTGTGAAAATGTTTTAATATTTTGTTGTATTCTTAGACTTCTTTTTTAGTATATATAGTCAAATTGGGTGAGTCAAAATTCATTGTACGTTTCACACACAATTTTCTTGTATTGTCTTTTTTTTTTTTAATGCATAATTTTAAAACCAGTAATAATTTTTTACCTAAGATTTGTTATGAAAATACTGTGAACGTAAAAATTAAATAATAAAATATCAAACTAGGACCTACCACAGCTGGAAATAAAAAATATTATGAAAATGTTGTGACATTTTGTTATAATTCCGAACTTCTTTTTTGTGTGACATTTTGTTGTGTTCCTAGGCTTCTTTTTTTGTTTAGTCAAATTTAGTAAGCCAAAACTCATTGTTTTAGGCACAATTTTCTTCAGTTGGCTTTTTATTTTATTTTTAAATGCACGGTTAAAAGTGGTTAGCCCAATTTAAAACCAGTAGCAATTTACCACCTAAGATTTATTATGAAAATATTGGGGATGTAACATTACTCTAAAATAAAATAATAAAATATCAGACTAGGACCCACCATAGCTAAAAATAAAGGTATTGTAAAAATATCGTGACTTTTTGTTCTGTTTCTAGACTTCTTTTTTGGTTTATTCAATTTGTTGAACTAAAATTCATTGTTTAATGCATAATTTTTTTAGGTTTATTTTTTTTTACACACTGTTTCAAGTTTTTTTTTTTTAAATAAAAATAAAAACACACACACACACATTGTTTTACACACACATAACACACACACAAATTGACGAAGTAACACTTTCCTCCTTTATGTTCGGGGTAGTTGCATTTCCCCCTTAAACTAAAACTGAATAATTTCATCATTTATATTTTGTAAATGAACATATACCCCTATTGTTTCTCTCTTAGTTAAACCCTAACAAAATCTTATAATTCCTAAAATATTCCATTGTACAATGTCTAATATACTCCTACTAAATTTTAATCTCCCAAAAAATTTCTTTGTGTATTTTGAATTTTATGTGGTAGACTGGTAGTCATACTTGGAAAGTTAGAATGAGGATATATGGTGTTCTATTTGTTACCTAGAGAACACTAATTTATTAGGTTTAATCTTCTACACTTATAATTTTAATTATTTAATAGAAACTTTGATGACATATGTTTTTTGTTATTTTGTTCTTTTTTTAATTTATTTTCCTGCTTAAAAGGGTATTCATTAAAAATAAACAAGCTAACATCGTAGTTAGACTCGTAAAATAAGATAATAAAGAATGAAATATGAATAACAAAATTTTCATTGTAGATGATTGCAAATATTTAATTTAATGAAGATCGTCAAAAAAATTATAGTATATATTATCATTTATTGCGAAAATTTAAATATTGTAGAAAGATGACGACTTTCATTATCATTCTTTGTAGCATTTTTTGGTGAGTAGATATTACATTTAGTAAATAAGTTCTAAGAAAGTGTCATAGTACATAGATATTCCAATAGCTATTTTAAATTTAAGTACATGACTTCATACTTCTTCAACAACAAAAAAATCAATTTTAATTTTCTCACTAAAGGGCCAGCACATGCCTTGCACGTGCAACCCACACTAGTATGGTATAAAGGATAAGGACCAAATACATAGTTTACCCTAAAATAAATAAAGAAGTTTTTTTATGTGATGTATTAATAAAATAGAATATGTCATAATATCTTTTTTTTTTTAGGACAAAGTTTAGTTACAAAATTAGTTGTAAATTAAGACTATAACCTTACTCAATTTTTTTTTGATTAAAGGTGAATTTTGACAAATTTACCAATAGATTACATTTTTTTATATCCTCTATATTTGCAAAATTTTTAGGAAATTAAAGATCAATAACTATGTTATCAATAAATTGTTTAAATTGCAAGTTTTTGTAATTTAAAATTATGCATAAAATATGAGCTTATAGATCATATAGTAACTAAATATGTAGTAATGTTAATATTTTTTTTAAAAAATTGTAATTTTAGATTACAATTAATTTTGTAACTAATTTTTTTTTTTTTTTTTAATGCCTAGCTCTAAAATCAAATCAAGGCAGCATTTTTTTTCTCCATCACATCACTTATTTCGAATCCCTCGTGAGTCCCGCAAAAAGATATGCTTTAAGAGGTGTACTTTTTTTTTTCTTTAAATCAAAGGTAATATTAGTGTTCTGCCGTTTATCCTCAAAAAGATAATATTACTGTTGCGGCCCCACGTGTGTCAATTATAGGGTCTTAGAGCATTCGTGTTGGGCATGCTAAATGGCATATGTAGGAAGGTTTTACCATTTTCACACAAAAACCAAGCTTCATCCGGACTTCTAAAAATCAACTATTGCAAATTTTTTGCAATAGTGCTACAGTGCAATTCTACCTTTAGAATTGCACTATAGCACAATTTTAAAACAAAATAATAGTTTTTAATACTCTTCCTCCCCCTTTTTAACCCCGAAATTTCTCTCTCCTCTCTCATTATTTCTCTTCTTTTCTCTCTCTTCCTTCTCTCTTTCTCATCTGCTCTATGCTCTTTTCAGACCCAAGACCCTGTGCTCTCTCCGATGACCCTCTCTCTCTCTCTCACATTTGGTGGTTGTGGGTTTCTCTATCTCTCTCTGGTGGTGGTGGGTTTGTGACTGACGTGGGCATAGGTCGGTATGGGTTTTGACGACGGTGGGTCGTGGGTTTTAACAACGGTGGAGATCGGCGTGGGTGTTGACAACGGTGGAGATCGGCAAGGTGGAGATTGGTGGGTGGCGAGATTGGCGTGGCGGAGATCGGTGGGTGGCGAGATCGATGGATCGGGTTTTTATTTTGGCATGAATTTTGGGTTTTGATTTTGCTATGAATTTTGGGTTTTGATTTTGGCTGGATGGCGAGACTAGGCTTTGATTTTGCTCAA
Organism: Notholithocarpus densiflorus; assembly: GCA_030021035.2. Lineage (NCBI taxonomy): Eukaryota > Viridiplantae > Streptophyta > Magnoliopsida > Fagales > Fagaceae > Notholithocarpus > Notholithocarpus densiflorus. Next base: position 1,155,737 of record JARYZH020000032.1, on the reverse strand, counting down.
AGAGAGTGACACCGATGGTGGATTGGTATTTTGCTGGGATTGTGGCGGGTTTAGGGTCACGGTGGTGGATGTCTGGAGGTGGTGTGGTTAAGAGGATGGTTGTTGTGCAGTGAGAGTGACAGAGAGACAGAAATTAGTAAGGAGAGAGATATAATTTGTTTATTATTTGATTGTATAATTTATATTATTTTAATGTGTGATATTGTAAAATAAAAGTTGGGCTGCTGGGTGTATTGAAAATAGTATTGTATAATTGATGAAGTAGCTTTTTGGAATGGTAAAATAGGATAAGATGGCATTTCCTTATACGAATGCTCTTATTATTAGTATCTTTTTTTTTTTTTTTTCAAAAGTTATATTATTGTTTATGTGTCCCATGTGTGTTTAGCTTTCGGCAAAGGTATTATTATTATACTAGTCGCTAACCCGTGCGATGCACGAGATAGTTAAATAAAAAATTTAAATATTTATTTTGCTACTATAACTTGGCTTTAAAAAAAAAAAAATGCTATGGTGATGTCTTCATACAATGCTCAACTGCAATTAAATTTACTATTCACCACCAATATAATATATGTTATCTTGCACATTTGTTTGCATAACAAGGGTCATTTTCAATTTTATAATAAAACAATCTATGGTAGAGGAAAGAGATAAAACTGTTCTATTGAAGGATGCATGATGAATGTCAACTTTCCTAACTTTTTTAGTGTAGAATGATGTTCTCTTTCCTCTTCTTTTGCACTGCACTACATTTGGGTAGTGTTCAGCCCAAAGGATTGTGCAGAACTTCTCCTAATCACAGATGTTTTGGTTGTAAACCTATGCACATATCATAAAGAGTAAATCTTACTTTGGATAAATATATTATACAATTATTCAAATGGTTAAATTAAAAAGGAAATAAAGAAGAAAAGTTGCACCAGCCACAAACTCAATTAGATTTCTTTTGAATAAAATGGTGTTATAAAGTTTTATAAAAAATGAAAAAAAAAAAAAAAAAAAAAAACTGAGAACGGGGAAGGAATACTTACACTTGAAAATAGAAAAATTGAAAATCTACAAATTCAGTGCTTGATAATAGATCTACAAATTGCATTCTCATATCCTCCATCTTCTGCAAGTTAATTGGATATAATTAAAAAAATTTCCTAACAGAACGCTCTTTCCTTTCCATTATGCTTTGCATATTTTCATCCTAATAAAGTTTAAGAAGTGCTCTGTGGTCACTGCATAAAGAATGTGTGCACAAGTTTAAAATCAATAATAGAATTAACGTTAATCATTAAAAAAACCCTGCAAATTCCATAAAAAGGATCAGTATGGATCAGCTTAATAATCAACCTACAAGAATCACCAGTAAAGGATCTTCTTCATCAGCTTCCTCTTTCCAATTACTGGAAGCACAAATGGGTCACTATGTGCAAGAAAACCAGCAATTGTTAAGGCTGGATTAAGGCATTAAAAGATAGACTCCATAAGAAGCATCTTTCCAATATTTGGGTCCCAATGGTATAGTGCAAAGATGGTAACTTGTTACACAAAATGTTTTTTTTTTTTAATTACAGTGAACATCCTAAAGCTGTTAAACAATACAGAAACTTGTATCCAATGATATATACCAAGTGGGGTAAATGCCTCTATATCATCTAGAGCCCAATTGTTTTAAAGCATTTTGAATCACAAGAGCATCTGATGGCTAAAGTGCTTTTGCCAAAAATGATCAAATAGTTCGAAGCAGCAAACTTTTAATATGCAATCATAGTTCTTGTAAATCTGACAACTTTAGGTAACTGATACTGAATCAATGCAGTATGGATCAACTTTGCATAAAATCTATAATAAATAAACAGGAAAAAAAAAGGAAGAAAGAAAAGGGTTTAAATTAATCAATAAACAAATTAGGCTAACTAAGTTGGAGAAACATGTTTCATAGAAAGAGAATCTTGTATTTGCTAATTAACCTTTCATGGTGCTACCTCAATACACAACAAAGATACGGTATTTTCATTAATCTAAATGCTCAAAGAAATAGAGAGAGTTGAGAACTATTATATCATTTAATTATGTGCGTCTCAAATTACTTCGTTTCTATAAGGTTTTGATCTTCACTACTTACATCAACAGAAGAATTGCTAAGCATGAACAACCATTAAATTTTGGCATCAAAAAGATTTATATGCTTATATAATAGTGGCTGTGAACATTAGAGAGTGCTGACCATTATAATAGTGCATTCTTCTGCTTCCCTCTACTTCTCTAGTTCCATCAATAGACTCAATCCCTATTTCATGCAATTCAGCCTCAACATTGCAAAACATTACTGTGTTTGCATAGACTCAATTCATCTTTATTCTGCAATTAGAAGAGTCACCATTTCAAGTTGTTTTTTTCGTCAATAATATTAATACCACCACACCCAAAGTAATTAGAAGTCTAGAACAAAGCTCTATTGAGTTTAATTCATAACATTTTCATCAATCATATAAGCAATTTACCAGAGTATGAGGAATAAAATCATTAAAAAGGTAGCAATTTACCAGAGTATGAGGAATATCATTAGAAAGGTTTCCACAAAATTAAAGCCAAAAAAAATAAATTATTAGTAAGGCAGTTATCCCTTTATTAACAGTGTGACTAAAAGTGAAATTCAAAGTGGAAAAGTCTTTCAAAAAAAAAAAAAAAAATCAACACGGAAAAGGAACATTATATATAAAACTGTCTATGTTGCAAGAAAATAGCCTTACCAACCAAACATGAGATGTTTGTCTTCTTGTCCTCATTTCCTCCATGAAAGCAGGATTATAATTGAATGGAGTTATCTACTTTTTGTCTATTCTAAACCAAGCCTTTCATACCTCTAGAAAATATCAACAACCCCTTCAATTAGAACAACAATCCCAATTATTTAAAGCAAATCACCAACACCCTTTTAAAATGACTGGAATGTGCAAACCGCTTTTAAATTATAACCTATATATTTTTAAATTAGAATCTATATTTTCTTAAAATATCAGACAACGGTGTTTTTTCTCCAAGAGTTTGTTATATATTTTCAAAGTCAAATTGGAGTTTTCCCAATGCCTATGATGTTGTCAAGAATAACCACATATGGTAGTAGTACAGTGTAAAATTTTGAGAGAATGACTATAAGAGATCCCATGCTTACAATCTAATAATTTTGTAAAAATTTAAATATTTTTGCTTTCTTTCTTCTCCTCTTTCATGACATCCAAGAAAGGCTTTCAAATTTGTGGCTTAGCCCCAAAATAGCCAACCAAATATTCACTTTAGCCACTGCGTTCCTTGATTTCCTTTAGCAACCAAATACAATCTTTTTGGGGAGGAAAAAAAGAAGAAAAAAAAAAGCCCAAACAGCTATATAAAGAAGATGCCCAAATCTCAACCAAACTAAATAAAAACCTAAAATTATTCATATGTATTCTATTGCTACACTTTCTTAGTAACTAAACACAAATCATTATTAAACAAAGAAATTGTAATGGCACAAAAAGAGAGAGGGTTTAGAAGAAACCTCATATAATACGCAAAGGTACTCGTCAAAGTCCATTGGCAGCCCATGTAGAGAATGCTTGTAGTCAATAATAGTGCAAGGCTACAAGCAATCTGCTATACAGATTAAGATCATTCCTCCAAGAAAATATTTATCTAAAATAAGAGAGAGAAATGGGAAGGGACATAAATAATAAATTTGAACATCTTGTTTGGACTACATGATCTATGTTATTAATTTAAATATTCAAAGTTTCATGGCTTTCATATGAAAGGTTGCTAGAGCAACACATCAAGGAATTTAGGATTTTGAAGATAATGGAGTCGAGATTTGTATCAACATACAAAACAATCCATCAGATTTGAGTAGAAAAATAATCAAATTTAAAACTTAAAAGGTACTAATTCTGAAACTATTGCATCAATAGGAGGAGAAAATTGAACTTTAAGAGCATGAATGTAAACTCACTCTTCAGTGTTTTGGTTAAACATTTAACCTCTTTACTCAATTAGAAATTTTTTCAACATACCATCTAGCTACCACTTCTATTCTGGGTTATCATCTCTAACCACTGTCTAAAATTTTGTGGTTGTCTATGCTTCCCACCCAACAAAAAATTATGTTCCCCACCATTAAACTGACTTCTCAATTTTGCAAGTATTATGGCTTCTAGAATGACAGCAAAAAATCTCTAAGAAATTTCATCAAACACCTTGTGCACATGTAAAAGAAAAAACACTTAATGAAAGTGGACATTATTAGAAATTGTCTATTACTCTACTTTCAAATAGTAGCATAACAGTCATAAATCATTGCAAAACTTCAATTTAACAACAAAAATTCCAAAACATGATGTATGTATCAGTGCTTCCAAATCTACTATCTAAGCCCATATCCTACTGATCAAATTGATTGGACATTCAAGTGCAGATAAATAATATGCAATGGATTTTAAAATCTCCAATGTACTACCAAGGGCCATATCTTCAGTGTTATGACATGCAATCATGTATCAATAACCCCTTCAACGTTGTTAATCCTTTATTCTTTATTTTTATCAATAAGTGACCCTCTTAGTCCTTTCCCTGGTCTAAGCACCCTCAAATTTAAGAGTAGTACTCGTTAATAGTGAAGTAATCAGTTCTTACAATTAAATTAATTGTGAAAACTGGTTCCTGCAAAGCAAGTCCCCCCACTTTTCAAAGGCAAAAAAGAAATGAAAAATAACCCACTATTTGCCTATTAGATTCAATAATCAATATATCAGCTTGGATCACAGTGAAGTCTCACAAAATATGCTTCAAAAATAGATATGGAAGAAGAAAAAACACAGCTCTACCTTTTCACTTTGCTATTTCTGGAATTTGTAGCCAGCCTCTAAACACTATAGGTTCAGTCCTCCGCTGTGCATGGCAGAAAGCAGAAAATAAAAGTCAGTAGTAGGCATGGATTTTAGCTTCCATGGTTATACCTAAATTTAAAATACAAACCTTACCATAACTAACAAAAATAACTATACTTGGGTTAGATTTTTTTTATTTTTATTTTTATTTTATTTTATTTTTTTTAATTTTTTAATTTTTTATTTTATTTTATAAACTAAGGTCTTTGGGTTAGAATTGATTTTGTTTTAGTAGAAAATTCTTAATGACAATTGACAAGATGGAAGCTGAACATTGAGTTGGGTGTCGGAGGTAAATTATTGAAGGCCTTGGGACCCAAGTGAAGAATACAAATGCTTAATTCCTGTTTATTCTTAGTGCATTTGTGGCCCAAAATTCTGAGGGATGATTGGTATGGTTTGTATTGGTCTTAGTCTGGGTTTCAGCTAGATTTAGTAAGTGTTTATACTTAGTGAGCACCAAATTTTCAATCTCGAAATCAAAAGCTATTTTTGATATGACAGAAAAGTTTCCTTATGTGTGCAACTGAAACAGCAATTTCATATAAGTAAAAGCTCACCTCAGGGTAGCAATCTTGGTGGACAATTGTCTGGTTGTTTGTATTTACATACACCTCACAGGATACTCTTGCCTGATGAAAATGTTGGAACGTAGTTTAAACACATGGAGAAAGAAGATGCATCATGTAACTGAATAAAGCTTGTAAGAGAATACTATGGAATTGTCAGAATAAAACTAAAATTTCCTTAACATACCGTTTCTTAATGCAGTGAGTGTACTGCTGCTGTTTTGCAACATACTTAGTTATTGCAAAAAGCCACGCAATCACATACAAATATTTCCAAATAATTGCTCTATAGATTCAGAGCTCAAGATTGTTTCTTTACTTATGTGAGCTGATGACTGGTTTATGTCAAGTAAAGCAAATAATGATAGTACATTAAAAGGCAAAAGGGTAAATTTGCCAACTTATTTGATGCACATATCTAAATCAATTGTTATTGTGACATTATTTGAGCTTTGCCTTAAAGATTTTGAAACTGCAGCATGGGCATATATAATTGAGACATATGACCTTGTGAAAAATCACAAAATATAAAAGAGAAAGCAATGCGGCCAATAATTGAAATTAGCAAACTCCACTACCGGCTCCAAACTCATCAATCTACGCTAATCATTCAAAAGAAACACTCCCAATTGTGACCCTAAATCATACTTAACAGCCAAAAACAATAGAACAAAATTAAAAACTTACCGGTAATGTTTTCGGAGAAGCTCTGATCTGATTATAAAGTCCCTCAGATTTTTCTCTCCCTCTCTGACTCTCTCTGGCCCTTATTAACGCTCTCAATCTACAAATTTACTCCAAATTAAGAGAACAGGTAAGGGGGAAAACCTAAAATTAAAATAAAAACATCACTAACCATTCTTTAAAACGCCAAGAGACGAAGCCCATGTAGAATTTGATCTTCTATAGGGTTTCCCCAGGTTCAACGAAACCAACATCGTTTAAATCCGTAGTTGACTTTGATGAAATTTGGAACTCTAACTTCAAATTGTTACTTATATGGAAGAGATTGCGTGCGTGAGGTTAAGGATTTGGGGGAAGGTTAGAGATTTAAAGAGAGAGGGAGTTCTTCGCATTAGGAGGGGAGTCGGGAGAGATATAGAATATAGTCGGGTTATTCTCTTGGTCAATGACTCAACGGTAATGTTATTGCTTGTGGTTTTCACATTCAATATATTTTTATTTTTATTATAGTTTTTATTTTCTACGGTATTCTCACCCAAAAAAACATTCAGCTTATTTTATTTAGTTTTTAGCTTTTATTACAATATTTTTAGCAAAAAATAAAAAGCTAAATAAGTTGTTCATTCGTTTTCTAATTTATGAAAAGCTGAGCTTATCTAGCTTATAAGGAGAAAAATAAGATAGATTCTAGTTAATTTAGCAAGTAAATTTTTTGCTGTCGAATAAAAGATTTGGAGCTTGAACTCCTTTACACTAAAAACCGATTGGTATCTTAACTTGATGATAGGAGCAATCATCATAGAGTGAACGCCATAAGTTAAAATCTTCTTTAAAAAAGAAAAAGAAGATCTAAAAGAAAAGAAAGATATTGATTCGATCAAAGTTATTCCTTGGATAAATAATTCACATAGAGACATAAAAGCTAATATAGTAAAAAGTTTAAAAGGTTAAAAAAAAATATCTTACCACTTTTTACATCTCACATGAGATGATAATTGCATGATGCAATAGTATTATTGCACCAATTCTTAATCCCAATCACTTGACAATATTTTCAAAACAACTAAGATGTGAATTTCTCATTGGTCAAAATAAATTTAAATTAAATAATAAAATGTTAGATTGGAACTACCACAACTGAAAACAAAAATGTTATGAAAATGTTGTCACATTTTTTATGTGTTTCTAGACTTTCTCTTCTGTTAGCGTAGAGTTTGAAACATCATGAGAATGCAAGCAATTCAAAATTCTGAGAGAAACATAGTGTAAGAACATAGTAAGTGAAAAAGAAAAAGTAGAGAGATTTTCTTTGCTCAAGCTATGCACACAATGAGATAAATTGGGGATTTTATGTTCTTGTGTGGTTGTGGTTGTGTTTCTATTGATACTTGCTATGAATATTTTTTTTATATTTTATCTATATTCAACATTCGCAACACCCCTCAAAACCTTAACCACAATGGACATTGAAGGCCTCTTTGTGAAATTATTTTGCAAACACCATGCTACAACAACCCTCATTATATTCACAACTTCTGCTCTATGTAATTACATATCTTCACTATACTTATCAACCAAATCCAACCTCAATATTTTTCTTGAATAAATCAAGTAGATACGTTGCTTCTTCGGGCTATGAGCGATCAAGATTTCTCATTCCACTAACTATTTTAGAGAGCACTATTGCAAAGATATAGACATCTACTTTTTTGTAATTATTGAACTCAACCATTCTGGAACCATATAACTAAGAGTTTCTCTCCTAGTTGTCACAACTTGGCTCTATTCACAGTCAACTAGTTTAGACAACCCAAAATCAAAGATTTTTGCATTAAAGTTCTCATCTAAAAGAATGTTTTGGGGTTTTAATTATTTCCAAGTGAACTATCTTCTGTCTGCAATCCTCATGTAATTAATAAGTTATCCCCCTTGCTATGTCAAGGATGATCTTCTTTCTATGCTGTCAAATCAAACAAAATATCAGGATTATTTTTGTCAAATACCCATCTATCTAAAGACTCATTAGAAATGTACTCTTAGACAAGATGCCTATGAGAGTTCTTAGCACAAAATCCAATTAGTCTCACCAAGTTGAAATTGAAAGCTCAATCAAAACTACTAAAACTTGTTTAGACCCCAATTTTCAAGATAAGACTTAATTGCTTTTAATTTACTCAACTAAGTACGGAATAAGAGCAAACAAAACGCAATTAACCAAAACTACTCTCTAGTGCATAGATATACATACTAAACAATTAAATGTAAAGCATAAAGAGTAAGGGAAGAGAGATGCAAACACAGATAATATAGGATGTGTTATCGAAGAGGAAAACCGAAGTACTCAACGTAAAAACCTCTTCGCGGTCCTCCGAGACGAAATGATCCATTAGTGAATAAAGTTGGAGTACAATGATATCAAAAGCACCCTCCTAGCCTAATCTACCCAAAGTACTTGAACCCTCCAAGTTCCAGCTCCAAATGGATTTTATCGAGTCATGTCTTCACTAGTTATCCAAATCTCGCAATTAGCTCCAATTGCATCCACCAAAGAATGGCTTCATCCAATGCTGCCCAAATGCACCAAAACAACTCACAACACTCAGATTAGGTGTGGTATGTGTTTGGACTAAGAATCTCTCAATGAGTATGGAATTGAGAGGTAGGAGTAGAGGAAAACTAAGAGAATTTTGTAGAGGATTGTGGGTGTGCAATCTCCAACTTCTAAATGGATTTCTAGGGTTTTCTCTCTAAGAATCTCCTTACAATTTTGTGGGTAATGTGCACTTTTATTGTAACACCCCAAAATCATAAATAATAAAAGTCTGTTCAATCTAAATAATCCATAAAAATATTAAATAAATGCAACCAGCAACCTAAAATATCATCACAATTGTCAAAGCTCTAACCCAACTAAAGATAAAATATCCTCAAAATAATTCTCCTGTACAACATTTAATACCATAAAAATAATAATAAAATCTTCAATTCCACAATATAATTTGTAACTGTTGTCTTCCAAGAATCTCTAATCCAATGATCCTTCTAATGTATCCATAAGGGGGAATAAAAGGGAGGTGAGATAACTCAATAAGTGGAATTCACTAACATTGGGGTGTGGGAGCAAACCTTTTAAATGAATAATCCATACAACAAATTTATAACTTTCAAACCATCTATATTTTTAACATCAAATATTTTATATAAAAAATATCATTATATTGTGAGCCATCATAATATACCAACACCATCATATAAACAATTTCCTAAACTTTTCTTGTGGTCAACGTTTATGTCCCGTTGACAGGGTTGTGTTGTCCTCTTTTTGGGACTGAAACCCCTTTTCATCCATTTTCTTAAAGGTGGTTCCTTTGGAACCTAAAGGTGCACTCCCTTGCTAAGGAGCTCCCTTTTCAGATCCTCAATGGTACACTCCATTGTTAAGGAGCTACCAAATGTGCATTGTCCCTTTCTCTGGGACTGTCCCTTGCTAAAGACTGGTTACAGTATGATTGTCCCTTGCTAAAGACTAATACAAGACTGAGCTTTTAATCATGACTTGCCATAGGATTCAAAACAAATTCAAGATGCTCTCAACAAATAATCCAGTCATAATACTCAAAAAAAAAAAAATACAAAGATTTATCCACACATACAAATTTAAATAAGTTTAGGTTGTCCTACTAGTTTTTCATATAACACATAGTAAACGTTTCCATATAATGTGCACATCAAACATTATAGAATATCAAAAAATTTATAGAATATTAACATATTTCTTTGATATAAGAATAGTTTCATAATCAAAACTTTTTTTGGAAAAATCTTCAAATTAGTAAATACCACTTACCTCTTAGTTGTAAAAATAAAACTAACCACCCTTGAGTCACAATAAATTAGTAGAATCAGAACCTAGCAACACCAAAGATAGGCCCATCAATACACGAATTCCCCACTAAAAATATTTTTTCACACTTCCACAATATAATCTTGGACAACACTGATATTTCCCAAATTTTCCATTAAGTCACTTCACTATCTAGTTCACTTTCAGCTTTGATCAGAATAGTAGAAGCCATATGTTATATCTTAATTTATCAATCCCATAGCTAGCCCATTATTCCCTTGATGCCGCAAAACTTAAAGATATTGCTAGATAAATTTCTGAACAATGCAGTGCTAGGATGACAAATTGGTTAACTTAGATAATATATCATTTATTATTCCTACTTTACAGGGGCTAAAAAAATATTCTAAGCTTGAAAAACATTGCTGCCTACTACAATAAATTAGAGTTGAATACACGTCACTAGAAGGATGATAAGGAAGATATATATCAGCCATTAAACAACCTTTTCCCATTCACATGGTGACAAACTTAAATTGATTAAGTCCAAGCCTATTACTCTATCAAGTACTACTTTTTATCCGATCAATCTCAAAGCCTATGGAGTACCCCTTTCCTGACATACAGCCATATCTATCATTCTTAATCTAATATAATAACAATTATAGGACATCTTTTCCATTAATATAAAGATAGGTGGAAGTTCATGAGACCAACGCCTCTTAGCTCCATTCCATGACATATGCCTAAATGTACTTTGCCTTGTCAAGTATAATAACAATCATAGGAGTCCTTTTTCCATTAATATAATGATAGATTAGGTTCTCAAAAGAAAAAAAAAAAGTTCATGACTGACGCCTATAGGTACTAAAAGAAATTCATGCACAAACCCATGTCTTTCCTGTAAGCATGGGACAATTGCTAGCCATTGAATATTCATACTTCCTAAATGTAGAGTAGGAGAAAACCATACTTGTAGTTTCCATGCACAGCGGCAGAGAAGAAAAGAAAAGCTCAATCGTATGTTGCGGCTGAAACAAAAGGAACCCTCTTATATATATACACGCTTTAGGTTGATAATTTTTTATATTCTTTAAAACTCTACTTTGGGTTAATGCGATTTAGTTTTTTTTTTTATTTAATTTTTTTTGTTATCTTTGATTGTTAAATGTTATCCTATTGCATTATAAAAAATTAAATATAGCATATAAAAATATAATATTATTCTATTACATAGCATGATTTGGATAATTTGGTATTTATTGTAAATTGATATTTCTTCTAATACATAGCATGATTTTTTATAGTGCTCAATTTAGATGTTAAACTATGAGACTTACTAATTTTTGTTTATTCTTTCTTTAATCCTTTGTGGTGGACAAAGTACTTTTAATAGTTATATTAGAAGTACACTATAATGCCATTTATTTAGAAAAAAGCAAAAGTTAACCAAACGAAATAATCGGATGGGTGACAAATTTTAGCTTTTGCAATTTTTTTAATTATTATTATTATTTTATAACAATGCATATATAGAAATTTAATTCTTAGATTTTGCTAATAATTGTTTATTTGATAATATATTTTGGGTGGATGAAATTACAACAAATTGTTGTCCTAATTGGTCCAATTAATTATTGTTAAGTTTTATTAATTTTCTTAGTTACATTTTCCGGTGTTTTGGATTGTAGGCAAAAAAAATAAGGTTTGAGAAAGTTTTTGTAAAACTAAAAGAATAATTTCCAAATTTTATATTTATTAAAAAATGAATATTTTCGTTAACTTGCCTTTTGAATTTCTGTGAAAAATTGTATTCTTTTCATTTTGGTACTACAAGATTTATGATTGTTCTTATATTCTGTTTGGATACAGCTTATTTTGCTGAAAACTGAAAATACTGTAGCAAAATAATTTTTAAATGTGGGAATAGTGCTGTGGGACCCATTTTTAATATTTTTTTTCTGAATAAAGTGGTTGTGGGTCCCGTGAATAGTGCGTGAACAGTGATTAACAGTGTTAGTTGTCCCCTAAAGCTGAAATGCGTGGAAAAAAAAAAAAAAAAAAAAAAAAAAGAGAAGAAGAAAATGCAAAACATGAAATGCTCAATACTAAGTGTGCGTTTGGGAAGCGCATTTTGCGCTTCCTCCACGTTTTGCGTTTTCTCTTTTTTTTTTTTTTTTTTTTTCATCAGCGCTTATGATCAGTAATCGGCACTGTTCATGCACGTGATTACACTGTGTGGAGACAAAGTTACTGTTTATGTACTGTTTACGCACTGTTCATAGGACCCACAACCACTTTATTTAGAAAAAAATATTAAAAATAAGTTCCATAATACTATTCACGCATTTAAAAATTATTTGACGCTAAATAGATCTTCTACGGCCTGGTTACCTGCTAGGTGCCATCGTCCATTCCTGTTGCTTTCGGTTGGTCCTATTGGAACAGGTGCAATCTCAATCCTAACTAAAGTATTCCCAATAGTTACCTAATGGTCCCCTTTACAAACACAAAAGAAAAAGGAATAAATTAAAAAGCTTATCCAGACAAGTGGGAACTGTGGAATTTCCTTGATCAAAAACCAAGAAACTTCCTAGGAGAAATATGCTCTACCCCAATCGTCACTCATGCTGAGGCAGCCTCCAATAACTTTCATCTTTAAAGTCTTTATTTCACAATTACACAGCTTTTTCAGAACAAAAAAACAAAAGTTGAAGTGTTGGTGGATGATTGTTTAGTGTTTAATACAAAAAGTGGTCACCAACAACCCACTATGCACGTTATCTCCAAGAAAAAACCCAATAAAACCAAACTCTATGTGCTATAAAATCAAACCGATTCACTTCTTCAAGCGCAGGATTAAACAAGATCAACAAACAAAAGCTTCTGAGCCAAAAAGGATGGCCATTTTAGACCTTGGAGAGAACATAAAAATCAACCCAGAGATAGTCAACAAAGCCTGTTCTCTTGCAGTGGGGGCTCACAATTCTGCAGATGAGCCCTATATTCTGGAGAACATTCTTGGTTCACCAGATCTTGTCATCTTTGGCTTTCCTGGGAATTGGTCTGTAAATGATTGGTATGCTGGAGAATCTTTTGGAGAAACCAAGATCAATCTTGAGTTGTTTCCTTCTCTTAGAAGTGTAGGCATCGATGAACACGCCAAGGTCAACAAAGCCTTTCTGCAGAGATTTGATGACAAAGTCTTGAGGAATTCAAATTTCAAAAATAAGGTACTATTTGTGTTTTGCTTTTCCTGATCACTTGCTTGTTCCTACTATGGATTCATCTATGATTTGCTAACATTGTTTACACCATAATTAAATATATTAAGAATTTATCCATGTATCTGTGATGTAAAAGTTCGGCAGAAATATATTAAGAAATATTTAGAAATTGAAAATTTCAGTATTTATCCTAGTTTTTGTCTGGAAGAATGGTTACCTGGTAGCAGTAGGCTAGTAGCAGGTCTAGAATTTAAGTCCCGGAGAGAGATTAAAAGAAAGGTTGAAGCCAAATTAATTTTAAAAATTATTAATTAATATAAGAAAAAAGTACTTAATTAATTATTTTTAAAAATTGATTAACATAAAAAGTATAGTGTTTATACAAGTGATAGTTTATTTTTAAACAAAGTTTAGCTACAAAATTGATTGTAGTTTAAGGTTACAACTTTACTCAATATCATTAATATTACTATATATTTTGAAAATCTAACCGTTAGTTTGCATGTTTTTTACGTTCTTAATACATATATCAAATTTTGTGACAATCGAATGTTATTTACTATATGATCTATAAGATTATATTTTATGCATAATTTTAAATTACAAAAACTTGCAATTTAAATAATTTATTGATGACATAGCTATTGATCTTTAATTTTCTAAAAATTTTACAACCATGGAGGATATAAGAAGAAGATGTAATCCAATGATGAATTTGTTAAAATTCACCTCCAATAAAAAGATATTAAGTAAGGTTATAGTCTTAGACTACAATCAATTTTGTAACTAAATTTTGTCGTTTTTATGCTTGGTGTCAATTTACCTTTGTGTCTAATGTTAGAGTTGAGATATAGTATATACCTTGTCATGTTAAAGTACTTTATTTTTTTTAGAAGGTATTCCATAATTTAAGATGACTATAAGCATATATTTCAAATAAGTAAAGTATATAAATAAAAATAATCAATATATATATATAATATTTAAAAATTGAAACATAACATTTATTGTTGTTACGCTCCTATTGAACCATATCAGAGTAGCATTTTGGTTAACTTCAATCTATTCGTCTACTTCGGTCCATTTCAATTGTAAGATCTATTAGCAAATAATTAAATGAGTTCATTATTATGTCCAAAACTATTAGTACATGAAGTCAATTAAGCATTTTTTAAATTAGTATTAATAAAAAAACAATAAGATATTTTAAATAATGCATCTTAAGAATGTTTTCATTTAATTTTTAATATAAAAAGAACATTTAAATGATATTGTTTACTAACTAAAAAATTTACAAAATGACATGATTGGTAAGTTTTACATCAATAACATAATAAACAACTTCCTAATTATTTTTTAGTGATACTATAGTTAATTAGTACAAATCTATATCTATATAATATCTAAAATATGAAGTTTAGTGTATTGTTGCTACACTATTTTTGAGCTACAATAACGTAGCATTTTGGTCTATTTCTACCCATTTTAGTCAAATTCGGTCTACTTCCGTCCAATTATGTCCGTTCAGTTCATACAGTCCATTTCATTCTTATTCTGTCCATTTTGGTCCAATTTGGTCAACTTCTATCCAGTTAGGTCAATATGGTCTAGTTCGGTCTAATTCAATCCACTCGATCCATTTTGGTCTTCTTTCGTCTATTCGGTCTATTTCGAACTAATTGTGCCTTAAATTGATTCTTTTGTAGGTTACCTTTTTGTTTTGGGCTCAAAAATTTTTTTCCCTTAATTTTTGGGTTGAAAAGTATGAAATTTTATTCTATTTGGACCAAACTTTATAGTTTTGGGCTAAAAAATTCAAACAAAAATGCATTAGAAACTAGAGATATGGGCTCTGAAAAAACGATAAAATGATAAATATTCAAAAGATTACTTTAAAATTCAAATTTCAATAATATAGGCAACCTTAAGAGGTTGGTTAAGTGGTTTCTAAGGTCTTATAATATCCATGAAATCCTGGACATGAAACATCTTGCCCCCTTCTTGGGGTCATCCCCAAGATAGGCATTATACTTATATTTCAAAAGAAAAAAAAATACTACAATTCTAAACTTATATAATAATTTAAATTTAATGTAACATGTTACATGTATCCCATAGAATAGGAGTGTACATTTTTTTAAAAATATATTCTTAAATATATTCAAATTAGTTAACCGATTATGGTATATTTAAAAAAAGGGAAGAGATCCTTTAATAACATATTATTCATTTATATAAAACAATATTATAATTATATAATTTAAATATTTATATTAAATTACATTTTTCACACACACACACACATATATGACTATATAATACAAATTACATTAGGACAAAGTTTAACTACAAAATTAATTGTAACCTTAAACTACAATCTTACTCAATAAAATAAACATTATTACATATTTTGAAAATCTAACCGTTAAATTGCATGTTCTTTACATTCTTAATACACATCAAAATTTTGTGTAAATCAGATATTATTTACTATATGATCTATAAGCTTATATTTTATACATAATTTTAAATTACAAAAACTTGCAATTTAAACAATTTATTGATGACATATCTAATGATCTTCAATTTTCTAGAAATTTTACTAGCATGTAATATATAAGAAGAAGATGTAATCCAATGGTAGATTTGTCAAAATTCATCTTCAATAAAAAGATATTGAGTAATGTTGTAGACTAAGGCTACAACTAATTTTGTAGCTAAACTTTGTCCATAAATATGTTCCACTTCATAAAACTTATAAAAATAGAAAATACTTTTAAATAACACATCCTACAAATTTTACATTATATTCTTATAAAATAATTATATTACATTTTGTCATTTTCTCATGCATCGCGTGGGCTTGCGATTAGTTGTCATTAATAGATGAAGTTAAAATATTAATTTTAAAATATTCAAAAAAATTATTTTGATAAATAAAAAAAAAAAGTTAATAAGAAGTATTTAAAGTATAATAATATACTAAAAAAATTTAAAATGATCTATGCAGGCTTTGATTTTTTTTTTTTTTTTTTTCTGAAAAGAGATTATATGATGTTTTTATTTTAAATTAACTTAAAAGTACCAGTGTTTATTCTTTCTATATTAGTTTTCATTTCAAAATTCATACTAAGAAAAGGTGAGTTTACTTGTTTTTTTTTTTTTTTTTTTTGATAAAAAAATCTTAAGAAATATATATTATAGGAGAAATTGTTTAGGGAAAAAAAAAAAAACTAGTAATTTTTTGAGATTTTTTTTTTCTTGACCAAATCAGGAGAGTTTGAAAATATTTTCAAATAACAAAATCCACCCCACCCTCCCCATGCACAGTGGGAAAAAATTACCTCAATATATCGTAGAATGCCTACATGGTAGGAAAAACTAGTAAACTACCCCATGCATTATGTTGAAATTACTTCCACTTTTGTTTTTATCCGAGGAGTGGTGTTGCTTAATCCCTTCATGAGTAGTGTAACTTAGTTTTCATCACTCATTTGTATTCAATTTTTGATAGAGGAATTACTTGGATTTTGATCGAGATTACTCACCGCGTCCTTATTCTTCAATTAATACAAGTGCTTGACTCTTATTTATATTTATTGACTTACATGTCCTCTATGGTCTGTTTGGATTGAGGGAGGGGGAGCAAGAGAGAGTAGAGTAGAGTTGACCAAATAATAGGGTAATTTCCAGCAAATTCTACTCTATTTCCCCTTCTTCCCTCTCAATCCAAACTATTATTGTGATTGTGTTGTCAAAATAGCCCCCCCCTTTTTTTTTTTTTAAAACCACATATCATTATAACACATGAGGGAAACCTAGCTGAGCAGTGAGTCGTTTTATTCAATTACAACACCTATAAACCCAAATGAATGAAAAAAAAAAAAAATTCAGTTCCAACAGAGTTAATAGGCCAGGTCTTTAATATCCTCAATAATTGTTTCTCAATCAAAGCCTTCTTAATTGAGAAGATACCAAACCTATTTGAGAATACCGATGTGAGTCATGTGACTCAATATTTCTTGAGTAATGTCAAATATACAAACTTTTTTACAAAAGAATTTTACAAAATGCTGAAGTGTTGAGTGATTATTGGTAAATAAAAAAGTGACGTTAATGGTGGGCCTAGATGAAAACTAGTTAGAAGTTAGCCACATCTATAGTTTGTAAAAATGTTGCAAAATAGTTTGTGGATGTAGCATTACTTATTATTTTTTTTCTTAGTAAAACAAACATGTGTTCCATATTTAGTCAAGCATACGTAGCTATATTTATCCATGTGCCAATCACATCTTGCCATTGCAGTAAAACCCATTTTTGATTCAGCTTGAATTGGCTTGGAACTTTAATAGTTTCAATAAGAATTTAAAGAGACAACAAACTTTAGGACATCATAGAAAGGATCCCATGCAAGCACTAAAACATACTCATATATATGGAATTGGAACACAGATATCTTGTTACTAAATATGAACACATTATTCAGGTGCAAAAGGCAGTGACAGAGAAGAAGCAAATACTGTTTACAGGACACTCCACAGGTGGTTCAATTGCCAACCTTGCAACAATTTGGTTCTTGGAAAAATACTTAAAACCAGAAAATAACTACAAGATTTCACCTTCCTCTCCTCTGTGTGTGACTTTTGGTTGTCCTCTAACTGGTAACCACATATTTTCCCATGCTCTTAGGCGTGAGAACTGGGCTCGCTACTTCATACATTTTGTCATGAGATATGACATTGTTCCACGGATCTTGCTTGCTCCAGTCTCATCCATTCTATTGGAATTTCAGAGAGTTCTCCAATTCCTCAATGAAAAATCCATAAATCTTGCACATGCATCCATTAACAGCTTCGATGCTTCAAATTTTTACATGAAAGTAATGAAGAATGCATCGTCTGTGGCAAGCCATGCTGCTTGCAACCTCATGGGAAACACAAACCTGCTATTGGAAACTGTGACAAACTTCATTCCATTAAGCCCATACAAGCCCTTTGGAACTTATGTCCTCTGTACTGGGAATGGAAAGCTAGTTATCTTGAGGAATCCAGATGCTGTTTTGCAACTATTATTTTACTCCTCTCAGTTGTGCAAAGAAGAAGAATGTACAGATGTTGCCCAGAGAACTCTTCAACAACATTTCGACTATGAGAGTGAATTGCAAGACAGCTTCCAAATGCTAAATGAGGTTTACTTGGAGCCACTGGAACAGCTTCCATTATCTGCAGAATCTACTAGTGATATTGCAACAATTAATGCAGCCTTGAACGACCTTGGCTTGGTAACTTCTATTTCCTTTGCTCGTTTCAACAAACTTCAAAATCTTGAAATCAACTCTTTTAAAAAAATAATTGTTCTTTAAACATGACTTGCAATAGACTATACAAAGAGAATAAAAAAAAAGTATTTCAATGCTAGAAAATGTGTTGAAGTTAAGAGTACTGGTCACCAAAGAATTTTCTGTGTCTTTTCTTTGTGCTTTTCCTTGTGAGGTGTTCAGAGCACAAGAGCTAGATTGTGTCTTCGTGCTGCTGGAGAGCTAGAGAAGCGGAAGATTGGAAACAAGGACAGCATCGATCTCAAGAAGACAGACATTGAGAAAGCAATGAAATACCTACTAGAAGACTACCAATTGAATTGTGGGTATCGTGGCCTAGGTTGTTATGATGCCTTCAAGCTTCAAGAATCCTCCAAGGATTTCGATGCTAATGTGAAGAGACTTGAATTAGCAGGTATATGGGATGAAATCATCGAAATGTTAAAAAGGTATGAACTCCCAGATGCATTTGAAGGCCAGAACGATTGGATAGATCTTGGAACAAGGTACCGACGCCTTGTTGAGCCCTTAGATATTGCCAACTACTATCGCCACTTGAAGAATGAAGACACAGGAGCATATATGGATAGGGGCAGGCCAAAACGCTACAAGTTTACGCAGAGATGGTTTGAGAATGCTAAGAGGATGCCAGCTGAATCTAGTTGGGAGTCATGCTTTTGGGCCAAGGTAGAGGAGCTGCGCATTAAAACTAGCAATGCAGGAGGGTTTGCACAAGTCAAGGTCAAGGAAGAGGTTTTAAAACTAGAAGAACAAGTACAGATATGGATCAAAGGCGGAGAGTTGGCTAAAGATGTGTTTTTGGAGAAATCCACCTTTATGAAGTGGTGGAACACACTCCCTGAAGAGCATAAATCGAAATCTTGCATTAAAAATGTAAAGGATTCATGATCGTTGAGCATGATTCTCATGCTAATAATATCACCTACCAATGTTATCTGTGTGCAACTATAAAATTCACAAGCTAATAATATCAGAAATTACTAGCTCTAATTTATCAAGTTTGCCTTAAATAGAGTGAATATGCAAAGAAGAAACCTCCAAATCACAATCGGCTGGACAATGCCTCATGAAGCAGAGGTGGCTACTGTATCTTCCTTTGCCCCTTCCATTTGGGGTCAAAAGTTTCAAAAATTTATCAAAATTAAGTGAATACCAGGTTAAAAGATTGAATTCTTTGATAAGAAAAATAAAAATTGGTGTCTCATATAAACAATATATAAAACTAATTAACCTTAGACAGACATATTAAAGGTATGCCAAGTAAATTGTATAACATACATGTTTGCAAAATATGCCAAGTTCCTCGAGCTTTAAGGGTGCAGGTGACAAGGAATTCTCTGAAAGACTGAAAGTCCCTAATCTCAGTATCAAGCTTTGCTACATAGGTTTCAACTCCCCTCCAAACTGCATTAAAAAACACTCTAGAATTCCAACCTTTCACTGCATAAAACAAACATGGTGTTGTGTGAGTTACTTTGTTCAAAACAAGCCGTCTCCAAGCAATTGCTATGCCTACAATGCCATGAATCCAACATTATGTTTGACACAAGAATATGTCATTACAAAACAATACACAGCTACATTTGTGCACGTCCTTCAATTACATTTGTGCACAGCTAACCAAACCAATGGCCTCATAGTTTCAAATTTCCACTACTAAAAGAAAGTACATGTTGTGCTTAACAAGAGGCTTATGTTTATACGTTACTATAACTACAATAACTATCTTTATTTTTTAAATTTATTTTAGACAAATTTGTTAAGAAAAACTAGTGATATATTTTCAGTAAAACTTATGTACAGTTCCTTAGATTTCAAATTAAATTTAACCACATGGTTGTATAAGTATTGAATAATATAACAAAAACAATGTTATCTTTTTCAAGAACACACACACACACATATATATATAGATGGGTTTCAAGTTACACCTGGTGTAACTTCATAAGAATTATACCTTTTTTGGACCATTGATTTGTATTAGATCTAAGGGTGAAAAAAAAGTCATGGTCATGTCATTATTATTCCCTAGAAATAGAAAATAGAAAAATAAAAAATAGCATTAACTCTCTACTCTCCATCATCAGCTTCATCTTCTCTCTCTCTCTCTCGTGTAATAATTCTTTATGATGAATTAACACAAAGACAATTGAAAGTTTCCCAACTGCTGGGAATCATTCCTCATTCTCCAGCAACATCTTCTTGATTAGCATACAATCTTAGCAACCAAAATAGATTTTTCAAGAACGTTTAAAAGAATTTAATTGATCAATACAATCACTGAATCACGTGCTTGAAATTAGAAGACCTTTTTCTACCTTTAATCTTAGCAACCAAAATAGCCAAAAGGCAATTTAATTATCAGCCTTCAATAATAAAATCTCCAATTTTCCCTTTTTCTATATCCATATATTTACCTCAAACTAAAACCCTAGTTTCTAATTAGTTTGCCAACAATATAAAATGTACACAATTTTCACATTTTTCAAGCAAAGAGAGGTATTAGTTTTACCTGATTGGCTGATTGTATGACAAAAGTTTTGGTGCGCCCACAGAGTATGATTTGTAAAGAAGCTTGATGTATACTTTTGGGCCAGTCCAACCTCATACAGATAATGGGCCTTTTCGGATTTGGGTCATGGAGCCATATGTCCAGCCCGAAACCATAAGTAGCAGTGTGAATCCAAAGATGCTCGTTTACCAAATTTCTACAGCTTATTTTTTGGGTTCCATGAAAACTCTCTCTCTCTCTCTCTCTCTCTCTCTCTCTCTCTATATATATATATATATAGAGAGAGAGAGAGATGGAAACTCATGTTCAATGAGATGGAAACTTACTTGCATTAACTAATTTAATTTATTGCCACGGTACAAACTTCCACCTGATAGTTAATCTAATTTATGCTAAAGATAACAAATATATAAATTCTAAGTTTAGTAATCTAAAGTCTAAAAAAAAATTCTAAGCAATCTTCCATTTTTTTTTTCTTGTATCTATTTTATGTTTTACCATTCTTCCATTTTTATCACACCGAAATTGATCTTCTACAACCTGACCTGTCCATTTCCGACAGATAAGCTTGGATTATTTATTTCAAGTGAAATTTCCAATGTATACAAATACAATCCCACTCGGACAAGATTTTAGAGCGGGACATTTTCTCAACAAAAATGGATGAAAACAAAAAAAAATCATAACTTTTTCTACACTTATCCATATGACAGACTATGAGTAGTGAAAAAAAAGTGGTGAGGTCATGTGAAAGTGATAGACATCCAATTACAATCTACCACGCAAGATAATTGTGGTTTTTTATGTGGTATTAAAATTACTCTTTTCTTAATGGGTCATGTAGGTCACAACAATAATATTGCCACATTTAAAGCGTTAAGAGCACTCACATAATTAATGTATAATTTTGCACATTTAACTTCAAAAATCACCCATATCAATACATGTAAATTTAGATTATTGTTACAGTAAGCATGTAAATATATTTGGTTATTATTCACATGCAAATCTATTTTTTAATATTTTTTAATTCACATATACATAGAGAGAGAGAGAGAGAGAGAGAGAGAGAGAGAGAGAGAAATGGTCTGAAAGAGTAATAAAAAATTGATAAAAAAATAATATTTAATGAAAATGTGTAAAATAAATAATTTAGTGTAGGTGTTTTAAAAAAAATAGTTATATAAAAAAAATAAAATAAGTAAATTCTTACATGAAAATAAACATAAAATTTTGGACAAGCTAGTGTGAATGTTTTAACAATCTCGTATCAGAGGCTGTATCGGTTTGACCAATGGAACGATATATTTCAATACCGGTTAATACCGGTGTACCGTTTCAGGTTTATCGCTATTTTTTATATAATTATAATAAATATAAAAGTTTACCATAAAACATTACCCCAATTCAGAATAAATTATTTATGGTTTTAGATTTTAGCATCAACAAAAAGAAAAAAAAAACACAATATAAAAAACATAAAGTTTAATTGTTCATTGCATGCTAAGAAAACAAATAATACAAATAATATTAATAAGTTAATGCAAATAAGTTACCATTCTGCCCTTACAAAAATTCAAAAATTACAAAACTAAAAAAAAAAAAAGTTTTTTTTTGTACCTGCCAGTATGCTCGATACCAGTTGATACACCCAAAATCGGTCGGTACGTCCAATACATGACCGGTATGCCCAATATTTAAACCGGTACGAAACGTTAACATACCATATATTGGTACAATACCAACCACCTTGGTTTTAACATCTTTCTAGTAGAGGGAATCTAAAAATGTACTAAAATTAAAGTATTCCAAACGCATAATTACCCAGCAGTCACTTCACTAGCACTATAGAATTAAAAGTAGGAAAGAAAAAAAAAAGGGAAACATAAATCCCTTGATCATCTAGACAAATAGGAACCTTGATCATGCCAAGAAACTTCATTGAAAAAATGTCTGTCCCAGTTTTCACTTCAGAGACTTTTCATTAAAGGCTCTAGACTTTAAGTATATTTTTATAGCTCTAGTCTCCAATCACCTTCCAGCAAGCTAGTGTGAATGTTTTAAAATCTTTCCATAGTAGAGGGAATCTAAAAATGTACTATAATTATTCCTAACGCGTAGTTACCCAGCAGTCACTTCACGAGCACTATCGAATAAAAAGGAGAAAAGAAAAAAAAGGGAAACCTTGTTACATAAGTTGTGCGCATCCAGACAAATAGGAAGCTCTGAAATCAGCAACCTTGATCATGCCAAGAAACTTCATTGAAACAATGTCTGTCCCAGTTTTCACTTTAGAGACTTTTCATTGGAGGCTTTAAGTATATTTTTATGTCTCCAATCACCTCCCAACAAAGTCTTGGTCAATTAATGACACTATTTATTAAGCCAAAAAAATAAAAATAAAATATGAAGTCTTCGTCAATGATTGTTTAACCCAGAACTCATCCATAAAAACCACAGGGTATTTGCAGTATAAAATACAAACCAATTTGTAGCAACAAGCAAAAAGCTTACTCTCTTGCTAAAGAAACAACTAAAAGAAAAAAAAAATGGCCAGTTTAAATCTTGGAGAAAACATAGAAATCAACACAAAGCTAATTAAAAAAGCTTACTCTCTTGCAGTTAAGGCTCACAGCAAGTCTTCAGAGAAGGCATATAATGTTGAGGAAAGTCGTCGTTCATCAGATGAATCAGATCCTATCATCTTTAGCTTTTCTGGATGTTGGTCTGAAAATGGTTGGTATGATGGAGAACCTTTTGGAGTAACTGAGATCAATCTTCCATTATTGTTTCCTTCTCTTAGAAGTATAGGCGTTAATGAAAATGCCTTGGTCAACAAAGCCTTTCTGCAGAGATTTGTAGACAAAATCTTGGGGAATTCAGATTTTGATCGTGAGGTACTATTTGCTTCCTTCTTCTTCTACTTCTTTTTCTTGGACTCTTTTTATTTTTTATTTTTTTTAGGGGTACTTCTTGTTCATACTATGGATTCTTCTATAACTTGCTCATATTGTTTATGCCTTAATTAAATATATTAAGAATGTAACCATGTATTTGTTTTACTGTATAAAGTTGGGTAGAAATTTAACATGAACAGTTGAGAAATTTAAAGAAAAAAAAAATAGTAGTTATCTCTTTTTTTTTTTGTCTGTCTGGTGGAGTGGTTGCATGATTGCAGGGCGGAGCTACATGTATGAGTGGGCCCCCAAAAATTCTAAAAATATTTTTATACTATATATAAATATATAATATTTTAATTATTAGTCTACAAAAATGAGACAACCCTCAAATATTTGAATTAGTTCAATGATGCTCTTAAAAAAATTGTCCAATTGGACTAGTAGTTATAGAGAATGTTTTTCTTTTTTCCTCACATTCACTTTTTATTATAAAATGTGATTTATATCTGTTACAGTTTTGGATCATTCATGTTTTTGAATACTTCATTAGTTCAATTGAAATTTTTTTTATGCATTTTGGTTGACAATTTGGTAACTTATATTAAAAATGAAAAATTTAAGGATTCACTATGAAGGATACTAAGTTGTGCGTATAAATATTTGTATTTGTGCATGTTTATGAAATTTTTATAAGCTAATAAATTAGTATTATAAATTGGCCTCCTAAACAAAAATTTCTAGCTTACAGAGCACAAATAGGATTTTAGTTTAGGGCACAAGATTATAAAATAAAAGGTTGAAGCCAAATTAATATTAAAAACTTTTAATTAACATAAATAAAGTATGTAATTAATGAAAGAAAAAAATTAAATAAATAAATTGATTGACATAGAAAATAATGCAAAATATGAGTGATAGTTTTATTTTTCATGCTTAGTGTTAATTTATTTTTTTCTAATGTTCGAGTTGAAAGATAGTATAATCATCCTTATGTTTAAGGCACCTCATAATCTAAGTTAACTATAAATATATTTTTCAAACAAGTAAAAGAGATATAAATACTTTAATCAACATATAGTATTTAATAGCTGAAGTTACAAGACTAATTTAAGATTTTCAAACAAGTTTTTTTTTTTTTTTTTTTTTTTTTTTTTTTTTTTTTATAATTATTATTTAGAAGTAAAGTAAAAAAAAAAACTAATAAGAAGTATAATAATATACTTGAAGTTTTTAAAATATTATATGAAAGCCTTGAATATTTTTTTAAGAGATTTATATGATGTTTTTTTAGATTAACTTAAAAGTATCAATGTTTATTCTTTTATATATATATATATATATTTGGATTTATTTTTTAAAAAATAAAAAGTATATATCATTGTAAAAGAATTAAAAATAAAATTGACACATTAGTTTGAAGGGCTGGCTCTACGAAATTTTGGGGTTTAAGGCAAAAATTCTTAAAGGGTTTTTTTGTTATATTTAAATATTAATTAAATTATATATATAATTTAAATATATTTTTCTTACTTTTTGAGATCCAAAATTACTAATTCAAAGTTCATTCCAAATTCATATTTTTCATTATAGTAATAAAAAGTAAATTATTCCAAATAATTGTTTCTCAAAAAAAAAAATTATTCCAAATAATAGATAAGGTTTATTTTTAGAAGAATAAAAGATAAGTTGGTGAACTTGAACTAGATACTATTTTTTTTTTTGTTGAGAAGAAGTACTAGAAACTCTATTGAAAGAAAGAAACTTAGCCATAATCGGCTAGAAGAGCACCATGAATGTGTGGAAGAATATCCTTCATCCACATCGGTAAACCTCTAACATGTCTAACGTGTTTACCTAAGTTGTGAGCTGCAAAATTGTCTAATAGAGTTCTAATAAAGAAAAATAAAACATTTTAATCAAAGATAGTTCAACTAGAAAATAAATAAATAAATAAAAAATTCAAGGCCCCCTCTATTTGCCAATAGAATGCACTGTCTAATAGAATGTGAAGAAAGAAAATTAAAAGCCTACTTTTGTAGTTTGATTGTCTTTTGAGTAGGTCTAGATATGGAACTTTAGTTTCAATAAGAATTAAAGAGATCATAGAAAGGATGCCATGCAAGCACTAAAGCATACTCATATGGAATTGGAATACAGGTGATATCTTGTTACTAAATATTACTACATTATTCAGGTGCAAAAGGCAGTGAAAGAAAACAAACAAATATTGTTTACAGGACACTCCTCAGGTGGTTCAATTGCAAACCTTGCAACAATTTGGTTCTTGGAAGAATACTTAAAACCAAAATATAACTACAAGATTTCACCTTCCTCTCCTCTGTGTGTGACTTTTGGGTGTCCTCTAACTGGTAACCACATATTTTCCCATGCTCTAAGGCGTGAGAACTGGGCTCGCTATTTCATACATTTTGTCATGAGATATGACATTGTCCCACGGATCATGCTTGCTCCAATCTCATCCATGAAATTGGAATTTCAGAAAGTTCTCCAATTCCTCAATGCGAAATCCGTAAATCATGCACGTGCATCCATTGACACCTTCGATGCTTCAAATTTTTACATGAAAGTAATGAAGAATGCATCATCTGTGGTAAGCCATGCTGCCTGCAATCTCATGGGAAACACAAACTTGCTATTGGAAACTGTGTCAAACTTCATTCCATTAAGCCCTTACAAGCCTTTTGGAACATATGTCTTCTGCACTGGCAATGGAAAACTAGTTATCTTGAGGAATCCAGATGCTGTTTTGCAACTGTTATTTTACTCCTCTCAGTTGTGCCATGAAGAAGAATGCACAGATATTGCCCAGAGAAGTCTTCAACAACATTTTGGCTATGAGAATGAGTTGCAAGATAGCTTCCAAATGCTAAATGAGGTTTACTTGGAGCCACTGGAACAGCTTCCATTATCTTCAGATTCTACAAGTAGTGATATTGCAACAATTAATTCAGCCTTGAATGACCTTGGTTTGGTAAGTTCTATTTCCTTTGCTTGTTTCAACAAATTTGAAAATCTTGAATTCAATCTCTTTTTAAAAAATAATTGTTTTTTAAACATGACTTGCAATAGACTATACAAAGAGAATAAAAAAAGTATTTCAATGCTAGAAAATGTGTTGAATTTAGAGCACTGCTCACCAAAGAATTTTCTTAGTTATATCTTTGTGCTAATTTCCTGTGTGATGGGTTCTAGAGCACAAGAGCTAGATTGTGTCTTTGTGCTGCTGGAGAGCTGGAGAAGCGGAAGATTGGAAACAAAGAAAGCATCGATCTCAGGAAGCCAGATATTGAGAAAGCAATGAAATACCTTGAAGAAGACTACCGATTGAATTGTGGGTATCGTGATCTAGGTTGTTATGATGCCTTCAAGCTTCAAGAAACCTCCAAGGATTTCGATGCTAATGTAAAGAGACTTGAACTAGCAGGTATATGGGATGAAATCATTGAAATGTTAAAAAGGTATGAACTCCCAGATGCATTTGAGGCCCTAAGAGACTGGGTATTGCTTGGAACAAGATACCGCCGCCTTGTTGAGCCCCTAGATATTGCCAACTACTATAGACACTTGAAGAATGAAGACACGGGAGCTTATATGATAAGGGGCAGGCCAAAACGTTACAGGTTCACGCAAAGATGGCGCGAGCATGCTGAGAGGATGCCTCCTGAATCCAGTGGAGAATCATGCTTTTGGGCCAAGGTAGAGGAGCTGCGCATTAAAGTTAGCAGCCAAGGATTTGAACCAATCAAGGAAGAGGTTTTGCAGCTAGAAAAACAGGTACAGAATTGGATCAATCGTAAAGACTTGGATAGAGATGTGTTGCTGGAGAAATCCACCTTTAAGAAGTGGTGGGAAGATCTCCCTAGAGAGCATAAGTTGACATCATGCATCAAAGATTTAAAGGTTTCATGATTGTCAAGCATGTTGATTCCTTATTTGGCTACTGCCAACAACTCTCTGTTATCTTCTGTAGTTTTATGTTTGAGTTTGCAATTGCTCAGTAGGCTACTTGTGTGGGTTTTTTTTCTTTCTTTTTTTAATCGAAGTTTTATACCAGCAACCAAAAAATGTATTATTTTTATGCCACTGAGGATGCCATATGAACGGCCACTTGTCTTAAACTAAAAATAAATAAAAATTGAATAGTCTTATTCATTCAATTTTCTATCATTTTGTGATCGACCAAACATCCCATGACAACCCCAATTTTACATAAAAGATCTCATGGCTGACCATGATGCAGTTTACTATTCCTTTTTCGCAAAGTTTATGTGTAGTTCTTTAGGTCTTAAATTAATTTTCAGTCACATAATTTTATTGACATGTAACAAAAATAATGTTTTTTTTAAGAAAAAAAAAAAAATTTTTAATAAATTTTTCAAAAACAACTAATTTTAACCATTTTATTGGTTGATGCAACCACATGTTTAAATTTAATTCAGTGCAGTTTGTACTGTACCTAACTTTTATTTTTCCCACCTTTTCTAAGCAATCTAAATAGCCTAAAGGCAATTTAATTATCAACATTCAATAATAAAATCTCCAATATTTTGCCTTTATCTGTATCCAGACATTTATCTCAAACTCTAAAGCTGACATGTTAATGTATAGCCTAAAATCCTAGTTTCAAACAAGTTATTACCAAAACCATTACAACAAGAAAAAATGCAAACAGTCTAACCCTGGTATAGGGTCTAGTGGTGAAGCACCTCGTCCACTTCATCATAGCGCTTGAGTTTGAGTAGTGTGAGACTCATTAGTACTGGGACTGTAGGCCAATATGGGAATCTTATGGTATATTCTGTTTGGTAGGATGTGATTTACCTACATGGTCCTACTTTTTTTTTTTATTTAGCAAAAATAAAAATAAAAAATGCAAACAATCTAAGCCTATGATTTTTTAGGCCAAATTATAAATTACAACTTCTAACTTTGTCCAAATTTCAATTTAGTCCTCTAACTTCACTTTCATTTAATTAAGTCATTTAACTTTCAAGTTTATTCAATTTAATTATTTTCTTAGTTTCCATAAACTAAAATAAAAATTCATTGTTAGTGACCTCCAAAATGAAAATAGTCAAACAAACGAAAGTATGTTATTTTGGGGGTTATTAACGACACTTTTTTTTTTATAAAATCTAATTAAATTAAATAAGTTTGAAAGTTTGGTGTAATTTGTAATTTAGTTTTTTTTTTATAATTTTAATTATTATTACTTTTTCTTTTTCCTTTGTATCGGGTAATAGGCTTTATAGAGAATGAAAAATGTACACAAATTTCACATTTTCCGAGCAAAGAGAGTAGAATTTGAGAGTTGAGAGAGGTTTTAGTTTTACCTAATTGTATTACAATTTGTAAATACATTTGGGCTAGTCTGACCCCAGACAGATGACGGGCCTTTCCGGATTCAGGTCATGGGACCATTTTTCCAGCCCGAATCCATAAGCAGTCCAAAGATGCGCGTTTATTAAAATTTGGGTCATGGGTTCCATGAAAACTCCTTTTAACTTTTTTTTAATAAATAAAAATAATATATATTAAAGAGAAAAGGAAAGTGGTTGCATCATGCATGAAAACTGAGGCCTTGTTTGGATTTTGCAAAACTGAGTTAACAAAACTGAGTTTTGTTAACTCATAACCCAAAATCCGTGGGACCCACATATATAAATATTGTTTGGATGATTTTGGGTCAGTTAACTCAGTTAACAAAACTGAGTTTTTTGAAATATGGGTTACCAATTTCGGAAACAGCCCAAGCATGTTTTCAAGTTATGGGTTTGTTAACTCAATGGCAATTTCCATAATTTTTCAGTACAATTGGGTCCCATAGCAGTGTCTTGTTCCATCCCTGCGCAGGCTTTTGCTCCAACTCCAACGGGTCTTTTTACCTTTACTTTCCCAACCATCTAGACCCATGTTCTTCATCACTTTCTCCTTTCTCCTTTCTCCAGCAGCATTCTCTCTTTCTCTTTCTCTTTCCCTTTCTTCTTTCTCCTTTCTCCTTCCCCCAGCAACAAACCAACATTTCTTTATAAATTTTTTACTCATTTCTCTCTTGTCCTATCTTTACTTTTCCCCTCTTTATCTGAAGAACAACGACACCCATCTGAAGCTCTCCATCTAAAAGAAAACCCAAAAACCCAGTAATTGTGAAGAACGAAACCCAGCAATTGAAGACCACCCGAATCTCTCCATTTGAAAGAAAACCCAGAAACCCAGCAGCTGCTGTGAAGACCGAAACCCAGCAGCAGCTAACCGAAGCTCTCCCTCTCTCTCTTGTCCTCTGCTCACTCTTGTTATGATTTTTTTTTTTTTTTTTTGGGTATTTGTGGAGTAAAGAGTTGTTGCTCTGTGCAAATTTTCTAGTTTGTGTGCTCTCAATTTACTTTATGTAATTTGTTATTCTAAGCCAGATTTTGTTTGGATTTTTTTAGTTATTTTTTGTTTCTGCCCCCTGATTCACATTACTGAAAATATTTGGGTTTTGTGTGCTTCATGTTTGAGCTATGCAGTAGTATTTAACATCACTAGAGCTGAAAGTGAATGTAAAAAAATTTATGAAAATCAATGCTATTCTTTATATGAAATTCCTGGGAATTGTATAACTGCTATACTCATCTCTGGCAAGGTTGTTGGAGGAAGTGAGGAGGCGAGACAGAACAAAAAAAATGAATTGGAAAGAGGATTGATGAGAAGCACGAGGGTAAAGAATGAGTGGCAAGGTTCTTGTTCTCTCTGCAATTTTTTTATTTATTTTTGGTCTTTATGGAGTACAGAGTTGTTGCTCTGCAATTTTTATGTGGGTATTGTGCTTCATGTTTGAGCTGAAAATGAAGTGAGATATAAAGAGAGAAGAAGGACGCGAGTAAAGGGTTTACCGTTCTGACTGGCCACAGTTTGTGGGCTCCACCAATTTATCAAAAATTTGAGTTTCAAAAGTGAGATATGCATCTGAGAACAAGAACCAAACAAAAATTTATTCGAGTTAAGGAAAAAGTAGAGATAAAGATGTGAGTGATGAGAACTGAGTTTGAGTAATGAGAAATGAGAAAAGGAAATTCATTGTCAATGAGTTATGAGATGGAAACTTGCATTAATTTTAATTCCAACTTTACAAACTTCGACCTGATGATTAGTCAATGCCTGCAGTTTCATTTTTGTTTTTATTGGTAGGAGATTATTGGTTATGGTTAACTTTGCCTAATTCCAATGATGTGAAGGTTGGAAAAAAAAAAAATGATGAGTGAATGACATATCTTTTGAATGCAAGTTGATTAGGTCAATGTAATTCTTGGGACATAAATTTAGTTCTCATGATTTCTGTTAGCGGATATTATTAATGTTATGATGGGTTGAAGTTAAGCTATTGATTGAATTTACATGAAAGAGGGCCAAAATGGCCCATTACCACGATTTTTTGAAATATTTAGCAACAGAACACTGTTTCGGAAATAATTGGGGATCTAGCACTTTTTCTAGTACTCGATCTCCCCACACTCGAGTACCATATTTTTTCATTCCACCGTGGCACGATGACATGGCATTTGGAATTTAAATATTCCGCTTGGTACTTGAGCACCTGAAGCTCGAGTACTGTTTGCACCCCACTAACACACACAAGTCTAAGTTTATCACTCTCACTTCTCACTCTCACTTACCACCAGAACACACACACTCTCACTCTCACTTCTCACTAGAACACACTCTCACTCTCACTCTCACTTACACCTACACCTAAACATACAAACTCACAAACCCTCACTCCATCGGCGGCAGAAGACCCATCGGCGCCAGAAGACCCGTCGGCGCCAGAACACACTCTCCTTCACACCCAAACATACAAACCCACAAACCCTCACTCCATCGGCGGCAGAAGACTCTCGTCGGTGGCGACCTCTCAGCTCTCTCTCTGTCTCGCACTAAGGTCAGTTCTTTAGTTTTAGGGTTACGTCTTTCATTTGAAATTTGAATGGATTCAAAATTAGAAATATTGAAAAAAAAAAACACAGAGCTGATATTGTGTTTCTATAGTGCAAAGAAGTAAGATTGTTATAGCTGATATTGTGCATCTATTGTGTTTCTATATTGTGTTTCTTATTTTTAATTATTTTGGGGCCTGAGAAACAAGATTCTTATAGCTTAATATATTTGGGTTATTTCAAATTTGGAAGTACTTTTCCTACAAATAGAGCTGGAATTGATATGGTTGCTTGGAGTTTAAATTATCTGTTTTGATTTTATATTTTTTGGGGATAGCTGAACTTGAATTTGATTTTGCCTTTTATTTTATTTTTGGGTGGATAATGTAATTGGGCTATTGGTGAATTGTGCTGATAAGTTTATGTACGTTATTGCTGATGATAACAAACATTATGGCATGCGCAACAACAACATATTATTTGCTCACCGTGTAGAAATTACTATAATAAGTGTTGTTTATTGCAATGAAAAATGTCCTAAAATGCTAATATGAGGCTATCATAGAAACTTTGTTTGTTTCTTAAAAGCAATTACAACTGTTTCTCAAAAAAAAAAAAAAAAAAAAAATTACAACTCCCTGTTTTTTTTTTCTTCTATATCAGATAAGAATTACACATTGTTTTGAAATTCATTAGTGAAACTCTCTCTCTTTATCTCTCTCCTATTAATTTCTTTTGAAAATAAATTGCATAGAATACATAGTGATTGATACATCCGCTAACATTAAAAATTCTAAACTTTATCGACACTGAAGTGAGTTTAGTTGTTCTTGTGGTTGATGGGATCCTTGTTGAACCAAACTGGTAGGGATGGTTTTAATGGTGGTGGTGGGGTTGTGAAGGGGGTTTTCAATTATTTTCTTTATTTGTTCAATTGGTAGTTGTGTGGTAGACTTGTTGAACTTGATTGCCTTTGAATATCTCTTATATATATTGTGAGTTGGGACTGATCAGGGGAGGTTAGCTCTGCTTACACTGGCTTTGCTGGTTTCGAGGGATTAATTAGTTGAGAGAAGAAAATATAGTAGGATCTTTTTGTCTTCTTGCACTTCATTTGGAGTTTCATGCTTCCAATCCAAAATTTTTTTATTCATTTTTAAATTTTTGTGGACCAATGCATCTTTGGGTGATTTATTCTTGATTAAGCTTGAAACTTATCTATTTGAGGCATTAGTTAGAGCATAATAGATAATTATATAACAAATGTGATTGGTGAATATTAATTTGGCATTTTACTTATCAAAATTCTATATAGTATTTTAAAATGTTTTTTGTGTTATATTTCAGAATCTAGAACTCAGCTTAGAGCTCTTTGTCCTTATCACCATAATGTTGTTTGAACATATATAAAGCAAAATGGAAAGAAAAAAAAAAAAGAAAAAACTCGAAAATTGATAATTAGGATTAGAGGCACTCTCTAAAAACTTTGTAATGTGTACTGCACTAGGAATTATTTTAGGCATTGTGTTGGAAGGAGCATAATGCTAGAACATTTGATGTGGTCACTCCTTGCTTCAAATGGAACTTTTATTCTTAAGATCTCGGTTTCAATGGTCAAAGGATATTGGGGATTTAACCTAAAAAGATATTGGGATTAAGCCTATAATTATTCTATTAATTTTTTATATTTTTTTTGTAACTTTAGATGTTAATTCTTTGGTGGTACTCTTGTATACTCTCTGTGTGTTAGGGCTTCACCATCTTTCTTTTAAAATAAAACTATTGATATTAAAAATATAATCAAGGTGTATGTTGTAAACTTTCCTTGGGTCAATGGGTCATGGACCTTAATTTTTTCTCAATGGCCCTCCCTGAGGCTTTGAACGATTGTAAAAAATATAAGGTTCCTTTTTAATACTTTTTCTCTTTCAATGACGTATTCTTATCCCCTATTATCATATATCCATTACATTGGACAGTCAAGGTTTGTCCTTTGTTTATTTTTTGTCATGATAGATTAACTTCAGCGAATTGTGCTTTCCTGCCTTACAGTTAAGCCATGCATTTTATGCTCTGTTCTATCTTGCTTCACTATTGTTGATGGGAACGAGGGGAGTTGCATTTTTGTTTTAAGCATCTCTTTTGTGTTCTTAATGTCCCACTCCCACAACTATGAGTTAAATTAATTTTGGTCTGTCTCTAATTTTATTTTGGCTTTTGTCTCCAATATTTTTTTCAGCATACTAGGTTAATGCAAATGTGAATATGCAAGTTTATTTGAATATTTTAGATTTACTAAAAAGAGAATTTATGCAATTTGTATTGTGAAGAATGTTACTGCACCCCACAATCGCGTACTCATTTTTATTTTCTAATTCATTTTATTCAAGTCAATAAGCCATTAAAACTCTATATTTGAGAAGAAAATTGAACTACCCATGATGCGCTTACATTTTTGGCATTTTTTGGGTTTGATTGGTATTTAAATAAGTTCGTGGGTTTCCTATATTGAAAACTTATCCTCAAAGTTATTTAGGCATTTTCTTTATGATAGTACAATGTAATACAAAGACATCTTAATGTTTAATCCCAGAATTGTTTCAATCTACAATTTGATTGCCATGTGCAGTAAGGGTGAAGGACTGCATTAGGAAAGATGAGTGTTTGATTCAAGTTAGGGGCATGTCAAACCGAATGAAAACTTGTTATTGAGGTTGTGGGAAAGACATGATGGCCTATGTTTGACATTGGAAAACACCTTAACTTGAGTTGAATAATGGATTAGGGTTTATGTAGTAGCCAAGTCTAAGTGTTGGGATGTGGCTGTATGGAGTTATGCTCTCGTTTGTCCTATCTAAATACATGTTATCAATTCTGCAGCATTTTGTCCAAAATGGTTGAGTTCTGCTACAAAATACCTTCTTCTACAGTCAACTGTATCTAGTGACATAAGCTTTGTTAACTCATAGGCTTTATTGTCTTCCCTTGCTACTTCAAATTTTGTTTTGGCATTGCTCTTGCCCATTTCCACTTTCAACTTGGATCGAAAGTCTCCTATTTTGGCAATGCTATCTTCTGTTCTCAAAATAATGATGATAAAAGAAGAAACATTAACTTAATTCTGTCTTTCCTTTATACCCACTCCATATCTACCCTCATTTTATGACCATTTTTCCTTAGTGGCTGAACCATTTGTACTGTACTGAGCAAGACTGCCAACATTAATTAAGAACCAAGATCTGTTACCCACACTTAGAGCTCACTCAGCTTACTCTCTCATCACTCACTTTCTCAATCTCCCTCTCAATCTCGCTATCATCTCCCACACGCTCTCAATCTCCCTCTCAGTCTCGCTCTCGGTCTCGCTCTCATTCTCAGTCTCCCTCTCGGTCTCGGTCTCGCTCTTGGTCTCGGTCTCGCTCTGTACTCTCCCTCTTGCTCACGCTCTCTACTCTCACTGTCGGTCTGCATCTTTAGTTTGGAATCACAAGGTATGTCTCCTTATCTCAATATTTGTTTCAGCATTGGGTATTTGTGGGTATATGTGGGTATATGTGGGTCTTTGTGGGTATTTGTGAAGGAGATGCTCTAAATGTTAACAAAACCAATCTCTGGAGCCAGATTGGAGCATTGGGTATTTGTGGGTATTTGTGGATAATGCATTTGTGGG
The DNA here is from genome assembly GCA_030021035.2 of Notholithocarpus densiflorus. Taxonomy (NCBI): domain Eukaryota; kingdom Viridiplantae; phylum Streptophyta; class Magnoliopsida; order Fagales; family Fagaceae; genus Notholithocarpus; species Notholithocarpus densiflorus. The sequence continues at coordinate 1,120,140 of JARYZH020000032.1, read as the reverse complement.
GTATCATTTTATTTAGCTTTGTTTATATGTGATAAAAGTTTCCAACAATCATGCCTCTTTGATAAGTTTTCATATATAAGGTCCTGATTGCATTATCCAGGTTACAAATTTTTATTTCACAATTAGAATCCACTTTCTATTGCTAATCTTTGAAGTAATAAAAATATTAGGTTGAAAAAATAAACACTTAGCCGCATTATTATATATGCTTCTGACTCAATGGTGGGTATTTTCTTTTGGCAAAAATAGCAAGATTGAAGTACTAATTAATCTACAATCGGATACCAATACACTTTTAAAGAGAACCACACATTATGCTAAATAGGTTTAATTTGTCCAGTTGTTCAATGCACTAGTATTTAACGAAGAGAATATATCTTATATACTAGCATTCCCGATTAGTGCAATGTGTCAAAATAGATATATAATGTGTTAGGTCACCTTTAAACAACATATTTTTCTTGTCTTTAATTTTCATTTGGCTTTCTGTTTTCTTGAATTGATCTGGTTGTGAATCAAGTTATGAGAAAATTTCCACCAGATAATTGGATAAACCCTATAATCCTACTTTTTTTCTCAACCTGGCCAAATGCTCCAAGATCTACTTAGTAACTCTTTGATTTTTCTTTTCCTTTTTTCCTTTAGTTTTTTCCTGTGGATAAGTTGTTTTCATATTTTAGTTATAACGTGAAAATGATTGGCCCTTTGGATTTGAATGTTTGGGTTGATAAACTTGTTTGGTTCGGCCATTTGGAATTATTCACAAAATAATTTATACATTAATTCGTTGTATGTATTTAATAGTAATTGAAGTAAAGTACTAAACATTAAGATCACTTTCACTTAAAAACCTGTTCTATCAATGCATTGAAGGTTTGGTAACTTAGAAGGCAATGCAATAACTCAACAATATTTATTCTTACTCCGTTTGTTTCGACAGAAAACCTTGTGTAAAGATAGTTTTTTGTGTTTTCCAGTATTTGGTAGCATAAAAAAAAAAATTAGTCAAAAGAAAACTATCTTTAGTCAACAGAAAATGTAAGGCTTATTTTTAAAGATTGTATTCTCTATGGGTTGTAGGGTCCTGGACTATATTATGTGGACAGTGAAGGAGGAAGGCTCAAAGGAACACGATTTTCAGTTGGATCTAGTTCACCCTATACTTATGGTGTCCTGGACCATGGGTGTGTGCTCTTTCCCATTATTTTACATTGCCTAATGTCTACTTGAAATTTGTTGAAGGAAACAATGATGTTGATTTTTTTATAGCTTATTTCATATAAAAAATAAAGGACTGGGAAAATCCTTTCCTTTTGGACTTGAATTTTGCTTTTGCTTTTGGGCACCCATACTTGCTCCTCCCAACTCCTCCTCCCTGCTTTTGCCCAGGTTTATGGATGTATGGGAGGACTGAATTGAGGGCTAAACATTGAAATTTGAAAGAGTTCCTAGAATTTTGTAATTGGAGGCAAGAATTTAGGTCCTTCATTTTTAAATATTCTGCACTCCATCAATTTATATAGCATACAATGTACAGGATGCATGAGAATTGTGGTGTAAGTTTGTCAGGCCAGCCTCCATACTATTTAGGAACTTGGCGGAACAGGCCAGCCGCATATATTTTGTGTATGCAAGTTTGTCAATTTGTACTTGTATGACCTCCATAATTTGAACTTGTTCTTTTTATCAGTTTATTATGTGGGACCTGATGGATGGAAATGCACTCTCTGGTGATGATGTTGGAGAACTTCATAACCACTACTATCCAGTTATGCCAAGTGTGGAACAGGAAATGGTTGAAGTAGCTGGGACACTCTGTTATTGGTTTTTTTGCATTGTTTAAGAGATGGATTCCAAGACATGCTTACAAGGCCTAAAATCCTTTAAGCACATGCATTTTCAGTTGGTCTTTGAAAATATTTATAGATAGACTTCTGTAAGGTTATCACTTACCAGAGCCCGTAATTCATGGCTATGTAGTTTTGTTGGGCAGACTATTGTTGCTGATTGTTCAAAAGTTTTAATTAAATTCTATTTGGTTTGACCATATTTTAATCTGTGTGCACGCGCGCTTTCATGACCTAAGAAAAATCTTGCTTTAGGTTCTAGTAACAATAGACTTTATTTGGTTCAGTAACAGTGATATTGTATAGTTGTTACCCAAGATATGCTAGTCTCTTTTCGGAAGGAAGGATGGAGTATATACTATATAGTATTTACCAATATAATTGCTCTTTAAAGGAGAGGAGGTTATATCATTGGCCATTGGTTAATTTACGTAGCAATGTTTTAAATTCCATTTTGCACCAAATGCATATTCCAGTACCAAAAAAAAAAAAAAAAAAAAAAAAAAACAACTCTTTCCATACTGGGATGTTCTGGGCATTTTGCTTATTTTGGCTCCAGCATCTTTATTATTTTTTACTCCCCAAATCAAATCTGAACTACGTGTCATTTAAAATCTACTTTAAATGACAATCCACAAGCACTGACTGGTATTTCTATGGCGGACACAGTACTTGAGTTCCTAAAGCTCGAGTATCAATCTGCATGTTTTGTTAAGCCCCAGGCCATATGCTGCATGCAAATGTGGGAATTATTGCGGTTTGATAATCAAGCAATACTCGAGCTTGAGGCACTCGAGTACCTTAGAGTACTCGAGTTCTACATACTCGAGTATGAAGCTTTCTACAATTTTCTTCCTTTTGGATTATACCCGAGGCATACTCGAGCTTCCTGGACTCGGGTTTCTAACACAGTACTCGAGTCCTACAAACTCGAGTACCATCTGCCACACTTATTGTGCAACTACTTACTGACGCGAACGAACTGGTGTGGTAAATGCACAATGAATGGTACTCGAGTTCTTTGAGCTCGAGTACCTTTTAAGAAAATACTCCTCCTCAGCTTTAAGCAATCCGAGTATCTCTCTTTCCATTTCTGTCTGAGTCAAAAACTCTCTCATTCCAAGTCCATGTGCGAGTTAGAAACTTTACTGTTGAGTCACCATCTGCAAGTCTACTCTCAGTGTCAGTGTCTCCATCCACCAACGTGCTGTCCATTTATCCTTTGGGCCAACCCTGTTCTGACCAGTAAATAGAGGTAATAATGCTTAGTTTTTAGATATGAGATTTTTACAATAGTGAGAGTTAAATGCTTAGTTTTTAGATTGTGTTCGTATGAGATTTTTGTGCATGAGTTTCATGTATTGAGATTTGCAATATTAACTGCTGCTATATATATGTACAACTGCTTTTATATATATATATATATGTGTATATATATATATATATATGTAAAACATGATTGTAAGTGAACTCAATGATATATATATATATATATATATACAACTGCTGATATATATATATATATATATATAACTTTTTTGTCAATTTAAAAAACAATGATATATTATTATTATTATTATTATTATTATTATTATTATTATTATTATTTTGTGTAATTGGAGCTCCACCGGCAGAACTTCAAATGAGAAAAGAAATTTAGGTAGTGAACTCAATGTGGAGATAAAAAGAGTTAATATTGGTCAAAAGTGTAATCAGCTTTAACAATTTCAGTTTTGTGGCATTTATTGTGTCAGATTGATTAAAGTGGGAGGAGTTGTTTTCGTACCACAAAATTTCACAGTATTTTTACAATAAATTAAGGTGTTAGTACATCATTAGTCAGAATAAAAAAAAAAAAAAAAAAATTTTAAGATTCATCTGAACAAAAAACAAGAGTATTGTGAAAATATGGTGAGATTTGTTGTGTCTCGAAACAATAACAATTGGAAGATTTGTTATTGGCATATTTATTTCATGTAATGTTTGTACAGTTTGTTTAGGAAAATTGTTTCCTTGCTTTTCTATTCTATGCCAGAAGCTAACTCACTTTACATAAGCATATATATATATATAATAGACTTTTTTGGAGGAGTCAGGGGGCAGGTGGCCCACTCGCCCCCCTTTGGCTCCGCCCCTGCGTGTGGCCTAGTTGTATAAAACTCATAGGTTGATAGAGAGAGGTAATATGATATTTTGTTGACTTTTACAGTAATAAGGGTGTTCATAATAATATGAAATCATTACTCAACAAAGAAATTGGCTTAATAAAATAACGTCGAAATGGTTGACCTTTTATTATTTTATATGTGTATAAAATATATATATGGTTAAGTGCACATTATGATTTTCGATTCAATTATTTATATGTCTATACACAGTTGAGGAGGTTGAGTTTCAATATAAATTGGTTTTTTCATACGCCAAATGTATGTAACTATTTATAGATTATGACAACTTTTAATATTGTTAATAGCAGGTCGGTGATGGATTTTCACATTTTCTATGTGTACTACGATGGAGAGACGTATTATCATGAGTCACATGGGTTGTCATACCAAGGCTCAAACCAAAAGAAAAAATGTGTTAGGGTAAAGCGTGGGATAGGCCTTATGAATTTGCAACGAAGAATATTAAAGGCGATGGGGTTAGACCAGTCTAGGCATAACATCTCCATCGTGTATCTTGCACCTCAACTGGTTGTAGGCACCCAAGTTTTCTACAATTCACTACAGTTATCGGGTGGCGCCGAAGTGAAGATGATGTGGGAAGTTGTTGGACAAATGGTGGTGAAAGGATTCGTTGCTTCGGAGCTCTATGTCACTATTGACCCCGCCATAGTAGAGGCTGGAAAGGGTTCACAACATACTATTTTGGATGGAACTGTAGATGAGCACATCGACTCAATACCATTACAGTCTTATCAAGGGTGTGCAGAGAATACAGGAGATGGGTACGGCAGTGAACCGTGGCAGACATTTCCTCATGTGAACTCAACTGAGGAGGAGGAAAGGCCTCAGGAAGTGCATGAAGGAGAGCATTTATCTCATGATGAGCAGCATGGGGGCACATTTGAAAATGAAGATGATCACAGACTTGGTGATGATGCAACCCATATTGATGTTACTAGGGATGACTTCGAGGAGTTCCTAGATACCATGGGTGAACATGAGGATGTTGATCATATCGAAGATGTGGTTGTAGAAGAGAATAGAGACACATGCCCTTGTCTTGATCCTACGCCGGAATGGTTCACCAAAAACACTTGGGATAATATGTTTGATCCATCATCGGTTATGCAAGGGGAAGTATCAAGTTGGACGCCTGGGGAGCAGCCACTGAAAGGGATGGTATTTGCGACTAAAATGGTGGTGCGACATGCGTTGACCTGGTACGCAGTGCGAGAGAATTTTAGCTTCAAAACTGAGCATTCAGACTCAGAGAGGCTTATAGTGAGTTGCGAGGATGATTCCTGTCCATGGTCAGTTCGTGCGATTTGTTGCAAGGGAGACAATGTCTGGAAGATCGCAAAATGCAAGGGCCCCCACACGTGCAACAAAATTCAGAATGCTCATGATGGTCGGATGATTGATTCGGCGTTCCTAGCATATGTACTTGAGCGCTATATACGAGAAGACCCTGCGTATAAGATAAAAAACTTACGCCACGTTGCTTTGGCAGACTTAAAACATGAAGTATCTCACTACAAGGTATTCTTTAACTTGCATTATATTTTCAATACAATGTAGAGACATCAGTCTTCTGTGAAGTATAAGCATGATATTTTTTCCCAAAACCCATGAATACTTTATATTATGAAAATTGAAATTGAAATTCGAAAAAGAAAAAAAGGAATAAGGAGAAAGAAATATTATCTTCATCTTATAGCCTTGCAAGTCTTGATTTGTTTTTTTCAACTATAATTATTTAACTTGCATTCATTTCTAACGTAATCATTATGGTTCACATACAAGGTATGGGATGCCAAACAAAAGGCCGTTGCAGCTATATACGGGGATTTTAAGGAGTCTTATGCAGAGTTGCCGAGTTTTTTGGCAGGACTTAAGGATGCAAGTCTGGGTACAAAGTATAAGTTACTAGTGGACGATAATTATGAACCAGGAACCTGTACATTCAAGTCCGTATTTTGGGCGTTTCGTCCATGTATTGTTGGGTTCAAGAAGTGTAGGCCTATGATTAGCATTGATGCAACCCACCTCTATGGAAAATATAAAGGGAAATTGATGATTGCAATGGCGACAGATGCTAATAATAGGATTTATCCACTAGCCTTCGCCATTGTCGAGAGTGAGAGCACAGAGACTTGGGGTTGGTTCTTAGCTTGTATAAGAAGGTATGTTACCGACCGAAGACACCTATGTGTCATATCTGACAGACACCCTGGGATTCAAGCTATCTTCAGAGACACTAATCGAGACTTTTCCTTGCGGCCTCCCATGACAGAACATCGTTACTGCCTTCGTCATCTATGCAGTAACGTCAACACTAGATGGAATAATGAAACTTTAAAGAATAGTATGGAGGGCAGCAAGTGCTACCCAGGAGCGAAAGTTCAATGCCACCTTCAATTTAATTGAAAATGTCAACCGAGATGCGCACCAATATCTAAAGGATGTGCCCAAAGAGAAATGGGCTCTAACTTTTGACAAGGGTTACCGTTATGGGGCGATGACTACAAACGTCTCTGAGTGCTTCAATGGTGTTCTAAAGGGTGCTCGTAGCCTGCCTATTACGGTAATGGTGAAATACACATGGTTCAAACTGAATGCTTACTTTGATGATCGTCGCAATAAGAGCATAGAGCAGTTGAATTCAGGAAAAACATGGACTAAATATGCCTTGGATATCTTCATGAGAAATAAGGCGAAGGTAGAGAATCACAGGGTGATGAGATTGAGCGCGCAACAACAATCATATCAAGTAGATACAGCACATAATCCAGGGACTGCTGGACATGGGGATCACACACATGCAGTTAATTTGCTACAAAGAACTTGCACATGTCAAAAATGGAAATTGTACAAGATACCATGTTCACATGTCATTGCAGTTTGTATTAGGTATCGACATGATGCAGAGCAGTACATTGACCCATGTTATAGCGTGGACGCACTGTTTCGAAGCTATGCTCCCGTTTTCCCTGCATTGAAAGATAGATTGTCATGGTCGGATCCTAAAGAAACTCGAAAGGTCCTCCCTAACCCCCGATTAATCCGAGAGAAAGGTCGCCCTGTCTCAACACGAATCAGGAATGAGATGGACGAGGGTGGGAAACGGCCGAGAACCACACCATGGAAGGAGGGGGGGAGGAAGGTGCAATGCGGGTTGTGTGACCAAGAGGGGCATAACCGAAGAACATGCCCTAAGCGGAACGAGGTACCGACGAGTGGTGGTCTCGCGGACTAGGTATGCTAAGTTTGAACCGTTGCATCCTTTTAAATGCAACTTGAAACAAAATGCATGATATATGCCATTCAATTATGTATTTTTAAAACTTAAGGATAAAATTTTAAAGACCAAATATGGCATTTCCCTCCCTCCCTTGGTGCTTTAAAAAATATTATTGCTGCCCCTAAAATTAAGTCTGATATTTATTATCTAGTAACATCATATTGGTTTTATTTTCTTTCATTGTAGAATTTATGGGCTTTATGTGCTAATTTCATTTAGGCAAATACCATAGAAAACGATCTCATAAATTTTGCTTTGTGAAGACTCAAGAAGCTTATTTTCTAGTGGTTGTTGATAGCTCTCAGTATCCTACTTTGTCTAGTTAAAACAACAACTTGTGCAGTATCTGAGGTTGTTTCCATGCATAGATTCTTAAGTTCTCGTGATCAAAATGAAGGATGGGATATGGAAAATTTATGTCAATCATGAACATATCATAGTTGTTTTATTAACTTATGCATTTCGCAATACTATTAGGTTGATGCAACCACTGGTGAGACAGAGGATGATGGTGTTGAAGATGAATACCAGCTAGAGGACCTGGAGGTTGTAGCAGCTGATTACACGTTGAAAGTGGGGGTCTCCAATTTCAGAAATGCATGGGAAAGCATGGGTGATGAAGATGAATACCAGCTAGAGGACCTGGAGGTTGTAGCAGCTGATTACATGTTGAAAGTAGGGGTCTCCAATTGATAATTTTGTTCACAAATAATTGTATCATGCCAAGTTCAATCGATGGATTAAAGAGTTTTGCTACAAATGACTTTTATATATGTTAGTATTAATTTGAAGTTAGTTGTACCAACTTTGAAATTGTTTGTTGCAAATCTGCAATTGTTAAAATGGTGGCTGATTGTTTCAATATAAGCCATCTTTAGTTATGGAGGAAAACCTTGTGCATTGTTTCATGGGTTTTGGCAGTGTACTCTTGTCCATTTGCATGCTGGTTTGGGGTGTTTATTTAAATAGAACTCATTGGCATGTCAATGGACATAATTTGGAGTCAGAACCTTGCAGTGAACCAAATGGTAGTACATCAGAGCCATTGACTCGTAGTGGCAAGAATACTGTAGATGGAGTTTGCTCTCCATTCACTGATCCAAATAATTCAGTAGATGAAGATGAAGAGACATTTCCATTTGACCCTGAGTCTATACAACCCAACATTGAATGCCATATAAGAGAGAAAAATCTTGAAGATGGGCAAAATGACATTAGTGATGAGTTGCACAAATTTTTTTTAATTGATAGCTCCTATGATACTTTGCTTCTTGAAGCAACACTAAGATCTGAACTATTTGCTCGGCTAGGGACAAGAACTATATCAAAAGATAGTGGTTCATGTGACAACACAGAGTCTGTAGTGGAACAAGGGGCTGAAAATGATGTTGGAAAGGATAAAACACAAATTGGCAATGGTCCATTCCCGGGGGTAGAGAAAGATGGAAAATTTGATCTGGGAGGTAATGTCCTTTGGATGAACATATCTGAGGTGGCCTTTTCTGCATATAATAACTTTAACTGTCTATTTGTGTCATGCTGAAAGTAGAGACTATTTTTTCATGCCAGTTATTTAATTAATTTTAGTTCCACCATATCCTCATTCTTGCCTTTCTTTTCCCAAGTGGTGGTGTATAAATTTCCTTTTTTGCTTCTAAATAAAATTCTCATCATTTACCATCTGTATAACTGTTGAAGGTGATCAGATTAATGGATATAAATGACATTATGGAGGTACCTTCAGGGAGAATAAAAAGCTATATACTCAGTAGACTTGTGGTTTTGGTTCTCATTGTCTTTCAAATACATTAAGAAATTTACTAGTCCTTTACATACTTTTTATTGGACAAATTTATTAGTACGGTTTCTTTTCCAGACCAACATCTGCCAAATTTATTGTGTATTACAGTTTAAAAGAGACTTTTAATTTAAGGAAGTTGACGAAGAATATGATATATTTTGTTTCCTTTTTGGTGTTGTTGTTCTTTTTTTTTGGGGGAAAGAGGGGGGGGGGGGGGGGGGGGGGGCGATGCAAACATAAATTTGAGAAAATGTGTGATTTAGTTGTTTAGCCTGTACATTTGTAAAAACTTACAATCATTCTTGCAATGACAAACTCAATAATTGCAATGCAAGATTTGTGTGTGGCTAACTGTATTTGGAAATTCTAGCATAATAAGTTTTTTAGGCAACTGATGTTTTGATTTCATGCTGAGGATTACTGGCAATTCTGAACTTAGTAACTAGTACTTATTTTTCTGAATCTAATCAGATCAAGACTGTCTGTAGCTTTTAGAAATTGTGGTCAAACTTGTAACCAAAGCTCAATATTATGTATATCATCAGTTATAAGTATCCTTTTAATATTAATCAGCAGAGTAAAATGATTTATTCTGCTTGATTTTTTATTGGTTAATATGTTACTTTGTTGTTTGTTTTCTGTCTCTTATTGGTTTCCCTAATCTAGGCACTGATAGGCAAGAGGGAAGTATCTTTGAGGCTCCCCTTGAGATCCGGAAACAGAGCCAAACTGAAAATTTTTCTTTGAAATCTCACTCCACTACTGATTCTCAGGATTGCAGATTATCTACTAGACAAGTTGGCTTGCCAGCTTCTATGTCTTCTTCTCCTCTAATATTGAGGAGTGCATTTGGTCATCTGAAGGTTGCGTTGCCAAACAGTTTAGTAAAATTGCGGACCAGAAATCATCAAAGTCAGGATAACAATATATATAATGAAGAGGGTGCTTGTGTTAACTTTGATGAGATTCAGAGGAGCAATGCAACAGCAAACACAATTAAAGACTTAAGTGGAAGAGAATTTGGTTCCTATACCTGCAGTCCTATAGTTGATCCATTTTGGCCACTTTGCATGTATGAGCTTCGAGGAAAATGCAACAATGATGAATGTCCTTGGCAACATGTTAAGGACTACACTAATGGAAAAATTCATCAGCAACAGCTTGGTAATTTTGATAATGCTGGTATGTAAATTCTTTTGGTGATTTTGGAAACATGCATTCTATTGCTTACATTCTTGAATTAATATTTGTGCAGATTTTGAGGTTGGTTAATATTATTTCTGCAGATTCTAAGGTTGGATTAATCTTACATCAAAGAATGTGTACTGGTGCAACAAAAGGTCCCAAGTATGATTATTTGACTTCGCCAACTTATCTAGTTGGGTTGGATATGCTTAAAGCTGATCCACAGTCATATGAGTCTTTTCTAGTAGGGAGGAATGGTCGATGGTGGCAAAAGTGTTTCAGTCTCTCATTAGCAATATCAAATCTGCGTCAAAAGCCGTTTCCTGTAGATGGCCCATTTTTGCATGGCAATGATGGTCGTATAGAAATTTATGGGAATTGGAACAGACAATCATCATATTTCCAGAGTAGAAATCGCAAATTGGTATGTTCATTATTTCTAGATTATTCTCTTGATTCATATGCCTAAAGTTTTTTTTTTTTGGATAAGTAGATTCATATGCCTAAAGTTGCATAGTACTGCTGTATATTTTTGGTGATTGCAACTTCTAGTGGTCGAAAGATGAATTTTCAACTAGCTCTATCTCAACCTACGTTTTAGTTATTCAAATATACATTTTGCTTTCACATATTCTGCGGGGTTCGGATTTCTCATAAGTCAAGATTCTTTTGGATATGTTAAGGAGTGTGTCTTACTATCCATAATGAATTTATTTGATGCTGAAGACTTCCAAATTGTCTTGGATCTTTCTTTTCTTGCTTCTCTATGTAAAATTGTAATTAGAATTCCCTCTTTTTGGAATATTTTTTCTTGTAATTTTGTGAGAAGATAACAATATAATCTTTGCTATACTTGATAAAATAAGCAGTCTTATGATTTTCCCTGTGATTTCTCCTGTTGAGTTCTTTTCTTTCTTCCCTCGCTCTTTGATATGTCGATATTCATCTTAAGCCATTTGTTTATTCTTTAACAAACTCGGGTATGGTTTGGGGTGTTTATTTAAAAAAAATTTTTGGCAGGCAGAATTTTTTGGCAGGCAGATTGGTACCAAGTTTGGTGAACTCGAGTACTTTGTGAAGTACCCGAGTCCACCAAACTCGGGTATGGTTGTGTTAGGCTTTATTTTTAAAACAAATTTGTTGGCAGGCAGATTGGTACTCGAGTTTGGTGAACTCGAGTACTTTGTGAAGTACCCGAGTCCACCAAACTCGGGTATGGTTGTGTTAGGCTTTATTTTTTAAAAAAATTTGTTGGCAGGCAGATTGGTACTCGAGTTTGGTGAACTCGAGTACTTTGTGAAGTACCCAAGTCCACCAAACTCGGGTACTAATCTGCCTGATTGCCTTCTTGCCAAGCAAAATAGTGTCCCTGACCCTTTTTTTATTTTTATTTTAATTTTCTTACATTACTCAAACTTCAATTGGTTGGTATCTGTGAGTGTGTCATGACATTCAGAATTTAAAATTTACAACTCTTATCTCCCGTTGTAAATATATTGAATTAAAAAAACAAAAACATTTAGAGCATCAATGTATCTCTATAAAACAATGTGAGCTGAGGATTTACATTTAGAAAACCATTCAGTTACCTTCCCATCCAACACTATCGTTTTCTTAAGTTAGCCATTCAGTTAGCATCAATGTATCCAAATAGACCCTAAGTATAAAAGAGACGTGATCATTTTTCCTGCCAACACAATAGTAAAGTCAAAGACTTGGCTGGGTTTTTGTTATGCTTCAATTACCAAATAATATGACAAACATTCTTGGTTTCAAATACTGTAAAAGAAAAGGGAAAGCTTTGCAAGTCAGAAATAATAATCTGCATTTGTACATGAATTGCTGCAATGCTATCTTAACAACTTCAGAGTTCATACATAAAGGTTTCACGTACTGCCCACTGAACTCAGAAATTTTTGTAGTAAAGCAGCCATCATCATCAACTGCCACAATTAAGTTCTCACCCTACAATAGAACAAAACAAAGCAACGGATGAAGTTTCTCCGAGACAGGACACAAAATTCAAGCACGTGTGAACAAATTTCTTGGGGAGTTTAAACATTAATGAAACCTTCCAAAAATAATGGAAAACATAAAGTGCATCAGAACAAACAGACGAGCAAAAGTAATAAAATTTCAGTTACAACATATTTGAGGGGAGGGGGTGAGTATTTCAAATTTATCATTTGTGCAACATAAGTAATACTACCTCCGTCCCAAATTGTTGGACTTGTTTAGAAAATCCAACTTTTTAAAGAAACATCATTTAATGAGTTGTATATTAGTTAAAAAAGGTACACAGAACCAATCCAATATCAAAACTTTTCTTTCTGCAAGTTATCAATTGTCAAAATATTCCCTAAAGCTACAATCCAAACAAGGAAAACCACTTTGCAGGGGACCTTTGGCTTCCAAATGCTCCTCCAAGGAAAGGAAAGATCACTCACAGAAGCCAAAACCCGGTAATAGCTACTAACCTCAAAACCCCTTCTATGAAAACACATACATTCAATTGGAAGTCTACTTGTCTAACGTCTTGAGAAAAGAAAACTTGATATGTGGCACCAGCAACTCCCTTTCCTCAAATGTATGAATATTCCACTTTCCAAAGACACCACACAAAGCATTTGGCAGGGAATATTAAAAGCTACATTCAGAAATGGGAGAGAACTTAATTGGATCTTTAATGGGAGATAGAACATATGCTCATGGATTGATATATATGCCCCGTAAGTTAACCACAGTGTTCTTCTTTGATCTAAGAGATTTTATAAAACATTATTATTTTGTTAAACAATTTTGCTCAGACTACAACATGTCCCTCTTTACATTCATCTACAATTCAGTAATTTGGGATCTCAAAAATTACTAAGAAAATGATAAATTATGCACCTTAAAAGTGCTCTCATTTTAACTGCCGCAACAACATCTGAACGTATTATTTGCCCATTGCTGTTGACAAGTATATTGACACTGTCCACCACATCCAAGAAAACCTGATTTATAATGAATGAAGCAATATTTCACATGTCACATTGCAGCTCAATTAAATAATAATAACATGCACAGAGAAAGCAACCTACTTCATTCTTCTTGTACCGTATCCCTTCACTACGCCAAGAAACTGCATTCGTCACAGCCATGGGAGGACGCTGTGTCACTTCCATTCTATAAGCATCAGTCTTGATAAACTCACTAAGAATCGTCGCTTCAGTGAATTGCGGGAACCCAAAGTCCATCATTTCATCAAGCAATTCATACTGCCAAAACCACAAGGATTGATCACTACTAAACTCCAAAATATTCAAAAGTTTATAAGATCTGTAAAATGAAAATATGTCACTTCAGCCATATATCTCTCAAAAACTTACATTATTACCTTGAGCAGAAGAGCTCAAAAATATCACCATGCTATGAGTGAACTGTGATGTTTTCTGTAGCAAAGTACAGGATTTTTTACAGCAGAAAATGTAAAAGCAAGAGGATCTAAGTGCAAGACACTAACCTTTGTACTTCTGACATAATTTTTGCCATAAGTTAGGACCTTTTGACTTTCTGTATTGTTGCAATATACTACCCTTGAGAAGCCAGGTCCTCCAATCAGTCAGTGTTCAGGTTGAATTGATTCTTTTCCAGGTCTGAAGGGACGGAATCTGCGTAAATGCAGCTTCTTTCTTATACCACCAGCCATTTTCTAAGCTATCATCTCCACCCCTAATTGTTTAAATACTTCTATTCCCACACCATAGAACAATTATGAACCTATAGAGCAAATGATTTCTGGGAATTCACCTTTCTAAGGAAGCTTATCCACCAATAAACTTTCTAAACTCAATTCCCAATTACTAATAACAAGTCCTGCCCCCTCAAAATGCCCCCTCAAAATTTAGGCTCAAATCAATGACAAATTATAAAAAATTAATATAGCAAATGAACCAATCCAAAAAGAATGTTATATGAAGGGGTTTTTTTCTTGAGCTAAAGTGTATCTCAGTTTTTATTATAGACCTGACTACCGGCCAAAATGGCCAAATACCACCTTTTCTTAAATCTTCAAGTTCATTGCCAAAATATATGTGTTACAAAAAATATATCACCAAAGGACAAGAAGATCCTACACATGACAAAAAGATCCTATATCATTACAAACCCAAAGCAGCACTGATTCTTGACCATTCTTGAATCATCCTCGTTTTCTTCTCCTCACCGGTTCCTTAACTGGTCTCACCTTGCCTGAAAAGAACACAACACAAGCAAATACTAATATGCAAATCATTTAACTATAAAGAGATGTAAATGTAATCGGTATTGAATCAAACTATAGTACCATGTCCAGTCCCACAGTCAGGAGGATGTGTCCGTGTCCGTTGCGGCCTTCGCGGCCGATCCTCAATGTGTGAAGGCTCTGGTGGGGGGGTGGGTATTTGTGTCTGGATGAACTCGGTATGCACAAACTCAGGGGGGACAGCACCAGGGGTGGGTCGCCCAGGAGTGGGCATGAATCTCATCTCATCTCTACCATGTACAACTACGGGAGCAGTGCCGGTAGTCAGTGGGGGAGACGTACGGGTGGTGGGCAACGGAGATGTAGTAGGGGATGTGGGTGGGCAGGTACCATCGCTCCTCATGAATGGGGACGGAGATGTGTCTCCATGGGCAAACGTATGGGATGGACCCGCATCATCGTGTGCCATGGAGCCTATGTCATAAGCAGTGTCCAAACACATCTCATCTGTTGTTTGACTTGCTTCCTCCATGGTGTGGTCATGCACGGGTGTGTGGCACCGACTAGATGTGGGCACGGGTGTGTGACGCCGACTAGATGTGGGCACGGGTGTGTGACGCGGACCAGATGTAGGACGCTGACCAGATGTGGGACGTCGACTAGATGTGGGCACGGGTGTGTGACGCTGACCAGATGTGGGAGGCCGACTAGATGTATGACGTTGACTAGACGGCCTCCATGCCCTTGACGTCCACCTGCTTGCCGACCACGCCTTACAGCCGGTTCACTTGTGTTGCCCACATCGCGTGCATGGTCCAAGGTTAACCGACTGATCTCTTCAACAGATTGTAAGGCATTAATACATTCGGTGTAGATCTCAGACCCTGGTTCGCACTTCGTCATAATCCTCAACTGCGATTCTACCTGTCGCAAATATACAAGAGTAGTGTTAGTAGGTTGAACTAAACTATGTGAAGCAAGGTACATTTATAACAAAACAGTCTTTGTAAACTTACTAAAGTGTCCCAGTACGAAGTCTCTTTTGTAATATGGCGAACAGTGCGGAGACGAAATCACACCATATACTCGTCATTGTAGCTCATCTCCCCATAAAAGGGCGGTGCATCGGCAATTTTGGCGTGCGCAGCCCATTTAGCAATATGCGGAGCATGAACTTCGGCCCAGTTTTGATGCTGCTTGCCTTGGAGGTTTATCTTGTGAAGTTCAGTTGAAGTATCGATATCAATTGGTATGCCTTGCTTCATCCCAAACTGTCGGAGAACACGTTCGGGATGATGGCCTTCAACCACCCAAAAATGTATGAGCGGCACGATAGACCTCCATATGTGTTGGCCTGCCGTACAATATGCGGGCAGGGAACCCAAATAATTTTTGTACGGCTCCCAGACAATCTGCAATGATCCAACAGATGCAAACAACCATATTAACAAAATAATTAGAAAAATTGTGTAACGAATGTGAACAATACATGTAACTCTGAAATAAACAATGTTTATTCATTCCAAAGTGAATTGTAAGTACAAAAACTACATGCCAAAGCGGTTCCCACTTGTAAGACACGATACCTGATTTGGCCGTAGCGAAGTAAGCAACACACGATAGGCACGTAGGACATGCATTGAATGTTCAGTTGTTATCTTAGCCCCTTTCCATCTAGCAAACAACACAGACATAACCTTCATATTAGTTACTTACATAATTCCCATGCAAACAAAGTTAATGCGGAAATGTAAAACAGTAACTATCTAAGATGCTACATACCTGATAGCAAGTGGACCTAGAGGCAGTGCCTGGTGTGGATGCCTCATCACAGGACATATGTGTGGAAACCTCGCCCATGCCCATAACTGCACCAATAGTAGTGCACCGCCGATCTGCTTGGCTGTCTTCTCTGATGCCTTACAGAGGTGTCTATAGAGCCAACTTAGTGCTGCACTACCCCAACTATAATTCTTGCCGTTGCTGATTGGATCAAAAAATTGTAGGTACATAATTGAGATCCGTTCACCAGACTTGTCCATAAACAACGTACCACCTAACATCTCCAGTATGTAAAACCGAGCATACTTCTGCACAAGCTCCTCAGGGGCGTCAACCGGGAAAGGGTCTCTAAACCGATCCTCAAGCCATTTGGCTTTTACCCTCGGCCCTTCCATCACTGCAGTGTTCTTATTACCACCAAGTTCTCTATCTGGCGGCCTATGCCCTAGCAAGTTGGCGCAGAGTTCGCGCCAATTGACCCTCGGGGATGTATATCCCACCACCGGCAAGCCATCTATAGGTACCCCCATTATAACCTCCATATCTTGTAGTGTGATGGTCATCTCACCATGGGGCAAGTGGAATGAGTGCGTCTCCGGCCGCCATCTCTCCACCAACGCTGTGATCAATGCGTGGTCAAGGTCCATATGTGGGACCCGAAGTAGCCCATCTAATCCCGCATCAGTGATATAAGTGGCAATTCGTGGATCTAACCCACCTTCAAGCAGACCTTTCTCTCGGTGACGACAAGTCAGTACACCTGGCACTTCCTGCAAATAGAGCAGCTTAGTATTAATAATAATTAGAGTAGCACATAATAATTACGCTTCAAACTTAAATTCCAAAAATCTTTCTACTACATATATTGAACAAGTGCATACCTCGCCTTCCAAATGAGCATCCCAAAGCAAACTTGAACGATGCACATCCTGCCTCTTCAACAAAGTCTGTATAGAGGGTTCTGCTCCATGTGGGTCCATATCTGGCATTTGGTGACAACAACAAAACAGTCTTATTAATTTATTTTTAATTATAAACATATTTGACTGAAAATGGCAATAATATATATCTAATGCAGCCTTCACTGATTTCATAAAAAAAAAAAAAATGAATTAAACTTCAGAGAGTGAGGGAGACTCAGAAAGTGAGGGATGAGAATTTAAACTGTGGGTAACAGGGGTTCTTAGAGTTTAATGGGAATAGACTAGAACAGTACTCCCATTATTCAACTCAAGTTAAGGTGTTTTCCAATGTCAAACATAGGCCATCATGTCTTTCCCACAACCTCAATAACAAGTTTTCATTCGGTTTGACATGCCCCCCTACTCCTAGTGCCCCTAACTTGAATCAAACACTCATATTTCCTAATGCAGTCCTTCACCCTTACTGCACATGGCAATCAAATTGTACTTTGAAACAATTCTGGGATTAAACATTAAGATGTCTTTGTATTACATTGTACTATCATAAAGAAAATGCCTAAATAACTTTGAGGATAAGTTTTCAATATAGGAAACCCACGAACTTATTTAAATACCAATCACACCCAAAAAATGCCAAAAATGTAAGCGCATCATGGGTAGTTCAATTTTCTTCTCAAATATAGAGTTTTAATGGCTTATTGACTTGAATAAAATGAATTAGAAAATAAAAATGAGTACGCGATTGTGGGGTTCAGTAACATTCTTCACAATACAAATTGCATAAATTCTCTTTTTAGTAAATCTAAAATATTCAAATAAACTTGCATATTCACAGTTGCATTAACCCAGTATGCTGAAAAAAATATTGGAGACAAAAGCCAAAATAAAATTAGAGACGGACCAAAATTAATTTAACTCATAGTTGTGGGAGTGGGACATTAAGAACACAAAAGAGATGCTTAAAACAAAAATGCAACTCTCCTCATTCCCCTCAACAATAGTGAAGCAAGATAGAACAGAGCATAAAATGCATGGCTTAACTGTAAGGCAAGAAAGCACAATTTGCTGAAGTTAATCTATCATGACAAAAAATAAACAAAGGACAAACCTTGACTGTCCAATGTAATGGATATATGATAATAGGGGATAAGAATACGTTATTGAAAGAGAAAAAGTATTAAAAAGGAACCTTATATTTTTTACAATCGTTCAAAGCCTCAGGGAGGGCCATTGAGAAAAAATTAAGGTCCATGACCCATTGACCCAAGGAAAGTTTACAACATACACCTTTATTATATTTTTAACATCAATAGTTTTATTTTAAAAGAAAGATGGTGAAGCCCTAACACACAGAGCATTCTCTTTTAGGTTGCAAATACAGTCCTTTATAAAAGTTTCCTGGTAGTTTTGATCTTGCCTAGTATTTGGTTTTGAATCTGTTTTCATAGCTTTAACCTTGGAGATATAATTCTACTTGTGCAATATGATATGCAAATTCTTCTTGATATATTAATCATAAACCTGAGGCTTCATCAACTTACTGCACAGCAATGCTCATAATGATACTTGATTTTGAAAGCAGTGCAATCTCTAAATTTTGATTCTGGGTTGAACATATCTCTAGGTTTCTACAGGTCTTTAAAGTTGTAGTTGTTCCATAAACTTGGTGGATCTTCTGTATAGTTTATTATATATAGAGATATTTGGACTGTTAGGAAGTAGAAAATGCAACATGTATATGTTAGGAGCATCACATTAAGAATTTTTTGCAAAGAGTTTGGGTTGTGCAGTGCTGAAGTTGTATTGAGAACTTAAATGCATTCACTGTAATTAAATGTTTATATCAACTAACGATGAACTGTTAACTATGATTTTTCATAGTTGTAAAGTTTAATCATTAAAGTGTAAGTTGTTACAACTTGAAAGGATTTGAAGTTGAGCTGTAGTTGAAAACTTGACCTTCGACATGGAAAGTTGTGGGGGTTTGGGCAGGTTGATTGAAGCAGAACACAGTAGAAAATAAGAAATACGAAAGTAACAACAGAACAAACCCTAGGCTTCACCACCTAGAATTTGTCTGCAAACCCTAGGCATCACCACCTAGGAGAGTCTGGTATCGCCACCAAACAGAGAGAACAAAAGAGGAGACATTCTCAACTCATAATAATTAATCTTATTCAAATTCATTTCTCTTTCACCATTACAGGAGTGCTAGACAAATAGGTTTTAGGGATTATACTAATATGGAAGACATTTAATCAAATCCATAAAAACCGTTAACATTAATAACCAAATTCAAAAACAAAATTAATTGCAAAATCTTGGTAAAACATAAAATCTTAGTTCCCTGCATCATTGATGGGGTGGGTTTGCCTCCTCAGGTTAAATCCCCAATATCCTTTGACCATTGAAACCGAGATCTTAAGAATAAAAGTTCCATTTGAAGCAAGGAGTGACCACATCAAATGTTCTAGCATTATGCTCCTTCCAACACAATGCCTAAAATAATTCCTGGTGCAGTACACATTACAAAGTTTTTAGAGAGTGCCTCTAATCCTAATTATCAATTTTCGAGTTTTTTTTTTTTTTTTTCTTTCCATTTTGCTTTATATATGTTCAAACAACATTATGGTGATAATGACAAAGAGCTTCAAGCTGAGTTCTAGATTCTGAAATATAACACAAAAAACATTTTAAAATACTATATAGAATTTTGATAAGTAAAATGCCAAATTAATATTCACCAATCACATTTGTTATATAATTATCTATTATGCTCTAACTAATGCCTCAAATAGATAAGTTTCAAGCTTAATCAAGAATAAATCATCCAAAGATGCATTGGTCCACAAAAATTTAAAAATGAATAAAAATTTTTTGGATTGGAAGCATGAAACTCCAAATGAAGTGCAAGAAGACAAAAAGATCCTACTATATTTTCTTCTCTCAACTAATTAATCCCTCGAAACCAGCAAAGCCAGTGTAAGCAGAGCTAACCTCCCCTGATCAGTCCCAACTCACAATATATATAAGAGATATTCAAAGGCAATCAAGTTCAACAAGTCTACCACACAACTACCAATTGAACAAATAAAGAAAATAATTGAAAACCCCCTTCACAACCCCACCACCACCATTAAAACCATCCTTACCAGTTTGGTTCAACAAGGATCCCATCAACCACAAGAACAACTAAACTCACTTCAGTGTCGATAAAGTTTAGAATTTTTAATGTTAGCGGATGTATCAATCACTATGTATTCTATGCAATTTATTTTCAAAAGAAATTAATAGGAGAGAGATAAAGAGAGAGAGTTTCACTAATGAATTTCAAAACAATGTGTAATTCTTATCTGATATAGAAGAAAAAAAAAACAGGGAGTTGTAATTTTTTTTTTTTTTTTTTTTTGAGAAACAGTTGTAATTGCTTTTAAGAAACAAACAAAGTTTCTATGATAGCCTCATATTAGCATTTTAGGACATTTTTCATTGCAATAAACAACACTTATTATAGTAATTTCTACACGGTGAGCAAATAATATGTTGTTGTTGCGCATGCCATAATGTTTGTTATCATCAGCAATAACGTACATAAACTTATCAGCACGATTCACCAATAGCCCAATTACATTATCCACCCAAAAATAAAATAAAAGGCAAAATCAAATTCAAGTTCAGCTATCCCCAAAAAATATAAAATCAAAACAGATAATTTAAACTCCAAGCAACCATATCAATTCCAGCTCTATTTGTAGGAAAAGTACTTCCAAATTTGAAATAACCCAAATATATTAAGCTATAAGAATCTTGTTTCTCAGGCCCCAAAATAATTAAAAATAAGAAACACAATAGATGCACAATATCAGCTATAACAATCTTACTTCTTTGCACTATGAAAACACAATATCAGCTCTGTGTTTTTTTTTCAATATTTCTAATTTTGAATCCATTCAAATTTCAAATGAAAGACGTAACCCTAAAACTAAAGAACTGACCTTAGTGCGAGACAGAGAGAGAGCTGAGAGGTCGCCTCATATCAGCTGAAGTCAAAAGGATGAAGGGACTCCATCATCTTCCTTAAGACTGCACCTCCAGCAGAAGGGGAGCTGAAACCAAATTATCTAAACTTCAACAAATTAATGCCATAAATGTTTAAAACGTTCAAAGACGTGATTCATGTGCCAAGCCCATGAATCCTAAAGGGGAAAAGTTGGGAAATGCGGTTTGGAGGGCATAAAGGGATCTCCAGCGAAACCCTCTGAAGTGGGTTTAAAGGGTCTTCTGCCGCCGATGGAGTGAGGGTTTGTGGGTTTGTATGTTTAGGTGTAGGTGTAAGTGAGAGTGAGAGTGAGAGTGTGTTCTGGTGAGAAGTAAGAGTGAGAGTGTGTGTTATCTGGTGGTAAGTGAGAGTGAGAAGTGAGAGTGATAAACTTAGACTTGTGTGTGTTAGTGGGGTGCAGACAGTACTCGAGCTTCAGGTGCTCGAGTACCAAGCGGAATATTTAAATTCCAGATGCCATGTCATTGTGCCACGGTGGAATGGAAAAATATGGTACTCGAGTTTGGGGAGCTCGAGTACTAGAAAAAGTGCTAGATCCCCAATTATTTCTGAAACAGTGTTCTGTTGCTAAATATTTCAAAAAATCGTGGTAATGGGCCATTTTGGCCCATGAAAGAGTGCCTATAATTTTTATTTCTTTATCCTCCATTTGGGCTTTTTTGCATTTAAATCGGTGGTGCTAAAAAATTTAGCTTTTAACACTTCAAAAACCTATTTTATTTATTTTTAATACTATTTAAAAATACACTCTATATTCCATCTCTTACTTTAGCATATTACCCATTAACATAGTTGTTAGTATTGTATGATACACGATACGTATCGTATTGTGTACAAAAAATTGTGTATCGTAAGTACTCATGAATCATCTAATACATAGGTGCATATCGTATGAATTGTATTATATCAGTGAATCGTACATATCGTACGATACATAGACAAGTGAGTCTAAAATTATTTTTTTGTTAAAATTTGTGGTTTTATTTTATTTAAACAAATTGTTAGACTTTTTTAACACAAAATTATTGGGAAACTTAATTTAGTTTTTTTTTCTTCCCTTCTCTTTCTCCTACAAAATTTAGAGTATACTCATAACACTCACTTTCATATGTGCAAATTTATTTTCTATGCTATTAATAATGTATTAAATGAAAATATAATTATTTTTTTATCATTATTATTATGAGTCTAAAAAGCTAGAATGGCAAGAAAAAATATAAAGAAAAAATTATTAGAATAAAAAAAACAAAAAATAGTAAATGTTGATAATAATGAAGAAAATGTCTATAAAAAATAATTTTGCAAAATGCTGAACATGATGATAACATTGATTTAGATGGAGCTGATTAGCCAAGCTGATGAAAAGATATTATTATTTTGGTTCATATATTATGTATTATCACTTCTCAGTTTAATTAATTTGAACGTGCATGTTATTAACATAAGTAAATTTGATTTATTTAGTTAGCTTTGTTAAATTTTATTCCATAAGTAATGATTAGTTGAATGTATTTCAAATTTATAATGAATATACCTTTTATATATATAAATCTATAATTATTTTATAATTTTATTAGATATTTGTGTATCTTACGATATACGATTCGATACGATACATAATACAGAAAAATAAAAAATCGATTCACGATTTGACAACTAATGGAAATAATACAAACACCCACTAAAATAATATAAAACATCCACCCATTAGTAACAGAAGAGAGAGTGAGAGGCTGAGTTGAGAGAGAATAATAAATAAATAAAAGCAAGTAGCAACTTGCTACAACGTGAATGCTCTAAACACAATTTGAATGCTAAAAACACAATGTGAATGTGAATGTCTAAACACAGTGAATTTGTTGATTTGAAATACTTTTTGGTATTTCTTGTGCCAAAAATAGCTTTTTGACTATTTTAACACAATTAATGTGAATGCTCTAAACATTAGCTCCTAAAAGGACATTATGGGGTAGATCAAACCGAAGGAAGTATCCTTGATAAACCGAAGAAACTTCCTTGAAAGAAATGTGCCTGGCCCAGTTTTCACTCATGGGGCTTTTTTTTTTTTTTTTTTTTTTTTTTGATTTGTCATTGGAGGCTTTAAGCATATTTCTATAGCCCCAAGTCTCCGATCACCTTTCGGCAAAGTCTTGGCCTTTTTGTATTTTGGTGCAAAGTCTTGGCCTTCTTGTATTTTGGTGCAAAGTCTTGGTCTATGACATTGTTTAATCAGCCAAAAATAAAAATAAAAAATTAAAGCAAGTCTTGGTTTAATCAGCCAAAAAAAAAAAAAAAAAATTAAAGCAAGTCTTGGTCAATAATTTTTTTAACCCAATATTCACGTTATAATCTGCATAAAAGCTAAAGGGTATTTGCATTTTGCAGTATAAACAAACTACTTCCTTGCTTCAAGCTCTAACTTAAGAAAGGGCAAGAAGAATGGCTAGTTTAAAGGTTGGAGAAAACAAAGAAATCAATACAGACCTAATCCAAAAGGCTTGCTCTCTTGCAGTGAAAGCTCACAGCAAGTCTTCACAAAAGTCATATATTCTTGAGAAGACTGGTGGTTCATCATATGTGATCTTTAGCTTTCCTGGATATTGGTCTGAAAATGACTGGTATGATGGAGAACCTTTTGGAGAAACCAAGATCAATCTTGATTTGTTTCCTTCTCTTAGAAGTATAGGCATTGATGAACATGCCAAGGTCAACAAAGCCTTTCTGCAGAGATTTGTTGACAAAATCTCGAGGAACCAAGATTTCATAAATGAGGTACATTTTGCTCTCTCTCTCTCTCTCTCTTTATAATTTTTTTTTTTTTTATAAATTTCCTGACCACTTGCTTGTTCCTACTTTTGATTCTTCTATCATTTGCTTACATTTTTTACACCATATATGTATTTGTAATGTATAAGGTTTGGTGGAAATATAATATATTCAGTTCCTTTGGCAAGTAGTTGAACAGGTTGTAGTTGAAAACACAAAGGCATAGTCAGAGGGGATCAAAAAGTTCATTCAATTATTTGCACTGTAATCTAGGAGACATACCGTTTTATCAAAAAAAGAAATATAATATATGAAATGTTTAGAAATTAAAAAAATAGTAGTTATTATCTACTTTGTCTGAAAAAATGGTTGCATGTTAGCAGTAACAGAACAAGGATTTTAGTCTCGGACAAAGATTAAGATAAAAGGTTGAAGCCAGATTAATTTCAAAAATATTAATTAGTATATGTAAAAATGATTGACATAAAAAAACATAATGTGAATATAAGTGAGAATTTATTTTTTCGTGCTTGGTGTCAATTTATTTTTGTGTCTAATGTTAGAGTTGAAGTATAATATAATCATTATTATGTTTAAGGTACTTCGTTTTTTAAGATGACTCATCACACGTGCAAAGTGCGTGCAATAATACTCTTATTTATTTATTTATTTTTTGTTTAGTGCTATAATGTTTCAAAGTAATATATAATACTCCTAACTTTTTGTATATTTCTTTTTTTAAGAAAAAGGTAAAGTAACGTAGAATAATGTTAAAAATGAGATAGAGATAGTGTCTTAAGATTTAGGCTGAGTGAAGAAGATAAAGGAAAAAATCTAAAACTTAGGAACAATAAATTACTCTTTTAACCAATTTGTATTTTTTAATTTAAAATTATTTAGCTAAAAGATAAGGGTATTTTAGAGATTTTAAAAAATTTTGTGAGGGTATTTTAGTATGTAAAATATTGAAAGTTGAAACCCAAATGTAGAATCCTGTTATTAATAGTATAGAAGTATTGATGACTAAAAGTAAAGTATACTTTAAATATATAGTAAAAGATATAAATAAAAATAATTAATATATAGTCATTAATAGATGAAGTTAAAAGAGTAATTTTAAGATATTCAAACAAATTATTTTGATGACTTAAAAAGTAAAATAAAAAATAAATTAATAAGAAGTATTAAAATTATAAGAATATACTCAAAATTTTTAAATTGTTTTATACAAGCCTTGATTTTTATTAAATACATTATATAAATTTATTTTAAATTAACTCAAAAGTACTAAATGTTTATTCTTTCTATATTACTTAATATTTCAAACTAACAGAAGGTGGGTTTATTGCAAAAAAAAAAAATAGTACTGGCACATTGGTTAAGGAATGTTGTGATAAGATACAATTTTGTAATATTGGAAGGCTTCATAAAGGGTTTTTTATCTCTTTCAAGGAGTATGTGTATGTGTTTTTTTAAAAGTGATGATTGTACAGTAAAAGAAGAGGAAAAAAAGAAAAAAAGAAAAAAAAGAGAAGGACAAAGAGGCGGACCCGCGGGAAAAAAAAAGAAAAAAAAAAGAAAGAAAAAGAAAGAAGGTAGAGAGAGTTTGGTTTTGTCATGGCCCTTGTGATTTTCAACTTATTTACAAAAAGTCCATTTAGCAACATTACTTAAAAAATTAAAAAAACTAATATAAATGAGTTTTCAAAATACATGTTTTAAACACATTAATTTGAGAATTGTAACTCAAACACCCAAAATAAAACATCGCTACCAAACTTTTTTGTTTTTGGCCCATAGTTTTTAGTGTTTAAACACTTAAAACTGTTGTTTTAACATCACTATCAAACAGGCCCTTAATCCCTCATCGCTCGTGTGTATTTGATTTGATTGAGTAATTGCATCACTCGTTTGTATTTGATTTGATTGAGTAATTGCTTGGATTTCCATCAAGATTACTCAGTGTTTTTTGTATTTTTCATGTAAGTGCTTAACTTCTATTTATATTTATTGACCTAGATTGGCATGTTCTTTATTGTTATTGTATTATCGAAGTACCTGTTTTTTTTTTTTTTTTTTTTGGGTTTTTGAAGTACCTGTTGTTTTGTTTGTTCTAACTGACAAAACACATATCAGTATAGAGAAAGAACAAAAATCATGAACAAAAGCCATTTTAACGGCATTGAAAGTTTATTCATTACAACACCTATAAAAGTTTTATAATAAATAAAACCCAATTGAACAAAAATTCAGTTCCAACGGAGTAGAGGCCAGGTCTTTATATAATATCCTCATTTATTGTTGCTGAATCAAAGTCTTCTTAATTGAGACAATACCAAACCCATTCGAGAATACCAATGTGACTCAATTTTTTTAAGTAAAAAAATACTTGTGTTCCATATTTGGTCACGCATATGTAGCCTACTATTTTTATTGATTTGCATCTTGCCATTTCAGTAAAACCCTTCTTTGATTGTCTTTTTAATAGCTTTAAGTGTTTGTTTGGTAAAAATTATTTTTGTCAACTTATTTTACTATTTAGCTTATTTTTGCTACGTACTTTTTGATACTATTCATAGGTGTACTATTTCAGCTAATTTTTACCTTTATTTACAATATTTTCAGCAAAATTTTTTCAATTTTAGCAAAATAAGCATATCTCAAACAGACCCTAAGTATGTTAGGATTCAGCTTGATTCGGCTAGGAACATGGATAGTTTCAAAAGGCTTTTTTTATTTTATTATTATTATTA
Organism: Notholithocarpus densiflorus; assembly: GCA_030021035.2. Classification (NCBI taxonomy): domain Eukaryota; kingdom Viridiplantae; phylum Streptophyta; class Magnoliopsida; order Fagales; family Fagaceae; genus Notholithocarpus; species Notholithocarpus densiflorus. The sequence goes on along the minus strand of JARYZH020000032.1, from coordinate 1,093,329 downwards.
TTATTAAAGTCTAGTTTTATAATTTTCCTTTTTAAAAAAAAAATTTTTGGATAAGTTTTTTTTTTTTTTTTGCTTTGAAAACATGAATTAGTTAAAGAGTGTACTATTTTGTAGGCATTTTAAAAAAAGTTAGAGATATATTTTTCACTGTTAAACCTAAGGTTTAGGGGAATTTTTGAACCACAAAAAAGTTCAGTCTAAAAATAAGAATCCTGTCTAGAGATAGTATAGATAAAATTAAAATTAAAAAAGAAAAAAAAAGAAAACCAGATGTGACTGAATATGATTATATCATTCAGGTGGAAAAGGCTAAGAATAAGAAGAAGCAAATAGTGTTCACAGGACACTCCACGGGTGGTTCAATTGCCATCCTTGCAACAATTTGGTTCTTGGAAAAATACTGTAGATCAGAAGATGCCTCAGCAGCCTCACCTCTCTGTCTGACTTTTGGATGTCCTCTAACCGGTAACCATATATTTTCCCATGCTCTTAGGCGTGAGAAATGGGCTCCATACTTCATTCATTTTGTCATGAGATATGACATTGTCCCACGGATCTTGCTTGCTCCTATCTCATCAATTAAACAAGAATTTCAGCCAATTCTCCAGTTTCTTAATCCAAAATCCACACGTGCATCCAATAACACACCCCCGGAGGCTTCGAATTTCTATACGAATGTAATGAAGAATGCATCATCTGTGGTAAGCTATGCTGCCTGCAATCTCATGGGAAACACAAACTTGCTATTGGAAACTGTGTCAAACTTCATTCCATTAAGCCCTTACAAGCCCTTTGGAACATATGTCTTCTGCACTGGCAATGGAAAACTTGTTATCTTGAGTAACCCAGATGCTGTTTTGCAACTATTGTTTTACTCCTCTCAGTTGTGCCGTGATTGTGAAGAAGAACGCACAGATATTGCCCAGAGAAGTCTTCAACAACATTTCGGCTATTACAATGAGTTGCAAGATAGCTTCCAAATGCTAAATGAGGTTTACTTGGAGCCACTGGAACAGCTTCCATTATCTTCAGACTCTACAAGTAGTGATATTGCAACAATTAATTCAGCCTTGAATGACCTTGAATTGGTAAGTTCTATTTCCTTTGCTTGTTTCAACAAATTTAAAAATCTTGAATTCAATATCTTTTTAAAAAATAATTTTTTTTTAAACATTACTTGCAATAGACTATACAAAGAGAATAAAAAAAAAGTATTTCAATGCTAGAAAATGTGTTGAATTTAGAGCACTGCTCACCAAAGAATTTTCTTAGTTATATCTTTGTGCTTATTTCTTGTGTGATGGGTTCTAGAGCACGAGAGCTAGATTGTGTCTTCGTGCTGCTGGAGAGCTAGAGAAGCGGAAGATTGGAAATAAGAACAGCATTGATCTCAAGAAGGCAGATATAGCAATGAAATACCTACAAGAATACCAGTTGAGTTGTGAGAATCAAGGCCTAGGTTATTATGATGCCTTCAAGCTTCAAGAAACCTCCAAGGATTTCGAGGCTAATGTGAAGAGACTTGAGTTAGCAGGTATATGGGATGAAATTATTGAAATGTTAAAAAGGTATGACCTCCCGGATGCATTTGAGGGTGAGAAGGAGTGGATAGATCTTGGAACAAAGTACCGCCGCCTTGTTGAGCCCTTAGATATTGCCAACTTCTATAGACACTTGAAGAATGAAGACACGGGAGCTTATATGATAAAAGGCAGGCCGAAACGTTACAGGTTCACGCAAAGATGGCGCGAGCATGCTGAGAGGATGCCTGCTGAATCCAGTGGAGAATCATGCTTTTGGGCCAAGGTAGAGGAGCTGCGCATTAAAGTTAGCAGCCAAGGGTTTGAACCAATCAAGGAAGAGGTTTCGCGACTAGAAGCACAGGTACAAAATTGGATCAATCTTGGAGAGTTGAGTAGAGATGTGTTGCTAGAGAAATCCACATTCAAGAAGCTAGTGGTGGGAAGATCTCCCTAGAGAGCATAAGTTGACATCCTGCATCAAAGATTTAAAGGTTTCATGATTGTCAAGCATGTTGATTCCTTATTTGGCTACTGCCAACAACTCTCTGTTATCTTCTGTAGTTTTATGTGTTAAAGTTTGCAATTGCTCAGATGGGTGTATGTGTGAGTTTTTTTTTATTTTTTTATTTTTTTTTATTTTTTAAATCTAAGAGTTTGTGTGGTTGTTTGAAACGTATTTCTTGTTTCAATAAAATTTAATCATTCCCTAAAGAGAAATTCTGTTTTGTGTATGCTCATCCTTGTAATGAGTATCACTTCATGCACATTAAATTGGGAAAAAAACTTATTCAACAGAACCACCATCTAATTCCAACCTCAAGGTAGCATCACTATTTGATTGATTGGTAATACTTTAGTGTTCTTGTGATTCCTCCTACATATTGAAAAGTGCCATGTTTTTCTTTTATTCACTGAAAATTTTGTGGACCATGCTACTATATTTTATCCAAAAAATAAAACAAGAAATTGAGAATGGTAACAAACTTCAGGCACCCCTCTCTAATGGGTTCGGCCAACAAAGTTATATGCCATATTAAAATGTGAATAAAACTCGCATTTGACCATAAATTAATTCAGTCCGATAAATACATAATAAGATTACAACATAAAAATATACGAACATGATGTCATTATTTTCAGAAGATAAAAATTGTTATTTGGTCGTATATAACATGCATGAAAACCAAAATCCACCCTACTTAATCCCAATTTTGATTATCGCACCTCCACACTTAGCAAAAGGAGGACAGCTATACTCTGATAATTCACCATTCATACTACCATATTTTCCTTTCCACCTTTAAACTCTCCAAGCATTTTGTGCATGAAAAAGTGTCAATTAAGCAACAAGACTTTTAGCTTAGGCTAATTAATATTCAATGAGCTGGAAAGGAAGTGATTGCATGAAAACTCGTATTCAATGAGATGGAAACTTGCATTAAATTAATTCCAACGTCACAAGCTTTGACTCATGGTTTTGAAACCCGGCCCGTTCATTGAACCGTAAAAGGAAGAGGTTTAAGGTTTTAGAGGTCAAACTGAGGTTGAACCGGGGTTGAACCGTGATGACGTCATAATTAATTTAATAATTATTTTAAATATATATAAAAATATTAAATTAATAAAAAATAGAAAAATTAACTAAAATAGTCTAATTCACCAAGGATTTAACTAACAAGCTCCAAGACGAGTGTTTCACCAAGCAAATCTTTTATATCATCTAACCCTCGGTCTATCCCAAGATTTGAAAGTAATCCACCAACAGTAGGTTTCACAGTAACAATGGCTTTCACAGAACTAACCACTTCACAATAACAATGTGTAATCCATTACACATTGTTTCTTACAAAAATACATAAAATTGATTTCTAAAAAACAAAATAGAACTTCAAACTCCAAGTTACACACTGTGTCTTTCAAAAAGACATAGAAATTATCTCTAAAATACAAAATAGAATTTCAAAGTTCAAAGTTCAAACAGAATTATTATGATCATAAATCATCAATGTCATGAAAGTCATTATGCTCATCATCATTCCCTGGAAATCCAGGAGGAGGGCTTATTGTTTGTCCAAATGTTCCCAAATCAACTCCTTCAACCTCACTACTATCATCTACACACAAGTTTTAACAAAATAAAAAGAAAAATCAACTTCATGTTTACACAAGTTTGAAAAGAATAAAAGAAAAATCACTATAGCTTATCAAATTGTTTACCTATAAACTAACCTTCAATATTAGAAGAAGGCTCTGCACTTGCTGAATACGCACCCTCTTCATAAATTGCATTCTCCAATTAACTATTCATATCCTAGATATGGGTCTTCCTTTTCCACAAATACCCAAAAATTAGTTTTGTCGACACTTGCATAATCAATGGGGTCAAAATTAAACTTTTTGTTGTAAAGCCTGCATCATAAAATGTCATGCTCATTATTGGAATTTGAACATAAATAGTAACTAACAATTACATTATATAAATGACTTCCTAAAAATTAATACAATGACAAGATATAGCATTTAGTTACCTATGTCTTAATCACAAGTTATGATGAACAAACACAAGATCATTGAGCCTTTGATGCTCCAACCTATTTCTCCTCTTAGAATGTATTTGTTCAAATAAACTCCAATTACGCTTACATCCAGAAGAGGCGGAAGTTTGGCTAAGGATTCTAATTGCCAATTTTTGCAAGTTTGGAGCATCAGCCGCCCATAACTTCCACCATTCATCTGATTTTCATAACACAACATAAACTAATATTAATCAACATAAACAACCAGTCAAACACTCATAGACCCATCAATTTTTGAAATACAGATAGTCAAAGAATCACAACTTCATACACAGAGTCAAATTAATAAACTAATATACACAGAGTCATAGAGTCAAAGAATCACAAATTCACAACTTCATACAATTTCTAAAATTCTCCAATTTTTTACAACAGACCCATCACCCCAAATATCCAAATACACAGTTGAAAATCCACATATAGCTATATATATTCACAAACACAAACATATATATACTCTCACATGCAATTATCACATAATATAATTGATCTTGTAAATTACACTCAATGCAAGTCTACGAAAATGAATTGATGACCATTAGTAGCAAATATCCCAAATATCTTACACTCAATGCAAAGGCAAATTTTGTGAATCTATAACATTTTTAAATTACCAAACTTATGTACTTTTATTGTTCACAGATTCAGCAAGAAAAAAACAAGAATAAATCACAACTTTCACAAGTAAAAGATTGATGTTCACAACTTTTGATGTTCACGGATTATTTTACCTGATCAACTTTCACAGATGAGAGTGTGGTGGCCGACGACGATGAGGGAAAGAGGCAGAGATGAGAGATGTAATGAGAGTGAGAGAGAGGCAGAGAGCTTAGAGAGTGATTGAGAGAGTGAGGCGAGGGTTTCTTGTTTGAGAGAGTGATCCAATTCCAAAGTCCAAACGATGCCGTATAGGAAAAAAAATAGGGAAGAGAGTCCAAAACAGTGCCGTTTAAGGCTTGAAACAAAGGACTCATGTGAACCGCCTGAACCGATCACGGTTCACAGAACCAGGCGGTCGGACCGTGGTCCATACTGTTCAATGCTTTTTTTGCATGGAACGGTTCTTCATGTTAAATAGACCGTAAAAATGGCCGGTTCGAGGTTTTCCCAGTCGGACCGTACAGTTCGGTCTGGGTTTCAAAACCATGCTTTGACTTGCAAGTCAATTGATAGTTAATGTAATTGCTATGCTATCCCTAACACTCTTGAGCACTAGCATCAGCTGTTATGCCAAATGCCAATTTAACACAACAAAACCCAGTTTTTCTATTTTAACATTACACCCTACATCACATCTTCTATTCTTCCATACAACACATTAAAAATATATATAAACAACTAATAAAAAATCAATTTAATCTCTCCAAAAACTCCTCTCTCTCTCTCTCTCTCTTCTCTCTCTCTCTCTCTACGCCAAACCAAAATTCATCCACCATCTCTCTTCTCTCTACTCTCTGAACCTAGCACCCAATCCACCGTCGTGACCACCACCCATAACCACCATCACCACCACCATGATTCTACAAAAATACAAAAAATAAAAATAAAAATCCAAATGCAAAAACCTAGTGAACAACATCCAAACCTACCTTCAAATAAGAACCCACAAATTCGAACCCATTACCACAATTGGAACCACCAAGATCACCAAAATTAGCCACTGCACCCCAAACAAAATCAACCCATAACCACAAAAAAAAAAAAAAAAAAAACACACACACACACACACACACACACACACACAAATACACAAACAAACCCGAATTAAAACCCACCAAAATTAGCCACAACAACAACCCAAAAAAAAACCCAGAATTAAAACCCATTACTCGTTGATCAAGAGAGAGAGAGATTCGGCAATAGGGCACTGTGGAAGTGTGGTGTGGGAAGGTGGCCAACTTGGCGAGGCTGAGAGTGTGAGTGTGAGTGAGAGAGAAAGAGAGAAGAGGTAGGGTGAGAGTAAGAGAGGAAGAAGGAGAGGTTAGGTGAAAGTGAGGGGAAGAGAGGCTGAGAGTGATGAGAGAAATCAAAAAAGCAAACGAGAGAGAGAGAGAAAGAGAAAAGTAGGAGAGAGAAAACTAGAATAAAAAAACAATAAATTTTTTACAATTTATGTTCATATTGTTCTAAAATTGAAATTGTACTATTCATCAATGCTAAAATTTTTAACATTCAGAAAATTTGATGTGTGGAAGGCTTTTTAGTGTTTGGTGTGCCAATGCTCTAAGACTAATTCAATAATAATATTTATGCTAAAGATAACACATATAAATTCTAAGACTCTAAAGTTAAAATATATATATATATATATCTATATCTTATAATCTTCCGTTTTTTTCTTGGATATATTTTGTTTACCATTCTTCCTTTTTTTAACCATCCAATTCTTGCATTTGAATTTCATAGAAAAACTGATTGATTTTATCCTCTTCCATGAAAGATAAAGCCCCACGTGTTTTTTTTTTTTTTTTTTTTTTTAAAATTTTTTTGAATATAAACAATGCCTGCAATTTTATTTCTGTTTTCATTGGGAGGAAAACATTGGTTATGCCTTTATGGAAAACTTTCTTTTGCCCAATTCTAATGTTGTGAAGGTTTTAAAATAAAAATAAAAAATGAAGAGCGAATGACACAAATCTTTTGAATGCAAATAATTTTACAAGAGAGAGAGTGCCTATAATTTTTATCCCTTTTATTTATCCTTCATGTAGGTTCTATTTAGACATTGGCTAAGTGGGTGGGTGTCGCTATTATTACACCGAAATCGATCTTCTACAGCCTAATAGTGTGATAGGTGCCCTGTCCATTTCCTACCGTTAAGCTTGGATTATATCATTTCAGTGAAATTTGGGGGATTTAGTGATTTACAAATGCAACGAACTTGATGAAGCGGAAAATTAGCAGTGAGGACCTCTGTAGTGTGAGCAATGCCGAAACCAAAAGGAAGATGTGGTCTATGCATTGTATCATTGTCTGAAGCTATTAGACCTGTGGACAAAAGTTGATCTCTAGAATCACAGTAGCCTCCAACAAACAACATCGTTTATTGATCTAATGGGTTGTGTTTTTGCAGATAATAGGGACCCTGCGCTTTTCTCCAAGGCGGCGTGGGCAATCTGGAACTAGAGAAATAATCTTCGCCTCGGAAAACCTGCAGTCTCACTTGGCGAGCTGCTGTCTTAGTCAAAAGAAAGGCTGCGTGAATTCAATCTCTACAACTCCTCCTCCATAACCCCAGTGGGCTGACCACCTACCAGCTGGCAAGCTCCAGATCATAATACTTACAAAGTAAACTTCGATGGTGCTCTGTTTACAGCAGAAAACAGTGCTGGTTTGGGTGTGGTTATTCGCAATGAAGAGGGACAGGTCATGGTCTCTCTCTCACAAAAAACCATGCTCCCTTTTACAGCTATTGAAGTGGGAGCTATGGCAGCACGGAAGGCCTTAAAACTAGCACTGGAGACGGGTTTTCACTGGATAATATTGGAAGGCGACTCACAAATACTCATCTCAGCCTTGGAAAACAGCTCTCACTCTCTGTCAAACTTTGGCCACATAGTAAAAGACATTCAGTACCTCACCTCTTGTTTTTCAAAAATACATTATTTTCATGTTCGTAGGCATTGTAATACTGTAGCTCACTCTCTAGTGAGACGGGCAAGTTCTTTATCTCAAATATAAGTCTGGATGGAGGATGTATCACTAGATATTATCCATGTACTTTAGGCCAATTTAAATGGCCTTTCTTAATTGATAAGTTCGATCTTCTTTCTTAAAAAAAAAAATGCAATTCCACCAGACATTTTCTCAACGTGTCATGTAGGCCAATCCTACTTTTTCCAAGTACACAATAAGAACTGTAGTATTGCTGCATTTAAAACGTAAAAGAGCATTCACATCAAAATTCTTATCGATGTTAGTATGAAAATTTATTATTATTATTATTATTATTATTATTATACAATCATTTTTCAAAGACCATCATGTTAGACTATTCTAAAAATATTTCAATAAAATATTCATTCCTTATTCACATAACCACTTTTTTAAAATATCCACATTACTCAAACACACGCAATCGTGAATTGAGAAATGTATAAAATATGTCTTTACACATGAACTTTAGCTGTGTAAATTTACTTGAGTATTGTAGATGTGGACAAGATATGCATAATTGTGAACAAATTGATGTGGGTAATTTTTTGGGTTGTTTCGCCAAAATGTTACATTTATTCCATTTTACATTTACAGATACAAATGGTTTGAATAAGTAAGTTATTAAACTTGGACCGAACCAGTCAGTTGGACTGAAAACTTGGTGACTCGACACCTAGACCGGTCGAGTGTTTAAATGGATTGTTTCTGCATATGACCCAATCAAGCCTAGTCAAACTCAGGGGGTTTATGGCAACTAGGGTAACCCAACTGGGTTTATATAACCTAGTTTGATTTGTGAAATTTATAAAATTACATTTATAGGTCCACTTTATTGACTTCTTTACTGATTAATGTGTTATAATATATTAATTTAAAGAAGAGAAAACCTAAATTTAATATATATATATATATATATATGTATGTATATGCACTTATCAGTCTATTTACCTACCTCCAAAACTCTCATGCTATCAAAAGACTACTCTATTATTATGAAACCTTGATTTTGAATTATAATTTCAAGTTTAATTTAGATACATGCTTTTTTTTTTTTTTTTAATTTACATATTTATGTTATGATTTCTAAAACTTAACTTATATATATATACACACACACACACACAAAGGGGAAGGGAAGCACAGCGCTGAAGGCGGAAGCACAGTAATATTATATTGAAAACAATATGTAATCAAAGTAAAACCAGCCAAGAAGGCGGTAGCAACAATTTTAAAATAAAATAATCAAAGTAGAACCAGCCAAAAAGGCGGTAGCAACAAGTATATTAAACACAAAGCTGAAAGTAGTTATTATTGAAAATAAACAACAGTACTTACAGCAGTAGTAGTTACAGGATTTCAATAGGTACAAGGCTTGAAACTAGTTCTAGTTACAAGATTTGTAGAAAGTAGTAGAGGAAATTCTAGAGGAAAATCCTAAAGAAGAGAAATCAATGGAACTCTCCCGAAGGAATTCTTTAAAGAAAATTCTGGTTTTTGCATAAGGGACTGTTGGGCTTTGTGGAGCCTAGTTTTGTTTGATCTGGATTGACGACCCGACCTGACTTGAATAATGTTGTGTGGTTTTTAATGGGAGATTTACTGAGGCTTAGTCCATGGAGCGGAGGCTTGGGCCGAAATTTTTTGGCCTGTTTAGCCCATTGTGAAACTGACTTTTGAAATTAGGGTTTTATGGTGGGTGTTGTTGCCGTGTTTCTTTGTAAGTGAAAATATTGTAGCCGCACTTTGTATTTTTCCCTGAGTGAAATCCCTGCAACTCCATGGACGTAGGCAAATTGTCGAACCACGTAAATATTGTCTTGTGCATGTGATTGTTTTTCTTTGGCGTGTGTTTTCTCTATTTTTTTTGTTTCTCACAGGTTGGGAATTTCGGGTTAATTCTCTGCAACTGGTATCAGAGCCTAGGGTTAGGTTTGAGTGGGAGCAATGGCAGAGGAAGCAGGAAAGGCGTCTGGAATAGAAAAGTTTGATGGCACAAACTTTGCGTATTGGAGGATGCAGATTGAAGATTATCTCTATGGGAGGAAATTGCATCTGCCTCTTTTGGGGACAAAACCTGAGGCTATGAAGGCTGAGGAATGGACTCTTCTTGACAGACAGGTATTGGGAGTTATCAGGTTAACTTTGTCTGGGTCTGTTGCACACAATGTTGTAAAGGTGAAGAACACAGCAGATCTGATGAAGGCTTTGTCTGGTATGTATGAAAAGCCATCAGCAAACAATAAGGTGCATTTGATGAAGAAACTGTTCAATTTGAAGATGGCAGAGAATGCATCAGTAGCACAACATCTGAACGAATTTAACACTATCACAAATCAATTGTCGTCTGTAGAAATTGATTTTGATCATGAGATCCGTGCACTGATCGTTTTGGCTTCTTTGCCAAACAGTTGGGAGGCAATGAGGATGGCAGTAAGCAATTCTACAGGAAAAGAAAAGTTGAAGTACAATGACATACGAGATTTAATTCTGGCTGAGGAGATTCGCAGAAGAGATGCAGGTGAAATCTCAGGATCTAGTTCTGCCCTAAACCTTGAGACAAGAGGCAGAGGTAATGACATAAATTCAAATCGGGGCAGATCAAAATCCAGAAATTCTAATCGGAACAGAAGTAAATCTAGATCAGGCCAACAAGTGCAATGCTGGAACTGTGGGAAAACAGGTCACTTTAAGAGGCAATGCAAAAGTCCTAAGAAGAAGAATGAAGATGATTCTGCTAATGCTGTAACAGAAGAGGTACAGGATGCATTACTTCTTGCAGTAGACAGTCCACTTGATGATTGGGTTTTGGACTCAGGAGCTTCGTTTCATACCACTCCACACCGAGAAATCATACAGAATTATGTTGCAGGTGATCTTGGTAAGGTGTATTTGGCTAATGGTTCAGCTTTGGATGTTGTAGGTATGGGAGATGTCCGGATATTGTTGCCTAATGGATCTGTTTGGTTACTGGAGAAGGTTCGACATATTCCTGACCTGAGGAGGAATCTGATTTCTGTTGGACAACTTGATGATGAAGGGCATGCAATACTATTTGTTGGCGGTACTTGGAAGGTTACAAAGGGAGCTAGGGTATTGGTTCGTGGAAAGAAAACTGGTACTCTGTATATGACCTCAAGTCTAAGAGACACAATTGCAGTTGCTGATGCAAGTACTGATACAAGCCTATGGCACCGCAGACTTGGTCACATGAGTGAGAAAGGGATGAAGATGTTGCTGTCAAAAGGAAAACTACCAGAATTGAAGTCCATTGATTTTGACATGTGTGAAAGCTGCATCTTAGGAAAGCAGAAAAAGGTGAGCTTCTTGAAAACTGGCAAGACACCGAAGGCTGAAAAATTGGAGTTAGTACACACTAATTTGTGGGGGCCTTCTTTGGTTGCATCCCTTAGAGGTTCAAGGTACTACATCACTTTCATTGATGATTCAAGCAGAAATGTATGGGTTTATTTTCTGAAAAATAAATCTGATGTATTTGAAACTTTTAAAAAGTGGAAGGCCATGGTTGAGACAGAAACAGGTTTGAAAGTAAAATGTTTGAGGTCAGATAATGGAGGAGAGTACATAGATGGAGGGTTCAGTGAGTATTGTGTTGCACAGGGAATTAGGATGGAGAAGACCATTCTTGGAATACCACAGCAGAATGGTGTGGTTGAACGCATGAATAGAATTCTTAATGAGCGTGCTAGGAGTATGAGGTTGCATGCTGGACTGCCAAAAACTTTCTGGGTTGATGCTGTTAGCACTGCAGCTTACCTGATAAACCGAGGACCATCAGTTCCCATGGAGTTCAGACTTCCTGAGGAGGTTTGGAGCAGTAAAGAGGTAAAGTTTTCACATTTAAAAGTTTTTGGTTGTGTCTCTTATGTTCATATTGATTCTGATGCTCGTAGTAAACTTGATGCAAAGTCTAAAATATGTTTTTTCATTGGCTATGATGATGAGAAATTTGGCTATAGGTTTTGGGATGAACAAAATAGGAAAATCATCAGAATTAGAAATGTGATATTTAATGAACAGGTTATGTACAAGGACAGGTCAACTGTAGTGTCAGATATTATAGAGATAGATTAAAAGAAATCTGAGTTTGTCAACTTAGATGAATTGACTGAAAGTATTATCCAGAAAAGGGGTGAAGAAGATAAGGAGAATGTAAATTCACAGGTAGATCAGAGTACACCTGTAGCTGAAGTCCGCAGATCTTCCAGGAACATTAGACCTCCACATCGTTATTCACCCATTCTAAATTATCTCCTGTTGACTGATGGTGGTGAGCAAGAGTGTTATGATAAAGCCTTGCAAGATGAGAATTCAAGCAAGTGAGAGTTAGCCATGAAGGATGAGATGGATTCCTTGTTGGGGAATCAGACATGGGAACTAACTGAATTGCTAAAAGGAAAGAAGGCTTTGCACAACAAATGGGTATACAGAATAAAGAATGAGCATGATGGTAATAAACGTTACAAGGCCAGATTAGTTGTTAAAGGGTTCCAACAGAAGGAAGGCATTGACTACACAGAGATATTTTCTCCAGTTGTGAAGATGTCAACAATTAGACTGGTACTGGGAATGGTAGCTGCAGAAAATTTACATCTTGAGCAGTTAGATGTGAAGACAGCATTCCTTTATGGTGACTTGGAGGAAGACCTTTACATGATTCAGCCATAAGGGTTCATTGTTCAGGGACAAGAGAATCTAGTCTGCAAACTGAGAAAGAGCTTGTATGGCCTAAAACAAGCTCCTAGACAGTGGTACAAGAAATTTGACAGTTTTATGCATAGAATTGGGTTCAAGAGATGGGAAGCTGATCATTGTTGCTATGTTAAGTTTTTTGACAATTCTTACATCATATTACTGTTGTATGTGGATGATATGCTTATTGCAAGGTCTAGCATTGAAAAGATTAATAATCTGAAGAAATAGTTGTCCAAACGGTTTGCAATGAAGGATTTAGGAGCTGCAAAGCAAATCCTTGGTATGAGAATCATTAGAGACAAGGCCAATGGTACATTGAAGCTTTCACAGTTAGAGTACGTGAAGAAAGTTCTCAGCAGGTTCAACATGAATGAAGCTAAACCAGTGAGCACACCCTTGGGTAGTCATTTCAAACTAAGCAAAGAACAGTCACTGAAGACAGAAGAAGAAAGGGACCATATGAGCAAGGTGCCCTATGCCTTAGCTATTGGCAGCTTGATGTATGCTATGGTGTGTACAAGGCCAGACATTGCACATGCAGTGGGAGTTGTGAGCAGATTCATGAGTAGGCCTGGAAAGCAGTATTGGGAGGCAATCAAGTGGATTTTGAGATATCTGAAGGGTTCATTAGATACATGTCTTTGCTTCACTGGTGCAAGTTTGAAATTGCAGGGTTATGTAGATGCTGATTTTGCTGGTGATATTGATAGTAGAAAGAGTACTACTGGGTTTGTATTTACTTTGGGTGGTACAGCTATATCATGGGGTTCAAATCTACAAAAGATTGTCACTTTGTCTACTACAGAAGCTGAGTATGTTGCAGCAACTAAAGCTGGAAAGGAGATGATTTGGCTACATGGTTTCTTAGATGAATTGGGTAAGAAGCAGGAGATGGGCATTCTACACAGTGACAGTCAGAGTGCAATCTTTCTTGCCAAAAATTCAACTTTCATTCAAAGTCGAAGCATATATAGACAAAATACCATTTTATCTGTTACCTTGTTGAAGATAAGCTGGTAATACTTGAGAATATTTGTGGATCTAAGAACCCGGCAGACATGTTGACTAAGGGTGTCACTATTGAGAAGTTGAAGCTGTGCGCAGCTTCAATTGGTCTTCTAGCTTGAGGACAGGAGGATGAGTTGTAGGGATGAGGGATTGTTTTTGGAGGATAGCGGTTGATGTTGGTAATTTGAACTAGTCTCCAAGTGGGAGATTTGTTGGGCTTTGTGGAGCCTAGTTTTGTTTGATCCGGATTGACGACCCGACCCAACTCGAATAATGTTGTGTGGTTTTTAATGGGAGATTTACTAAGGCTTAGTCCATGGAGCGGAGGCTTGGGCCGAAATTTTTTGGCCTGTTTAGCCCATTGTGAAACCGACTTTTGAAATTAGGGTTTTATGGTGGGTGTTGTTGCCGTGTTTCTTTGTAAGTGAAAATATTGTAGCCGCACTTTGTATTTTTCCCTGATAATAGTGAAATCCCTACAATTCCGTGGACGTAGGCAAATTGCCGAACCACGTAAATATTGTCTTATGCGTGTGATTGTTTTTCTTTGGCGTGTGTTTTCTCTATTTTTTTGTTTCTCATAGGTTGGGAATTTCAGGTTAATTCCCTACAGGGACATCCCCCCTTAAATAGGCAGAAAAAGCATAATGAACAATAAAAGTGAATAGTAACAGTGAATAGTAACTTTTCACTTTTCAACTCAAGACAGCAAGAGCAAAGTCCAGAACTTCAGTTCAAAGAACCAGTCTTCACTATTTTGGCATTTTGTGCCGAAAGTAACAAAGTGACCATATTCATTAGGTATCAACTTTATCAAAAGCAGCATCTTTTGTGGGGGGCAAGCAGCACAATAATCATGACTTCACCAGGGAAAATATTATAGCATTTTGGCCGTTGTGCAAGCTAGACAAATATGAGAATCAATTTTTCGCTAAATCAGGAGTGTCTTCTTCATCATGACCGAATAGTTCCTGATTGTAAGGGTAATATGGGTTATTTGCAACAGATGCTTCAAAGGGCAGTTCATCTTCTGAATCATGATTATCAGCAGCTTCTTCCTCCTTCCATTTCATCTTAAGGAAGGCATATAGAGCATCAAGGTCCTTGCGAATTTCTTCCAAAGGAGAACCCTTCTTTTTAGGCTTAGTAGAGGGCTTAACAGTTTTAGCAAATGTAGAAGCAAGTGCATTGGCTAGTTTAGTTGTTTGCACTGGGGTATGAATCTTAATAGCTGGTAGAGTATTTGGAGATGGGAAATCTCTGGTGACATTGTTAACAACTTCCTGTATGTGGGGAAATTTATCCCACCACTTAACATACCAACGGCGAGTGAAAACATCACCTTCCTTATCATATTGCCATTTTAAGATCCGGGGTACCTTGTATTTCTTAATGAAATGGAGCAAAGCAGGGAATTTAGCACCGTAAGAATCAATTTTGTACACACTTGTAAAATATTTGAAAGAGTCCATTAATGGTGCTGGGAATATTTCAAGAACAGAGCCGAATTGAGTCCACCATCGGCTAAACCAAAGAGGCAAATTGGTATTGAAATTCTTGTCAAAATTAACAAACCAAGAATGAGACATGTTTTTATTCTGATGTAGCATGAATCTGAACCAAGCAGTGAGATAATCATGATAAGAGTATAGGACAAGGGAGGTTGGTAACATTCTTGTGGAGGCAAGGTTAGGGCCTCACATTTCTTCAGAAATAATATGATTTAGGAAAACACTGTGATAAATAATTTTAGTAGTGTTGGTCTTATCAGGTATGGCTTTAATAGTGATTGATTTCTCATGGCGCAAAATATCAGAATAGTATTGCACAATCTTCTCACTATGTTCAGGGATCCAATGAAACTTTGGGGGAAAGTAGCTAGTAGCAAGTCTAAAGGGATCAGTAATTGAAGCCCTATTTGACTCAATAGAAAACAGGTTTTGAAAACATTGTTTTTTAACATACTGAGAAGCATTAGAAGTTTTGGGAAAAATAGATTTAACAGGCTGGTTAACTAGAGTTAAAGCATAAGGGTCATAGGATAAGGCTAAAATAGAAGAGTAATTAGGCTTAGGAATGGTACCTAAGGGAGTGAAACGGTTAACAATCTCCAAAGGAGAAACAAGTTCCTTTTTGACAATTGGTTTATCAGTGGCAGGGCTCTTGTCTTTCGATCGCCTACTTGCCATTGTGACACTGCAGAAATTCATGGGTAAGGAAATCAGGGATGGTATTTTGAGATCCCTTAATATATTCAATATCAAAATCAAAAACACTTAAAATAGCTTGCCATCTGGCAAAAATATGTTTTGAAGCAATATTTTCAACATCTTTTTCAATAACATATTTGGCACTTTTGCAATCAATTCGTCCTGATCCAGCTCTTTATAGAAGATTAATAGGAAAGCTGCTATACTTGACACTCACACGGCCTGACATTTGCTATGCAGTACATAAATTAAGTCAATTCATGGCTACCCCTAAAGTGCCTCATTTGCAAGCTGCTTACAGAATTCTTAAGTATTTGAAAAGGAGTCCAGGCCAAGGTTTATTTCTCTCTGCTGAATCAGAATTGAAGCTTAAATCATATTGTGATGTTGACTAGGCAGCATGCCCTGACACTAGGAGATCTATTTCTGGTTTTTGCATTTTCCTTGGTGATTCTTTGATTTCTTGGAAATGTAAAAAACAACATGTAGTATCTAGATCTTCTGCAGAATCCGAGTAACAAGTGAGATAGTTTGGCTCATCTCATTGCTTAAGACTTTTGGATTAGAGCATAACCAGGCAGCTTCCCTCTACTATGACAATAGGGCAGCTTTATACATAGCAGCTAATCCAGTGTATCATGAACGAACAAAGCATATAGAAGTTGATTGCCATTTCATTCGAGAGAAGATACAAGCTGGTACAATTAAAACATTCCATGTTCCCTCAAGACATCAAGTTGCTAACTTTTTTACTAAAGCACTTGGGCACAAACAGTTTCATTATTTGTTGTCCAAGATGAACCTAATAAACATATATAGTTCATCTTGAGAGGGAGTGTTGAAGATTGGTTTAGTTTGTAATTAACTCTGTAATTGTGTACATAAACTACATGTAGTAGTTGTAAAGAACGACATGTAGCTTAGTAGGTTTTATGCTTTAGTTAGTTGCCACGTGTATAGAAGCTGGTAGTTAGTAGGTTTTCTGTTACAGCCTTACTCCTCTGTATCTAGTATATAAAGAACAGAGTAGGCTAATTATCAATACAAGAAATTCATTCTCACATTTCCTACTTCTTGCTCTGCATTTCACTTTTCTGTGTGTTGAGCAATCATTCATTATAGAAGCTTAGGATCGTGGAAGAATTTCAACATAGATGTTGCCCAAAGAAGCCTTCAACAACATTTCAGCTATGAGAATGAATTGAAAGAGAGTTTCAATATGCTAGATGCTGTTTTGTTGGAGCCATTGGAACAACTTCCATTATCTGCAGCCTCCACAAGTGGTGATACTACAACAATGAACACAACCTTGAAGGACCTTGGCTTGGTAAGTTCTATTTCCTTTGCTTGTTATTGCCAAAATATTTTTTATTGGTGTTTCAACAAATTCCAAAATCTTGAAATCAATAATCTCTTCTTAAAAGATAATTGTTTTCAAAACTTGACTTGCAAAAGACTTTACCAAGAGAATAGGAAAAAGTATTTTAATGCTAGAAAATGTGTTAAATTTAGCGCACTACTGCCAAAGAATTTTCTTAGTCATTTCTTTATATGCTTATTTTGTGTTTGGGGAGTTCTAGAGCACAAGAGCTAGATTGTGTCTTCACGTCGCTGGAGAGCTAGAGAATAGAAAGGATGGCAACCAGAAACGCATTGATGCCAAGAAGACAGATATTGAAAAGGCAATGAATTACCTACAAGAAGACTACCGATTGCATTGTGGGCATAGTGTTAGTAGCCTAGGCTGTTATGATGCATTCAAGCTTCAAGAAACCTCCAAGGATGTTGATGCTCATGTGAAGGGGCTTGAGTTAGCAGGTATATGGGATGAAATCATCGAAATGTTAAAAAGGTATGAACTCCCCGATGTATTTGAGGGCGAGAAAAAATGGGTAGAACTTGGAACAAGGTACCGCCGCGTTAGTGAGCCTCTAAGCATCGCCAACTACTATCGACACTTGAAGAACAAAGACACGGGAGCTTATATGGATAGGGGCAGGCCATCACGTTACAGGTTCACTCAAAGATGGCTTGAGCATGCTCAGAGGATGCCTACTGGATCTTGTGGAGAATCATGCTTTTGGGCTAACGTAGAGGAGCTGCACATTAAAACTAGCGGCCAAGGAGGCTTTGCATCAGTCAAGGAAAAGGTTTTGCAACTAGAAGAACAAGTAAAGAAATGGATCAATGGCAACGAGTTGGGTAAAGACGTGTTGTTCAAGAAATCTACCTTTATGAAGTGGTGGGAAACATTCCCAGATGAGCATAAGTCGAATTCTTGCATTAAAGATATAGAAGGATTCATGAGTGTCTAGCAGCATTTTGATTCCTTAGTTGGCAACTATCAACAGCTTTCTATTATCTTCAGTAGTTTTATGTTTGAGTTTTGCAATTGCTCAGTTGGCTGTTTGTGTGGGTTTTTTATTTTAATCAAGAGTTTCTGTGGTTGTTCTATATATTGTTTCAAAAAAATTTAAACAATTACTAAAGAGGGGGAAAAACCACAAAAAATTATGTTTTTTGTATGCTCATCCTTGTAATCAGTATCGCTTCATGCACATTAAATTGGGGAAAAACCTTATTCAACATCAACAGAGAAGTGGTTGATCTGCAGAACCACCATCCAACCTCAGGGTGGCATCTCTATTGATTGATCAGTAATACTTTGGTGTTCTTGTGGTTCCTACCTATTGAAAAGTGCCACACGTTTCATAGATTCTCTGAAAATTTCATGGACGTTACTACAATATATTATCAAGATATAAAAGAAGAAATTGAGAATGGTAACAAACTTTAGGCACCCCTCTCTAATGGGATCGGCCAACGCAGTCATATGCCATGCTAAAATGTGAATAAAGCTTATAATTGAGCATAAATTAAGTCAGTCTGATAAATACATAATATGATTGCAACATAAAAATTTACGAAAATGATGTCATTATTTCTAGAAGATAAAATTTGTTATTTGGTCATATATAACATGCATGAAACAAAAATCCACCCTGTTTAACCCCAATTTCAATTATCGCACCTCCACACATGGCAAAAGTTTGGTTGGAAACTTGGAAACGAACAATTAATGAGCTCCCATGAAATTCTAGCATACCCCAATCACCCTATTTTGTCTAGCTCTAAATTTTGATAGAAGTTTTAGCCCTGAATTAATTTAGGATTGCATGGTTTTAATGTTTAAACCTCATTTTTTGTTTATTTTTATCAATTTGATTGAGCTTAAATTGAAATCTAACCATGCAATTAGATTAATTTTGATGTTTTTTTTAAACCATGAAATTTAATGTAATTTGATTGGTAATGGGCAAAAATCAAACTTGATTTGAATGAGATATCACTAGTTGAATGAAATTACCCAATTGTGAAAAAAGTACGTAATTTCTATAAAATTGCTAAAATTTTAGTGTGATTTCCATGAAAATCTATACAGCTTTATAAGTGCACTGCAGTCCAAGTGTCCAAGTTCTAATCTTTTGCACTGATGAATTAAGGGTGTCTCATTCATTTCTATTCCATGGTCTTAGAGCATAGACATCACTAGATGCAAAATTTCTGTCTATTTTGCAAAAAATACATACTTTTTCTATTTTACACACTCATTTTTACAAAACATCCATTTACCATCTATTTTATTTAAATAATAATATTTCTTTAATTTTTTATTATATCAAACAAACAACTCCCCACATGGCCCCATCCACCTCTTTCTTTCTTTTTCTCACGACAACCCTCTTTCTTTTTCTCTGAACCATCTCCCTATTTCTTGTTCTCCTTTTCCTTCTTCTCTTTATTCTTTCTTCTTTTTCTTCTATAGATTTCTCAAACTCGGTGGTTGAGGCTAGGGTAGGGGTGATTTTGTGGTTTTGTTGTGAGAAGAAGTTAGAGGGGAAGATCAAGATGAAGGGGGAGAGAAAAAAAGCATAAGCTATCGGAGAGAAGAAGACAGTGTTCTCCTCCACAAGCACCAATCTCTTCCACAAGCATTGATCTACCGATTCAGTCGACCCAGAAACGCTGATCTCCACCATCGATCCACTTCCATTGACCCATAAATGGCATCTCCGCTGGCGCCGCCAATCCATAAGCTATCTGTTGGTTTGTTCGTGTGGGTGTGTTTGTGTGTCTTTGTGTTGGATTGTCCTTGTGGGTGTGTTGCTCTATAATAGAGGAAAAAGAAGATGAGGGAGAAGAGAAGAAGCCTGAGTTCGTTTTATAAGGAGAAGAAAGAAAAAAAAGGAGCCAAATCGAGAAATTAATAAAATAATAAGATGCAAAGTTATAGTAATCGTGCATATATACACGGTTACTGTAGCGCACGGTTAGTGTAGCAAGTTTGGATATTTACACGATTACTGTAGCAAGTTTAGATATTTACAAAGTTTTACATGGTCTGATGCAGGTGTTTTTTTGCCATGTTGTGTAAATTTTTGCACTTTCTGTATTTTGCAATACTAATGCAATTGCTCTTAAACCTAGGGAGCCCCATATAAATACATATCTTTCTCCTATCTCCTATTCACAACAGAAAAAAATAGTAGCCTCTCGGGAGCACAACCTAAAAAAAAATTCCTCATGCCTTGGCAGATCCTAATGTCTCTGCCACCCTTATTCTAATCACACTAACATTACCATTTCTTTTCATTCCAACTCCAAGGTTCTTGCCTTCTCCCCTACAGCAACATCAACACTCCCTTCTAGGGGTATGCGAAAAATCGAAAAACCAAATGGACCGATCGAAACCGCCCGAACAAAATTTAATTTTTCACTTTTTTCTAGTTTGGTTCGGTTCAGTTTTGGTTTAAATTTTAAAAAAACCAAAATTGATCGGTTCGGTACCAGTTTTAGTGAAATGTATACCAAAAAAACCGAAACTGACCGATATATATATATATTAATTAATATTATTATAGGTAAAATATATTCTATAAACGTATGTTGCCTTAGGTGGTTTGTTTTGTGCCTTTGGATATTTTTTCTGACACGTTTTTCCTGACACGTGTCTTGCATCCAGATAAAAACTGGAAAATTTTGAACTGGAGGGGAGCCTATCCCAAATAGCCAAACCAACATGACCAAGAAGAACGTTTTAAACCAAACCCAAACCAAGAATCCCTTCTTTTCAAACCCATAACCCCAAACTCCGAATCAAAAACACCCAGCAACACATATATCCAACCCAGAAATATCCATCTTGAAATCAACCACCATACCCAAATTCTCATCTCCTCCAAACCCCAACAAGCCAACCAAGATGCAATCAAGCTTAAAGTTGGGAGCTTTTAGCCAAAAACAAAGCAAAAATAAAAAAAAATCGTATACTTTTATCTCACCAATAGCAAAGAGACTCACCAATTGCAAACTGTTATCTGAGCGGTTGCGTGCATGCAAAAAAAGAAGTTCGCCACCAAGAACAATTAAATCTGATTTCAGGGAATCCTTCGGTGAAACAAGCATCACAGGTTTGTCGCCAAAGGACTAGTGGTCAATCAATTGAAGTGGTAGATACTGGAATCCTAGAATTTCTAATGAAAGCATGTTGTAGGCATTAGGCCACTTAAATTGGAGCACAATTCCATTCCTTAAACTTGATATTACAAAAAGCTGTTCACCCAATAAAAATTTCACATCTTGTGGGATGCAATCAATTATATCCACTAGTGAAATTTTCTCTGATGCAAGAACTCTTTGTCACGTCCCAAACCCGATACCTGGATTTGTGATCATGACCGGCATGTTAGTATCAAGCTTAAATCTGATATTAATTAACAAGAACCAATTAAACTTATAAACAAAAATCTTCCCTCTTTCTTTGAATTCTTGTTTCTTTACATTCTTGATATAACTTTTCACTTGATATTCAGAGCATCTACATTATACTTCAAGAGATAACACAATCCACCAGTTATTCAAATTCTGAATTTAACATAATACATCTCTTAATACTTTAAGATACACAACTTTCTTTAGATCCTAAAATACACAATACTACAAAGCTAAACATCAAATTGCTAATTTGGGATCTATGCTTTTAAAACTAAAACCAACTCCTTCCAAAACTCGACTAAGGCTCCCTTTGCTCCAAAATAGAATGTTAACTGAAAGAGTGGAAGGGGTGAGCTACACAGCTCAGTAAGGATAAGATACACGAGAATTTAATAAGAATGCATGTAAATCAAATCACTTCATTTTATGATTATTCATATAGGAGAACATCTTTTCATGCATAGTATTTTATACTATTCATAATAATAACTTATATGCTTTTCATAGGAAAATAATTGCTCTCCTTTTTCTTACTAGAATAATATTACTAAAACCTTTCAGACTGAATTTCTTTTATTCCTTACAAAGTCACCAAATATAATATATATATATTTATATATATATTCTTATTACAAAATAATCATTTTGACTTAAATCAAATAATTGGTAACTTTGTCTTAAATTAGAAACATCTTAAAGAATAACAAAACTTTCCTTCATAAACTTCTTCCCATAAAATATTATTACTTTCATAGTCATAAAACTTAACGTTTTATAAAGAACAAATATCTGATAACCTTTTAACATAAGCTTTCATCTGAAGCTTTATCTTTATAGATCACTAAAATCATTTCATCGGATTCTTTATCTTTAAAACACAACAGAACTTCAGAAACTTTTATCTTTAAAGAACAGCTTTTCTTTTCATCAGAAACTTCTTCTTTTCGTGAGAGCTTTTAACTTTTCACAATGCATTTAAACAAAATCATTCTCTCATGATTAATAAAATAATATAGCTATTCATAAGTAACATATTGGTTAGTCCATATCTGATAAGTCTATACATAATTGGGAGGCTTCTAGCACCACTGTGTCAGGCATCCAGCATTACCCACAATGTCAGGGATTCCTGAGATCATATCATAGTATATATCTTCAACCATAGGGGTCGGTTGGAATCCTCCACAAGTTGGCCGTTCCCAACAAGGGCGGGTACAGTAGAGTCCTCACAACTTTTAATAGCCAATTAGATAACATTGTCCATGGAAAGCCAGTAATTTAACCCATACTGGACAAGTTAAGATCACCAGAGGACATAACCCGAAAACATTTCATACTAATACATCATACTGAAAATTCATAGTTTGCATGACATTTCATAATAATAGCATTTCCATTAATTTCTTTAAACATCATGTTCGTGAATTAATAATAGCATCAATATGCTTAAATCATATACATAAGGTTTTGAAAGCTCATAAACATATCTTTGTCTTAAACATGATTATATGCCATATCTCTAATAAAAAAAAATCTTTTAATGCATAATACACTATAACCTCATGACTTACCAAATGCCTGTATAACTTATCCCTTACTTGGGGGCTGGTAATACCTAAACCAAATATCAAAGCTTATTACTATCAATTTTACCTTAGAATAAACTTGCACATTCATCTCAAAACCTATCTCTTAAAATCAAGAAAATCCTAATCCCACCTCAATGATGTTCCCCAAACACGAGATACATTCATCAAACAACATGATGTACCAAATCATAGAGAAACCATTATTTTAATGTTCACATTCAGATCATGTCAAACAACTTTAAAATCGATTTAGAATGTGGTTGAGATTGGAAGCAATGGTGCATGCATAAACTTACACAAGGCAATATACAGCATGTTGAACAAAACAGCTTTATAAAAACAACAGTTGAATGGTTTAGAACCCCTCCTTTAGAGTACTAAACGTTGAACCAAGTTATACAAAATTTATCTATGATCTAGACATACCAAATGATGAGCATATTAATTTATAGCTCAGATCATTCACCCTAACTTTAGAATTAAATCCTCAAAGTTAGGTATGTCACTTACTGTTCACTGTTTATTCCAGCAGCATATACTTCACTTATAAAAATACAAATGGGCTATCAATTTACATCCAATTTTCATGCCAATTTACAGAGCAACTCCTATGGATGTCTAGTAAATTCCATATCATTTTCAGAATCAAATCATAAAACCATGATTTACTAAAAATCATACAAGACAACATACTCAAATCTGTTCTAACAGAATTTCAATTAACTTACAAATTGCACTATTATTTTTGTATTCATCCAATTGCTGTGAGACCAATTCAATAACAACCACAAGTGTCTTAGCCTTCATAGGAACTATCCCTAGTATCCAAATTCACAGAATATAATTTATTGCGTAATTTATTATGTTTGAACACAGAATCTAACACAGTGACAACTTTGCAACATTTTTTTGTAAATTCACAAACAATTTCCATGCGATGGTATTTTCATATGAAATTAAATACACACATACTAGACATATTATATAATAATCTACAAAAAACCTTTTACCCATAGCTATCCTAGAAAAAATACAGGATTTATAATGACCAAACAAGTTAACCAATGAGTGCAACTCTTAACAAGTTCATGAAGTGCCTATTAACTAACTCTCAACAAGTTCAATTACTGAATCAACTACACATTCAGCACCTCAATTAGCAATTCCATAAGTTTATCTAGCTATTTTATTCATGTTAACACTTACCCATAACAGATTTTATCTTAGTCTATCATCTAGGAGCACATGCAAGCATAAACAATGACTCAATTCATATTAGGGCAATCAACAGTCTCTAAAATCCAACACACCCATATACAAATTCATATAACCATCACTTAAGTTTAAATGGGCAATAGATTAAAAGAGTTAGATTTTCCGTTCTTGGAGTGATAGAGCTAGAATCACTCTAGTTTTAAGTTGGGAACAAGAGCTTGAGAAGAATTGAAAGAAACTTCCTTGTTGCTGCTAGACCCATAGGTGTGAGAGGGAGAGAGTTTCTTGATTGTTCTAGTTGCTTTGAGAGAGTAGAAAGAAGAATGAGGTGAAGCTTGTTTGTTGCATGGCCGGCTAGGTGTTGGTCTTTGGAGTTTAAGAGGATAACATGTGTCAACATGCATGACACTTTGGCTTTACATGTGTTGAATTTCACTTGGTTGCATGTGTAAGTGGAATTACAACTATATCCTTCCTTTGACTACCTATTTACAACCTTAATCATGTTATAACATCTCATGCATCATACCTAATTAAAACACCAACTATGTATCTAATAACTTAAACCACTTAATATAGTTTTGTAAATACTTAGTATATATTCATAATACAATTAGTCATTCAATTATTTATAATCTTTACAATTCTTATTCAATGGCATTATATAATAATATGTTTATTAAATACTCTTATATTAATTTTAGAAAGTAAGTGACTCAAAATAATAATTAACCACTTGAACACATAGGTTAACTATAAAGTTGGGTCGGGATGTTACACTCTTGGCCTCGGGTCATCATTCGGTGGAAAGGAAAATATCTCCAGTGATGGTATATATATGCGTCCCAATGATAAATGTTATTCTAATCTCAACTCTCAATTGACCGGAAGAACTGGGTTGTTTTTTCTCAAAATGCTTTGGAGGTATGGAGATGCATGATATTTCATTTTCCATCTTCATATGATACATTTCACATATTTCACAATTATATTTTCCCACAATTTCGACATTAAGTATCACTATAAAACATGGGTTGGAGGTGGACACAATGATGACATTATTTCGATCGCCCCAGAATTAACACTTGTTTTAAATGGTTTCCAAGACTTTGAAACTGGCAAATGCAAAGGAGTGCTCGCTAAATGGGCCTTTGAGGTGGGAAAACAAACTCTAACAGCATTTTGGTGAATCTGTACAAGCAGACCATCACATACAAGTCCACATTGCCAAAGTGCCAACATCAGCCAGGAAACCAACATGTTCAGTCACATCAGTAAATCTTAACCCAACTGTCAATACCCTAGTATTTTCAAAACAAGATAGAACAAGAAACACATGAAAAGAATCAACATCTCTCATCCGTATCTGAAGTTTCTCCGCAACAGATAAAAATGTTATTGTGTCTTATCATGGAAATCCACAAGTGATAAATCAATTTTAGGCTTCTAAGCAAAAGAGTGCATACGTCACAAATTGGGTGCGTACGCATCATATACTCGCGGGGGCGTAGCCAGGATTTTTTACATGGGGGGGCCGATTTTCGACGACGATGATTATCATCGTTGTATGGATAGTCTATATTTTTAGGTTGATATGGACCTTCTTAGAGATAAGCTCGTCGAATTCATCTTGTTTGTTGATAGGAAATTCACAAATTTGTTTACGTGATCCTGGATCACGATCTATCTCTTCCGATTGAATTCTTGAACATTTGGAGGGGTGTTCATTAGGCATTGAAGTATTAACATTTATTTCTACAGCGACATTTGTTTCTACAACCACAGGTGTCCTAAATTCTAAATTGCTAACATCTTTTTTCTTAAAGAATGCATCAATTGTTTTTCGTTTGCTCATAATTCTTTTAGCTTTAAGAATATGACTCAAAAATTAACCTGAAAAGAACTTAAAAAATAAAATCTTAATTAGAAATTTTTACTTAATTATATGGATGCTATTCATACTTAAGAAAAAAACAAAATCTCCACTATAATTTAAACAATCAACCTATCATCATTCCTATTATTAATTATATGGATTTTATTCATACCTCCCCATGCCTTCAATCATATATTTCTCTAAAAATCTATGAAAAATTAAAGAGCATGTGAATATTTAAGTAAGTGTATATAGTTGAAAAAAAAAAAAAAAAAAAACACTAAAAAGAGATGAAGGTGTAGTGCTGAAGAAAGAAAACTGAAAACTGAAAACTGAAAACTGAAAACTCACCCTCTGAATGATTTATTTTAAGAAAGCAAGAAGAAAGAAAATAATGGTCAGGTTTTTTTTTTTTTGGGATCGTGAGGACTGAGTTTGAGAGAAGGGCTGAGCTGAGGTTTTGTTTTGTTTAGGGCTGCTGGTACCAGTGGAGTGGGCGGTGGTGTGTACACAGAAGACAAGAAGAGAATAAAAAGAATAGCAAAAGAAAGGGTTCTGATTTTGAGTTTGAGAATGGGTGATAAAGTGTTATTTTGTTGGGTAGTGCCTTTGGGTATTTAAATATAAGTGGGTCATGTTTTGTTTTATTAGAGGATAAAAGAGGCCTACAATTGAAACTAGAGCATGCTAGGGCCTGGGAGTGAATTGTACAGAAAAGGGAGGGGGGGCCGAATGTACATCATTGGGGGGGCCCAATTAAAATTTCTATATAGACTGGTGGACTTTTTTTTTTTTTGCAGGGGCCACGGCCCCCCCAAGGTGCAACGTGGCTCCGCCCCTATATACTCGGCATACGCACTCTTTTTAAGCCTTTTTAAAATTAGCTTACAAATTACGTGTACGCATGCACTTTTTGTAAGCCTCCTGAAAATTGGGCTTAAAAATGGATTTTGAGTTTAAAATTGGATTTTGGGCTTAAGCTTGGTTTCTTAGATCACATTTTGGGCTCTATTAAGTCATTGGGTTCAACACAAAGTGTTGATCATTTTGGTAGTGATTTGATTTCTCGTCATTGGGACCAAGGGGCTTGGATATAAGTCGGAACAAATGGAGTGTCTACAATATCATCCTTATATTTTTGTTTGCAATATTTGTTTTTTATAATTGACTTCGTTAATTTTGGAGAGGGCATTTATTTTTCGTCCTACAAACTTGTCCAAAGCTTATATTCTTTGATAAATCTTGCTTGGAAATTTTTTTTATGTAACCACATTTTGTTTTTAATTTCATATTTCAACACCCCACTTCAACAAACATGACTCAATCGCAACTACGCTTTTTTTTTTTTCATTTATTTCTTCCTAATTCCCTCTATTTCTAACAAAGTTGTAAGTTTTAATCGCTTACTACTTATCTTTACTTATATAAGTTATACTAGTCGCTAACCCATGCGATAAACAGTATACTTAATGATTGTTAAATATCTTCAATACTACAATTAATTAAAAATGAATGAAAATCAATATTTATAAGTTCCACTTAGACTTTAGGGGAGAAAAAAAAGTAAATAGAGTTCTACAAAAATAACATTCTATAGCACAAAGTATTCCTCCAACAAAACTAAGATGTCAAACATGAGAATGAAAAAATCAAGATACTTCGGTTTTTATTTTTTTGAAACCCAATCAAGATACTTTGGTGGCATTTATTACCTTTGACTTTTTTTTAGGATTTACTCAATCTCTAAAACCTCTATAATCAAACATGATGTCTAGAAATTTGGTTCTTAATAAAATATGGGCAAATTACACTCTCCTCCCTTGAGGTTTGGGAAAATAATACTCACCCCAATCCTGTAAGGAAAAAACACTCCTCTCCTTCGAAGTTTGAAAAAAATGACAACCCCCCCCCCCCCTTTCATTAATATTAGTAACAAAAATATTCTAAATTTTTAATAGATTTTTTTACCAAATTTTAACCATGGTTAGTAAAAAGAGCATTCACATAAAAAAGAAAATGAAAAAAAAAAAAAAAAAACATATTATAAAACATGTTACTTAGTTGCTTTTAGTTGCACCTTACTACTCTTAGTCGCACCTTACCAATTGATATTATTTAAGTTTGCAGATTCTTGAATTTTTAAATTGCACCTCTCACCAATGCTTTGCATCAAAATTTATGAGATAAACATTGACGCTAATTAATTTTGGGTTTAGTAAAACTTTTTAAGGATAAGTGTTGGGTAATTTTGGAAATCTACCCTTAACCAAAGGGCAAATTAAGATACCATATTTTTAACTTTAACTTTAATTTAACAGAGTTTAGTCAAATGAATGTCAAGGGGGAAAATGTTTTTTCTCTTCAAGTTGGGGGAGTGTCATTTCCTCAAACCTTAAGGGAGGTGAGTGTAATTTGCCCAAAAAATATTACACAAACACACAAACAATGAAAGTAAAAAGATGAAAAAAGATATACATACACAAAATATTAAAGAAAAAAATATAAGAAACAAAAGTAAATATGAAAGAGAAAATTATGGTACATACTTAGAGCAACCACATCAGTCCATCTATAGTCTTCTAAAATAGAAAAAAGTACAAACTTTACACATTTTGAGCAAAAAAAACCCACATCAGTGGGTGTAAAAATATGTAAAGATATGTAAATATTTCCATGAGCTACAGTAATCGTGCATATATGCACGGTTACTGTAGCTCGTGTATTTGATATTTTATTTTTTTTTTTCTCTCTCCTACCTCTGACTTTCATCTCAACTCTCTCTTTCTCATTTCATCACAGCTCTTTCTTTCTCTCATCTCAACTTTGCTGTTGAACTTGCCGATCAGCACTGCTGTTGAACTCGCCGATCAGCCTCTCCAATCATCTCAACTTGTTGTTGACCTTGCCGGTGATTCCGACGGGTTTGTTCTATTTGATCGTTGATGGTGGCTAATGGTTGGGTGTGGGTGATTTTGGGTTTGTGTTGGGTCTGGCCGTTTGGAAACAGAGACGGTGACGAAGAATTGATTGGACGGGAGCAAGCCTAGCATAGTGGAAATGGTCTGCTTCATGGAATCCTTGGCCGAATCAGAAACGGCCTTGGATACAATCGAAGTATCCAAGGGCTCGATCTTCTTCAACATGTTGGCGATGACAGAGAATCCGCGATCGAGCTTCGAGTTCCGCGTCGAGAAGACGGTGGCTGGCTGGGTGTGGGTGATTTTGTTCTATTTGATCGTTGATGGTGGCTAGTGGCTAGGTGTGGGTGATTTTGGGTTTGTGTTGGGTCTGTAGCTCGACGGAGAAGACAGTGGCTGGCGGCTGGGTGTGGGTGATTTTGGGTTTTTGTTGGGTCTGTAGCTCGATGGAGAAGACGGTGGCTGGGTGTGGGTGATTTTAGGTTTGTGTTGGGTCTGTAAGAAGGTTCCAGAGAGGAGAGGGAAGGAAATAATAAAAAATGTAAAAAGAATGAATATTTTATTGAATAAATGTGTAGAATAGATAAACTGATGTGGATGTTTTGTAAAAGTGGATGTGTAAAATAGAAAAAATAGGTTTTTTCTTACAAAATAGACAGAAAATTTGCACGAACTGATGTGGTTGCTCTTACATAGGAGTTAAAATCATTAGGTTCTGCAACCATCAAACACACCAACTTAAAAAAAGAAAAAAAAAAAGTTTACTTTTACCCCCCCCCCCCCTTTTCTTTTTAGCTTTTATATATAATTTTTTAAAATCTCACATTTTTAAATACTTTTTTCTCACATTTCTAAAATACAAGTATATTTTAGCACACTTTTAACAAAAAGTTTTCAGCAAAAAGCTAGATAAATTGTTCCCAAACAAGCACTAGCTTTTTGCTGAAAGTATGCTAAAATATATTTATACTTTTAAAAAGTGGAAAAAAAAATTATAGATAAAAGCTAAAAGCTATCTTTTTCTTTTTCTTTTTTCGTTCAAAGAAGGGATTTTTTTATTATTTTACTTAGGATTATCTTTTAAAAAATAAAAATAAAATGAACCGATCAAATTATTTATAGTACCAATAATATATATATTTTTTTTTTTAAAGGGAGAAGTGCATTGATAAATTGTTGATGCCACATAAATTTATTTATAGTAACCGAATTGTACACACCAAGTCCAAGTCCCAACTCACTTTACACCAAATGAAGAACTAGCCGAACCACACCATAGAAAACAATTCATTCTTTGCTCCAGGACCACAGCTTTAATGACTTTTTAGAGTATTACGGCCTGTTTGGTAGCTCAACTCTAACACACATTTTCACATTTCAAACAACATTACATACTGTACGGCCCCCTGGTACCCAAGCCCATTTGGGCCTTAAGACATAGGTTAAAGGTATGGCCCATTGCCTCAACTTTTATCGGGCCCAGAATCCCAGCCCACACCCGTGAAAGTTACATGACTATGCTCGGAGTCATCCAAGAAAGGCTAACGGACGGGCAGCTGACGCCAGTCTACTTTTGACCATGCCGTATGATTTTACTCGGCAGGTCGTCACCGGTCATACTCACGTGCTTGGCGGAGCCTTGGGAATGTCGCTGCCGAGCATATATCCTGAAGTGGGAGCCATTTCCAAAGCCACTCCCACCTAAACTCACTTACAACTAACAATATTGGACCCCCAATTGCACTAGCTGTGACAGTAATCATGATCCTTCCACTTATCTAAGGCTATAAATACGAGAAGTTGGGTATAGAGTTGAGGACTTTTTTTTGGCTCGGGGGAGAGGTGGTGGAAGCAGGGGAGTGAAGGAGTGAGAAAACAGCTTGGTAGAGTCTCTGTGCCGAGAACGACCTAAAGTAGGAAATCCTAAACCCAGATTACAAATAAGTTGTGAGCCCAGTTGAGGTTGTGCCTACCTCCCCTGAGTGGCACGCACAATTGGCGCCGTCTGTGGGAATTTCCTACAACGCCGTGGTTCTAAAGAGACTCAATCTCGGGAGAATGTCTGATAGACGTTCGGAGGGCCACGCTGCGAGTGGTTCTGAAGGGGCTTCTCGGGGATCTTCCTGGAGAGAGCGGAGGCAAAAGGGACGTGAAGATAGGGATCGGGAGCATGAGGAGGAACGTTTGGGTCTCGGGGAAGGATTATACCAGACACAACAAACGGCATCAGAGGCCTCGGGGCGCCAACAATTTGACGACAGAGATGAGGAGCTCGAACGATTACGCAGGTTGGTGAGAGATCTGAAGTTGCAGGCAGGGGGCAGACACCAGAGAAAGGACCAAGGAGACCGAGATAGAAGATCTGCTACGGGGGAAAACCGTCACGAAGCGGGGTCCGATCAATCCGGCTCCCGTCGACGGCGGGAGCGTTCACGTTCACAAGAATCCCGTCGTCACCGGGAACGCTCACATTCACAGGAATCCCGCTGTCAGCGGGGTCGTTCACGTTCTCGGGAGTATGCAGACCGGGATTCAGACTCCCCCGAAAAGCGGCGACCCCGTAATGCCGCCATGGATGCAATGAGTAGGGCTCTACGAAGAGCTGCCCGGTCGCCTTTCTCAGACGGTATTGAACGCGCCCTAATGCCGAGCCGATTCACACGCCCACCCTTCAACACCTATGACGGGAAAATGGATCCGGTGGAGCACGTCAGCCATTACATCCATATGATGTCTTTGCATTCACACAATGATGCATTGATGTGCAAGGTGTTTCCCTAAAGCCTCGAATCGACCGCTCTGAGATGGTTTAATGGGTTGAGGAAGGGCTCCACCCAACTCGCTGAGCTGATCCAAGAATTCGGCGTTCGGTTCATGACTTGCAGTCGAGTGCCACAACCAGTGGATGCTCTATTGTCTATGAAAATGAGGGTCGGGGAAACCCTTCGCAATTACGCCAGTCAGTACTAGGAGCTTTATAATAAGATCGGTGGGGGGAACGAGAAGATTGCTGCAAGCACCTTAAGGATGGGGCTGCCCGAAGATTCCGAACTACGGGAGTCATTAACGAAGAAACCCCCCGAGGATATGAGACAGCTCATGAGACGTATTGAGGAATACAAGCGCCTGGAGGATGATAGGATGCAAAGTAAAGGCAAGGCACCGTTGATGAACCGTCCTCGACAAAGTGGTTTCCAGCCGAGGCCTCGAAAGGATTCAAGGGCACAGGGGCCGGAATGGCAGCTGGGTGAGGTAAACGTGACATTTAAAGAGCCCGTGCATAGAATTGTAGATCGAATCAAGAGCGAGCCTTACTTCAGGTGGCCGAACAAGATGGGGGGCGACCCCTCTCGAAGAAACCAAAACCTCTACTGCACCTACCACAAAGACAAAGGACATACAACCGAGCAGTGCCGGGTGTTGAAAGACCATTTAGAACAGTTGGTGAAGGCGGGTCACTTGAAGGAATTTGTGGCGGATTCTGAGAATCGGGGCGCTGGGCACGGCGCTCAGCAGGGAAGAATCCCTCTCCCCCCGCCCTTGGGAGTGATTGAGGTAATACACGCAGCCCCGAGGGGCACGCCCGTGACCAAAAAAGGGGTATTGACTGTTGTAACAGCAAAGAGTTCCCCGAACGGGACACCACCCGAAAAAAGGGCAAAACTTGCTCGAGAGACTCTCGCTTTTGATGAGGAGGACTTGGAGGGAACGATTCAGCCGCATGACGACGCATTGGTAGTCACAGCACAGGTAAGTGGCTTCCTGGTCAAGAGGGTGATGATAGGCCAGGGAAGCGGGGCCGACGTGATGTACTCGGACTTGTTCAAGGGACTCGGGTTGAAGAGCCAGGATCTAACGAAGTATGACACGCCTCTCGTCTCGTTTGACAGAAGGGTTGTGATTCCCGAGGGACAGATTTTCCTTCCCGTTAGTATGGAAGGGAAGGAGGTGATGGTAACCTTTATCGTAGTCAATTCATTTTCTCCATACACGGCAATCCTGAGAAGACCGTGGATCCACGTCATGGGAGAGCTGTACCGTCCACATTACATGTGAAAATCAAGTTTCCTACCGAACATGGAGTGGCAGTAGTCCAAGGAAGTCAGAAAGTTGCCAGACAATGCCTGGTCACAGCGGTCAGCTGGAAGGACAAACAAGTTGAACAGACCACGGAAGATGCATCGTTATAGCAATTACAGAAGCCCTAAGGGAAAATGGGGGCTGGTTGTCCCAAGGAGTTGATCAAAGTCCAAATATTGCCGGACATCGGTAGATACTTTCAAGTGGGGGCAAGCATGGGGGGGCAGGATAGAGTAGAGACGTTGTTGTTACTTGTACAGAATGTGGATGTGTTTGGATGGTCCCCGTATAAAGTACCCGGGGTCGACTCCGAATTTATCAGCCATAGACTCAACGTAGACCCATCGTTTCCCCCTAAGAAGCAGAGACCGAGGAGATCTGCCAGGGAGCACGTCAAAGCAGTAAAGTCGGAAGTTCATAAGCTGAAGGAGGCTGGGGCAATAAGGGAGATTTATTTCCCGGAGTGGTTGGCAAATACCGTCGTAGTAAAGAAGAAGAGCGACAAGTGGAGGGTATGTGTAGATTTCACGGACTTAAACCGAGCATGCCCAAAAGACCCATTCCCAATGCCGAAGATTGATCAATTGGTGGACTTTACGTATGGTCACCCGAGGATGAGTTTCCTTGACACCTTTCAAGGGTACCACCAGATTGCACTAGCACCTGAGGATCGGGAAAAGACCGCATTCATTGCTTCGAATGCCAACTACCACTACATCGTGATGCCCTTTGGGTTTAAGAATGCCAGTGCCACCTATTAGCGAATGATGACGAGAATGTTTCGAGATAAGATTGGGTGCACGGTTGAAGTGTACATTGACGACATGGTAGTAAAAAGTAAACAGGAAAGTCGGCATATTGAAGACCTCCGGGGGGTGTTCGAAGTATTACGGCAGCACAAGCTACGTCTTAATGCCGAGAAATGTGCTTTCGGGGTAAATGCCGGTAAGTTTCTAGGATATTTAATAACTGGTCGAGGAATTGAAGTCAACCCCGAACAAATTGAAGCCGTAAAGCTCCTGAAACCTCCGAGCAACCCCAAGGAGGTGCAAGTGTTGACCAGGATGTTAGCCGCCCTTAATCGGTTTAATTCTAAATTCGCCGATCGTTGCCGGCCATTTTAGCAACTTTTGAAGAAGTGGAAGGGATTTCAATGGGACGAGGAGTGTGAAAGAGCTTTCCAGGATCTGAAAGAGTATTTGACGCAGGCACCCATGTTGACAGCCCCGAACCCCGGAGAGGACCTATTCATGTATCTAGCATCCAGTGTATTATATTAGCAAAACCCTGGTCGATGCCGAGACCAGATACCTGCCTTTAGAAAAGCTGATATTAGCCCTAGTTCACGCCACGAGGAAGTTGCCCCATTATTTTCAAGCTCATACCGTGTATGTATTGACAGGGTATCCTTTACAATCGTTGTTGAGGAGATCCAACTTCACGGGGCGGATTGCTAAATGGAGGACTCGACTCGGGGCCTTCGACATAAGGTATAGGCTGAGGAATTCGGTGAAAGGACAGGTATTGGCAGATTTCGTAGCTGAATTTTCCCCCAGAACTGAAGGGGAGATGGTTTGCCACATAGAGTGCCTTCCATGGAAAGTGTTTATAGACGGAGCCTCGAGCGCCATGGGGGCTGGTGCCGAGATTGTGATTATCACTCCGGAAAGAATACGGTTGAAACACTCATTCAGATTGGGGTTTAAGGCCTCCAATAACGAGGCCGAGTATGAGGCTTTGCTCGCCGGGTTAAACGTCGTTTTAAGTTTTGGTGCTCGGGAAGTGGAGGCTTACTCGGATTCGCGGCTAGTTGTCAACCAGGTGCAGGGCAGTTTCGAAGCTCGCGATCCACGGATGAAAGAGTACCTACGGGTAGTGAAACAAGTCATGGGCAAGTTCTCTATGGCGAAAGTGATCCAGATTACCCGAGGGCAGAATAGACATGCTGACTCTTTGGCTACGTTGGCCTCGGCAATAACTGATGGCGTCCCTCAAATGATCAAGGTAGAGCT
This sequence comes from Notholithocarpus densiflorus, assembly GCA_030021035.2. Classification (NCBI taxonomy): domain Eukaryota; kingdom Viridiplantae; phylum Streptophyta; class Magnoliopsida; order Fagales; family Fagaceae; genus Notholithocarpus; species Notholithocarpus densiflorus. Next base: position 1,058,177 of record JARYZH020000032.1, on the reverse strand, counting down.
TGTAACGAAACCGAGTATCAGGGCCATAACCAACGCCGACATCAGCGGAGTCAGTGTTACAGCAATTTCAACGAGTGACCCGTGTTGGATGGACCCGATTGTGGACTTCTTAGCCGAAGATCGTCTTCCGGATGACGAGAAGGAGGTTGGTAAAGTCCGGCGGGCAGCCCCTCGATATTGGTTATCGGTAGAGGGGAAGCTCTATCGGAGATCCTACAGGGGGCCGTATCTATTTTGCCTACATCCCGGAAAAGTAAACAAACTGCTGGCCAAACTACATGAAGGTGTGTGTGGCGGCCACGTGGGGGGACGTTCGTTAGCTCACCGAGCAATGACATAAGGATTTTGGTGGCCGAAGATGCAAAAAGATGCTGTCGAATACGTGCGAAAGTGTGAACGGTGCCAAAGGCACGCCCCCTTGATACACCAGCCAGCAGGACACCTGAATCCAGTCAACAGCCCTTGGCCTTTTGCGCAGTGGGGGCTAGATATTTTGGGTCCGTTTCCCCGAGCAACGGGCAACAGGCGGTTTGTTTTGGTAGCAGTAGATTACTTCACTAAGTGGGCAGAGGCAGAGGCATTAGCTAACATTCGAGATGCAGACGTCAAAAAGTTCGTATGGAAAAATATAGTTACTAGGTTTGGAGTGCCGGACTCTCTTATTTCGGATAATGGTCTGCAGTTTGATAGCAAGGCCTTCCGCGAATTCTGCTCCAATCTCGGCATCAAGAACAGATACTCTACCCCAGCCTATCCTCAAAGCAATGGGCAAGCTGAAGCTGTTAATAAGACAATTTTGAACGGGCTAAAAAAAAGGTTGGACGGTGCGAAAGGAAGGTGGGCCGAAGAACTGTATAATGTGTTGTGGGCTTACCGAACAACGCCCAAGCGTTCCACGGGAGAAACCCCATTTTCCATGACATACGAAGCAGAGGCTGTGATACCAGCTGAGATAAACTTGTGCAGTGCGCGGGTGGGCGGATTCAATCCTGCACTAAACGGTTCGCGGATGACGGAGCATTTAGACCTGTTAGACTAATTCCGGGAAGCGGCCACCGTACAGCTAGCCGAGTATCAACAATGTATAGCGCGACGTTACAACCGAGATATAAAGGCTAGAGAATTCAGCGTCGGGGACCTGGTGCTACGAAAAGCAGTGGGGAATATGCGAGACATGAACGCTGGGAAGCTGGCCCCTACTTGGGAGGGACCTTACAGAGTCACTGCTATAGCGAGCGCAGGGTCGTATTACCTGGAAGACCTAGACGAGAGACCACTCCCTCGACCGTGGAATGTTTATAATTTAAAAAGGTTTTATCACTAATCGATTGTAAACTAAGGCGCAGGTCAAATATAACGTGGAAATGTTTAGTCCTGTATTATTGTGTCTCGTTCATATTGTCGTGTTCAACTTTCCAAATTCTATCTGAGTCGGTGGCAAGCCTGCTTCTCGGTTTGATCTCCATCATCGAGCAGGCGGAAACCTCAATCTTAAGAATTCTCACTAAGGACGGAAGCCTGCTTCTCGGTTCGATCCCTATCAACGAGCATGCGGAAACCTTAATCTAGAGAGTTCACACTAAGGACGAAAGCCTGATTCTCAGTTCGATCCCTATCACCGATCAGGTGGAAACCTTAATCTAAAGAATTCACGCTAAGGACGAAAGCCTGCTTCTCGGTTCGATCCCAATCACCGAGCAACTGGAAACCTTGGTCTAAAAATTCCAAAGGACGCGAGCCCTACTCTCGGTTCGATCTCTATCACCGAGCAGGGGTAAACCTTAATCTTTAGACAGAAAAACATGCGCGGAAATAAAAAATGGGAATATGAAAGAAAGAGGCAAGCATAATATTCGACAGTTATAAAAGCAGCCAAGGCAAATAATCCGAGTATAAAAACAAATTGTCTTGTCCTCAAAACTTGACGGCGTAAAAGTTAAACCTGGAAATTAAATAATTGTTCAGTCACCACATCCCGGTGACATAGGCAAATAAGCTTGACAACAGAAAATAAACTCGGCAATCAGATAGTAAGGTCCACAGGCTGCGTCTCGGTCGACATCTCGGAAGGCTGATGCTCGAAGATAGGGGGATGGCACTGAGTAACTTCACCTGGCTGGTCGTTAGCAGGAGGGTTGCTGGTAGCTTCCATCCCAATCACCTCCACATGGGAATCAATTTGCTCCACCAGCTCCCTCAGATTGTCCGTCTCCTCCTCATCAATTGGTCCCACGGGGTTCTGCGCGGCAGGGAGGGAGTCCGAAAAAGGAATCAGGCCGGGGTCCCTCAGGTGGGAGCCTTCGGGCACCCCTGAAGCATGCAAAGCAGCCATCCAACCCTCTTGGAAAGATAATCGTCGAGCCTCTCTGACAACCGGCTCCACACCCTCCTCGGCGTCGGCAAATCCTTCGTTGTACCACTTATTTTCACAAGCCTCCAAAGCGGCTTGCAGATCAGCCACCTTCTCGGTCAGGGCAGCGTTCAGACTCGCCGCTTCAGCCAGCTTCAGGTCCGCTTCATCTCATTTCATTACCAGCTCCTCCAACCTTTTTTCCAACAGCGCCCGGGCCTTCCCTTCGGCGGCTGCTCTCTTCTCGGCCACGTCGGCGACTCTTGTTTTTTCTTTAGCTGTTTTGACAGCTGCATCCCTACCAATCTTTTCCCGAACCGCCTCCTCGGAAAGGTCTTTCAACCGCTCGTTCAAGATCTAAGTCAGTTGAGCAGCCTGGTTAAAACAACAAAAGTATGCACGGCAATACGGAAAACTATATACGAAAATAAAGAGAGCATATGAAAGCGAAAAATACAAGGAATGAGAGGTTACCGCTATCGTATGCCACTGCAGCCTCCTCCCCATGGAATCATCTGTCCCATCTGCAAAAGCGCTCACGTCTTCGGGAAGAAGGAGACCGTGAGCTAAGCTCTGGGCAACGCGACCTCCTTCTCCCTTTTCCCATACCCGAACGCTGGCATCGGCAGGGAGCGACATGCCATCTAGCTCAAAACTAGGCTGCCACGTCGGTACTGATCGGGAGGAGGACGCCACGTGTGTTCCGACCGGAGCCGGGGGCTCCTGGATAATCACACCCCTTGATGGTTGAAGGGGAGTTCGGGCTTGAGCACCACCTGGACTAGCAGACATCTGCTCTACAGTCCGTGGTCTTTTACGAACCCGTGCACTGGAAGGAGGAGGGGGAGGAGCGGGTGGAGGTGGGCCGCGCCCTTGAGGGGGCTGTTGATGTGCGACTTGGGGGAGAGCCAGGAATAAATCGGCTAACTGACAAAGTCCTGCGGGTCACCATTTCTTCACTCCGGGCAGGAGGTGTTCTCGAAGAGCTGCTGGATTCGACGGCCGCGTGCTCAGGTTCTTGAGCAGGAGCTTCAGGTTCGACAGGCTCCTCTGGCTGAACGGCTTCGTAGGCGAGTTCCCGGAGGCGGCGAGACACTGTTTCGGCCGATTCGTCTCGTATGGGAGCTAGCTCATCCGAACACGTATAACGCCGGCCAATATCCCGAGCTTCACCTATCGTAAACTTTGGTGGAAGGAAGTTCGCGTGCCGAACATCTATATAAGAGAGCAAGGGGCTGTCCACCAAGAGAGCTTGGCTAAACGACTGCCAAGTAGAATACACGGGGTCTACACCAAGTATGAGGTGAGACGCCCGGAGCTGCCCGTCCCAATGAACAAAGATCTCGGACCTAAGAACGAAATTTAGGTCCCGTACGTGAATAGTTCTGATGTCTTGGGTAAACACCGAGCCGTCTGCAAAGAGGAGAGAAACGAGTTAATATTAGCACAAATAAAACAATTATAAAGGGAGTAGCACAAATTATGGATCGAAACGAACCAACTTCACGCCGTAAGGGTGGGGGAGGGATATCGCCGACAAACCATTTGCTGTGCACCCGGACGTACTCTCCAGCAGAATTTCTATTAGAGTCCGGCAGGCATGAAATCAGCCGTACCCTCATATCCCTAACCTTTAAATAGTAATTAGACTTCTTTTTTCCGCATAAAATGTACATGTGGTTTATATCGTGCTGGTCTAGTTGCAGACCGAACGTTTGGTTTAACCTACTCACGCAACTCACTACTCAGTAAAAATTGGGAGGGAGTTGGTCGGGACTCAACCCGTAGTATCTAAGGGTGATGAGAATGAGAGGATCTATGGGAAACCTAACCCCACCCTCTAGAATAGACATCAATGGGAAAAAGGCGGTGCCCGCCCCTCTGTGGAGGACGATTTCACTTTCATGGCAGTACGCCACCTCCACGTCATCGGGGACGTTGTACTTTTGCCGAAAGGCAGCCAGGGAAGACCCAGCGTTCAAAAGATGAGCATAACCCATTCTAGGGGATTAGAGCTAGAAGAGAACTCGGAGAAATGAAATTAAAATAAGGGAAAGGGGAAGCAGACTTACTTTTGGCTCTAAGGGAGGAGAGAATTCTGGGTTGACGGGCAATGACTCTAAGAAATGCTCGGCAAAGAGAAATTTCAAGGAAAGAAGAGTGAAAAAGTGAGAAAAAGGGTGAAAACGGGCTATTTATAGAGGCCAAGGGAGGACAAGCATCGACTAATGGACAGTTAATGAGGATTAATTAGCGATGATGGGACAATAAAACCTTACGAATACCAAAGACAACTGACACATGGATCGACAGGCAATGATGGCAGCCGAAACGGAAGGTCAGACGTAACACACCTTTTGAGAAATGCATTAATGGATCACTGAAACCGTCCCAAAATACGCCCGTTGAGTTGCTCGGGTAACTGCTGCCTCGAAAGGTCCTTGATTCGCTCTGAGGGCCAAGCACGAATCAAGGGGGGGCTAATGTACGGCCCCCTGGTACCCAAGCCCATTTGGGCCTTAGGACATAGGTTAAAGGTATGGCCCATTGCCTCGACTTTTACCGGGCCCAGAATCCCAACCCACACCCGTGAAAGCTACGTGACCATACTCAGAGTCATCCAAGAAAGGCTAACGGACGGGCGGCTGACGCCAGTCTACTTTTGACCATGCCGTATGATTTTACTCGGTAGGTCGTCACCGGTCATACTCACGTGCCCGGCGGAGCCTTGGGAATGTCGCTGCCGAGCATATATCCTGAAGTGGGAGCCATTTCCAAAGCCACTCCCACCTAAACCCACTTACAACTAACAATATTGGACCCCCAATTGCACTAGCTATGACAGTAATCATGATCCTTCCACTTATCTAAGGCTATAAATACGAGAAGTTGGGTATGGAGTTGAGGACTTTTTTTTTTGCTAGGGGGAGAGGTGGTGGAAGCAGGGGAGTGAAGGAGTGAGAAAGCAGCTTGGTAGAGTCTCTGTGCCAAGAACGACCCAAGGTAGGAAATCCTAAACCCAGATTACAAATAAGTTGTGAGCCCAGTTGAGGTTTGGCCTACCTCCCCTGAGTGGCACGCACACATACATTTCCACACACTTTTTCACCTACACGTATATCAAAAACACTCAAACAACATTACTCAAACTCCTCTACCAAACGGGCCCTTAGTATTCGGAGTTGTAAAAGGCTGCAACTATAATTTTAGCCTCCAAAACACCAAAAAAAAAAAAGAAACAAGCAATCTCAGATCTATGTCTATTTCTAAAATAATTTACACACTAGAGTAAACTCTTACTTATAGAAATTGTTGTAGCAAGTTGTATTTTTTTTAATCCTTTTTATTCTCTATCTCTCGCCTTTGTCCCCCCCCCCCCTCTCTCTTCTGTGTGTGTGTGTGTGTATATATATATATATATGTATGTGTGTATGTATGTACGCACAAGAAAATTTTGCACAAATGCATAATATGTTGAGAAATTAGAGATGCCTCTTAAAAATATACTAATTTTAGCAATTTTGTAAGATGGCATTTTTTTTTTAAAATTGAACAATAATAATAAATTTAAACACAAAGTTCTATTCAAAAGATATTGCAATTATGTTAATCCCAGATTAAACCTTTGCATTTGAAATTGTCATATAATTTAAGAGGTTTTTTTTTTTTTTTTTTCCATAACCCAATTCCATGGATTACATAAGCTTTTTTAATTGCTTAAAAAACTATACATAATTTCATGTATAACTAACCAAAAACAACCATTAATTAATAATTTGTTTTGATCAACTGTATTCTAAGAACAAATAACTCAAAAGATTTTACCAGTTGAGTTAATTAGAACTCACTGATTGCTAAAAAATATGATAAAATTAAATATGTAACCATTCATGTCAAATAAATAATTTCAGTTGATCGAATTAGAACTCACTGATTACTTAAGAATATAATAGTTTAAGTATTTGTAAAGTGGTGGGCCTTTTGCAATGTTGGGCTGGGCTGCCTCCTGCCGTACTAGGCCCAAGTATTCTGGGTTAGGGAGTTAGGACCGGTCCAATTGCAACCCACTTTGGTCCGGCTTGTGCACAAACTACGCCCCGTTTGCCAGATTTTGATCACATCCCCATGGCTGGCAAAGCTGCTACGGAGAAATTATGGTAGGCAGATATAACAAAGATAACACAAGAAATGCTAGACAAAACGAATAAAGGGGAGCGACAAGAAGCACTCCGTACACAAAAAAGTAATAGAAATAAATGGAGAAATAATAATAGTGGGCTTGGATAAAAAAAGGGGAAAATCAGTCTGCCACGCCAAGTACCAAGAAGGGAAATCACTTCCTCAATGCGAATAACCTCCCCAAGAAAGGAAATTTTCTGCTTTGAGGGAATGGGCCTGAATGGTTTTTTGTCCAATGAGGATCCTTCGTCTTTGATAGAGGGCAGGGCTTTAGAGGGAGAGAGGGGATCAACCTATTGGTACATGTCTGCCGTTCTATCCTCCCCGTTTTCTATTCTTTTTAGTTTTTCCTTTCTTTCTTTTTATCTTCTTTTTCTTTCTCAATGTTTACTTATTTGTTGCGATTCTCACCTAGAGGTTGCTATTACCGTGTTCGTGATCCTCTGCTGTGCACAATAAAGGTCCTTTATATAGTGCCTGCCGTGACCGGATTTTACTATTTTAGCCTTTAACAACCTTTGTCTAGTCTGGGTGTCCTTGCCGACCACTTATTGGTTTGTCAATCGCTCAGCCACCACCACTTACCTGTGCTGGCCGTGCCCCCAGACAAAGAAGACTATTTTGTTTGTTTGCTTGTCGTGGCACTCTTATCTGCTACGGTGTGGGTGCTTTCTCTCTCTTCCTATCCCTCATGACATGCACCTAGTGGTCCCAGCTCATCCTTACTTCCTTTGGGTGGTATGTCATCCCAACAGGACATTTCCCCCAAAAGAGCCTGAGCAGGAACCCCAGAATAGGTTTTCCCCACTCCCCACCGCCAGACCATGCCCTCTTACCTCTGACCCATAACCTCACCATCTCTTGTATTGGCTGGGTACAGGCTGGTAATGTTCGGGCCTTGCGTGTGCTTCACTTCCGTGTATGTCCAAAATCTGCCTGCTGCTCATGCGCTCGCTGTGGTCTGGAGGCTTGTCTACACATTCTGCCGCCCATCCTTGGCTTCTTATGGCGTGATCCATTTTCTGGCTTCTCATTCTTTAGAGCCTACTCCCTTTGGGGGCTGGGCTTTTGCTTGATTGTGGGCTTTTCCTCTTTCAGCCCGTTCTCTTGCTCTTTTCTGCAGTCTTTGTGTTTCCTGCCGTACCGCTCTGCTATTCCTGCTATGGTGTTATTTGACCCAAGCCTGCTGGGCCTCTTTGGGCTTGTTGCTTATTCTTCTCCCAATGACTCAGTATAGTCATTTGGGCTTTTGGTTACATTGCTTGCGGGCTCCTATGTCCCATTTTCCTTTTGGGCATCCTTGGCCCATTTACTTTCCTTGGGCATCCTCGGCCCTTTCTAGTCTTGTGTTCTCATGGGCTTTTACTAACTCCTTTGGGCTTCCCAGGCCCAATTACTTTATCCTTCATCCTTGGGGCTCATGAACTTTCCATAAACCCCTTACTTTCATTACTTCGGGCCTGCTGTGGCCCATTCTCACTTTTCTACATCACATACTGCCCATGAGTTTGCTACTTCTCTTTTTCCGGGCTCCTTTAGGCCCGTTTGCTTCCTCAAGGCCCATTTGTTTATTTCATGGGCCTACGATCCATTATTCCTACCGCTTAGGCTTAATGGTTTTTCTATCCATTTACTAACTCTTTTCTGCCCATGTTGCTGAGCTTCTTCTTTCTATTGGGCTTCCCAAAATGATCATCAACAGTATTTAACCGTTCATGTCAAATAAGTAGGTTTCATTCAATGGGCACAAACTTTCTTTTGTACGTACTATATAAAAAATTAAAAACTATGATTGGAAATTGTTGAGTCCCTGGATGTTGCCAACTACAATCAATACTTGAAGTTGAAGAACAAAGATATGAGCTTATATGAAGAGGGGAAGGCCAAAACGTTACAGGTTCACGCAAAAATGGCTTAAGCACGCCAAGAGGATTCCTGCTGAATCTTGTGAAGAATCATGCTTTTGTGCCAAGGTAGAGGAGCTGCGCATTGAAACATGCAGCACAGGATGGTCTGAACAAGTCAAGAAAAGGTTTTGCAACTAGAAGAGCAAGCACAGAAATGAATCAAGGACAAATAGTTGGTTAGAGATGTGTTGTTGAACTCCACCTTTATGAAGTGGCGGAAAACACTCCCTGAAGAGGAGCATCAGTTGAAATCTTGCATTAGAGATATCTTGGTTCGGTAGTTCGTTGCTGTTTTAATCAAGAGTTTGCGTGGTTGTTTACTATATTTCTTGTTTCAATAAAATGGGGAAAAAACCACAGAAATTATGTTTTGGTAGTTGGTCGCTATCTTAATCAAGAGTTTGTGTGGTTGTTTACTATATTTCTTGTTCCAAAAAAATGGGGGGAAAAACCAAAGAAATTATGTTTTGTGTATGCTCTACACTCATCTTGACTCAGTATCGCTTTGTGCACATTAAGGGCCATTTGGATTGAGGGGGAAATGGAGGGGAATAGAGTAAAATTTTGGCTGAAAATAAGCTAATTTTGGACCAACTTTACTCTACTCCCCCTCGATCCAAACCAACCATAAATTAAGGAAAAAAATTATTCAACAGAGATGGGGTTGATCTGCAGAACCATCATCCAACTTTGCGGTGGCATCACTATTGATTGAAAAGTGCCACATGTTTCTTAGATTCTCTGAAAATTTCGTGGACCAATACTTTTGTGTTCTTGTGATTCCTCTACCTATTGAAAATTTCGTGGACCAGAAAGTAAAAGAAGAAATCGAGAATGGTAACAAACTTCAAGCACCACTCTCTAATGTGATCGGCCAAGTTATATGCCATATTAAGATGTGAATAATGCCTGTAATTGAGCATAAATTAATTCAGTCCGATAAAACCATAATATGATTGCAACATAAAAATATACGAATATGATGTCATTATTTCCAAAAGGATAGAAGTTGTTATTTGGTCATATATAACATGCATGAAACAAAAATCCATCCTGCTTAACACCAATTTCGGTTATCGCACCTCCACACTTAACAAAAGGAGAACAACTATCCTCTGATAATTCACAATTCATAGCTCCCCTAAAAGTAAAATTACTTCATGCAATGTACTACAAAAAATAACCAAGATTTCCCGAACATGCCAAGCATGAAATTCTTGTTTTTTGGTTGAAAACGAACAATGAGCTCCCATGAAATTCTAGCATACCCCAATCACCCTAAATACCCTGTAGATTAAAGAACTATGGAGAAATAGAATACCAGTATAGAACAAGAACTTTTCCAAAGGACATTTATCCACTTATTGAGTGGCACTTTGTGTGGACCAATTTGTTAGATGTACCAGCATTACATATCAGACTACAAAGTAGAAGCCACACCACAATGATTTCATTATCAAAGGCAACCTCATGGCAAAACAAACCAAGAAGAATGTGGAATTGCAAATCACAAAACAGTCCTAATGTAGAAAAAACTGATTATATAACAGCAGGAAACTTGTCTAGCTCCAGTCTCCAACATAGATCAAGGAAAACTAAATGTCCTAAAGTCACCGGTGACATATTTCAATGAAAAAAAAAATCAGTCTAAATGGAAGAAGATAATCATAAAACTTTTTCCCTTGTCGGATTCTTGATTCCCATGAATGGAACACCTGACCTAAGACTGCAAAACAGCAAGTGCTAAACAGATAACGTTACAGACAGGCTATGTTGGGATCTTTTACTTAGTATGTATTCAGACAGCTATGTGCTATATGTGCCATGACTAATCACCTCAAGAACAAACCTTCTTGTGGAAGCCCCTTAAATATGGACGGGTATGCACAAGATGTTAACATATAAATTTTTAACTGCTAAATTTGTTATCTATAAAAATATAAAGGACATCATATAAATATTAGATAGTAATGAATTTGTAATGATAATGTGAACAGTGGACTTCCATCAAAGCTTATGCCTTTTTCCTTTCACCAAGATGATCAAAGTTCTGTATATTGCTCTGAAAAATATCATAAACTGAAAGAGACATATAAACACATACCTCTTACAATACAAGCATAAACGCAGCAGTACCCAAAAAGTTTTTGCAACGACTACATTACCAGCCTTCTGATGCTCCATCAACTCACCAAATACCATGGACACCAAGGAAATTACAACCACAAAAATACAGAGCTAAAATTTAGTCAGTCATTTAAATGAATAAACAAATAAATATACGGGTGATCATAACAAAGGTTTTCTTCAGATGGAGGCAGATAACATATAATCACAAAAGCTGTTCCCATCTATAGGGGGAGATGAGGATATGACGGCCATCTCTACTTTGTTCAAACACTAGATGTTACGCTTGCCTTAATCCCTTAATAATGTTTTCCTGGTAAAATTGCGCATAGATCAATCCAAACCATGATATGGTGATGGAAAGCAAAGTGCGAAAGAAGAGGGAATTGAACTCCAATTGACTGAGTATCAAAACTACAAGTACCTTGAATTCAGGGGAGGACAGGTAAACCAAAAGTACAAGCAAAGTAGAAAATTTAAAATTTAAATTAATATTACTCAAAAAGATATTAATCATGAGAAACGAAAACCACTCAAACCTACAACTTTGAAATAATGTCAGCCAAAGATCCTCTCACAGGATTCTTAAATAAGTGACTACACTACTAGCATGACTTATCATAGCAAATGATAGATAGATAAAGAGAGCAAGAGTCCATATTTAAGTGATTTCCTTTTTGATAAGTCATAATTAGACTTGACATTCTATTCAAAAACCTCAAACAGTGATGCAAGTACTAACAAACTAAGTTTGAGAACTGTATAGTATCCATATATAGGTGATATCCCACGAAGTCTGAAGGGTTGAGCTAAATTATTTACAATTATAACCATAAGAATTACTCTAGGAAAGTAAAATCAAAACCTCTTCTATAAACTCTTTCTTGCATTAGTCAAGCATGCCCTCATAGAGCAAAAAGTGTTATTACCATGTAACACAAGTTGATATACACAGAGGGCACCTCCTACATGACAAATTACTCAGACAACAAAGGCAAAGAAATTAAAATGAAAAATTGAGCAAAATAATGGAATAAGACATGGAAAGTCCACACGGTTAAGGAATCATAGGAAAGCATATGCAGAAAAGAGAACAATCATGTTGTAATCATCTTTTATGTATTGAATTTCTATACCACCATATGTATTCACATACCAAAATTAGTCCTCTACATCAACAAATGCACCATACATATAAGAGCCAAACTCATAAGAGAAGCAGCTTAATTCCTGGGTGCTCAAAACCCTATGACAACATCTACCTTTTAAAAAAAAAAAAGGTCTCAACTAAACAGAACACACACAAGACATGCAAAAAGAGACCCAGCATACATCTCAAATTGAGCAATTGACCAAAACAGAGACACACCTAAGACCTTGTGATCATGCTACAAGAACGAGCCAACCTGAAAGTCAGGCTGCCCCCATGAACACTTGTCTCTGCCTCAACAGCGTCAGTCTCATATGGCTTCCTGCATCCAGGACAGCGGCCATCCTCCTCAAGAATCCTCTTGTGGCAGAAAAGGCAGAGCCGGAACCCACACAAGCAAGGCAAAAAGCTCGAGTCTGTGAAATCCAAATCCTCATAGCATATAGGACACGAAGTTGGCATAGACACCACTTTGTTACAACCCCACGTGACCCCTCCTGCTCCTCCACCATAATGCCGATCTGGATTAGGCAAGCTTTGCTGCTTAGACAAATTGGGTAAACTCCGAGGCCTAAAAGCATCATCCGGCCTCCATGCTTGGCTGTTCCCACAAGCCCCCCTCAGAACCATTTTTGGACACTCGGGCTTCAAATCAACACCTCCTAATCCCACCCCATCATTCGCTTCCCTAGAAGAAACCAATTCAGCAACAGATTCAGGCTCCGGAGAAGATTCTGAACACAGGTTTTTGTTTTCAGCCACTAAAGCATCCGCCACAGCTTCCCAATCATCCAAACACCCATCATCTCCTCCTCCTTCTTCACCTCCTTCTTCATCTTCAGTAACATTCCCAGAGCAATACCCACCACTGCTACTACTACTACTTCTACTGCTACCACTGCTAGTCCCAGTGAAATTCGTACCCGAATCAGTGCTACCCCCCAAGACACTACTAGTCACACTGGTTGGACTGTTTGCCGGCGAGTCCAAATCGCTGTATTGATGAATCAACATCGACCCTTCCATTTCTTCACCTCTAGAACTCATCTCTAAATTCTTCAACGAACTGTTCACCCCTTTACGTGACTGAACGCCGTCATTTTGTTCCTCCTTACACCCTTTGTTTTTCGCCGTACCTAACCCAAACCCACCCATTATTTCCAAATCAATTAAAATTACCAAATAAAATCAAAAAAAAATTTATAAAAAAAATTTTGTTTTTTGTTTTTGTTTTTGTTTTCATATACATGCATGTGTGATTCTGATTACATAAATAGCTATAGAATACAAATACAAAGAATAAGAGATCGTAAGCGTACCTTGAGAGAGCCATTGTTCGCGACGAGCGTCAAGCTTGCACTGCTTCAATTTGGCGGACCTGTTGGCCTGAAAATCCCCAAAATTCCAAAAATCAAATCAAATTTTTCCAAAAAAAAAAAAAAAAAACGAAATCAAAAAAGGAGAAATTGCAATTCTCACCCTCTTCTTCTTGCCCAAATCCCTCGCGTTCGGACCCGAAGACATCGAAGCTGTGGTGATCGAGTTTGAAACCATGGCTGACACAGTCAGATTCGGATTCGAAAAACACACACACACAGAGATTTTCAAAAACCCTAAATTTTCCGATGAGAGAGAGAGTTTTTTTTTTTTGGTTAGAGAGAGAGAAAGATTTTGTTGAATGGATAACGGAAACTCCTCTGCTTGGCCTCTTGACTATTCAGAAACTCTGATAAAACAAGGCCGTGTTTGATATATATATAATACTCCAGTTACGTAAATGCCCCTGGGTTTTAAATTAATTTGCGGGGATACCAAATACAGAGCACGCGTATTTAAGGTGACAATTGAGGGGGGTAATATTGGGGGTCAAGATTATCTGTCGAAACGACACCGTTTTGAATTTTCTTTTTTTATTTTAAAACTTGGGTACCACGTAAAAGCACTGTCATTTGCTCAAAATTTTTAAGTAAAATATTATCCGAGATTTTCTAACTTGGGAAGTGGCATTAATTACACAGTTTTTTTTCTTTTTGGATTATTATCTAAGATTTTATTTTGGTGTAATAAATGCATAGGAAGGTTTCAAATTCATCATAACCATTCAATTTGATCTAATCCAGTTATCTCAATTAGTAAAGTCTCTGATGGATGAATAAAAGATTTGGAGTTTAATCCTCGCTTATATAAAAAACTTATTGATATCTTAGTCTAATATCATCAAGAATGGACGACATAAGTTGAAACTCTTTTTTAAACAAAAAAAAAAATTGATCATATTACATGCATCTAGTTATATATATATGGGAAAGAAGTATTTATTAAAGAAAAATAGAAGCTACAAAAAAGCAAAATTGTTTGCCTCAATCCTGATAATAGACTCAAAATAAGAGAGGCAGCACCCTATATAAAAAAAAAACCAAATACATTATGATTGATAATCCTCAATATAAATGTCAAGATTGTGTTTTGACTTTTTGTGTTTTTTTTTTTTTTTCCCATCTATTTTTTAATGAAAAGTCATACTACTACTAATTGTGATTTACTTTTATTTGCAATTACATATTCTTGTGTTGTGTAAAACTATACACACGTTCTTGTAATGTATTTCAAATTTTCCAACATCATTCACAATTTCTTGTTATTAATAAATGGTTTAATGATTCAGCCAAAAAAAAAAAAGATCAATGGTTTTATGGTTTCTTTTTGTAATTACAATTGATTAGTAATTATAAATTAAATCTTGGGACTAAAGTCAAATTGCTTTACAAAATACGAATCCTAAATTCAATTTAGGGAGGTTCACAAGGCTATTGGACAGTTTTCCTATGTACTTTTGATAAATTAGGCTTTATAGTTTGAAGTTTGAATTATAAATTTTATTTAATTCTTATTATATTATAATTTTATATTATAAATAGCGTTTCTTTATATATAAATGCATTTTTTTTTAAATTCTTTTTAAACGTAAACATCACTATAAAACTAAAATATCATTTTGGATATGAGAAAGTTAAAGATAAAAAGAGAGAATAATTGAAAAGTTAATAGAATCTTTCTTTGCTTAAAAGAAAAAAAGGATCGCTTTATAAATTTGTTTCTAGAAATGTAACAAATATAATATTATGAATATGAAATTAATCAAAAAGAGTTTAATTATAACAAAATAATACAACAAAAATTAAGAATGTAAAATAATCATAATGATTTTTATACACGTAATTTATTTATTTTTTATTATAAAACAACATTAGGTTCTTTTCCCAGTACTCTCTCGAAAAATAAAAAGTTTCTTTTCCCAGTACATATATTGGTGCGTTATATTGGTACATATATTATATTAGTGAATTGATAGAATCAAAAATTTTCCATCACCTAGTGTCATAGCTCCGTCGGCAAGTCAAAAAATATAACTATAGCAATTTTTTATAATAAAAAAATTATAAATCATAAGTTTTTTATATGGACAAAGTTTGACTATAAATTTTATTGTAACCTAAGACTGTAACTTATTTTTAAAAAAAACTTAACATGATTACATATTTTGAAAATATAACTGTTGGATTGTATGTTTTTTACGGTTTTAACACACGTCAAATTTTGTGTTAATTAGATATTATTTACTATATAATCCATAAACATATTTTTTATGCATAACGTTAGACTATAAAACTTGCAATTTAAACAATTGATTGATGGCATAACTATTAATCTTTAATTTTATGTAAATTTTACAAGCATGAATAATATAAGAAGAAAATATAATCAATTGCTAGATTTGTCAAATTTCACATCCAATAAAAAAATATTGAGTGAAGTTGTAGCCTTAGGTTACAACCAAGTTCATAGTCAAATTTTGTCCTTTCTATATGGACAAAGTTTAGCTACAACCAACTATTAATCCTTAATTTTATGTAAATTTTACAAGCATGAAGGATATAAGAAGAAAATATAATCAATTGCTTGATTTGTTAAAATTCGCATCCAATAAAAAAAATATTGAGTGAAGTTTTAGCCTTAGGTTATAGCTTATAACCAAGTTCATAGTCAAATTTTGTCATTTCTATATGGACAAAGTTTAGTTACAAAATTGGTTGTAACCTAAGACTACAACCTTACTTAATAAAATAAATATTACTACATATTTTAAAAATCTAACCGTTGAATTGCATGTTCTTTACACTCTTAATACACCTATCAAATTTTGTGTCAATCAGATATTATTTACTAAATGATCTATAATCTCATATTTTATGCATAATTTTAAACTACAAAAACTTGTAATTTAAACAATTTATTAATGACATAGTTATTGATTTTTAATTTTTTAGAAATTTTGCAAGTATAGAGAATATAAAAAAAAGGTGTAATCCAATAATGGATTTGTCAAAATTCACCTCCAATAAAAAGATATTGAATAAAGTTGCAGCCTTAAGTTACAACCAATTTTGTTACTAAACTTTTTGTCCTTTCTATATAACCTATTTACCTTGATTACCTTTTTGGAAGAAAAAAAATGTTTTACACACATTTCACGGTAAAATGTTTTCCTCTCATTTCACGCCATGGAAAGTACGGAAACATAATCGTGTTTTGCTGTAATTTAATTTCTGTTCCAATAGCTGACATTGCACACAAAGAAAGAGCCAACCAGCCCATGCTACCATCACATGACATGAAGTCTCTTGAAGTAACATTCTTGCCAAAAACAGAATGGCAGATGGGTTCTACTCTAAATATGAAAAGAAGGTCTAATTTTCTGTCATGTTAAATCAGTAAAATAGTCATGCTCAAATTTAGTGACTTTGCATTGCAGTGAGAAACACATGGAGTGTGAAAATTCATCCAAAAAACAAATAAGTAACGTGAAAGAACACAAGGTGGGTTTGGTAGCCATTGCTACTTCCACACTACCAAACAAGTTATCCTTGGTAAGAAGCTTTGCAACGAAAGATAACAATCCTGATTAAAACTTGGTTCGGAATCTGTCTTTTATTTCGAAAAACTTGTTCGGAATGACTTTTCATTGTTTCCTTAAAAGTAATGCTATGTTTGGAAGTTTTGAGAGAGAGGAGAGTAGAGGAGAATAAAGGGAAGGAGAGTAGTGGAGAGGAAAGTAGAGGGGAATAGTTATCCTCCACCTTGTTTGGATGTTTTTAAAATTAAGTAAGGGGGAGGAGAATAATTAATATTTTCATTTGTAATTTTGTTAATATGGTAAAGGTAAATTTGATAATTCACTTGGTCAAACATTTTAATGCTCCACTCTCCCTCCAAATCTCTCCAATTTGAGAGAATTAAAAATAAGGGGTTGGAAGGAGTTCAAACCCCTCCAAACCCCTCCAAATCCCTCTCCCTCATTCCTTAAAAAACATCCAAATAAGGTAATTAAATTACTCTCGCTCCCTCTACTCTACTCCCCCTCCTTCCCTCAACATCCAAACATAGCATAAGAGATTTCACCAATGTCTTTAGACTTTCAATTTGAACATATCCCCTTAACATCGGGTTTATGAAATCAAACCTTATAGTAGTATTTCATTAAAGTCTAAATGATTTTAATAATGTAATGTGCATACGGATTTTGTTACATCATCAATAATTTCGAAATTTCATTATTACTTTGTGTATAATATGTGGTTTGATCTACGGGTGCATATAAGTTTGGATAAGAGAATTTTTCAACTCAACCCAACCCTGTCGATGAAAAAAAAATGGGGAGATGAAGCCAATAGTCCATAATTGAAAGAGCCTAGCCAGCATAAAAGGAAGAGGTGATACCTCTAAGGATATACCTTTCAGTTTTGTTCCAACAACAACAGAGTGAGATTGCAGAAAAAGGAATTAATCAGACATTATTACTAGAGGCTCCTTTTTGAGCTGATAAGGTGCGTGGGCCACGTCTTTGGAATGGAGGTTTCTCCCCCCTCCACTCTATACATATAGCCCAGCTCAATTCCTCGTCCAATTAGCGTTCTTGCTTGTTCCTTCCGGGACGAGAAGACTGGGATGGGGATGAAAGAATCCATATTTGATACTTACAAACAAACAAGATTGGGATGAGACAATGACTAGTCTTTAGTTTATTCGATCAATCACAAGCTGAGGGAAGCGTAAGCCCCCAAACTTATCCTTGTTTTGATGATCACTGTGATGCAATAAGGGAATTTTTCAACTTAGTTCAACCTTGTCGGTGAAAAAAAGAAATATCAAGTGATGAAGCCCAATAGAGCCTAGCCTGCACGACCAATTTTTAAATGTAAATAGCATTACCCCTCTAAATCTTCATTATCATGAAAAAGAATGTGCATCTGCAACAAGAAATTAACCAATTATCAGGTGATGTATATCTAAAGATTTTCAAGCAAACTATTGGAAAGTTTTTCACCCTTTATTTTATTGTCTAATCAAGCTCCTAATTCCATTTTAATAGATTTTTTCCTGTGCTATTATTACTTATCCTTTTTCCACTATTCATGCTTTTGCTCCTCTTGTGTGTACAGTCAGGCGAGTGGGTACCACAAGTTTTCTAAAATTTGGAGTGTTTGAGATGAAAACTCCACCGAGAATGACAAACCCAAAAGCAAGGCTGGTAGAGTTAAGGGGGAAAAAAAAAAATGCCAGTTACAGATATGAATGTCATCTACATAAGGTCATGAATTCAACATAGCTTTAGCATAAAGATCAAGAAGGAATAACAAGAACCTCAAGGAAGAAGTTGTAACGCTGCTCATCATCGATAAACTGTTGCTGTAATTAGAATTGAAATTTGAAACATCAATATGCTTGCATTTTTTTGGGTACTTTTATGCTGTACCTTATCTTGGTTTACAAAGTTTGTTGCTCTTCCAAAATCAGCATTCTTCAAAACCGGGTCACCTTGGAGTGGCAAAGTGATCTCATATCCTTTTGGCAATAAAGTATTGAAAACCAAAAGTTCTTGGTGCCCCCTTAATAGTGTTTAACCCTTGAGTGACAAAACATCTGTGATGTCAATCCTACACAAATAGACCTCTAAAATATTAATGTACCTCCAACTTGAATGAAAGTTAGGAAGTTTTTTTTTTTTTTTTGAGAGAGAGTTTTAACCTATGATGTTCACTTCTGATGATAGCTCTTTATCATCAGATCAAGACACCAATTAGTTTTTGGTGTAAGCGAGGTTAAACAAAGTTACAATCTTACAAAATCTGATATTTTTGTCATGACTAATCAACAGAGAAGTAACACTAAACTTCACTTAAGATGTTTCTAGTGTTTCTTCCACTCGCCATTAGGTTTTCAACTATAGACACTTCATTTTGCAACCCTCCATTTTTCTTTTTTTATGGGGTAAAAATTAAAATGGGAAGTATGTAAGGAAAAATTTTGTAAACGGCATTGACCCTAAAATCTATATCCAAAGTGATCATAGAGCAATTAAGGGTAAATAATAATTGGCGACGTTATAAATAATTTAATTCATAATTTCATAATTCTAGCATAGAAAATAAAATTTTTATCACCAATAATATTTACTGAGAAAGTTTCTGAAAAAATAATATATTTGAAGTGAGTCTTCACATCTTGTATTAAAAAAAGAGAACAAAATATATACTACAAATATTAACATGAAAAAAATAATAATCCCCAAAACCATACAAATAGAAAATCAAAATATAGAGTATTAAACCTTAACAAATTCAAAAAATTAATTAAGAAAAAAAATCATGTATTATAAATATAACAATACACCTTTATTAAAAAACATAGAAATAAAACAACACACTCTACTTCTACCATTTTTTTTTTTTTTGTCCTAAATAAAACAACACCTCTGTCTTAATCTAGTTTTTAAAACAATGCTTTTTTTTTTTTTTTTTGGATAAGTGAGAAAAAGAAAAAGCTTTTTTCAAACAACAATAAATGAAAAAACTAAGATAACAAAGTTATCAAGGTTAAATGATTAAAATGACAATTTACCAAAATTATAGGGAATAAATTGAATTTTTGTCTAATTTTAATTATGGTAGACATGCAAGCATTACATACTTCTATGTGGATATAATATTATCAGAAAGTGCATTTATTTTATTTAATTAATTAGAATTTGAATGGTGGAAGAACATAATAGTCCAAATATGTTGAAATTACTGAATCATCTCTTAAAAAACAGGTAAAATTCAGAATAAAATTGGAAAATCATGAAAGTAGTAGGTGTCAATTTGGTTAATACAACTACCAGAATGACATTATGGATATACGGCTGGAATAGCTCAGTTGGTTAGAGCGTGTGGCTGTTAACCACAAGGTCGGAGGTTCAAGCCCTCCTTCTAGCGCTGAATGACTATTATATTTTTCTACCAGGGAAAAAAAAAAAAAGGACATTATGGTGTTATTGGATATTTTCTATATATGCTTATTACAACAGAACTAGGATATAAGACTTTACACAATACCTAGTGCTATTGATTTTTCTTTTCTTTTCTATATATCTTATTACAACAGAACTATGATTAAAGACTCTGCACAATAACTTGTGCTACAATAGATCTATGATTATGTTTTTTTTTTTTTTTTAATTGTCCAGTTTTTGTCATTATGGCATCTGGCTTATGAGTTGCTCCAGTATAATAGTTAGGAAGGTATTGGTGAACATTCATAAAAAAATAAATAAATAAACAATAAAAAAATAAAAAAGAGAAGAAGAAGAAAGAGCAAGGTATTGGTAAACAATGGATGGCCTATAGAACCAATAAAGGATTGGGACAAGATGTGGAAATGATTTTTAATTTTCACTAATTGAACCATTGGATTAATAAGTGTTAATTACATAGAAATTCACAAATGATAAGACTTACATTTCTATATTTAAAATTCTTGTAATTACAAATTTCTTTGTTTAGATGTAATATACATTGAAAATATAAAAAGAAGTTATGTAAATTCTTTAATTTAGATGTCATTAGATTTGTTAAATCCTTGTATATAAAAACACAATAGGTCATCAAATCTCATATCAATTATCCATCAAATAGAATAGTATTAAACTAAATGATTCTCTTTTTCCACTCGTGTCATTTACTTCCCTCTCATTCTCTATATAGTATACACATTATAATGGCCAATTGGCCACAGCAATCATAATAAAATATAGACATGAGATACAATTTTAGAATTGGATAATTCCTAATGGGCAGACATTGCATTGATAGACAGATTGTGAGATGGAATCCAGACAAACTATTTTTTGATGCAACGAAAAACTTTTACTGCAAACAAAAACAAAACCAGGAAAATTCAGTTACACTAAAGGCGGGGCTTCTTTCGAATTATACCCACAAAAGAAGGAGACCAAACCCTTCCACAAAGAAACCAGATTCGTGATCTGCATCGGATAGCCAGTATAGATTCAGCTTTAGCTTGAAGAGGGATGTTGGTGTTCACATTCTTAGATGAAGTGAATATCAAATTCCCTCTGCAATCTCAAGCTACCACTGCAATATAAGAATGGGATTAATCCAGACAAACCAAGTCCAGCATACGAGAGGAGATTCCATATGCTTAGAAAAGTCGTGCTCAAAATTTAAGATTTACAAGGTGCAGCAACAGAAAAAAGAATGTGGGAGAGAAATTAAGCATAAAGAATATTCAAACTAAGAAAGGTGACCTGTTAACATAAAATAAAAATTTACCAAAGCTAACCAACATTATTAGTCATCAATGGAATTTTACTGGGTGAACACTCTTTATGGGCCACACACATTCAGAAAACTAAATAAACAGCAAAAAGCCAGGGCACCTTATACAGGCTCAAAATTGTTGGCAGGCAACAAATAAAAAAGGTTAAGGCTTCCATAAAAAACCAAAAGTTTTTGAATACAAAAAAAAAAAAAAAAAAAAAAAAAAAAACACCACCTGTTCTCAATTCAACCAAATGAAGCACAGATAAAACTACAGCAGGAGTTAATCAGTTTTCCCCAAACCATAAATAATAATTAGACACAAGCTAGCAGAGACATTTATATATTAGCTAAGATCCAATTGCTTCAAAACATGCAAAGGTATTTGGCTTGTACATTATCAAATAACATAACAGTACCCTCTCACAATGTTCAAGATCTCAGAAAGGAAAAATAACTAGGGATTAAAAGCAAATAAAAATGATGACCTGGTCATTCTCTTCCACTGTCTTCATCAGGGCCTGCTGATTCTTTGATATCAACACTGAAGCTACACTCCTGGTCACAGCCCATATATGAATCACACATGAAATAGAGGTTATATTGCCTCTCTCCAGCATCTGCAGGGGCAGCAAATTTAAGTTTAACTTTTGCATTCCTTTGCAGGGAAACTCTCTTGATAGCAAGCAACTGGTTACTTTTGGTATCACCAACAACAAGCCACCACCCTTCTTCTTTGGCCTTGGGATACCTGGGAGCATCAACAGGTCCCACCTCTGTCCTTCCCTCAAGATCCCGCTCAAGAGTGACTTGCAGTGTGATGTCCTCCCCAGCTCTCACATTTCCATTCTCAAGCACTTCATATGTCATATCAATATTGGGAAACCGATTGCAAAATCGTGCAATATCCAGCAACTGTTCATCTGACATCTGCAGCAGCTCACGCCTCTCATCATCCTCCATCTCTGCAAAATCAAAAACAGTCTCGATATTCTTTCCAGGGTTTTCTTCGCATTTCTTGGCCAACTCCTTTGTGAAGTGGGGAAGCTGTAAAAGCATGGAATCACACTCCCACATGCCCTGTGTCACCATTTGGCAGACTTCCATTGCAAGAAGGGAAAGGCTCAGCCAGCCATTGCTAGAAATAACATCAACCATTGACAGAAGCAATCTACTTGCAGAAAGAAGCACCTCACGTTGGTCCGATGCTAGGTTCCCACCCACAGTTTGCCTTGCAAAATGGGCCTGAAGAAGTGCATTAGCTATCACATATGGACTTTTGCATTTGGGATTTTCAAATGAAAACCTCAGGTGATTAATCAACCTCTGAACCACCTCTTCCTCCCCAGGTCGTATAGGAAGTTGTGCATACTCTGTAGCTGAAGCCAGGATCTCCAGAAGACCTTTCATCTTTGTTTTGGAAGTCAAAGAACTGAAACATTCTATAGTAGTGTAATTGATGTAATAATATGAAGCTATCAGGCCCAGATTTGAAGGAGAAAGGTCCATATCATCCTTAATAACAACGCACTTACTCACTTCCAAATCATTCAATGTGTTCCCTACAAGCTCTGACAGGTGATCAGAAAGATGCCTATGACTAACTCCCTGAAGATTGTAATAGTTGGGATTTTGTGTGAGCCTCCTGTACATAAATGTCCATGTAAGATAATCCACAGCATCTTGCTTGTTCTCAATAACTCCAGCAACAATTTCTGCATTCAGATTATCATGTAAAAAGTGGTGCAAATGGCTTTCAACTGGGAATGCTTCATACAAGAACTTCTTGTAGTACTCTTTGCGAGGCGCATGGCAAAGGATGACACATTTACCAGAATTATCTAACAAAGGGCGACTGGCATGACCCATCATTTGCAACAGATCAGTAACTGGGTAATCAGTGTGAGCAGTTTCCAGACCATCATAATATTGTGTACCCATCACCACCACCAAATGGGCCAACAACGGAACTCCCCAACACATTGAACTGCTCATGACACAGACCTGAATCCACCCAGCCTCAAACAGCTGTGACACAACTTCTTGATCCAAATTAGTTAAACCCTCATGCAAGTAGCCCACTCCATGACATAAAGTGGCTTTCAACATTTCATCTTTAATTTTGTCAATGAAAAGCTTGAGTTCTTCAGGGGTCTGCAATAAAAATTGCTTCTTCTCACCATCATCCACATCTGAGTATGTCATCAGATCCACAGCAGTGAGTCAGACATGCTTCCTTGTTGGAACAAAAATAAGAGCAGGCTTCCCATTTTTGGCATGTTGAACAATTGCAGTGTATGTTGGTTTTGTCATTGCTTGCATCCTTGCTTCAAAATTAGCTATATCCACCCCTTGAATGTGTATTTCCAATGGCACTGGACAGAAGCCAGGAGGAAAGTTGAAAAAGCCATGACTGGTAGCACCAATCCATTCCCCAAGATCCTTTGCATTTGTAAGAGAAGTTGAAAGAGCCACAAGACGAATCTTGTTCTCAACATGACTTGCAATATGTCTCATCCTGGAAACCACTGCCTCCAAGATGGGACCACCTTGACCCCCAATCAAGTGGAGTTCATCAACGATGAAGAGGCTAACCTGTTGAACTTGTTTCCTCTGTTTCCAGCGACGTGACAAAGCATCCCATTTCTCTGGAGTACTGATTATTATCTGACCACTGTCCACAAGTTTCAAATCTGTAGCTGAATCCCCTGTTAATTCAACCACCTGCATTTTAAAACCACCCTTACCAAACTTCCTCTCCCAATCACAATAGCGTTCCTTAGCTAGTGCTTCAAGGGGTGCAATATACACAACAGGCATAACACTGTCAGCTCCTTTTTGAAAATTCCTTAAAATAGCAAACTCAGCACATATGGTCTTGCCACTTCCAGTTGGTGCAGCAACCAAGATATTGTCATCCGTATTATACAAAGCAGCAAATACCTGAGTTTGAACAGGATTAAAATGCTAGATTTCCTTATAAAGAGCTTCATAAGTTGGATTCCTTAAGGCTGTCACAGGCAGTGGTTGCAAGTCCAATAGCTCTGTCGGTGGAGGATACTTTTGTGGCAGAATGAGGTGCCTGAAAGATACAGGTAAAACAGTTTGTGACCCAAGCCATCTATCTGACACAACACGGATGAAGTACTGAGGCGGCAACGGTTCATAAATTGGCACTGTGAAATTCAAAGTGTGATCTTCATCAATACACTGCTTCTTCAGCATAAAATACTCATGATGAAGAATATATTCACCACCATTATCCTCCACAATTACCCAAAATGGTTCCACATATCCATGAACTTTGTCCTCCCACTGAAAGTCCACTGTAATTGTCAGCTCAACCCTCAAAACTGTGTGAGTGATTGGCTGAACGTATGCTGCAAGTTTAAGATTGGGGAATTGATGGATTAATTTATGCAGCTTTCTTCCCATCTTTGGAATGCGAATAAGCTCCCCTATCTCCTGAGATGAAAGGTCATAATACCTGTCCCAGGCCAAATCCTTCTTCTCCAACTTCATCAAAATATCACTTGGAATTCCATGGAATTGGCGAAGAGGTGTTTGAACACTCCACATCCTCTTGTCAACCATTTTGCATAAGTTCAAAGCCTTCTCAGCCAATTGAGCCCATCCACGTTTCAAGACAATCTCAAAAAGAGCTCGCATGAGACGTCCTGCACTCTGAGTTATAAACACCATGTCAGATGTTAATGAAAGGCCTTCAAGCCTCAACTGTGAAATATATGCTTGAAGCAAAACGTTAATCTTGGCACTAGGCTCTTCCAAGCTTTCCTTGATAGGAATGGGAACACGATCTAAAAGCTTTGCGAGTTCCATCTTCTCATCTTGTCGCACTGTAACATATTTGAATTCTTCACTGAGTGAGAACAACCAACAAAGCTCAATATCACCCATAGTGGGCTTCAAATGCTCGTTATACGTGGATATAGTCCCATGAGTAATATAATAGTAGCTAGCAATGCGACCCAAGTCCGTGACCTGGAAATATCCACTTTTTCTATCATACTTCACCAAATTATTTTTGTTCAATATGGTTGCAGCAGAATGGATCAAATCAGCCCTCCTCTCCTCCAAATCCCTATCTCTTGCGAGAGCATCAGGTGCTAAACCATATGGTGTAGGGTTCCGCAACATTCGGACATACAAGTAAGTGTACCCAAGCCAATTACAGGCTTCCCTAGCATTTTGAACAGTTCCAAGAACAATTTCTGCATTCAATTGATCAGCCAATTTGGACACAAACTGACTTTCAATGGGGAGCTGTTGATTCATTAGTGAAAGATAATATTGTAGTTCACTATGACCAGTAATGATTATGCCCTCCCCATAAGAATCATACTGGGGCCTTCCTGCGCGACCCAGCATCTGCATAACATCCAGAGGACTAAGTTCAGTCCAAGCTCCCTTTTCTGGATTATAGATCTGGGTCCCTTTAATAATCACTGAGTGAGCTGGCAAATTCACACCCCAAGCAAGTGTTGCAGTAGAAATCAAAACTTGCACATGCCCATAAGAAAATAATTCCTCAACAAGCTGGCGGTCAGCCCTTGCCAACCCAGCATGATGAATTGCAAAACCATATGGCAAAAGATCTTTAAGTTCATTGCTCATGACCAGATCTATTTGAGAACGGAGAATCTCACGACTTGCACTGTCCTCTTTCAAAAATCTACCAACAGTATCATTAGCAAGAGCAATATCTCGTATGGCACGAGCTGTTTTGGCTGTTTCTTTCCTCGAATGGACAAAAATAAGGACTTGATGCTTTCCTGCTACAGCTATTACCTCTTCATAACAGACATCATTCATCAACTGGAACCTTTGCAGTGGCTTCTTTACTGTGATTCCAATATACTTCTGAGAAAGAGGGACAGGTCTGTAACTATTGTCAAAGTGGAACAATCCTTTCTTCAAATCAACCTGTAAGAATTTTGCCACATCTTCATAGTTAGGTAGTGTAGCAGATAGCCCAACCAACCGAATATGCACTTTTGTAGTTTCAATCTGTCTAACAGTTCTAGCTACAATACTTTCAAGCACAGGTCCTCTGTTATCATGAAGAAGATGAATCTCATCAATGATAAGAAGTTTCACAAGCTGTGTGTAAGTACGGTCACCTGACTTCCTGGTAATGATATCCCACTTCTCAGGAGTTGTGACAATAATTTGAGTTTCTTCAAGTTGTTGGCGAGTTAGTGACTGGTCTCCACTTAGCTCCCTGACATTGACATCATAATATTGCAAATGATTGGATAAATTGCTGACAACTTCAGCAACAAGAGCTTTCATAGGTGCCACATATACAATCTTATAATCATATTGGTTAAATGAGCCATCTGAATTCCTGTTAAATAATATCTGCTGAAGTATGGTGAGCACTGCAACATTAGTTTTCCCTGCCCCAGTGGGAGCACATAAGAGGATATTGTCAGCTTTAAAAAGGGCTGTCTCATAGACTCTACTCTGTACCCTGTTCAACTCCTTCATTCCTTCAAAAGCTGGTTGTGCCAAGTCTGGCATGTCAGATACTTTTATAAGTTTCTCATTTGGATCAAATGGTTTTGGCTTTAATGCGGGCACATAAATTTCTACATATCCCTTGCTAGAATGCCTATAAGACCCATCTGGAAGCTCAGTCTTTTTTTCGGACACCAAACAACCACCTTGTTCAAAAGCAATACTATCAAGATCAAGCAACTGGCGCTGGCCCCAACCACTGTCCGCATCTCTATCAACAACCCCTTTCTTGCCTCTGTCCTCATCTTCACCACTCACATCCTTCAATGTTTGAGCCTCTTCTTTAGTACTCTTCTCCAAGTTCTTTTGCCTTTCTTTTGCACTAGCTCTTGTGGGATGCAACTGATCCACAATTGCAGCAAATTCCGGTCCCATTCCCATCATTTCCTCCTCAATCTTCTTCTTCTGTTCTTCGTCTCCAGCCCTTGCCAAATGGGTACACCAAACAATCCTCAGCCGGTTCCTCAAAAGAAACTTAATAAGACTAAATTTATCAAACTGGAGAAGCACCAGCAGCTTTGATTCAACTTCCCTGTCATCACCATCAGCGAGTATCTTAAGCGCATCTTCTGCAAGCTTCTGGCATTGTTGCGGATCAATCTCTTTTTCAAATGCTTCAGAGATCTTCCCTTGAAGCCAATAAGCACCAATGCTTAGAGCATTAAGGCTCATATCATCATCAATTGCACACCCCATTTGCATAGCCCCAGAAACATAAGCTTCCACCACATCATTGTCCTCCTCTTCATCCTCCTGTACCATATCAAGATCACTATCCTCATCCTCCACCCCAAAATCAACTGCAACACCCACATCATCGTCACCAGTATTCCCAGCCACATCACCACCCCCATCTTGGTAATCCGTAATAAGCCTTCCAATCGATACCAACTGATCAAAAACAGCATTCGGTACAGAATTCAAAAGCTTCTCAATCTCCTTCTTCTTGTCATGGTTCCTAAGCGTCTCATTCTTAAGTAAAGCCAATATCTCATCGGCAGCATTACTAACAACACTAAGCGGCTGCCCACCCAACTGTTGCTGAATCACACCAAGCATAGCCTCATAGACAACCCTCGTCTCCTTCGTCTTGGGCTGGTAAACGCCTTCCTCAAATAAATTCAATACACTCTCTTCTTCAAGGCGGCGACGCTTACTCTGGCGACTAGGTGAAGGCTCAAAAAACAGGTCACATTCCTTCTTCTTCTTCTTCTTCTTCGACTTCTTAAGCTTCTCATCCAATTCTGAGGGTTTTCCTCGGTATGCTCTGTCACCAAAGCTCTTGGGGTCAATCTTTCCCCATAGAGATTCGGCCTCACCCACAGCCTCACGAGTATCATGAGATTCAGTGGTCAAGACCAGACTCGAGTTGGCTCGATACTCATATTGCTTATCCCTGGCATGTGCTTCAGCACCTCCACCCATATGTGCCATCTCCAAAATTCCTCCTCTATCCAAAACAATCTCAAACCCTCTAACCCTAAAATCAAAATCCAAAACAAAAACTATATAAGCAAGTTTCCTCTTCTATCTAAAACAAAATTTCACCAAACCCTAAAATCAAAATAATAATAAAAAACAATATGTGTATAACAGAATATGGGGTTTAACAAATTCAAACCTAAAATAAAAATAATCGAAAGAAAGAAGAAGAGACTCACGTCTGGTATGGCGAAGCGGTACCGTTTTAGAATTGCAAGCACAAGCAGAGCTTCTTCAGCAAAGAGTATATAAAATCAGTATCAAAAAAACAAACACACAAAAGAAAGATCAAAAGATGAAGTAAAACCAGAGGCTCACTTTTGGTCCATTGAGTTGCAACCGAGTTGGCTCAGTCGAAAAAGTCTTCAGGGCTCTTCTGAATTTTCAGTCTGAAGAAAAGAGAGAGAGAGTGAGAGAGAGAGAAAGAGAACGCTTATTATGACCAATTCTCTGTTTCAGAAACCTTATGTAAGAAAGAAAACAAATATTTATAGTCTTCGCCTAAACCGACTTTAGGCCAGTTAGGGCTCTATGGGCTTTGTTAATAGGTTGAGTTCTGTTTAAGCCCACGAACTAGGCTTATTCTTAATTTGAATCACATGTTCTTTTTTGCTAGCTTTAGATAATATTTTGACAATGATTAAGGCTAAATAATGTTTCTAATAAATAACTTTATTTTGAAATAAAATTATAAAATGTTTCAAAAAAATAAAATAAAATAAAATTATAAAATAAATCTAGGTCCAAATAATTATTTAGACATGCTTTTCAAGTAAAATAATTTTTTTTTTTCATCCAAATAAAAAAAAATTTTATTTTCTTTTTATTACTTGCACTTGTTAATTTCATTATCCTGTTATTTATATTATTATTTCTTGTCCAGTTACATGATTTAGTTTTAGGCCACCATGTCATAAAAATTATCAATTATTTGATTTGATGAAATAAATCCAAATAATTTTGTGACCATTAAATAATTAGTTAAACATCAAATAGTCCTTATTTAGTAGAAACTAGTAAGGCTCCCATAGGTGCTTCACACCTTCTCGCGTAACCCAACACCTAAACTTGTCCTTAGTAGAACGTAAATCATTTTAATCCATGGAGTTATTTCAAAATAAAAAGGTTTTATTACTTGTTTTTATTTTTCTTTTTAAAAAAATATTAAAATAAGTGGCAACTCCTTAATTTTCAAAAAATTCATGATTTTTCCAGACAAAACTCTTGAAAGAATCTATTTTCTAAAAACACTTTTGGGGGCCATCACATGGCAGTGTCCACAATCACATCACTTATACATTGGTTCACTATTAGTACTTAGTAAATGTAATCCAATCATCACTTGTCGTGAGTCTAAACGAGAGTAGTAATTATGAACCCTATAGATCATCCCCATGGGGGAGGTGAAGGGAGGGCCCCAATTGCTAGATAATAATTGCCACCCCTTGAGGTTTATCTTGCACTTGGAAGAAGAAGTAAAAAATAAATAAATATAGTGATAATTTGATTCTTCGTCGTCAAAGTAAATAGGATATGAGAGAATAAAATTTGTTTCTTTGTCTTTACAAAAAAAAAAATAAACAAGAGTTATTGGTTATGTTATTTGTGGGTGAACAACAAGAATTGAGCGTATGGTAGATTCATAATCCATTGCCTTGATCCACTCCTATACTACTTATTGTAGAAATTACCATAGTTTTCAAATCTGAATTGTTCAAAGAACTAAAAAATGGAGAGATTAAAGGTTTTTAAGGTCAGACCGAAGTTCGATTAAGGTTGGACCGTGATGATATATGATAGCTTTGTCTATTTTGTAGGGCTCACAGTGAGAATCAAAGGGATAGGCCCAAGTGGAGAGAACCACCAAGTCAAAAGCCCACCAAAATACTCAGGCCTCATGGCCAAGTCCAACCTGAAATCTCAGCCAAAACAACCTATATGTGCAAACTGACCTAGCTGGAGAACCCCCTTCAGTTCTGCCTTTTGCTGGAGAACACCTCAAGAAGAAACCAAGCCTCCAAACTAAATTAGAAGCTGGACACATGTCCCGTCAGCCTCTTTGTCACTACCATTTCTAACGTGAATAGTACTCAAGTGCTGGGTGTCGAGGGAGAAAAAGTTTTCTTTTCGACAAATGAGATTTGTGTTGGGTTGGGGGCCTAAACCGAAACTCAACAATGGGCTTAAAGCACGACCCAAAGGCTATCGGTGAATCTTTTGAGAAATTCACCTTATTTTATGCCCTGGGCCTAGGTTAGGACTGGCAAGGATTATGGGATGGCCCAAAAACGTTTCCTATAGCAGACATGTCAGCACAACAGAAAAGCTTACTGCAATAAAGAAATAGCCCAGTGGTAAAATATTCCAACAGTAAAATATTCCAGTAGTAAAATGAGATAAAACAGAATAAACCTCCAGCCGTTAGTTATTTCATAAATTGAGGAGAGTGTCTACATCTCCAAAATCATCATCCATAGGTTCTAGTGAGAAGAAGTCCTCCAATATAATAAGAACATGAGGGAAAAACTCTATAGTAACAATTACATTGTAGCCTTCAATAGTAAATGAATAAACAAACACTATGGGGTCCATTATAACAAGTAATGGAGAAAACTTAGTGAGAGAGAGAGAGAGAGATTCCAGCTAGCACAACAAGATCATTATTATGCCAGAGTATGCTCATGAAAATATATATGTAATGGGTAGTGAGGGGCATTTTGGTAGTATAAGTAATGAGAGAGAAAGAGAGTATTTAGCAAAGCTGCTAGGACTTTCTTCTGAAGGATGGATGTGAGCTTATGAGTTGAGGTGTGAGGAGTATTTGTGAGCTGAGGGGATAAAGAACTTAGTTTCTAATTTTGAAACTAAAAGCTCAGAACTTCAGAACCTCACTAAGAGCTTTAAGAAAATGAGAGAGAGAGAGAGAGAGAGAGAGAGAGGAAAATAGAGAAGTTTATAAGAGAGTTCTTCTCTATTGGTGTGTGTATCTTGAGGTGTTGGCGAAGAGCTCTATTTATAGTTAAGTCTAAGGGGGTTTTTAGCAAATAATCTCTGCCAAAATCAGTCTTAATCTTTAGAAAATCCTTAGAAAATCATTCCTAGGATTTGGCCAAGAATGGTATGTTCAGCTTTAGAGTGTTATTGCTATTTTGGGTGATAGCAGTTGGAGTTCTGACTTAGCATTAAATGCTGGAGTGTCCTCAGCCAATGGGAATTAAAGCATGAATTAGGCTAATGATCTTGGTTGTCTGTTGCTAGTATCAGAGCTTCCTAAGGCAGATTGTGTCACCCCAAGTCAGGTGTCAATCTTAGAACCCTTTGTTGGAAACCCTCCAAACCACATTTCCCTAAGTTTCCCCATTTGGGTTCATGTGCTTGGTTCATGAACAAAAAAATATGCATTTTTGGCATGGTAATGAGCTGTTTATAAGTGATTCTAGAAACTTTCATGGTTTGTTCATGGCTGCCCCTTGTTCCTTGACCGATTGTGTTGGAGAAGAGATAGAACATGGCTGGCTTCAACTTCACAACCTAATGTCTTCACAGCTTTTTGTCACATCAGTAATCATGAGAATCAGCTTGCCAAGGAATGGTGTAAGCTAAGCTGGACATGTGTCCCTTTTTTATCTGATTTGACAAGCTGAAAATGATAGTAGTGGGCTTTAGTTGTGCTGAAACTTGACTAGTGGCTAGTCTAACCACTTTAGTTACTCAAGTGAGCTTTGGTTGCTGAGGCACATGGGCTCGGCTAGGCCTTGTTGTTGGGCTTCTTTGGGCTTGTTCATCCCTACAAAATGAATAGTGTTGTCATGGGTCATATACATAGGCTTTTGTAGTTAGAGTTTCTTATGGAAAAAATAAGCATAGTTCCCATAAATTTTGTAGAAGAAGTAGTTTTGAAAGATGAATAATATATCATAAGCAATTTGTGTTTCCCATGAATTAGGGAATTTAGTATATAAAAAATATGTTTTTGCTAAAGAATATAGTAGTTATTTTTGTCAAATAATATTTGGGCTTTAGTAGAATAGTTGCCAAAATAGTATTTGGAAGTGCCGTGTAGTAACGGGCTTTAGGGTACCGTGTAGCAACGGGTTTTAGAGTTGTCGTGTAGCAACGAGCTCAGTAAAGAGAGTTTTGTTGGGCTTTTTGGATTTTGCCCACAAGGTAAATATTTCCTAATTCTAAAAGGGGAAATTTGGGAAAATGTGGTTTGAAGCATATAGAAAGATCTCCAACGGAGCTCCCTAAAGTAGGCTCAAAGCTTGTCACCTGGCTTGGGGTGATAGCTCTCCTACTCTTTGAAGCTTAAATCTTAGTTGCATCAACCAAGTTTCTAGCCCCATGTTTGTCTTGATCTTATTGGCTGAGATCAATCTCCAAATCTCAGCACTTAATAACATTACCCAAAGAAGATAAATTACCCAAAAGCAAATCACACTATTTTTGGCCAAATCCTAGGTTTACTCTATAAAAGGAAAGCAAATCATCAAAGGGAAAGCAAATCATCAAAGGGAAAGAAATCCTTAATTCAGAGATAAGTTCCTTTTTAGTCCATAAATGCCCATATCCATCAACTCACAAATATTCCTTCCCTTTTCTAACAAATACCAGCACTGTAAATGTTCCCTAATTAGCCATATCCATCCTCTCTTTACCATGGATAGAAGCCAACATGTTATTTGACTATGGAACCGGGTTGCTTTTAACAGAAATTTGATACAAGTTGTCACAACAACTTTAACATGTACACTTTTCAATATAGGATTTTAACACATTCAGTGAGCTAAATTTCTAGTTTTCACCATGGACAAAACACGAGAACGAGAACAAGAGCTTGAACGAGAAATTAGCTCATTGAATGTGTTAAATCCTATATTGAAAAGTGTTATGTTAAAGTTGTTGTGACAGCTTATATCAAATGCTAAAATTTTCTAAAAAACATATTGTGTGCAAAAAACACTGGCCTATGTCCAACCACCCAATGTAAAAAAAAAAAATGAAAAGAAAATATAGAGGAGTACCTTCTATTCTTGCTCTTGCTCTTTTGTTCCTTTTGTTGCTGTTGCACCTTGCTCTCTTCTTGTTCTTCGATTTCTTTTCCTTTTTACTTTAATTCCTATTTAAAAGTTCAAATTTTAAATGCATACAATCGAAAACTTCAAATATGTGTGTGTATACACTTTATATTTGTAATTTCTTCATGTGCAGTAAAAGTTGTTCATGAACTCATTTTCCCAAAAAAAGTTTTATTATCACAAAAAAAAAGTGTCATCACCCCAATACTTATGCTTTCATCTTTTTTTTAGGATAGATTATGCTTTCATCTTGAATTATTTAAAAAGCAACTACAGGAGGTCTTAGACGAGGTTTTCATCAGGTCTACTAGTGTAACGACAAGGATTTCATCAGGCCTACTAGTGTAACGACTTGGGGTGCCAGTTTGTCAAAAAGAAAGATGGCTCAATGAGGCTGTGTATTATAGATACCCACTTCCTAGAGTTGATGACTTGTACGTTTGAAAAAAATTAATTAACTCAAGATCAAACTTGATGGCATTCGAACATATTATGGGCCATTATAAGTTTTTAGTCATGTCATATGGATTCAGCAACATTTATGGATTTGATAAATCAAGTATTCAGGCCATTTCTTGATGTTTTGTTATTGTTATTTCAAAAAGTTAGAAGGTTCATGAGCGGCATTAAGGAACCTGTCTTGCGTACTTATATGTCTGGAAAGCTTTCCTAGGCCAATGCTAATAACAATCTTATCATGAAAACATGCTAAAAGGTAACTTGTCATTAGGACAACAGATTATTATAAAATAAAAAAAAGGTTATTAGGACAGCAAAGGTTAAGTTCATTAGTTCCTTGAATCCTATTAGACAAGAGGCTTGGTGAGAAAAGGTGGGCCTGGATTGATCATATTTGTTATCAAGCATGCGCTTATTTACTGGGTTATGGATGTAATGAGTCTACTGACTAAGGGACCAGCATTAACAAAGCCCATAATCTAGAATGTCTCTGTTTATTCACCTAGCCTAAAGTTTCATCCACGCAAAACAAGCACAGTAAAATGAGAGATTAGAGATATACCCAACCTTTTCCACTAAGCATCTAGATGGCTCAAGCGGCGTCCATGGACAGTATGGTTGGGCCTTTTGCAGCGACGGCAATAACAGCCGCTTGGAGTGGTGCTTGCTGGTAAGGACGCATGTCTGCTTGGGTACAGCGACGGTCCACATAACAAGGAAATCGTGGCTTCTTGGCAATGGAGGGCTGTATGTATTTTGGATACAGATGAATTTGCATTTGAGATTTGATGTTATGAGGCTAGGGATGGGGTTGATGAAATTGGTTGTTCTGTGAGTGCAGGAGATGGATCTGTCTTGGCTGTATGGGTTTGTGTAGGTCTAAGTGTTTGATGTTTGGTTTTATGGGGTTTGGAACAAGAAAAGAAAATCAAGAACAAGAAAAAAAAAAAAAAGTAAAACAAATGAACAGAGAATAAAAATTGTAATTTTCTCTTTTTTCTACTTCTCTCAAGATTCGCTCTAAGATTTTTCTCGAGTCTCTTTTAAATTTTCAAAGTACACACTTACTGAGAGCCTAAATATTACTGCATATTTTGAAAATCTAACCGTTGAATTACATGTTCTTTACGCTCTTAATACACATGTCAATTTTTGTGTCAATCGGATATTATTTACTATATAATCTATAATCTTATATTTTATGCATAGTTTTAAATTACAAAAACTTGCAATTTAAAATTTTATTGATGACATAGCTATTGATCTTTAATTTTCTTGAAATTTTGCAAACATGAAGAATATAAGAAGAAGATGTAATCCAATGGTGGATTTGTTAAAATTCACCTCCAATAAAAAGATATTAAGTGAGTTTGTAACCTAACGCTATAATCAATTTTGTAGCTAAACTTTGTCCTTTTTTTAATTGAGAAGA
This sequence comes from Notholithocarpus densiflorus, assembly GCA_030021035.2. Taxonomy (NCBI): domain Eukaryota; kingdom Viridiplantae; phylum Streptophyta; class Magnoliopsida; order Fagales; family Fagaceae; genus Notholithocarpus; species Notholithocarpus densiflorus. Next base: position 1,022,813 of record JARYZH020000032.1, on the reverse strand, counting down.
CAATAAAATAGAGATGAAAAATGATGGAGCTACATATGAGAGATAGAGAGAGATTGGAAAGTTTATGTGTATCATTTAATTTGTTTATTATTATTAGGTATCATGCAAAAAGAGTATTGTTATAAATTTTTTTTTTTATTAGGTATCACACGCGCAAAAGAGTATCCTTTTGCGGCGACGGTAATAACAGCCGCTTGGAGTGGTGCTTGCTAGTAAGGACGCATGTCTGCTTGGGTACAGCGACGGTCCACATAACAAGGAAATCGTGGCTTCTTGGCAATGGAAGGCTGTATGTATTTTGGATACAGATGAATTTGGATTTGAGATTTGATGTTATGAGGCTGGGGATGGGGTTGATGAAGTTGGTTGTTCTGTGAGTGCAGAAGATGGATCTGTCTTGGCTGTATGGGTTTGTGTAGGTCTAAGTGTTTGATGTTTGGTTTTATGGGGTTTGGAACAAGAAAAGAAAATCAAGAACAAGAAAAAAAAAAAAAAGTAAAGTAAAACAAATGAACAGAGAATAAAAATGGTAATTTTCTCTTTTTTCTACTTCTCCTCTCAAGACTCGCTCTAAGATTTTTCTCAAGCCTCTTCCAAATTTTCAAAGTACACACTTACTGAGAGCCTAAATATTATTGCATATTTTGAAAATCTAACTGTTGAATTACATGTTCTTTACGCTCTTAATACATATGTCAATTTTTGTGTCAATCAGATATTATTTACTATATAATCTATAATCTTATAATTTATGCATAGTTTTAAATTACAAAAACTAGCAATTTAAAATTTTATTGATGACATAGCTATTGATCTTTAATTTTCTTGAAATTTTGCAAACATGGAGGATATAAGAAGAGGATGTAATCCAATGGTGGATTTGTCAAAATTCACCTCCAATAAAAAGATATTAAGTGAGTTTGTAACCTAACGCTACAATCAATTTTGTAGCTAAACTTTGTCCTTTTTTTAATTGAGAAGATAATAAAATAGAGATGAAAAATGATGGAGCTACATATGAGAGATAGAGAGAGATTGGAAAGTTTATGTGTATCATTTAATTTGTTTATTATTATTAGGTATCGTGCAAAAGAGTATTGTTATAATTTGTTTTTATTATTAGGTATCACACGTGCAAAAGAGTATCCTTGAACGAAATGGGTTGTATATACAAAGAGTCAAATCATATTCCAAACTATATTGATTAAATCAAGATAAAACCGTTTGAAGAAAAAAAAAATAGAACGGTAGAAAAGAGAGATAGGGGCGCACAAATAGTCACTCCTACAAAAACAATCATTTTGTAATTTGGGTTGGTAAAATAGAATTAGGGCTACAATTTGCAAAACCAAGGCAACAACATCGGTACTATCATCTTAGTGGAGCAATTCAAAGCTAGCATCCAAGAAGGTGTGGACCAATTGAAGCCTGGCACCACTTGCCTTAATCCCTCAGTGGGGTGGCCATTGGAGGGAATGGGTGATGTAGGAGGTTCCGGTGACAAGATGGTTTGTGGAGGAATGGCTTTGGTGGATGGAGCTCAGGGGTGGCCATTGGAGGGAATGGCTAATGTGGGAGGTTCCGGTGACAAGGTGGTTTGTGGAGGAATGGCTCTGCAAGTGGATGGAGCTTGAGCTGACAAGGAAGAGCAAAAAAGACACGTGGGAGGATTTCCCAAATTCTATAGTTTATGGGATGATTTGAAATCAATGGACTTGGACCCCGAAATCCTTGGCTGGATTTGGGCCAAAGCTAAATTCTTCTCCTTTTAAATTACCCAAACAAGAAATTTGGATTTGGACCCTCAAATTGAAATCATAAGCCCAAATCTTGGCATCTAAACAGAAGATAAGTACATTTGTAAGTCCAATTCACTAAATCTTAGTATCTAAACAAATCATAAGTATTCTAAAATGTTATTGTAACTTCATGAATAGTTTAGAAAACGTGGAACGAGATGTAAAGAAAAATGGCAAGCCATGCTACTAGAATAATTGATATTGAAAATATTTCCAAGGGCACTTTTGGTATATTTTAATATACCCTATAAAGTAAAGGTCTAGTTAATGAAGGCTTTTAGGGTATTTGTTAATGAATCATATTAGGAAAGTTTTATGACACTTTTATAGGAAATATAATATATATAAAAAAATAAAATAAAAAAAGGTAAATTCCACTAATATACCCTAAGGTTTGGGCTAATGTCAACTAGGTCCAAAACATTTCAAAATTGACCAATTTGATCCTTAAAGACAACTTAATCTCTAACACCGTTAACTTCCGTTACTCATTTTTTATTTCTTTCTCAAACCTGTCTCTCTACCCACTCTCTTCCCTCTCATCCCTCTGCTCCTCTCTCTCTCTCACACACCTTCAAAACTTAGAGCCCAATTCAAACGCATATATATATCAAATTACCATTGAATTCCTCAAACTCTAAACCTAAAGCAAAACAAAAGATCAGAACTACAAATACCATCGCTCTTTCACTCCACTCTCAATCACAGGAGCTCGATGCGTGGAGGGAGGGATATGTGCCACTTGGTCATAGCCATTGCAGCCTTTGTTGGGGTTTTTTTTTTTTTTTTTTTTTTTTTTTTTTTTTTAATGGCTTTGTGGTCGGTGGTGGTGGGTTCCGATATGGGGTGGATTTGCCATGGGGTGGTTGTGGGTTTCAATGGGGTAGTGGTTTGCTATAGATTTTTTGGATTTGGATTTTGTTGTTGTGGGTTTGGCTGGATTTTATGGCCAGTGGTGGTGGTAGATCTGAGGTTAGAGGGAGGAGGGACGAAGGAAGAGAGAATGGTAACAGGGAGGGATGAAACATCATCTGGGTTTGGGAATTTACAATGACTGCAAGCTCTGACTTGGAGATTTTCCTCATTAATAGAACTAGAAATAGATGTAGAGACTAAAAATAATTTTTGGCTTCCCATAACAATTGCTTTGGGAGTTTGTACATATATATAAATGTTCAGTACAGATTACAATGAATTTGAATATACAGATTACATATATTTGAATTTCACATTGCAAGATTTTAGCAACCTCTTATCAGATAATGGTTGGCTTGGCTTGTGGTTATCTCCACAGGATGTTTGAACTAGCTAGGATTGTCTTATGCTTCAATATTCACGCTAGAATCAGATGAGGATAAGGTTGGTTTGATACTCATAATCTTTTGCCATTGGTAAACTTTGATGGTCCTCTAGGAAAATGAGAATGATTTTTGCTTGCTTTCTAGGTGGAGGAGGAGAGAGTTACAGTGAAGGGAGAGAAACTAACAGAGGATTTAACAGTGTTAGGGATTATATTGTCTCTAGGGATCAAATTGGTCAATTTTGAAATGTTTTGGACCTAGTTTACATTAGACTAAATCTCGGGATATATTAGTGGAATTTACCCTAAAAAAAACTATAAAAATATTTTAGTGTTTTTTTTCATTTCCCATAAAAATACTTGTTATCAGTGTTTTGTTTTTTTTTTTTCTCATAAAAATATTTGTTATTAGTTTTCTCCAATATTTCAATAAATTTTTAGTGCTTTATTTATAGACAAAATAGAAAAACAATAAGAGTGGAGTAGTGATTTGATTTTATATTATGTCTGACAGATTCTTCTCAACCAAAAAAAAAAAAAAAAAAAAAAAAAAAAAACTTTATACTGACAGATGTATTTTAAAGCTATCATTTGGATTTTATAAATATTTTTCAATTTTTTTGGTTTACTTTTATGAATGGAGTTTAATTTGACATAAAATAACCAGCAATTTAAAAATATTTTCTAATCATAATTTTTTTCCTAAGCATTAATAAGATGATTTGGCTCCAAAATTAAATTCCACAACATAGGGACGGATGCCACAAAGACCTAATAAGGTCACTGGGGTGTTTATTCATATGGTTCATAATAATTACAAAAAAAATGTATCATAGTTTCTATAAAATTTGAATAAAAGAATTGAAAAAAAAAAAAAAAAAAAAAACTTTCATAAACTTTAGCAGATGTAAAAAGTCTTTTAGGTCAGCGATATTAGTAGAAGAGTGTTTAAATCCCACTTTCCCCATTGTACTATCTAATTAATATCAGAGAAAATTTTTAGCATGTGAGATCAGTAACTTTCATGAATATTCTTTCAAGTTATATACGTAATGACAGTATTGCAAGTGTAAATATAGACAGCTCATTTGAAACTTTCATTTAACGTCGTTTTAAGGGCAAAACCATCATTTTATGACATAAAGAAAATATAATAATTTTAGTTATTGTATTTCCAAATTTTGCAGAAACAAATCTAGGAGTCATAATAATTACAACAGGTCCCTAAAGTAAAATTTTTAGCCGAATCAAGGTTATAACAGTTAGTACACATTCCTACGATTAAGATTATACACATATGACTGTGATTAACTATTGATCCTTTAAAAGATTGATTATAATTTATGATGTGTCATGAAGGGTGTGCTATCAAGCATATAATTGTTTAATTAAATATCCTAGAAATTACTAGTATTTAATTGAAAGTCGACACTTTCTAAATATGCCCAAGCATGATTGGACCCTCAAATGGCTAGATTTTAGGTCTTAAAGTCAGACTAATTAAGCTTAAAAACTGCTCAAAAAATGTCAAAAACGTACCCAAATAAAATTTAAAAAAAAAAAAAATGTCCACAAAGACGGGATCTATGGATCGGGTGAAATGGGCACCTAATACCTTGTCATCTCCTTAACCTAGCTTCCAAATTTAAGTCTCTAGTTTGTATACTATTTCTCAACAAAAAAAAAAAAAAATAAATAAATAAAAATTTGTATACTATTTTCTTTTCTTAGAATATAAATAGAAAACAAAGCAACATATTCTCTCTTTCTTTCATTAGAATGTAACTAGGATCAAAGTCTTGTAATTTTCCATTTCATAGATTGTAACTAGGTCCAAAATCTTGTAATTGTCCATTTCATAGATTTAATCTAAGATCAAAGCTATGTAATTTTTAAATTTCCTTTGATCCTTTCATATATTTCATTCGATTATTCAATTAAGAGATATCTTCATGAATGGTTCTTTTTCCTTAAAATAAGTGGTGACTCCATACACATACAAAAACACCACATCCTCTGAGGATTTCCAAGACCTTAGATAATTATTAAAAAAAACATAATCCCTCTCTTTTCTAAGGTTCAATTTTTGATCTCTCTCTCTCTCTCTTAGTTGAAAGTAATATTATGCTCTTGTAATGCATGGATCAATCAAAATTATATATAAATCAGGGACAAAACTAGAATTCTATTTATCTATTCAGTTTTAACAAAATATAAACGAAATAGAAGGCAAAATAATTTTTTCTTCATACATTCCAACTCAGTCACCTATGTTTTACTAAAATGAAACTCGATGTTCTTTTGAATCCTGAAAGTCATCTATGTACTAAACTTTACATCAATTTCCCTTTTAATTTACAAAAATGAAAGAATCTTTTGAATATTATATTGCATTTTGTTGCAAAACTTAGTTTGGATAATATTTGTATTGAAATTACTCATGTCATGGTTGTAGTAGAAAGTAGAAGATTATATACAAGTAAAACCCCTCAATAAAAAATTAGTAAACTATTGATTTTCTAACCCTTACTATCAATTGGTACAATTCAAAAGTATTTAACATTTTTTAAGGTCCACATGTTAGACTATATACATATATATGCTCATAGTGGTAAATTTTCAATTTCAATAAAAGTTTTTAATGATGTGTGAATTCTTGCATAAAACTTGTTTACAAACAAAACAATATCATCAATTCTAAATGAATTTTGTGCATTGAACAAAAAATAAGTAAATCTATTATATGTTTACTAAATCGATGATTTGATCCTTCTTATTAAGAATTCATTATAGTATAGAAAATACCTAATTAACAATAGTGTACAATTGTAAAGTCACCTTTTCTTATAAAGTTAAATTAAAAAAAAAAATAGATAACCAAATATCTTACATAGGAATAGGAATAGGTAAGAACCCTGAAGGTAATGAAATGTTTAAATCAAATTGTTTAAATCAAATTGTCTAAATTGTAACATTAGAATAAAATTTAATATATATTTTAGGAAGTATTTTACTCATATAGTTATACTTCCTAAAAAATAATATTTGTTAAATTTGAAAGAAAGATTATTTATTTTTTATGACTTTTTATTTTCATAATTGTTATGTGTATATATCGAAAGTTTGTTTAATTATTTAGAAATATATTAATTTAAGAAATTAATACACCTACTAAGGAATAACTATTACAACCCTTTTTGAGAGGAATAATTATTCCTCCTCTTTTTAAAGAATAGCTATTCATATGGAATGACTATTTCTTGTAATAAAAACATAACCAAACTACTAATAAATAGCAAAACCTATGGCGTCCGCTCCTAATAATAGTTCTTTATCATCCGATTGAACTCTAGGTCTTTTATGTAACCATCAAAAATTTTACCAGTTGAGCTAATTAGAACCCACATGACGATTGAATTTTATTTAAAGTAAATCACTTTTATAATTTTTAAAATATTTGTAACTATAGAAAGAGAGAGGGTGCATTTGACATAACCACATATCACCTAATTTAAATTATATAGTATTGTAATTGATATTAAAAATTAATTCTTACTTATTATTAAATAGTTTTGTAGTATATAAAATAAAAAAAAAGTAAGGTGTCATAGTTTTTGTTACCAAAAGCCTCGTTATTATTGGTTATGATGGGTGAACAAAAAATTAATTTAAGTTGTGAATTCAAATTAGAATCAATAATAACTTACTACTTAAGATTTTTTATGAAAGTGTTGTGAAAATATTGTAGATATAACATTTCTCTATTTTTTATGCATAATTTTTTACCACAAAATTTGAAATTTAAACATGTCATTGATGACATAATTATTATTTTTATACAAAAATGATATAGTTATTGATCTTTGATTTTCTTGAAATTTTGCAAGTATGTAGGATATAATAAGAAAATGTAATCCAACAGTTAAGTTTTTAAAATTCACATCTAATAAAAAGATATAAGAGGAGTTTGAAAAAAAAAAATTCCTAAGGGGTGTGTGTGTGTGTGATAATATGTGTTAGTGTCTACCATTTTATTTGAAAAAAAATTTGTATCATTTGATTGGAGGGTGTAAATTGTAAAGCTATTTAGACCTGATTCCAATTGAATTTAATCAAGTAAACTACAAATTTAGTCTCTATCCTTTACATCATATTTCAGTTAAAAGGTTAGAGACCAAATTAAAATATGGTGTAAAGAATAAAGACCAAATAAATAGTGGGTTTGACTTACCTCCAGTACTTTTTTAACTAGAATCTAATTTTGTTTTAATGAAATAATTGTCTTATCATCAATTAACTAAATAAAATGTAAAAATTAAAACTCACTATCACTTGTTATTGTATATTTAAAATAAAATAACATGTTTAATTAAAAAAGTACTGGAAATAAGCCAAACTCATAAATAATTTACCCAATTTAATCTTAAAATTAAATTCTCCAATTTCAACTATGAATTATTAAAAAATAAAAAAATAAAGTCATTGTCTATATTTTCGTAGTCAAAGTCTTTGCTTTAGAAACATTTAAATTTTAATGGACATTCAATGCCCACCTATGTGTCTCTCTCTATGAGCGAACCTCCACATGCGCGCCCTCGTAAGTTTGACCGAAAGAGGGAATTGCTGAAAATTTTCATTTTCCTTACAGGCCCAATCAGCTAGTCCGATGAACTATTCCCTTAGCAGAAACTGTATTTATAGTAGCAGTTTGTAACTGTATGTACACATTTCATGATAATCCCAAATTCTTGGCAGAAACTGCGTTAGACTAACCTCAACTTCGATCCTTTTCACCCCTTAGAAAAGAAACCCATGAGCAATACGCTTAACAATTACTTCCATAGAGAGACTGAAGCTTCAGCAGCTTCATTTGCTGAAGAAGGCCACCCTCCATTTCAGACAGAAGTCGAGCTCAATCGTTCCACGCCATCCACGATGGCTAAAAGGCTTTACCACAACGCTAGCGAGCGTGATCGTCGCAAGAAGATCAATACTTTGTACTCTACTCTTCGTTCACTACTTCCCAAGGCTGATCAAGCGGTACTAATTCTTTCTTTCTTTCATTTTTGAGTTTCTATTGATCTTCATGAGAGTTCTTAAGAAACTAGTTGAAGAAAGAATAGCACTTAGCAGCCACTAGAATTGTTTCTCACCCTACTATCATTGTACCCGGAAATTATTTGATGTTGTGGACAATATATTCGAACCTGAGTATACTTTATTTCGATAAAAAAAATGTTTTATGAGTTGGGCTAATTGAAAATCATAATATTAAGAGTGAGTTTGGAATTAGTTTTTAGTTTTAACTTTTATGTACAGTTTTAAAAAAAAAAAAATTTCTACTTTTTTTTTTTACACTTCTTTCTATTTTTTCTATTTTTTTTTTAATTACAAGTATATTTTAGTACACTTTCAGCAAATAATTTTTAGCAAAAATTAGATAAACTGTTTTCAGACAAACACAAGTCTAAAGAGTAATTAACTTGAGATATTCTATGCATATGTATTTGAGATAGATAGATAGTATGGGAGGAGATATAAGATTTGAATTACAAACATAAAACACCATAAAAAATGTTATTATCATTAGATTATCACTTGAATCTTTATTATACATAAACTTTTCTAAGCAGTAGTAAAAAGTTTTATAGTCTTTCACGTTTTCACAAGTAACTATAAACTAAAGTTGATGTTTGGCTGGCTTAACAAATTTAAATATAAGGTAGAAGAACATGCTATTAATCCCTCAAAAACATAGTAGCATGTGATGCATTTTTCATCACTATCCTTACCATAACAATCCACTTCATTTGTGGTTTTCACAACATTGGTGTTTTTTTTTTTTTTTTTTTTTTTTTTTTTTTTTTTTTTTTGATTATAGGAAAAATTAAGCGTTCCAGATACAGTTTCGTGCATGCTTAAATACATACCAGAACTAGAACAGCAAGTTGAGGTACTAATTCAAAAGAAGGAAGAGCTCATATCCAGGATTTCTACGCAAGGTGAACAAATTCATCAAGAAAATCAGAGAACAATTGTAGGTCGGAGCTCTTTATCTGCTGTTTCGGCAAACTGGCTTAATGATAACGAGGTTATGATTCAAATATCCATATATAAGGTTCATAAAAGTCCATTAGCTGATATCTTGCTTAATTTGGAGAAGGATGGGTTTCTAGTGTTAAATGCTTCTTCGTTTGAGTGCTTTGGAGGAAGGATTTTTCATAATTTACACCTTCAGGTATGTGTTATGTTATTTGTTAACTGCTTTTTGCCGTCTAAATTAAAAGTAAATGGATAATATGTACATCAAAGGTTTGCACTAAACTATACATTCACATCTTTTGGAATTTTTAGGACAATTTTATAGTAGAATTGATTTAAACTTATATATTGATAAATAAATGGTTTAAATTTTACCAAATCATCAATATTTTAAAAAATTATTATAAATGTTTTGATAAATATATGTATTTTTTTTATTAATAATTTAATTGTTACAAAAAGTGAGAGAAAGAGATTGAAATCCTGATTCTCCTCATATAAGAAACCAAGTAATGCAAATAAGTTAAAACATTTTGCTATACACATATATTAAGTTATTGATGATATAGTAGCATCTAAGTCACTCATTTATCAATGGAGAGTGAAGATTTTAAGAACATTATGGTAGCATTAGGGTTTAAACTCTCGAGGATATACTGCTTGCGGTAGAAACTCTTGAAGATATACGGTTAGTACCACATCTATATGTTATATATTATTTAATTAGTTTTTTTAGAATTGTTATATTTTATTTTCAAATACAAAGTCAATGGCTAAGTTTAACTTTATACTATTATAAAAATGGTCCAGTTAATATATGCCTTTAAGGCATTCATTAATCATCTAAAAGTAAACTTTTTATGAAAAACTGAAAAAATTATTAAAAAACAGTTAGTTACTTTTTCATTTTTTCATAAAATAATTTACTAAAATGTTTTATTAATAAATGCTCTCACACCATATGTTAGTACAACTCTTATGAAAACAACACTATCATTAAATTATTCTTGATTGGAATTTGGAAGTATCCAAATCCAAATAAATATTAATAACTGAAGAAGTATGTTTAACTTATTACATTCTTTTGTTTTTTGTTTTTTTTAAAAAAGGCCTTATTACGTTTAGATCTTGTACATCTATCTATTACAGTATAATCTCTCTTTTTTTGGGGGGCCTACAGTATAAATTATTTTAATACAAATTTTACATGGTGCATTGTGGATATATTCTACAGACAGAAAGGAGTTATGCTTTGGAGCGTGAGCGTGAGGTGGTTTTGAGTGAGAAGCTCTTATCATTTTATGAGAAGGAGGAAGGATTCAAGCAAGAAAATCATGGCCCTATATATTTCAACGCGACAAGTTGTATTGTTCCACGTATTCAAAGTGACCATTATATAGGCGAAAGCGCTTACGTGTGCGCATCGTTGTAAAACAGAAAATAAAATAGCATATAACGAAAAAGCACTAACATGTGCCCTTCTCTATACCTATGATTGTTAAAAGGTAATATAATCATGGAGTAATATTTATATATTGGGTAGGATATTACTATGGTCACGCTCAGGTAGAGAAGCCATATTGATCGTCCCTTCTATTCCCATTATTATTATTTTTCTTTAAAAAAAAATCTATATATTGCTTATGGTGCACAACTTATTATTGTTGGGTATATGGTAGAAACTTAATTTACATTTTGTGATTATGCAAACAAAAACAACACACATCTAATCATAAATAATAACTCAAATAGCTTTAATAGACAAAACAATAATTAAATAACTCACAAATTAGATACGTGAAAAGTGAATAATGCAAAACTGATCAAGTCTTATATTTGACACAATTTTCTTAAAGCAGCTTTTGCCTCTCATACAATTAGTGATTTTTGGAGACTCACGGACATTTGTCTTCCAAGATAAAATGATTAACAACATAGAGAAGAAATACTGCAATCTCCATGCTTAGCAAACTAAACTGTCTCTTTCTCTATATAGATGTAACAAAAATATTTTTTCTAAGAAACTTTCTTAATTAAAAGTAATTTTTATGAATGAGAGACAATGAATAGGCACATTAGTGAACAAACATACTATTCTGAAAAATTATTGTGCACAGACTTACTGACTTAAAAAATGAAATAATAAAATATTACTATTTGAACAAGAGGGCCCAATACATGCATGCCTAAGCTTAACCCAATGTCCAGGTCCATGAGTATATAAACTCATATATTATCTCTTTCCATACCTATATGAGGCTTAAGGATTTTCACCACTTTAATACCATGGTCAAATGGACACATAAGGAGTTAGATTCTTATTCATTCCTTAACATTTTTCTAACACTTATTAGCCAACTTTGATGATGAACACAAAAAAAAAAATTTCTTTCTACTTATATCTTTTCTTTAATTAATCTTATAAATAAATAGGATCTTTACAATTTATTTACCTTAATTAATTAGAGTTTTAATGGTGGTAGAGAGAGAGAGAGAGAGAGAGAGAGAGATATGTCAAAAAGTCTAAATATCTTCTAAGAAAATAGTAAAATTTTGAACAAAATCGAAAAACAACCCACCAGGTCAATCAATACTCTATAGTAATTATTAGAGTACCTATTTGGCGAACCATACAGATACAGTTGATTAACAATTAATTTGACAATGGTTCAAGAGTTGCTTTTTTTTTTTCTTTTTTTCTTTTTGTCTGATTTTTGTGGGAGATAAATATAAAATATTTTCACCATTAATTTGCATGACCTTTGAACCCTAAAAATAAGAAAATAGTTCTCTCTATAAATGGGATAGGTATCCCAGCTAAAGAGCGGGTTCAGATTTTTCACTAAGAATAAAATATTTTGCACTCTACTAAGGCTCAAAACACCCAAAATAAAGTATAATATGCATGAAATGTCCTTAAATGCAAAATGATGCATGTAGAGTTGTAGACACCCTGATAAGGCACCAAAAACTTATAACCTCCTAAACTCTCTCCCAACTTATACAACTAAACCATTTATCAATTTTAGATCAATTTGAATTAAGTCCAGAAATTTTAGCATGCTCGATTGATTACACACATAACTTTAAATGGCCAATCGCACAAACTGCTAGTCATATAATAGAGGTATCAAAGACTACGCGTGAAGAATGTTAGAACATGGCTAGAGAGCATGTGAGATACAAATATGCGATGTGTTATAGTGAACTAAACATACACACTCACATCCTAGTCATAATGGCTTGAAGGAAAATATCATCTAAAGAGGTACATCTTACAATTCCTACATCTCCTAAATGGCCGTTTGCAATAAGATTTACAAGTGCAAACTTTATATTTTATTAATTTTAAGCATTGTGACCAAGTTTTTCATTTTTACTCTTTTTTTTGTGTAGTGCATCACCTTTGTATACCTAGTTTTGTGGCACTGACTTTTTCTATAAGCACAAAAGTATTTGTGATTGATAAACACTAGTTTTATGTTTTTCTCTTAGCAGTGGCAGCTCTAGTAATTTTTTTTAGGAGGATTATTAAGAAACTTAATTTAAACAAAATTTAATAAAATGATAAATTGAATATATAAAATTATTGACAAAAAACCACTCAAATACATGAAGTTTTACATTTACATTTTACAATTTTTCAAATTTTGAAATCATTACATGATAGTTCAGTTGTCATTATCTATTGCCAATGTGGGTAGATGTGACCATTTTCTTTTTTTAAGTTTGTATAACAATTTAATTTTTATGCAGTTGTCATTATCTTTTTGTCATTGTTTTTATAAAAATATTTTAAACTAAATGAGAGAACTCAACTCACTAGCATTGTATTAATTGTTGACCCTCACAACCACACTCATTCATGCATAAATAATTCACCAAATGTCTACTTAACCGATCAAATACTTGAACAATTACTAGCTTTACTTTTTTTTTTTTCTTCTTTTTTTTTTTTTTTTTTTTTTTTTTTCATTTCTTGAACAATTAACTTAGCTTTATGATAAAAAGTTATTCAATACACACACATGTAACAAACCATCTCTATTTACTAATTATTAAATTATATAAGGTTGTATTATAGTTATACGCACACATCCCACACATCACAATTCATACAAATAAAATTATAACAAAAACAAATAACGCATAAAATCACACATATAATATATATAAATATATATATATATATATATTAATAGGTAAAACTCAGAGAAAGTTCAATTAGATTTTAGAATTGAGATCCAATTTTGTGCCATGTCCAGTTTTAACTTTTTAATTTTTGTGTCAATGAGTTATTGGTTCAAAAGGCGAAGAGATTATCCATTTTCAATTATTCAATTTGTTGGCCCATACTCAACAATAGTTAGCTAGACCATGACTTTCTTTTGCTCCTTTTTTGAATTTTTCCAAACGTTTTGCTATAGTCAAAATTCATGGAGTTGAATACACTCTTAATTTTATTTCTTCTATTTTTCCCTTTGTCGTTCTTCTTTTGAAGATTGAAACACATAATATGAATGAATATATAAAGTTCAATTAGATTTTAGAATTGAGATCCAATTTTGTGCCATGTGTCCAATTTTAACTTTAAAATTTTTGTGCCAATGAGTTATTGGTTCAAAAGGCGAAGAGGTTATCCATTTTCAATTATTCATATTGTTGGCCCGTACTCAACGATAGTCAACTAGACCATGACTTTCATTTGCCCCTTTTTTGAATTTTTTCCAAACGTTTAGCTATAGTCAAAATTCATGGAGTTGAATACACTCTTAATTTTATTTCTTCTCATTTTTTATTGTGTCGTTCTTCTTTTGAAGATTGAAACACATAAAATGAATATATAATAGCCCCCATCTGAAGGAGAATCACGCAGAGCCAATGGTGAAGGTTGGTCATTTAGATCATGTGATGATTTTGTTAGAACAATATTTGACTATGTTCTGTGGAAAAAAAAGGAAAAATGTTTTAAACTGAAAAAGTTTATTATTTTAGAACTCAATAATTGATCATTGTAGATTTTTTATTTATTTATTTTTAGTTTAGGAATGAGTCTAATTTTCAAAACAAGCATGCTATGTGAGAAATGTTTCTAATAGCATGCTATTGATTTAGACGATCCTCTCCATTTATGAACAATGTGTCACCTCTTCTAGATGACTACTTGGAAGATCTCATCCATCGTGAGATTTTCAAAGACGATTCCCTATCCTTTGACTACAAAAAACTCGTCCTACACTAGCATTTTTTTCCAGCGCTTTTCAAAACCGCCATAATAGGTCAACCTATAGCAGTGCTTTTAGAAACCACTAGTATAGGTTGACCTATTAAGGCAATTTAAAGCTGACGCTTTCTAAACCGCTGCTATAGGTCTCCTATAGCGGTGGTTTTCGAAACTGCTGGTATAGGTGGACCTATTACGGTGTTTTAAAACCACTGCTATAAGGCTGAATTTTTAATTTTTTTAATTAATTTTTTTGTTTGTAAATAGCCTATTTCGGCAATTTTAAAACCGCTGCTTTAGGGTTCTTCATATGTAAAACCTATTCCAGCAATTTCAAAACCACCGCTTTAGGTTTCAAATTAAAATAATTATTTCCTATTAATTATTATATTTTTTTAATTATTATTGTTACATTAATATTTTTATTTTTATATATTTTCCTTCTATTGATGGCCTATTACAGTGCTGTAATAGGGTTTACTCTTTTTCTTCTACAGATGGCCTATTACAGCACTTTTAAAAGTACTGTAATAGGGTTTACCCTTTTCCTTCTGTCGATGGCCTATTACAGTGCTTTTCAAAGTGTTGTAATAGGGTTTACTCTTTTCCTTCTATCGATGGCCTATTGCAGCGCTTCTAAAAGCGCTGTAATAAGGTTTACTCTTTTCCATCTCTTGATGGCCTATTACAATGCTTTTAAAAGCGCTGTAATAGGTTTTACTCTTTTTCTTTTGTGGATGACCTATTACAACACTTTTAAAAGCACTGTAATAGGGGTTACTCTTTTTCTTCTGTGAATGGCCTATTACAGCACTTTTAAAGCATTGTAATAGGGTTTACTCTTTTTCTTCTGTGAATGGCCTATTACAGTGGTTGTAATAGCGCTGTTGTAATAGGGTTTACTCTTTTCCTTCTATTGATGGCCTATTATAGCACTTTTAAAAGCGTTGTAATAGGGTTTACTCTTTTCCTTCTGTCAATGGCTTATTACAGCGCTTTCAAAAGTGCTGTAATAGGGTTTACTTTTTTTCTTCTTTTGATGGCCTATTACAGTGCTTTTAAAAGCGTTATAATAAGGTTTACTCTTTTTCTTCTATAAATGTCCTATTACGGCAGTTTTAAAACCGCCGCCATGGGGTTTAAATTAGAATTTTTATTTTCGAATTATTATTATATTTTGTTTTTAAAATAACCTATTCCAGCTATTTATTTGTCCTCTAAACCTAAAAAATGACCGAAATACCCCCCCCCCGAAACCTAGAAAATGACCAAAATACCCAAGAAACCTAAAAAATATCCAAAATACCCCTATGCCTAAAAAAGGAGCAAAGTACCCCCCCCCCTAAAACCTAAAAAATGTCCGAAATACCCCCATAAACATAAAAATGTCTGAAATCCTCCTCAAAACCTAAAAAATGATCAAAATACCCCAAAACCTAAAAAATTACCAGAATACCATCTAAACATAAAAAATTACCGAAATACCCCTGAAACCTAAAAAATGACCAAAATAATCTTGAAACCTAAAAAATGACCAAAATACTCCCCTAAACCTAAAAAATGACCGAAATACCTCCAAAATCTAAAAAATGACTAAAATACACCCGAAACCTAAATATGACCGAAATCAACATGAAACCTAAAAAATGATCAAAATACCCCCGAAACCTAAAAATTGAACAAAATACCTCATAAACCTAAAAAATGATTGAAGGTATTTTGGTCGTGGTGGTATTTTGGTCACTTATAGGGTTTTAAGGGTATTTTGGTCATTTTCTAGGTTTTAAGAGTATTTTCTTAATTTTTAAGTTTTAGGGCTATTTTAGTCATTTTTTAGGTTTATGGGGGTATTTTGGCCCTTTTTTTCGGCTTAGGGGGTATTTTGGTCATTTTTTTAAGCATAGGGGGTATTTCGGTCATTCTTTTAGTCTTTTGGGGTATTTCTGTCATTTTTTAGGTTTTGGGGGTATTTTGGTTTTTTTTTTTTTTTTATGTTTCTTGGGTATTTCGTTCATTTTTTAGGTTTTGGGGGTGTCTTGGTCATTATTTTAGGCTTAGGTGGTATTTTTGGTTATTTTTTAGGTTTCAGGGGTATTTTGTTCATTTTTAGGTTTTAGGGGTATTTCAGTCATTTTTTAGTTTTTGGGGGTATTTTGGTCATTTTTTAGGTTTCAGGTGTGTCATGGACATTATTTTAGGCTTAGGTGGTATTTTTGGTCATTTTTTAGGTTTCGGGGGGTATTTTGGTCGTTTTCAAGTTTTAGGGGTATTTAAGTCATTTTTTAGTTTTTGGGGGTATTTTGGTCATTTTTTAGGTTTTCAGGCGTCTCATGGACATTATTTTAGGCTTAGGTGGTATTTTTGGTCATTTTTTTAGGTTTTGGGGGTATTTTGGTCATTTTCAGGTTTTAGGGGTATTTCGTTAATTTTTTAGTTTTTGGGGGTATTTCGGTCATTTTTTAGGTTTTGGGGGTGTCTTGGACATTATTTTAGGTTTAGGGTGGGGTATTTTTGGTCATTTTTTAGGTTTAGGGGGTATAATTTTAGAATGGTCCGATGTGGAGCAGGTGGAGGATCAGGTCCACCGATCATGTTGCCTCCATTGCTGCAGTTGCTACGTTGTTGGCATTGTTGTTGTTGAGGACTTGTTGGCTTTTGAGTTTTATGTTGGCATGGATCCATTGGAATATTGTAGGCAATATATTTTTCATGAGAATATTGTAGGCAATATATGATATATTGCAAAAAAATTCACTGAGTTGTAAATTTTTTTTTTTTAAATGTCTTGTTTTATGTGGTTGTAATTTGATTAAAAATATAAAATTTATTAATTACATAAAATAGTCCTTCTTTTTGAAGTAATCCAAATGCTTGGAGCCAATACCTAATATTTTTTTTCTTAATACAATATACCCATGGGGCACAATAAAAAATATCCAAATTGTACTTGTAATTTCAAAAGTGTTGTAATTACAAATTGTAATTTCAAAAGTGCTAACAATGAGTGTAATTTTAGATTTAATAATATTCCAGCTTTTAGATCACTTAATTTAAGGATATATAAATTAATTTATATAGGACAACAATACTTAGTGATGATCACAAGGAAATCAGTAAGGCTGAATGTCTCGAACGTTGATGATCTGTGTTATTTGGAATATCCTGAAAAGATGAACACAAAGTCAGAGGAGACCGGTGGAGGCCGGCCAAAGGTCCTCTGATGATAAAGTCAGTCAATCCCCTAATTTCAAGTAAAAAGGAAGTATATATGTTTTCTGTGGAAGTGTCTGAATGAATTACCCTCTCGATGGCGAGTGCTTATATAGCATGCGGGGAACGGTTACTTGTTTGGTAACCGTTCCTATTGTTGAGGAGTTCGAAAGATTCGGAGGTAATTTCCATAACCGCCATGG
Source organism: Notholithocarpus densiflorus (assembly GCA_030021035.2). Lineage (NCBI taxonomy): Eukaryota > Viridiplantae > Streptophyta > Magnoliopsida > Fagales > Fagaceae > Notholithocarpus > Notholithocarpus densiflorus. Next base: position 1,005,035 of record JARYZH020000032.1, on the reverse strand, counting down.
AAGTTACATTATTTGGATCTGCATTCCGCGACGGTTTGTTGGACTTATACTGGTTCGACTCTCTCATGCCTGGTGATAATTTGAGTCATCTAAGGCTCAACGCGTTCGGGGTGCAATAACCTCGTCCATCCTTTAAGGATGGACGGACGAGGTTGTCATGGACAACCATGCTTCTTCTGCGCCCTTTCTTTGGACGACTGATATGGACGAGATACGACTATTTTTATTTCATCATCAGTTGCCCCTTCGTCCATATAGGTCGTCTAAAGGGAAGGGGTAACCTAACGTCACTTCCTTGAATGTGTGCAACTGGTGTGAGTTGACGTGCCACGTGTCACCATTTCATTGGCGATAAGTCCCGTCGATTCATTTTTTCGAGGTGAACGCCACGTGTCACTTCCTGATTGGTTGTGTCGTATTAAATGCCCAGGTCAGCTGCCCCTACTACCCTTCACATTTCCGAGATTTTTTTTTTCTTTGACATTCCTCGTCTAGAGCCTCGTCTAGGAGTTTCCTCGCGTCCATAGCCTTTGTTCGTCTTAGAGCCAGGTATTTCTTCTTCTCTCATCTTTTAGGTTTCTCTTTTGATCTTTTTCGAAAATGTTGTCTAGTGATAGTTTAGAGAAAGCTATAGACGAGTATCAAGACGAAAGTAGTCAGAGTACAAGTTCTAGTGGCTCCAGTAATAGTAGTAGGGGGAACTCCACAGACGAGAATGGGGGGAATTCCACAGACGAGAATGGGGGGAACTCCACGGACGAGGAATATGTTTCTGGCGTCCCTGGGTTTCCCTTGGAGGCCATACAAGAAGAGCTTAGAAAGGCATCGGGGTCTTAGGCAGGCACCTCGTCCAACGTCCCTCCGTCTGGCTCTTTGGACGAGGAAGAGGTCACTGTGTATAGTTGTACAGTAGAGATCCTTTCCAAAACAGACGAGCAAAGACTAAATAATCTTAGGACATGGTATCAGATCCCAGACGAGCTTAACCCTAGGTTGCCCATCTGTGGAGAATGGTGCTGTGATTCTCATTTTGGGATAGGCGTCTATGAAGCTTATCTTTTGAGGGGTCTGAGGTTTCCTTTGAATGCTTTTACTAAGGAGTTATTAATTAGGTTAGGTTTAGGAATATGTCAGTTCAACCCTAACGCATGGAGATTGATCATCTCTATGCAAGTTTTGTGGAGGGAGGTATTCGGAGGGGACCGTCCTCTTACTGTAGACGAGTTCTTTTACTGTTATAAACCCTTAGAAATTCATCAGTCCCTTGGCTTTTACCAGTTTACAGCCAGGGGCAAAGATTGTAGACTGATTAGGTCCCTGCCCTCGTCTGACAGAAAATGGAAAACGGAGTTTTTCTTCGTCTCTGGCTTCTGGGTTGGGAATCCTATGGACGTTGGCCGGGACTCATTTGGTCGTTATACTAGGGACCTAGGGAACCTTCGTCCTAAGGGTAAGTCCCTCCCTCCTTTTTTTTATTTTTATATATATATATATATATCCTCTTCATTCATGCCTAACTTTTACTTGTTCCTTTACAGCTGTTGGACGACCTTCTCTTAGCAAGTTTCATCGTGACCGAGTCCACAGAGCTCGTCTGCACGTAAACAGGGATTTCCATTCTTTGGTGATGCTTAGACGACTTGCTAAGTGGGGATTAGGCCTTAATCCTTCTGAAGAGACGCTTGCACACGAGATTACAGTAAGGAGAAGTAAGTTTCAAACTCAAGACTTGCTTTACACATAATTTGTTTTAGTTCTAAAAAGTTCTCCCTCTTTTCTCCTTTTTTTTTTTTTTTTTTTTTTTTTAAGGAATGGCAACAATGAAAGGAAACAAAGGAAAATAGGTTGCAAGTGAGGGGGATCATCCTGAGGCCCAAAATCAGATTCAGCCAAAAGCTGGGGATAATCGTCCTGAGATCCCATCCCAGGCTTGTCCATCTGCTGGGGACAAAAGGAAGTCCCTACTAAAAAACTTGGATCTGGAAAGTCTCCCCAGCTGTCGTGACAAAAGGGTTAAGCATGGGTCGTCCAAAGTAGCTAAGCCTAACCTTCCTCAGTCCCAACCCTTCGTCCAAATAGTTGATGTGGATGTATCCACGCCAATTGTGACTACCCCGTCCAAGACCCCTCCTAAGACGACTGCATCTGTCTCGTCCCAGTCTCCTTTAAAGGTTCCCTCGAGCATTATTGAAAACGAGGACTTGGCTTGGGAACGCTTCAAGGAAGCTGTGAAGGACGAAGACATAAATGTCTGTTACAACATGTCTCTGAAGGATTTTGAACACTCAAGTGTTCATGATCTTTTTAAGGTATGTAACCTTACTCTCATCTTGTCTTTATCATTTCATGATTTTTTGCCGTCTAACCCAGCATTTTTGTCCATCCCTTATAGGCTATGTCCAAGTTCATTGCAGCATCAAGGCAAGCCATTGAGTTGGACAAGACGAGGGTCTTATTGGAGACGACAATCCAAAAGGTTAAGGACGAGAATAAGAAATGGACTGGGATAGCTGCCAAGGCTAAGGAGAAGGCAACGGAGCGTCAAAATTTGATCGAGGAGTTGAGAGCTGATGCAATGGAGAAAGATACTCGTCTTGATCAGATGCAAAAGAAGAATGACAAGCTGAGTGCTCTTCTCTCCAAGATGAAAGAAGAGGTGGTTGCTGAGTTTAAGGCGTCCAAAGAATTCACAGACTTATTGGATCGTAACTACGCAACAGGTTTTGAGGATTTCAAGTTGGACGCTGTTGAGAACTTCCCTGAAGTGGACTTCAGCTCCATCTAGCTTAATTTGAATGTTGCTACTAGTTCTCTTCTTCAAACCAGCTCCGAGGACGTTAATGTGGAGGACGATGCATCTACCCAGCCGTACAAAGAAGATCCCAAAGTGAATGCCCCCCCTGCTTGAGGACGAGTTTTTACTAAATTTTGTATTTTTACTTTTTGTTTTTGTTTGGTCCTTAGTTCTGGGACCTTTTAATGTAACTCGAATACATTAGGCTCGTCCATGGTTTTTAGGACGAGTTATTAAACTAGTACTTTCGTAAGGGTGTTTGGACGTTGGTCGTCCGCCCTTAAAACAATTGAATGAATGTTGTTACTTTTCTTTTATATATGCATGGACAAAACTTTCTATTTCCATATATAAGACTTCATGCTTAACTCGTCCATATTTCATATATACTTCTACCATTTTCATTGGAATTTCACGTGTAATTCGTTTATATGAAACAGTAATTATCAGCATTACTCGTCCTTAGACTTGAATGAATGTCATGTTAAGCAAGGATAAGACCCTGCATTTTGCTTGTCCATGTACTGGATTGTTTTATTAGGTTCCTTAGATGAGTCTAAAACACTCGTCTATGCATTTCCTCGTCCATGGTCTGGATATGCATTATGCTTTACCTCGTCCATTATATAGATGAGTATGCCTTGGGTCTGGATATGCATTATGCTTTACCTCGTCCATTATATGGATGAGTATGCCTCGGGCTTACTGTGACTTGCTCAAGGTATAGTCTGGATATGCATTATGCTTTACCTCGTCCATTATATGAACGAGTATGCCTTGGGCTTACTGTGATTTGCTCAAGGTACAGTCTTTACCTCGCCCTTTGCTTCGGACGAGCGTGCCTTGATTTTGCTTTACCCTTAGGGAAGCTTATTGGCGTTACATCTCCACGTTTAGAGAATTTTCTCGTCTCGAGCTTTTTAGCCTTCTCGTTGGTTGATTTGAACAGAAGTATGGAAATCAAGGATTTACACAACATTATGTACATTCCACAAACATTGTTCACGGACGAGGCATGTGCTAAGAAGCCAATGCCTACTATGAAAATAAATACAAACCATAACTTCGTCCATAATCACACCATAATAACAAAGAGGCATGTGCTAAGAAGCCAATGCCTATTGTGAAAATAAATACAGACCATAACTTCGTCCATAATGATATCATAATAATAATGAAATACTATTAAAAACATGCAAACAAATAAATAGAAGAGCGGGCTTCAGTCTTTGTCCAGAACTATACTCATTCAGGGTGGCACTTTACTGGTAGTATCTCCTCAGGTGTTTAACATTCCAAGTATGTTCCAATTTTCTCCCGTCCAGGGCCTCCAAGTAGTAGGATCTTTGTCTTTTATAGTTGACAACTCTGTAGGGTCCTTCCCAGTTAGGTCCCAATTTCCCATGAGCTGGGTTCTTGGTTGCCAAAGAAACCCTTTTTAGGACGAGGTCTCCTATGTTGAATCGTCTTGGCTTCACCATTGCATCATATCTCCTAGCCATGAGGTTTTTGTACCTTGCTGTCCTTTGTTTTGCATCTGTCCTTACCTCGTCTACCAGATCAAGGTTCAAGCGGAGCTGCTCCTCATTATCCTTGTCCTAAAATGACATCACCCTATGGTTAGCCATGTGCACTTCCGCAGGTATGACCGCTTCGCTCCCATAGGCTAGCTTAAAAGGTGTTTCCCCCGTAGGGGTTCTCACTGTCGTCCTGTATGCCCATAGGACGCTAGGTAGCTCATCTGGCCATACTCCCTTTGCCCCCTCAAGACGAGTCTTGATTATTTTCAACAAGGATCGGTTTGCAACTTCGGCCTGACCGTTTGCTTGAGGGTGGGCTGGGGAGGAATAATGATTTTGGATTCCAAAGTATTCACAGAAATCCCTGAAAAGGGCATTGTCGAATTGTCTTCCATTATCGGATACTAGTACTTTGGGCACCCCAAACCTGCATACTATGTTCTTCCAGACGAAGTTATTTATGTTCTGCTGCGTGATACTTGCTAAGGGTTCTGCTTCCACCCACTTGGTAAAATAGTTTATCCCCACCACTAAAAATTTCATTTGTCTGGTTCCGAGGGGAAAAGGACCCAGGATGTCTAAGCCCCATTGAGCAAAGGGCCACGAGGCCATCATTAGGGTGAGATATTTGATGGTTGTCTGGAAACATTACTAAATCGTTGGCACTGGTCACATACCTTGACGTAAGCTTTTGCATCTGCTTGGACAGTTGGCCAGTAATACCCTGCACGGACGACCTTGTGGATGAGTGATCTGGCTCTCGAATGATTTCCACAAGCTCCTTCATGAACTTCCCTCAACACATAGTTCGCCTCGTCTGGAGCCAGACATCTGAGATAAGGTTGAGAAAAGCCTCTCTTGTACAGAACTTCGTCCATAAGGACATACCTGGCTGCTCTAACCCTGAGTTTTCTGGCCTTATTCTTCCCTTCCGGAAGCCTCCCGTCCTTCAAGTATGATACTATTGGGGTCATCCAATTTTCTTCATTCTCTATTTGCTGTACTTTAGGGAGATCTATACTTGGGACGTATTGAACTTCATCGAATTCGTCCATGGCTCCAGTCACTGAGGCTTTCTTTTTTAAAGTATCTGCTTCCACGTTCTCCTCTCTTGGGATTTGAATGAAGTTAGCTTCCTTGAATTTCTTCACAAGCCGCAACATGTTTTCTAAGTATTTTTTCATTCGTTCTTCCTTTGCCTCATACGTTCCATTTATTTGGCCCATGACTAATTGAGAATCTCCTTGGACGAGTATTGACTTCACTTCCACAGACTTAGCCAGTTCCAACCCTTTAAGGAGGGCTTCATACTCAACTTCATTATTGGTTGCTTGGTATTGCAGATGGATCTTATGCTTCAACTTATCTCCTTCAGAGGATTGCAAAACCACTCCTATTCCTCCTGTATGTTGTGTGGACGAGCCATCCACATGGACGACCCATTTCTTATTGTCTTCCATTCCTTCTATGTCATCGCAGTTTGGTGTGAACTCCACAATAAAGTCTGCCAGGGCCTAAGCCTTTATAGCATGCCTTGGTTGGTATCGGATGTCAAACTCACTGAGTTCGACGGCCCACTAGATCAATCGTCCTGCGGCTTCCAGCTTGTTCATGGCTTTCTTGAGCGGGTGGTCTGTCATAACATTGATTACATGGGCTTGGAAGTAGTGTCTTAGCTTCCTGGAAGCCGTGATAAGTGCGAAAGCTAGCTTTTCTATTAGCGGATATCGTCCTTCTGCTCCTCTCAATGCCTGGCTAGTATAGTACACCGATTTTTGTAGTTTTCCTTCCTCTCTTATCAATGCTGAGCTCACGGCGTGCGGGGTCACTGCCAGGTATAAAAATAACTCTTCTCCCATCACGGACGGACTTAGCAACGGAGCTGTAACGAGATACGTCTTCAAGTCTTGGAAGGCTCTTTGGCACTCGTCCGTCCAATCAAATGCTTTCTTTAGAACCTTGAAAAATGGTAAACATTTGTCAGTAGCTTTAGAAACAAACCTGTTGAGGGCAGCAACTCGCTCGGTAAGAGACTGGACTTCTTTGATATTTTGCGGAGGCTTCATATCTAGAATGGCTTTAATCTTTTCCGGGTTTGCCTCGATCCCTCTGTGTGAAACCATGAATCCAAGAAATTTTCCTGACGCTACTCCAAAAGCGCACTTGCTAGGATTTAACTTCATATTGTACCGCCTGAGTTTATTGAAGGTCTTTTGCAGGTCGTTCAGATGTTTTCCCTCATCTAGGCTTTTCACCAACATGTCATCCACATAGACTTCTACATTTCGTCCAATCTGAGGATGGAACATGTGGTTGACCCGTCGTTGGTATGTTGCTCTAGTGTTTTTCAAGCCAAAGGGCATCATTTCATAATAGAATAAGCCTTGACTAGTAACAAAGGATGTCTTCTCCTGGTCAGCCTCGTCCATCCTTATTTGGTTGTATCCTGAGAAAGCATTCATAAAACTAAGTAATTTGTGTTCTGCGGTAGAATCCACCAGTTGATCAATGCGTGGCAATGGATAGCTATCCTTGGGGCAAGCTTTGTTTAGATCAATAAAATCTACACACATTCTCCACTTGCCGTTCGCCTTTTTGACCATTACTACATTGGCCAACCAATCTGGATAGTACACTTCTCGTATAAACTTCACTGCCATCAACTTCTGAACTTCGTTTTTAATAGCATTATCTCTCTCAGGGGCAAACACCCTTTTCTTTTGTTGTACTGGCTTGGAGGAAGGACATACATTTAGACGATGGATGATGACACTAGGATCTATACCCGACATATCTTTATGACTCCAAGCAAATACATCAGTGTTTCTCTTCAAAAACTGGACGAGGTCCTTCTTAATCTTTTCTTCTAGATCTGCCCCAATCCTGGTGCACCTCTCAGGGTTGTTCTCATCTAAGGAAACATCTTCTAACACCTTGGTGGGTTCTGCCACAATTCTCTTTTTTTCAATATTCATGGTCTGAACTTGCTCGTCCGTGGCCAACATGGCCAGGTAACATTCTCTTGCTGCTAGTTGGTCACCTTGTACTTGTCCTACTCCATAATTTGTTAGAAACTTGACCGACAGGTGGTAAGTAGATGTAACAGTCTTCCAACTGTTTATAGTTGGCCTTCCAATTATGGCGTTGTAGGAGGATGAACAGTCTACCACAAGAAAATTCACGTCTTTGGTGATTTGCTGTGGATATGCCCCCACTACCACTAGTAATGTAATAGTACCCACAGGTTGCACCTTCATTCCACCGAAACTTACCAGGGGGAATTCACTGGACGAAGTCGGTCTCGTCCTAGTCTCATCTGCTGAAAAGCTGGAAAGTACAAAATGTCCGTCGAGCTTCCATTATCCACCAGTACCCTTCTGGTCATGTAGTCAGCAATAAGCAAGGTAATGACGATAGCATCGTCGTGAGAATGGTGAATTCTTTCAGCGTCCTCCTCCGTGAATGTAATGGCTTGCTCATCCATGGTTCTTGCTCTGGGTGCTCGTCCAGAGAGTTGAACGCTTTGCACTATCTTCAGGTATGCCTTCTTGGACTTGGACGACTGGCCTGTTGAACTTCCCCTTATGATAACTCTGATTTCTCCGAGCGGTGGTCGTGACGACTCTTCTACTTTACCCTTCAATTTCTCTTCCTTGTGTCTCGTCCAAGAAAACTCCTTAACTTTCCCTGCCTTATAAGATTCTCAATCTGCTGCTTTAGATCAAAACACTCGTCCGTATCATGCCCGTGGTCTCTATGGAAGCGACAATACTTATTTCTATTGCGCTTATTGAGGTCTCCTGTCATTTTCTCCGGCCATTTCAAGGAAGGATCGTCCTTAATGTGCATAAGGACTTGCTCGAGCGGCATGTTCAGTGGTGTGTATTGTTGACTCCGTGCTGATGGACCAACCTTTTTACCATCTCAGTCTTTTTTATCTTCTGTCCGTCCTTTCTTTGGACGAGGGCCCTGTTCGGAGTGACGCATGGGATTCACTTCCATTCTCTCAGCTCTCTTCCTCTTCTTAGCTATGCTTGCGTCTTCTGCATTCATAAAGTTCTGGGTTGAATGGACAAGTTCAGCCATGGACTGAGGTTCCTTCTCATAAAGCTTGTGGATGAACAAATCAGAATTTACCCCATTGTGAAAGGCCGCCAAGAGTAGTTTGTCATCCACTTCATCCACCGTCAGGGCTTCCCTGTTGAAACGAGTGATAAAGGACCGCAGACTTTCATTCTCCCCCTACTCTATAGTTAACAGGCTAGACGAGGAACGTTTGTGTCTTTGTCCCCGTATGAAATTATTGACAAATAACTTACTCAATTCTTCAAACGAACCCACTGTATTCGGGGGTATTTTGCTGAACCATACCCGTGCCGGTCCTTTGAGAATGGTAGGAAAACCTCTGCATATAATCTCATCAGGGACCCCTTGAAGGTGCATCGTAGTCTTAAAAGTGGTAATGTGATCAAATGGGTCACGCGTTCCATCATACGAATCTAAGGAAGACATCTTGAATTTTGGAGGCAAGAGGTGACCATTGATGGTAGCTATAAAGGGGGAGTCTGTCCGGTGAACTAGATCCTCTACGGGATTTGCTCTTCTCATGTTCTCCCGCATCTCATCCATAACCTTCCTCATCTGGTCGATCTCTCTTTCCAAATGTGGCACCCTTCTTGATGCGGTGCCCCTTGATTGGCTTTTAGGCTCAGCGTTTGTTCCATCTCCTTGGCTCTGGCCTTGTTCTTCTCCATATGCCTCATTCCGCTGCCTCTTGAGATTAATCTCCCTTGTCAGTTCTTGGTTCTGGCGAGTTAATTCTGCCATAGCGGCTGCCATGGATTGCACATGTTGAACAGAGGATGGTGGGACTACAGGCGTAGATTAACGATCGCAGTAAGGATTGCTAGAGGCATCCCTACTCTCTTGATGGCCTGGACTAGTAGCCCTTGATCTTGTCCGAACCATTGCAGCCTTTTTGTTAGAGAAAGGAATTGTAGAACTCGAAGATGAAATCTAACAAAACCATTCCCCACAGACGACGCCAACTGATGATCACAAGGAAATCGGTATGGCTGAATGTCTCGAACGTTGATGATTTGTGTTATTTGGAATATCCTGAAAAGATGAACACAAAGTCAGAGGAGACCGGTGGAGGCCGGCCAAAGGTCCTCCGATGATAAAGTCAGTCAATCCCCTAATTTCAAGTAAAAAGGAAGTATATATGTTTTCTGTGGAAGTGTCTGAATGAATTACCCTCTCGTTGGCGAGTGCTTATATAGCATGCGAGGAACGGTTACTTGGTTGGTAACCGTTCCTATTGTTGAGGAGTTCGAAAGATTCGGAGGTAACTTCCATAACCGCTATGGAAGTTACATTATTTGGATCTGCATTCCGCGACGGTTTGTTGGACTTATACTGGTTCGACTCTCTCATGCCTGGTGGTAATTTGAGTCATCTAAGGCTCAACGCGTTCGGGGTGCAATAACCTCGTCCGTCCTTTAAGGATGGACGGACGAGGTTGTCATGGACAACCATGCTCCTTCTGCGCCCTTTCTTTGGACGACTGATATGGACGAGATACAACTATTTTTATTACATCATCACTTAGTATTCCCCAAAAAAAAAAAAAAATTGAAGGTCTAGGTCTTCATCTATTTTTGGTATTTTTTTAAATATTTTTTTATTTTGAAATAACTTATTTCGACGGTTTTAAAACGCCCCTTTTATAATTATAGTGGCGATTTTAAAACTGTCACTATAGGTCTGAAGTAAAAAACCAGGCTTTCAAAATTTTTTATAAATAATTTGAAAATTGCTTGATTTATTGTGGCGGTTTAAAGTCACTGCAATAAGTAAAAAACTCGCCATAATAGCTTTAAAACCTATTGCAGCGGTTTTACTTTGCCATAATAAGTCCAAAATGTCGTTGTAATAGGTCTTAACCTATTTTTCTTCTTAACTCATACCCGCTTCCTCTCACCAAACTCTCTCCCTCTCCCTCCCAATCGTTGCCGTCGCCGCCGCATCTCCCTTTCCTTCATCGCCGATCTGCACGAGCCCACTCGCCACAAACCCACGCCGACTCATTTCCGAGCCCACTTGCCTCAAACCCACGCCGACCCATCTCCCCAGCCCTTCCACCGACCCAGCTCGCCGATCTTCCTCCACTCTTCACCGGCCAACTCCCAGAGAGAGATATCTAAGCGCAGCCACTCCTTTTAGGGTTTAGCTTAGTTCTTCCTCTCGGACCAAAAAGTAAATCTCTCTCTCATTCTCACTATCTCTGATTTTCTTAAGTTTTTATCTCTGTTTGTAATACCTTTGTGGTTTTGCACAGGTAGCCATGGTCGAAGTGGTGGCACCTCCTCCTCTGACAGAACCGGCGGAAGCCATTGTTCTGGAACCCCTACAGCCTCACAACGTTGTCAAGCTCTTCTTGAGGAGTTTTGGTTTGGAGCTAAGTCTTAATTCTTTCATATATATTTTTTTCAATTGCTAGGATTCTGAAGCTCCAATGACAGAGCATGTTCCGAGGGTATTGCCGAAGAATGAGGGTTGGTTAATAGGAACAAAAGAATGCTGGGGCAGCTTTTGGGGACGTTAGAGGTATGTGTATGATAGTTGCTTGATTTTCAATAGAAATTGGGACATTAACTATATTGACAATTAGAAGTTGTTAGTTCAATTTACAGGCTGAATCTTATTGACTTATTGTTACCGTTATCATGGTCTTTAAATTGTTTTTAAACTTCCTGGTTTACTTCATGATAAATTCTTCCCTGTGTTTTCTTAAACATTTGTATATGATTGAAACTGTTGTTATCGTAATGAAGTTTTGTTGAGGACAAAAATAATTGACTTTGTTGCTGTAACTGGAGAAGTACATATGTCGTCAAAAAAATTGGTGGGAATGATTTCTAAGTCATTGGACCAGGACCCATTTTTTGAAGTGCATCTTATTAGAGGAGAAGAGTCAAATTTGCACTAGATTATTAATATATAAATCATACATTGTATAATAAAATTGGGCTTAGAAGTGGTGGATTTGCCAAGTAGCTGTAAGGACACTGGTGGTTAGTAGCTTAGTGCTTTGTTGAGGGAAATTTTAATATTCTTTGGGATATATGGGCTCTCCTGGGGCTAAAACTTATCAAAAAAAGAAAAAGAAAATCAGTGAATATAATATAATAAATACGCTAGTGGTTAGTGCTTTGTTGAGGGAAATTTAATATTCTTTGGTATACTTGGGCTGGACAAAATAAACTTAAGCCCATTTAGAGGAGTTGAGAGTTGACAATATGGACAGAATGATACAGTGGTTTAAGACTTGATGAAATGAATTTCGTATCTGAATTTGATAACTATGGTTATCAAAACCATGTGCTATATTTCAAGGACGAAAAGAATATACATATTTTTTTCCTTTTATTAATGAATATTTTAGGAGATAATCCACCACAAGTCAATAGTTTAAACATCTATGGTTCACTGTTTCCTAGGGATTATTAGTTGTGAAGGAAGTGAGTTATGACTAAAGCGAGTATTTGAGACAAGAGGCCCAAGTCAGTTATGATTGTTTTGGATGGTTTTCATCTTGAGTTTAACAATGAAATTGTTTTATGAAACATAAATTCCTTAAATATTATTCAGGCTAAGCAGAGCACGTGAAGAAAGCAAGAAGCTGAGGCAACAAGAGCGTGAGCAAATTGCCGAAAAAGGAGGTGAGATCTGGTTTGTTGTTTATTATAACCTTTTATTTACACATATTGAAGCTTTGTACGTGCAAGTTAAATTTGAGCTTATATAGGGAAGTAAAATAAGTTATTTAACAGTACATCTACATGAGAAAACTTGACAAGGTGCTAGCTTTCACATGACACTTGAACAAGAAAGAGAAAGTGATGGTAGGACATGAAAAAGACGCACATTTAAACAACAAGAAGAAAGTAATGTTGAAAGAAACACATGATGTACGTGGAAAACCCTAGAGAAGGGATGAAAAACCACAGTTTGAGCAAGAATGTAATGTTCTTGCTCTGCTCAAATCGTATTATGTGTGAAAAGTGGTTGATTTCTTACAACAAGATTGTTCCTCTCTCCTACCAACTCTCTACTCTCTTTTCTCAAATCTCTCCTTTTTGTTCTGGGGTTCTTGCCCCTAATATAGCTGCATGTTCCTCTTATAATCTGAGAAATATGGCTGAGTACAAGGACAGGTGTCAAGTCATCATTTCCTTACTTAGGACCTTTGCACAGTTGTGATATTATCTGCTAACTAGAGGATAGGAATTGCGCCAATGTGGCATTGGGACCCATGGGTAGGTGGCCTTGCCACTGCTTGGGAAACAAGTCCTGGATATTGAGAAGGACATCAGGAGTATTATGATTGATACACGTGTCTCTGATGTGGTTCAACATGCATTCAACCAATAAGGGGTGTCCTCATAGCTTCTAATCTTAGAAAGTCACCATCTCCCTTTTTGTGAGCGCTTGAGTACCATGTCAAGTGCAAATCTTACTTCCTTCCCAAGGCAGTCACGCCTTTAGTACAGACCAAGACAAAATCCCTTAGCCAACGCTTCCTCTTCCTTTGCTCACAGCCATTCCACGTGTAAGGTCCAGATTCAACTACTTATGCATTCTCCCATGCCTTAGTAGTGTTATGTACAAGCTTCAAAGGTGATCTTTTATTATGATCCTTACTCAATATCTAATTCTTGTCCTTTTGTTTTATTTAGACTCTCAGAGCACGTGTAGTTGTGAAGATAGAACAAAAAAGTTGGAATTGTTATTTCTTCAGTGGAGTGACCACCATAAAAAAATTTGCAATTTTATAAGGTAGATTTTCTTCAGATATTAATTTTTCATGGTCATTTTTTATTGCAAAATTGTTTTGGCATGTGACCATCCTTGACAATTGAGAGCCCTAGTACGCTATTTCTAATGAAATCTTTTTGTACTCTATTTCTATTGCAGGTTATGTTTAATTTTGGTCCAAAAGTGTCCATAGAATTTTATTGAGACAAAGATAAGTTTCTCTTCATGTGGATTGTAGTGATGAAGCATTTTGATCAGTGGATGGTTCCTGCTTCATTGAAGGGCTTTAGGTAGAATTACACAGTTAATTAATGTCCCATATTTTACTGGTTGCTGATTGGCTGTGGGATTTTTTTTTTTCAGGACCAAGGCAGAACCTCCAATATATTATTTACCTAAAAAACCTCTAGAAGAAGACGAAACTGTGGTCCAGCAGCGTAAAGAACAGGTGAGTCCGCTATTGCACTTCTCTGATAATATGGAGTTTTACTAGAGGAATCTTAAGAAATTGGCCAATCTTTTGAATTAAAGTTGATTATCTTTCCCTGATATTTCATAAGAAACTAAATTTTTTGAAAAGGGAGTTGATGGTTTACACTTGGCATCTCAACTGTAGTTTAAACTTGCACCAATGCGCTGTCAATGTAAATTAGACTTAGCTTTTGCAGGATAAGAAACATCATCTTCTTTTTCTCTTAGCAGCTTTTGTAGTTGCAGCTGATGAAGGTGACTCTCTTTCTTTTCTCTATTGCATGCGTTCTTTATACTTGTTTTGTGAATTTTTTTTCTCTGTTCATAGTATTTGGTTTTGATATAAGTTTTACTCAATATTGTAATGTCTCAGTTGTTTCTTAGATTTTATAGTGCATTGACATGGTATGCATGTGTTCTCCACTTCTCCTTGAGGTCGTAGAGTCACAAATTTAGTGACCAATGTTTAATGCGAATGCACCAAAAAAATAAATGGAAAAAATTGGTCTCTGTGGGGCGAGATAAATTTATTTTAAAGTGTCTTCCTTTGCATTTGAGATGGTTTTGACATATTTGAATGTGAGTATTATGCTTGTTGCATGCCAAGTGTTTGGTAAATTACCTTTATGAGGTATACAATTAGATTACTTGACTTTTGGTTGTGATAATTGTTATATAAGGTTATGATTTGCATTCCTATTGTGTTATTTAGCAACGTTGTCATTAAATGAACTTGATGAAGCGGGTGATCATTCTCCTATTGCGCAAAATCAATCATCTAGCTTGTGGTTTTTTTTTTTTTTTTTTTTTTTTTTTTTTTTTTTGCAACTGTGATATAACATTCTAGACATTTGGAATGTCTTGTATTAGGCATAACAATTATTATAGCTAAGAAATTGTATTATTGTATTATATTAATTTGATAGTTTGAATATGTTTGATTATTGTGGGGTCTATATTGGCGTGTGTCAACTAGATCTAGTAATTTATTTTATATTAATTTTTGTTTAGCTATAAACAGGTTTGGAAAACAAAATGCAAGGAAAATATTTTTGCCAATTTATTTTTTTTTTAAAAGGACCTATAGCGGTGCTTTTGAAATTGCCGCTATAGGCCTTTTTAGCCTGTATTACAAAATGCCTATATTAGCGCTTATAGCGGCGCTTTTGAAACTATCACTATAGCCAGTATTTAAAAAAAACCAATAGTAGTGCTTTTAAAACCGCTGCTATAGGCTATATTTAAAAAAGACCTATCCTGGCGCTTTTAAACTGCTGATATAGTCTATATTTAAAGAAGAAAAAATAACCTATAGTAGCGGTTTAAAAAGCGCTGGAATAGAGTTTTGAAAACGTTGGGACCTATACCGACGCTTTTAAAAGCGTTGGTGTAGGTCAGGCGAACCTATTGCCACACTCATTGCGTAGCGCTACAAAGTGCCGGGATAGGCCTTTTTGGCCTATACCAACGCTTTTTCGGGCTATTCCAGCGTTTTGCTGTTTAAAAACGCTCCTTAGGGTCAGTTTGGATGGACGAGCCCAAGCATGATTAATGAACACTACTGAGATTCCAATCATTACATTAACACCTCCCACTCACATCTCATTAGTAGAGAATTAAATCCCTAAAAGCAACCCCCAAAATATATATATATATATATATTAATAGTCAAACTCAGAGAAAATCCAATTAGATTTTAATTGGATTCTCAATTTTGTGCCATGTGTCCTATTTAATTTTTAATTTTGTACAAAGTGAATTATTGAGTGTGAAAATTAAAGAGTCCAAATCTAATTAGATTCTAAATTTGATTTCAATTGGAGTCTAATTTTCCATCACGTGTCCATCTAAGTTTTTAATTTTGTGGCAAGTGAATTATTGAGTGCAAAAAAAATGTAAACGTCCATTACATATTTTAGAAATGCATGGTTTAAAAAAAATGTAAACTAATATCATGTAATATTTGAATCTCTTCTAAAAAAATGTATAATCTGAATTGAATAATTGTAATTATTTTTAATTGTACTCGTGCACATGCACAGGGCTATACACTAGTTTATAATAAAGAGTAAGACACATACAACTTACAAACACTTATTATTTACTCTTAAAATTGGAGACATGTGTGATGAAAGTGTGCAAGATTTAAATCATGGTGCAAAATTATTTTTTAAGGTAAGTTAAACTAGCAAAAAAAATATTACACACACACACATATATATATAAATTTAAGCCAGGGGGTTCATTTGAACCCCCTAAAGAGTGTGTGGTGCTGCCCTTGTCTCTTAGGAATTTTAGTCAAAACCGTCAAAATGAGTTACTTAGATCTAGAGTCCATATGATTAATTATTAATCAACAATCACACAAAGAACCACACAAGGCTTAACAAGCTCAATTATACATAAAGATACTTGTGGGGGGACGAGGATCGAAAGCAGTTAATAAAGAAAATAAGATCATTTCCAAGGAGGGGAACTTTACAAAGAGGACTTATTTAACTAATAAGGAGTTCGGGATGTTGCCGTTGATGAAGATGCCGAGGGCTCCTACTTAACCTCGGGAAGGCCAAGAATCAGGGATGAAGGGAGCACGGTGCAACTCCCGGGGGACAAAGGTTATTTGGTACTGAACAAGAAAGAGAAGAAAAAGGAAGGACAAGGCAGCTATCCCCTCCACATTAAATGCACTACAACCACTTAACTGGCCGAATTAATGGGGAAATGACCATAAATAGTGTCCCTCACAGCTCATATTCTGGTGTAAAAACCTTCTAGCAAGGTCTTGATGGGACAAGTATCAAGAAAGTCTGATCACAACCCTCCAAATGTAAGATTCAGATATATCCTTGCTAATATATGTAAAGCCAAGAAGCACCTGGATCAGGGGGACCGGAGATTGAGGAGAGAAACAAAAAAGAGAGAAAAACCATTCAATTGTACCTTCATTCTCGGACTGAACCCGAGGACGACCACTTAGCCAAGTTTTAGGCTATTTCCACTTGAATGATACCACTTCGCATAGAGTATTTTATTCTAACTTTCATCTCTTGTTACAGAAAGGGTACTTAAAGGTTGATCTTGTATCCCATCTCTACAAATTAATTGTGTGAGTGAACAGTAACTGAATTAAAATCCAACCTACTTTTGACTCGCCACAATTGGCACCGTCTGTGGGAAAGTCTACTGAAATACCTGTGCAAATCTCATAGTTATGGTTGGTCCTAGGCGCAGTGGATCATTGGAGTCCAATGGCTCTCAACGCAGAGATCATTTTGTTAATCTTGAACGTAGGAGGGATCGAGATATGGCTCACACTCATAGCCAGAGAGCACCTCCTTTTCATTCTGAACGAACTGGATAGCATGAGGCTAGTCAACATTCGCGTGATGAAGAGGTCTATAACTTAGAGTAGAAGGTGGAGCGGTTACGTCGACGTCTTCGTCATCGTCACTGAACTCGAATAAGGGAAGATAGGATCCTTTCTCCAGACCAAAATTTAAGTAATGGAAGTGATGGAAGTTACCAATCTAGAAGCAAGATTCCACCTAGTGAATCGTTCATGTCGTCATCCCGTCATACTTCGGGACGAAAATACTATCGTAGGAAATCCAAAACTCCACCAAGGAGAGGCCAGGGGCATGATGCTATGGGAAAGGCTCTCCTTCAAATATCCCACTCCCTATTTTCTCGGTGTATTGAGTAAGCCGAGCACCCTCATCGCTTTAATTAGCCTACTTTCACCATCTATAACAGTAAAACCGATCTTGTCGAACACGTTAGCCATTTTAACCAGAGGATGGCCATTCGCTCAAAGAATAAAGCCTTAATGTGTAAGGTCTTCCCCTCGAGCCTTAGGCTGGTTGCCATGAGGTGGTTTGACAGCCTTGAAGAAGGGTCAATACATTCCTATAAGGAGTTACAAGGGCCTTTAGGGCTAGATTTGTAACCTGTAGTCGAGTTCCTAGGCCTTTAGACTCTTTACTTTTGATGTCGATGAGAGAACGGGAGACCTTGAAGATTATTCTGATAGATACTAGGACATTTATAATGAAATTGATGGAGATTTTGAGGACGTCGCTGTACGAACCTTCAAAGTGGGTCTTCCTACACACTTCGACCTATGGAAGTCACTTACCATGAAACCGCCTCGGGGTATGCATCAATTGATGGATTAGATTGAGGAGCATAAAAGGATTGAGGACAACCAGAGCTCTAGCAAAGGCAAAGCTAAGGCTTTCACCACTGATCGAAGGTATAGCTCGACAGGCCGGTTTACGTCTTCCTGGCCGAGGAGGGAGTTTTATAGTCAAACATCCCATAATGTCGCTAGTCCTCAAGTGGTGAACTTGGTGTTCAAAGAGTCGATATATCAAGTGCTAGAGAAGATTAAGCATGAGCCCTACTTCAAATGGCTAAATAAGATGGAAGGAAACCCAACTAAAAGAAACTAGAATTTGTATTGTTAGTACCACCAGGACCGAGGAATGTACAGTTTTGCAAGCCTTCCTTGATCAGTTGATTAAAGCTAGTAAGTTGAAACAATTTTTGCAGCAGCCAAATAGTCAAGGAAATCAGCTCGCAGCAAGACCACAGGGAAGTGGCATACCTCGGTCATCCTTAGGAACGATAAATGTTATTTTCACAACCCCGAGAAAAAAAACCAACCAGTTAGTGGGGTATTGGTAGTGTCGCCACGAATGGTAGGATCAGAAGAAGAGGCACCATGTAAGAGGTCCAAGGTTTCGAAGTAGCCAATCATAGGATTTTTCGAGGAAGACAAGTTGGGAGCGATACAGCCACACGATGATGCCCTAATGGTAACCTTGCGGATAGCAGGGTTCGATGTCAAAAGGGTAATGGTTAATCAAGGCAGTGGGGCAAAGATTATGTACCCCGACTTATTTAAAGGTCTAAGACTCAAACTTGAGGATTTTGACCAGTATGATGTTTTGTTGATCGGGTTCGATGTAAACACTACTATTCTGAAGGGGATGATCGGATTGCTTGTGCAGATTGGGGATAAGGTGGTAAGCGTGAATTTCATAGTGGTGGATGCTTTTTCGCCATATATAGCCATCCTGGCCAGACCGTGGCTACATTCCATGGTGGCGGTCTCATCCACGTTGCATGTTAAGGTAAAATATCCTACCAATGAGGGGGTGGCCAAGCTGGTAGGATGCCAATCAATGACTAGACAATGTATGGTAGCAGCAGTTGATCAATGTGTTGCTGAAATTGGCTCTTCAGAAGTGGCGCTGACATTGTAGCAACCACAGCTCGGATCATCGGCCTACTCAGATAGTCCAGTATCATGTGAGAAGTTGGAAAGGGTCATCATTGAGGCGGATATGGATAAATACTTTCAAGTTGGGATTCAACTCCTAGTAAAGGATAAAAAGCAGCTGGTAGACTTTCTGAAGGGTAATTTGGATATTTTTGCGTGGAGTACATATGAAGCACCTGGGGTTGATCCCGAGTTTATCTCTCACCACTTAAATGTTAACCCCAAGGCTATCCTGAAGAAACAACTAACTCGGCGTTCGTCTAAAGAACATTCTGAGGCAGTAAAGGATGAGGTCCGTAAGCTTAAGTAAGCGAGAGCAATGAAAGAGGTCTTCTATCCTAAGTGGTTGGCTAATACCGTGGTGGTAAAGAAGAAGTCGGGAAATTAAGAGTGTGCGTGGATTTTACAGATATTAACAAAGCCTGTCCAAAGGACCCATTTCCTGTCCCGAGAATAGATCAGTTAGTTAATGCAACATATGGACATCCTAGGTTGAGTTTCCTTGATGCTTTTCAAGCCTACCATCAAATCCCGCTAGTGCTCCCAGACCAAGAGAAAACAGCCTTCCTTACCCCGACGGAAAATTACCACTATAGAGTAATGCCATTCGGACTAAAGAATGCGGGGTCTACATATTAAGGAATGGTGACTAGAATGTTTGAGAGCCAGTTGGGAAAGAATGTGGAGGCATACATCAACGACATGGTGGTTAAAAGTAAAGAAGAGTCCAAGCATCTGTCAGATCTTGGTGAAATTTTTGCAATCTTAAGAAAGCATAAGTTACGTTTAAACGCTTCTAAGTGCTCTTTTGGTGTAGGATCTGGAAAGTTTTTGGGCTACATGATCACCCATCGAAGGATTGAGGTTAATCCCGACCAGATTAAGGCTATTCACGATTTGCATCCTCCTCGGAATCCGAAGGAAGTTCAGCGCCTTACTGGGATGACAGCAGCTTTGAATCGGTTTATATCAAGGTTCGTTGAGCGGTGTAGACCATTCTTTCAACTATTTCATAAATGGAAGGATTTTTCGTGGTCTGAGGAATGTGATAAGGCTTTTGAAGAATTGAAAGCGTATTTTGCTCATCCACCAATCTTGTCTAGGCCAGAGAAAAAGAAGGTTTTGTATGCATATATGGCTATTGCTGAGCATGCAGTGAGTTTGGTCTTAATACGAGTGGATGAAGGAATTCAGAAACCGGTGTACTATGTTAGCAAATCCCTTCAGGAGGCCGAGGTCAGGTATCTCCACCTGGAGAAGGCAATTCTTGCTATCATCCATGCCACCAAGAAGCTGCCCCATTACTTCTAGGCCCACATCGTGATCGCCCTGACCTAGTTGCCCTTACAAGCATTGCTTCAAAGGTTGGATTATACAGGAAGTGTGGCCAAATCGGGAACTATGCTTGGTGCATTTGACACTAAGTATCTTCCCCGAACGGCTACGAAAGGCCAAGTTCTGGCGGATTTGGTAGCAGAATTTACCGAGGAGTTAAGTGACTCAAAGGATGGAGCAAAGCCCAAGGAAGCATTGAGAGTGGGCTTAGTGGGAGTTTAGCAAGTTTGGCAACTATTTGTGGATAAAACGGCCAACCAGAAGGGATCAGGGATAGGAATTGTGATGATCTCACCGGATGGAAGTACTTTAGAAAAGTCTCTGAGACTTGGCTTTTTTGCAATAAATAATGAGGCAAAATACGAAGCTCTATTGGCAGGGTTAATTGCTATGCAGAAACTCGGATGTAAGATTATCAAGGCGTATTGTGATTCAAGACTCATAGTAGGACAGGTTCAGGGTGATTTTGAAGCTAAAGACCCGAGGATACTTTGGTACTTGAATCAAGTTAAACGTTTGTCGGGGGGCTTTCATTCTTTTACGCTTGAATAGGTTCCTCGAAGTAAAAATTCTCAAGCTAATTCACTTGCAACTCTAGCTACCACAAGTAGGGAGAATCTTCCTAGGATTATACTAGTGGAGGATTATGCGTTACTTGCCTATGATGTACTGGTTCCGGTTGGAGTTCACTTCACTCGAATGGGCCTAAGTTGGATGGATCCACTGTTTACGTTCCTTAAGAGTGGAATATTACTTGAGGACAAAACTGAGGCAGAGAGAATTTGTAGGAAGGCACCAAGGTTTTGGCTATCCGAGGATCAGAAACTATACAAACGCTCATAGTCGGGACCGTACCTACTGTGTATTCATCTTGAGGCAGTAGAAATACTGCTGGAAGAGTTGCATGAGGGAATTTGTGGTAGTCATACGGGGGTAGGTCACTTGCCCATAGAGCTTTAACATAAGGTTATTGGTGGCCGAGCATGCAGAAGTCCTCTCAAGAATATGTTAAGAAATGCGATCAGTGTCAGAGATATGCTCCTAACATCCATCAACCAGGGGGAGTGCTGAACCCATTAAGCAGAAAAAAAAAAAAAATACAAGAAACAATGGAGGATAATAGCTCATCTAGGAATTCAAATCTATAGTTGTTAGTATTGTACAATACACGATCATAGCCAAAAGGTACTGTATCTAGGGGTGTCAATGTTCGACCTAACCTGCGAACACGATACGAACCCGACACGGGTTTTTTCGGGTTAGGGTTGGGCTTTAATGGGTTTGGGTCATAAACAGGTCGACCCGAAAGCGACACAATAAGAAACGTGTCATAAGTGGGTCAACTCGCGTAACCCGCAATAAACACGTTTGACACGCCAATTTATTTGTGTCAACTCGAAATGACCCACTTAACACAACCCATTTAACTCGTATAACAAACAAATATTTATTTTATTTTAGATTTGTCAAATACCTTTTATATCCAACATATATTTTAAATTTAAAAAGAAAAGTGAGTAATTACAAAAAATTTACAAGGGATATAATTAGAAATTGAAACTTTACAGATCCTAGAACTACTAATACTTTTTTTTTTTTTTTTTGCATAGAACTTGCACAAATGAAATTGGATGAGCTTGTGGAAGATGTTATGAATTTGGACATCAACAAAGAATCTATGGATGATAATCGTGGTCATAGTCAGGATTAGTCTATTGTTTGCTCAAATTCTTTCAATATTGATACTTAGCATTTGGCGAGTTCCAAGGATATTATATTTTTGTTGAACTATGTTATTTTATTTTTGTTAAACTTTGTTATTTTGAATTTGGGTTGAAGTGTATGCACTTCTTTTGGAGTGTAAAGAACTTATTTCTAGATGAATATTATATTTTTGTTGAACTATATTATTTTGAACGTGGGTTGAAGACCTGAAGTGTATGCACTGCTTTTTGGGATGTAAAAAAAATTATTTTAGATGGATGTTATATTTAATATTATGCAGATTGAAATGGATTGTGTTACATTCGTGTCAACCCAACACGACTTGTTTATTAAGCGTGTCAAATGAGTTGGGTCAGGTCAACCCGCCTTATTAACAAGTCGGGTTAGGGTTGAAGGATCATGACACGATTATTAAATGGGTCGGGTTAGGGTTGAGTCATTTAGTCGAATACCCCTACCTTGACACGACACGAACCCGACACGCTAACCCGAATTGACACCCCTAACTGTATTGCAAGTGCATATTAGTCATGTCAAAGAATAGTACAATACATACATGCGCATCGTATGAAATGAGAATCATATAAATCAGACAATACATAAACATATAGGTCTAAAGGGAAAGCTACGTATTTGGTCCCTAACCTTTATACCATATTTCAATTTGGTCCCTAACCTTTCAATTGTGTCAATTTAGTCCATAACCTTTCAATGTCATGTCAATTTAGTCCCTACTATTGTCTCTTGGATGAAAATTGTTAACATGGCCGTTTGCCTCGTCAACAATTTTAGTTTATTGCCACATTAACTGAAATTAATTGTTTATTTTGGCCGTTTGCCACGTCAACAATTTTCATCCAAGAGATAATGACAGTGATTAAATTGACACGACACTGAAAGGATAGAGACCAAATTGATACAATTGAAAGGATAGAGACTGAATTGAAATATGGTATAAATGATGGAGACCAAATTTGTAGTTTACCCTAAGTCTAAATATGGTTTTTTTCTTCACTAAAATCAAATAAATCAGAACCCTTATGTATCATATCATATTGTGTAGACTAGAGAACCCTCTTGATAAAAAACCTTTACTCTCATTTGTTGTTAATCTCACTCACAAAAATATCCATCAAGAAAATTATCTTACCAACTAGAAAAATCACAACCAAATAAACAGCTCATATTTCAATACGGTAGAACTAATTCTACGTCAACGTAAATGCATTTTTGGTCTCTACATTTTGGGGTCATTTCTATTTTGATCCCTACATTTTTATTTTACCATTTTTAGTCCCCAAAATAAAAAACGCGTTCCATTTTGGTTCTTACCGTCACTCACTTAACGGAAATATCTTATGTGGCAAATGGAGTGCACTGTTGGCACAGTAAATACTGACGTGTCCATTAAAATAATATTAAAAATGCCACATCTGCGTGCCGCGTCCACCTCTAATTTTTTTAAAAAAAATTATCAATTTTAAAAATTAAAAAAATTTATAAAAAAGAAAAAACCATAATTAAAAACAAAAAAATAGTGGAATTTAGATTTGTTTGTGTTTTTGTTTGTAGTTGTTTATTTTTCTTCTTTCTTTTCTTCTTTCTTTTTCTTTTTCTTCCCTAGTTCTCTCTCTCAGTTTCTCTGCCTCCATCAGTCTATGGTTCAAGATCTAGATCTTTGCGGCGACCTAGGGACTGCATGTTAGGAACTTGATGTTGATGGCACATGGTACTCTAATGCCTGCAACTCTTTTGGTTGCTAAGGTACTACTGTTTCGTTAATGAGTACCTTTGGAAAAACCTCAATGCTAAAATAATAATACTAGTTTCTCCGCCTCCATTCTTTCTTTTTCTTCTTCTTCTTCTTCTTTCTCCCTCTATCTCGGTGCTTAGCCGGTTGGTGGGTTTGTGTTGGTATGGTTGAGGGATCGGCGTGTTTGTGTTGGGTTCGATCAGTGGGTTTGTGTCGGTATGGTTGAGGGATTGAGCTGGGTTTGTTCAATTCTGTGGGTATTTTGTTAATGATTGTATTGATTTAATTTTCAGATTTAAATCTATTTTTTCTTTTGGATAATTTGGTTTGTGTATATATATGGATTGATTTTGTTTGTACAATATTCTTTTATGATTTTTCTAGGTTTGTTGATTTTTTTTTGGTTTGTGCTCTTGTGTGTTCTTGATGGGTTTGTATGATTTTCTGGGTTTGTTTGATTTTCTGGATCTGACGTGGCATTTATTTTGAGAGTAAATAGTTTATGTTTGTTATTGTGTTCATTGTGTTTGTGATCTTGTGTTAATGTTTAAATTTGAGTTTGTGTTTTTTGTGTTTGGTTCTGGGTTTGTGTTCTTATGTTCTTGTGTTGGTGTTTAAATCTGTGATTGTGTTCTTGTGTATTCTTGTTCAAAATGAATTAGATCTAAATTTATGTATTTTATTGTTTTTAATTTTGTTTTTTCCTTTTTTATTTTTTTAAAATTGATTAATAATTTTTTTAATATTTAGAAGCTCACATGGCATTTTTTAAATGCCAATTAATTTTTTTTTTAATGGTCACATCAGCAGTTAATGTGCCAGCAGTGTACTTAGTTTGCCACATAAGCAATTTCTGTTAGTGGGCTAATGGTAAGGACCAAAATGAAACACGTTTTTTTTTTTTTCATTTTAATGACTAAAAGTGGTAAAATAGAAATGTAGGGACCAAAATAGAAATGACCCCAAAATGTAGGGATCAAAAATGCATTTACGCCTTCTAATAATTACAACTTGGTTTTGTTTCCAACACCACACACACAACTAGGAAATTAAATGGAATACAAAAATAAAGAGAAAAAAAAAATGTAAGTATGCAATTCTATTTCATGAACACTTAGATTTAGGCAAAATTGTGGGCAAAGTAACAAGCATAATGCCAAAAAAAAAAAAAAAAAAAAAAAAAAAAAAGAGAAGAAGAAAGAACCTTTTGGTTTTGAAATTGTAGATTGTTTTCAAGAATTGATCATATGTCTCTCTCCTGTCCTTAAACGTTTCCTCCACAATGTCCAGATATTCAACTATATCTTACTTTACCTGAAAGCCTACTAAACAAAACAAAGAAAAAACGTGCATTGATATATGACCATGTATACCTTAAACGTTGAAAAACAAATAAACATACAAACAAAAGTAATAGTAATGTAATACACTAATACTACAACATTAGAGTAACAGGTCTAACAAATGAATCACTAAATCCTGATTTTTTTTTAAATCAAAACTTTAATTTGATAGATAAACCCTAATATCATATACTACCCAAAAAATAATAAAAATAAAAAAAAATAAAAAAACCCTAATAGCACTTACTACGCAAAGCTTTTCCTCTTCTGTTTGGATGAATGGCAATGCCGAGAGTGAGACTGTGTGTGACAGTGAAAGAGAAAACAGTAAATAAATGGAATCGTTCAATTCAAATTGTTAAATGGATCCATATAATTGATGGATTTGCTGGCCCATTTCAGTTTTCGATTCAAACCCATATGCCCAACCCAAACAGAATTGATTCACATTGCCACTGTTTAATGCGTTGTGAGAAATTAGGCTTTCATAAATTATTATTATTATTATTTTATTAAAATTCAATAAAATATTACATTACATATAATATGCTTTAATTATATTCTAAAATTTCAAATTTATCAAAACTAAATTCTCAAGATACCAAAATCAATTAACTAATTTTTTTTTTTTTTTTTTTTTTTTTTTGAGAATCAACTAAAAATAAAAATGAGAGTCATAAAATAAATTTATATGCATGGTGAGTTGGGTTGAGTCAAATAAGTTAAAAAGCCATCAACCCAAGCCCAACTCAAAACTTAAAATAAAATTTCAACCCAATTGGGTTGGTTTCATCGGGTTAGTGGGTTTGATATAAACTAGCTAAGTATATTACTTTTTAATATTTCAAGGAATTATGGACTATCATGAAAGCAATATGTATCCAAATTAAAAAATTTTAAAAAATATATATATATATTTTCGTTAATATTATAGTTTTTTTTAGCAAGTTTGTATTATAGTTGATGTCTTATTCTTAAATAAAAAGATTTAGCCTTAGGGCAAGGATTATGTCCAAGAACACTAGACCCAAGTCAGTTCCCAAGTCTTAACATAAGGTTAAAATAGTTTCCACGTCATGAGGTGAAAGTAACACCTAAAATTACAAAACTCTAATTTTTGCTAAAGAAAATGTGGTCAATAAAAGCTATCAATAAATTGGACTAGAATTTGGATCCTCTCCATTTCAAAGTTTTCAAGGCCATAATTTAAAGTTGAATAAATCTAAGATTTAGATTTTCCCAACTTATTACTTTTAGTTTAGTAACCATTGTTAAATTTTTATCGATGTTAAATTTTAAATGAAGTGGCAAAATCTAGATTCTAGATTTATTCAAACTTTAAATCATGACCTTGAAATAGACAATTTTTATTTTATTTTGAAATGGAGAGGATCCAAATTCCAAGAAATTATGTCCAACATGCCCTTGCAAGCGTTAAGAAGAGGTTCATTCGTCTGGATTTTTGCAATTCCTGGCTCAGTTGTAATAAGCATCCCATCTTTAACTACCATAAGTAAGCACTCTAAGAGGTACCACTTGGACTAACAAGTCCGGTGGCACCTCTCAGTCTCTCACTATCTCTTATAAGGCTATCTTTTGAGGCTTCGAGCTAATCTCCAGGTGGTCAAATAAAGATCCTTTTTTTTTTTTGAGATTCATCCAATCTCCCCTGGTTTTCCCCACTTTAAAGGGATTATTATTCTGCTTAGAAGACAACCCCTTTCTTGAAGTAGGTTTTGTGATTTTTTTTTTTTTTTTTTTTTCTATCTATGACACCATATTAAAAGTAAGGAAAAATAACACTTTATCCCTCTAAACTATACCCATTCTATACTTACCTCCCTAAACTATGAGAATGCACAAATTTACCTCCTAAACTATGACCCTTTTAAACTTACATTCCTAAACTATGAGAACGCACATTTATTTCCCTAAACTATTATCCGAGAAAGTTAAATTAATATTTAAGGATTTTTTTTTTTGCAGTTCTACTTTGTCCATTGTCCAAAGTACTTTCTTTTAAGTATCCCCTTGTATAAATTCTACTCCCATATTTTATAAATTAGTTGTGACGATCAAATTTACTGCTACATCAATCAACACAGTTGGAAAATATTTATAAAGTTCTAATTAATTTCCAAATTCAAAATCCAAAATAAGTTTGCAAATAACAATTAGCTAACTATATTTGAAAATCCAAAAGCAATACGGAAATAAGGGTAAAATCAACATTTAGTTGTCATAGCCACTATCATAATTAACATCATCTATGTCAAGAGGTTTTTTCATATTTGTAATATCTTACTTTACCTGAAAGCCTACTAAACAAAACAAAGAAAAAACATGCATTGATATTATGGAAAGCACTTACTACACAAAGCTTTTCCTCTTCTGTTTGGATGAATGGCAATGCCGAGAGTGAGACTGTGTGTGTGACAGTGAGAGAGAAAACAGTTAATAAATGGAATCGTTCGATTCAAATTGAAAAATGGATCCATGTAATTGATGGATTTGCTGGCCCATTTCAGTTTCGATTCAAACCCACAAGTCCAACCCAAGCAGAATTGATTCACATTGCCCCTGTTTTATGCGTGGTGAGAAATTAGGCTTTCATAAATTATTATTATTTTATTAAAATTCAATAAATTATTACATTACATATAATATGTTTTAATTGTATTCTAAAATTTCAAATTCATCAAAACTAAATTCTCAAGATACCAAAATCAACTAATTAAAAGTTTTTTTTTTTTTTTTTTTTGAGAATCAACAAAAAATAAAAATGATAAAATAAATTTATATACATGGTGGGTTGAGTTGAGTCAGATGGGTTAAAAAGCTATCAACCCAAACTCTACCCAACTCAAAACTTAAAATAATATTTCAACCCAATTGGGTTGGTTTCATCAAGTTGTTGGGTTTGATATACACTCCTACTTGTAGCCAAGTATATTACTTTTTAATATTTCAAGGATTATGGACAATCATGCATGATAGCAATATGTATCCAATTCAAAACTATTTTTTTTTTAAACAAAAATATATTTTTGTTAACATTATAGTTTTTTTTAGCAAGTTTGTATTATAGTTGATGTCTGATTTTTAAATAAAAAGATTCAGCCTTAGGGCAAGAATTAGGTCCGAGAACACTAGACCCAATTCGGTTCCCAAGTCTTAACATAAGGTTAAAATAGTTTCCACCTCATGAGATGAAAGTAACACCTAAAATTACAAAACTCTGATTCTTGCTAAAGAAAATGTGGTCAATAAAAGCTATCAATAAATTGGATTGGAATTTGGATCCTCTCCATTTCAAAGTTTTCAAGGCCATAATTTAAAGTTGATTAAATCTAAGATTTAGGTTTTCCCAACTCATTACCCAAAAAAAAATTTGATGATAACTAATTAACTAATTTAACATAGGAAAGGACAAAAAGAAAACTATCAGTATGCATTCAGCTAAATTAAAATCTTATAATTTTTCAAAAAAGATTTAAAGACAATTCCTCTCTCCCCAAAAAAAGAGAGAAGAAAATCCAAAACTTTATTTTATTATTTTTTTTATAAGTAAAATTTTCAAATAAGTGGAAACATGAGGGTTGGAACATATTGAGACACTAACCAATAGGCAATGCTCCTTTGATGTATCCAAAAGAGGGGATTTTAAAAAAGGGCGACGGTTGTTACAAACAGTGTGGTTATTACAAACAGTGTGTTTTCACAACTGAAAAAGTGAATTAAAAACTCACATTTTTACTCTTTAGTTTATGAAAACACTCCGTGTAACTTATTGTGTGTAACAGATTTTATCCTAAAAGAAAAAAAAAAGCATCACCAGAAGATGAAGTAGAAGACCAGCACATGATCAGTCTAATTGGTTCCATGTGTAACTATAAGTATGAGGGTAGACTGTAATGCATGTTACCTACCATTATGCACAACATTTACATGGTAACATTAACTATGATATCCTTCAAAAGGGAAGGTCCCCCACATGGAAGGGAGGCCCCTAAATTTTGTAATCAGTGGGCAAGCTTACTTTTCTTTAATTCTAAGTAACCCATCTATTGGAAAGCGAGGGAACGAGACCAAAATGTGTTCGAGTCTTTAAGGTTTTATCGTATAGAAAAGTGAATGAGGTCAGATTCATTCTACTGAACCATGTTATACTTTATTTTTTATTTATGAAAACCATGTTATACTTATATAGTCCCGTCCATGTCGATGAATTTAGATACAATTAATGTTTCCCATAGACTATAATTTGTATTGTTAGTGTATGATTAGTCTAGGGTTTAGCTTACTATATACGTTCATGTTGAGTTCATTGTAACACAGAATTTATATTAGTTACACAGAATTTATATAATAAAGATGTAGTCCTTAAAGGTTCATTCTGTGGATGTAGATCATCAGGCTGGATTATGTAACTCTCGTATTCTTATGTTCTCTATTTTATGCTCCATCTTTTACATTTATTTTAACACATGGTATAAGACCTAATATTTAACATAATATCAGAACTAATATTAAAAAAAAAAAAAAACTTACAAAAGAATTTTAAAGAAATGGAGGAAATGAGAGATTATAAAAGAGAACAAAAACAGTAAAAGACTAAAGACATTTGGACCTTATATATAGAATTCTCATCCCACATGTGGCAGATAAGCACAGGGATAAATCTTCAAAAGGTGGCCACCAAACAAGATTGTAAGAACAGTAAATTTCTTGTAACTTGAAACATCTTTTTCTACTTGCATATATGTTTCATTTTCATCTCATAAAAATACGTACGGATGATATTTATAAGAATGATTGTATGTTTATCAAAAAGAATTATTGTATGCATTTGGTCTAAATGGACAAACCATTTGACATGGAAGCTCCAATCAAGACAAAGAATGTTTTTGTAAGGATACTCAAACATAGTTCATTACGTTTTTACATTTTGTTCGTAGATCATGTTATGTGTCGCATCATATGCAAGCAAATTGCACATGGGATGATGGGGCTAGAGCATTCAAAATGGGTGAGACAGAGAGATTGCAGGAATGGGGGATGGACTTATATTGGGAAGGAGAGATTTTTATCACATTGAATTTGCTTATATTCCAATCTATATCATGTACCTTCTTCAGCATGACATTGACCCTATCTTAATAAATTACAAAATCTCATCATAGGAGCTACTAGATGCATGATAGATTTATGCAACTTATGTCATTCTTATTGCTTTTCTTTATGACAAGAAATAAAATTCGAATCGCGCTTCCCCACTTGTTGTAACAATTAAGTTAGAAAATAATAATAGTGGAATGCTACAATATCATACCTTACATTTTCTTTTTGATAAATTTGAAAGTTATAATAGGGAAGGGAGAGTTGAATTTTGAACGTCTCTGTTAAAAACACTAGAAGAGGCTAGTTGAGCTACAAGACTCATGACCACATTATACCATACTTTTCAAGGAAATTAAACTTAAATTACAAAAATGTATACTCAACAATGTATACATCATGATTCATGGCAAGAGGCGCCTTACAGTTCAATAGCATTATTTACTCTTTTGTGAGAAAAATGTTCAACTCTCATCTCTCCCATTCTCTTAACTATAGAACTATTAAGAAATCTATGTCCGGCATCATTCACGCCATTAAACAAAGTAATAAAAACAGTGTGGCAGTTAATTCTTTCTTACAATCTTATGCAACTTGATCAGCATAATAATAGGCCAAGAAGCACCTTCTTTGATCATCATGTTAGTTAGTAGGGTAAATTACAATTTACCCACTTGTGATTTGGTCGAAATTTAAGTTGCTTACTTGTGATTTGAAATTTGACACTTTATCCACCTGGGGTTAGTTCAATTAGATTTTTCTAACCCACCTCTGTTAAAAACAAAGCTAAATATGTAATTTTGCTCCACTTTTATGTCTCTCTCCTATAAAAACACAAAAAATATAAAGATACAAGATCAAATAAGATCAAAAACTATCCATTGGAACACTTGCATCATGGAATTTCAAACCACAGGTAAGAAACTTAAATTTTGGCCAAATCTCGGTGGGTAAAGTGTCAAATTTTAAACCACAAGTAAGCAACTTAAATTTCAGCCAAATCAAAGGTGGGTAAGTTGTAATTTACCCTAGTTAGTATCATGGGGTAATTATTGAGTACTCCCGAAGTATCATAAATGCGTGCTCCCCCTTACATAACTATGGGTCCCACTAATTAAATTTATAATGGGACTCACAATTCATGTGAGAGGGGGGAGTATACATTAATGGTACTCTCGAAGTATTCAATAATTTTCCAGTATCATTATGGATGGTCATTAATATAAAACCCCTCTCATGCATCCATTAAGAGGAGAAAGAGAGCATACCAACCCTAAACAGAATGGCAAATCTAGAGAAACTTCAAAAATATAATGTGCTAGAGTTGAACTTCAAAAAAACTGAGAAATAACATGCATAACACATTCTTTAATTTGGAAGGGAGTTGGACATAATATCATTGTTGTTTCCACGATTATCCAAGTTTTTTATTGGTAATTGGGGATCAAAGAGCTATTATATCATGATTATCATCGTTATGAAATATATGAAACGAATCATCTGAATTTACAAAATGAAATATCATGCATTTCCATACCTCTAAAACCTTTTAAGAAAATAAACCATTTGTCAGCCTTTGTATTTGGAGCTAACATTGGTAGAACCTTTACGAAGGTGACTCAACTGTTAGGCCATATAAAGGAAAAACTTAAATACAAGCACCCTTTTAAAATTTAGACACATATCTAATTTAACACTTAACACCTTCTCTGTTTCTTTTTTTCTTTTTTCTCATTTTTCTCTCGGATGCATTAAACCTATGGGGAGTGGAAGAGTCCCCATCCAAGCCTCAAGCCCAAGAAACAATTAGGCCACAGGAAATGAATTGGGCCAAGCATGTATTCTTGTAAGAAGGTCTGGGGGGTTATAGGGTATGGAAGAAAGGTAATAGGGCCATCTCGAGCACTCAAGAAGAGGGGAGCAACACGGGTAAATAGTTCCCGTGAAGAAGGCAAGAAGCTAAAATGCCTAACCTTACCCAAAGCAAGGTGCACGGATGATCCAAGTGTAGATTCCAGAAGGTGCCTAGAACCAGGGAAAATTTCCAGAACACACAAGAAGGTTGAAGATCTTTGCCTCCGCATTAATGAGGGGATTTCCCCCTAACCTCTGCCGCATTGAATCTATGTGAGACAACCCGAACAATACAAACACCTTTAAAAGTCAAAATTTCAGGATAAGGGAAGGGAGGAAACCGATAAAGGAGAGGAAAATATCCTTAAAAATTCAGCTGGCGACAGGACAGCTGTAGAGATTAGAACAAGGAATGTACCTATATAAAGGGAAAGATAGGCAAATATGAAGGGGAGGCTTTAGGTGGAAAAAATAGTGAAAAAAGGTGAGAGAATGAAGAAAAGTTATCTGTCTGAGAGAGAGAGAGTATAACACCACGGGAAAAAGAAGATTTCCATAATACATGAGTTTCATCTGAAATATATGGTGTGGTTGAAATCAATTGTTTGAGTTTCCCATTGTGGAATGTTTATTCCCTATTGCTCATTTATAAATAGATTGTGTCGGTCATTTAAACTGTATCCTGTGGATCTCACCTCGGGCTAGTTTTTGTCCCCCACATAAAATATTTAGTAATAATACATTTTACATTTGCATTTGGCTTAAAAATTGTGTTGAGTCAGCCTTAGACTAGGCCCCATTTTTGTGGACCGTGAATTTGAGCGAGATTTGAAAAGAATCTATTTGAAGTTGAATTTAATAGAAATGATACCATTTTTATTTATAAGTTTTCAAAACTTTTTACTTTATATTTAAAATACTCTATGTATATAAAAAGTCTTCATAGAAATGTGACCTTATTTTGCATGAAAGATATTTAACATACTAATAACGTGGTTAATATTGCATATTTTGGCATGATATTTGTATAAAGAAGCCTATTCAATCGAGGCTAAAGTTGTTAAAAAAATATATCAAATTGATGACTTTTGCAAAAAAGTATTCAATGAGTACCACCATTAGGATATTTGAAGAAATTAATAAATAATAACTTTTCGTAAATGACCCCACTTTAAACTGTCGCATTAACCCACAAAATTCGACCCTGCAACTTTAAGATGTAAAGCTCATTTTGGGTGATGAGCTATATATACTATCTGGATTTAGGAATGAAATGCTAATTCAAATGGAATGCTGCTTTGAGTAGCATGATGCCTTAAAAATGTTTAATTAGAATTTATATGTGTGTGAAACTTCCTCTTGAAGACTTGAACCCCGGCCCTTACCCCCCACACCCCACAA
Source organism: Notholithocarpus densiflorus (assembly GCA_030021035.2). Taxonomy (NCBI): domain Eukaryota; kingdom Viridiplantae; phylum Streptophyta; class Magnoliopsida; order Fagales; family Fagaceae; genus Notholithocarpus; species Notholithocarpus densiflorus. The sequence goes on along the minus strand of JARYZH020000032.1, from coordinate 971,617 downwards.
GCACTTAATACTTGTGGAGTGACTATCGCATCAAGGGTGCGCGATGTTTAAAAAAATAAATAAAAATAAAAATAAAATAAAATAAAAAATCTTCTATTGATTGTGCCTTTCATTGCATTGGCATTACTCCTGTATTCTTTGTTCCGAGTGATTCGCTTAATGCAAATTTAATTGTTTTTAGTGACAAGCTTGGGTTGTTGCATGCTACTATAGACATTCCATTTTTGCGACCTACCTTTAACCGTTGTTAAGGGCAAAATAGTAATTTTGCACCCAATGTCATAATCGTAATTTCAATTATTAGATCTTTAAATTTGTGATACAAAATGAATCTTGACATCCTGACAATCACACAATATGTCATGGGACTCAATTAAACCACCCGATCAAAAGTTATATCAAAACAATTTTCAACGATAGTGATGCATCAGCACAATCAAGTCCCGATCACGTCTAATTTCAAGCACTTGATTTTGATTGGTTCGGATGAAAATTAATTAAAATTAATGAGGTGTAATCCTAAAGTTTAATGATAACCATGAAATTTGGGTTCAAAACCTCTTAGTGCACCTTGGAGCCACTCCCAAGGGATTCCTCCCTGTATTAACCCGGTGTATGTAGGACGGGGGACAGTATATGCTTAAGGGAACAATCAGATACTCAGAGGTCTAAGTACCCTTGTTTATAAAATAAAAAATAATGAGATGTTTAAATCTAATTAGATCGCATTTTGAAATTTGATGCATGCACCATACAACATGTAATGAATTGGACCAGTGTTGATTTTTCTTATAAAATTTTCCGGTGGATATTTGGGTATTGTGTGTCCATCAACTTATGCTTGGGAGTATGTTATAATATAGAGTTGAAACTGGTTGATTTTGGAGTCTTGCTGCATCCTTAGGAATGCGGGAAATATGAGCTGATAATTTTTGCAATTTATTAGTTTCATCGATGGATTTTTTTTTTTTTTTTTTTTTTTGGATACAATCGATGGATTTTTCAAATGGCTAGTTTTTGGGTTTCATAGGATTGATAATAAGTGAAATGGATGAGTAGTAATTTTATTGTCAAGGGTTGCCTTAATAGGTTGTAGGACAAATTTTATTTTGAAAAAATAAAAAGAAGAACAAAATGAATTCTTTCATTTTTGAAATTCAAAACTCTGTTAGACTTTCCAATATTTGATATTCTTGTAATTTTTTATGATACTTTGTGTTCACCATTGTGACCATAGAGTACTTTTCATTCTCAATTAAACTCTTATTACTTATCAAAAATAAAATAAAATAAAACAATGGTTTTATCTCTCATTTCATAGGGCTGTAGGAACTCAATAACTAGCCGGTTGAGTTAGTGTAATTATTTCATTTTGTTCAATTCAAAGAAAAAAAAAGTTTATATTAGAGAGAGAATTAGAAGAAAAAAAGGACGGCGATTGTTACCCACATAAATTGAAAACGTAAGTTTAACTCGCTTTTTTTAGTTATGAAAATACAGTGTTGTAACTCAGTGCTTGTAGTTGTAATAAATTTAATCCTTTAAAAAAAATTAAAAAAATTAAAAAAAAAAAAAAAACCATCACCCATAGAAGATGAAGCAGAGAAGACCAGCACATGATCAGTCTAATTGGTTCCATGTGGAACTTTTTTTTTTGGAGAAAGATGTGGAACTATAAGTGTGAGGGTAGACTCTAATGCATGTTACCTACCACTATGCACAACATTTACATGGTAATGGTAACATTAACTATGATATCCTTCAAAAGGGAAGGTCCCCCACATGGAATGGAAGGGGGGCCCTTAATTTGTATTCAGTGGGCAAGACTTTTTACTTTTCTTTTCTTTAATTCAAAGTCACCCATCTATTGGAAAGTGAGGGAACGTGTTTAAGGTTTTAACGTATAGAAATATGAGTGAGGTCAGATTCATGCTATTCAACCATGTTAATAGTCCTGTCCATGTCGATGAATTTATATACAATTAATGTTTCTTTTTTTTTTAATTTGTTATATTTTTCTAGAAGATATTGTAACACCAAAAGATGGGCCGGCATGTATAATACTTAAGAAAATATGTTTTATTCAATTAATTATAATTTTACAATTTGACTCACATAAGAATTTTAAGGAAATCGAGGAAATGAAAGATTATAAGAGAGAGAACAAAAACAGTAAAGACTAAAGACATTTGAACCTTATATAATGGGGACGTTTATATAAATTATTGAAAAATTATGTTTTGAGTTTAAAGGTAAGTTTGAGATCCGTTTATTTTACTGAAACTGAAAACTTTTTGCTAAAAATACTGTAAATAAATGTAAAAATTAGCTGAAATAGTACAATGAGACTCATGAATAGTACCAAAAAAATGTAGTGGGACCTATAAATAGTATCAAAAATAAGCTGAATAGTAAAATAAGTTTGCAAAATTAATCATGCCAAACAGACACTAAAATGAACGTTTGTAAAAAAGTTATAAAAAGTTGTGGTTGTAAAACAAAGTTTTAAATTTTAAAAACACTTTTTTAGGGGCCATTTGGTATGGCATTTTAAGCAACACTTTTCAGTTTTTAAACAACATTACACGTATTTTCACACATTTTTTCACCCACACATATTTTCAAAAAATACAAACAACGTTACTAGAACAACGTTATCAAATGGGCAATCTTTCAAAACGCCTAAACAAACTAATCCAATATCTAACTAATTTCCAGAAATACATAGACATTTGAAACATATTGGTGAGAACAGAACAGTCAACTTCTTGAAAGTTGAAACATCTTTTTCTATTTTGCATATATTTTTCATTTTCATCTCATAAAAATACGGATGGTATTTATAAGGATTATTGTATGAATTTGGTCTAAATGGACAGATCATTTGACCCAGAAGCATCAAGACAAAGAATGTTTTTGTAAGGATACTCAAACATATATAGTCCATTACGTTTTACATTTTTGTTCGAGATCATGTTATGTGCCACATCATATGCAAGCAAATTGCACATGGGATGATGGGGCTACGCTAGAGTATATCCAAACTGTGTGAGACACAGAGATTGGAATTTGGAGGAATGAGAGATTTTTATCACATTGAATTTGTCAATTTGCTTCTATCCCAATCTATGTCATGTTCCTTCTCTTGGGGCTTTTCTTTATTGGATAGGCTCCCCATACTTGGTTAGATGCATGATAGATTTTTGCAATTTATGTCATGTAAATTAATAGTGGAATAGGTTGAGAGTCTTATAATTCAGTGATATTATTGTTTGCTTTTCTTTACAAGAAGAACTAAAATTTGAATCAACCTTTCCTACTTTTTGTAATAATTAAGTTAGAAAGAAATAATAATAATAATAATAATAATAATAATAATAATAATAATAATAGCGTAACGCTATAATATCATACCTCTTCTTTTCTTTTTAATAAATTCGACATTTACAATGGAGTAAGGAGATTTGAACCTTGGATTAAACATCAGCATTGGAAACATAAAAAAGTACCAATTAAGCTATAAAACTCTTGACAATACTATATCTTACTTTCAAGTAAATTAAATTTAAATTACAAATCATAAGATGTTCAAATCTTATCTCTCCTATAACTATTAAACTATTAAAAAAACAATTCCGACATCATGTGACCCAATATTAATTAGGCAATTAAACAAAGTAATAAAAATAGTGTGGCAGATAATTCTTTCTTACAGTCTTACACAAAGTGATCAACATAATAATAGACCAAGAACCACCTTCTTTGACCAACATGTTAGTTAGTACTTAGTATCATGATGATGGTCATTAATATAAGACCCCTCTCATCTTTTCCACATATATCCTTGTTCAATGTTCGTTAGCAAGTCTTTGGTTATACTTTTTCCTTCTTTTTTTATCCCCTTAATTAATCTTCTACTTGTTCCTAAACATAGCTTTATTTATTTATTTATTTTTGCTAATCAATTAGATACAAACATAGATTAATTTTGTTGTTGAGAGAAACGATCTTTTATTCTTTTTGTTTCAGAAATCAGATCTTGAATTATTCACTCAGAAAAAGACTTCATAACTTGGGCTTTTTTGTTAACTCGGCTTATGATAAATTTAGTTGACCCTCTCTCTCTCTCTCTCTCTCTCATGTTTGTTGACTATATGCTATTTCTACTTATGTTAATGCCTTCTTCTAACCTCAAAGTATGTATGTTGAGTCTCAATGTATTTCGATTGAGTAAATTGGATGCCTCCTAATAACCTCCAATGCTTTACTTCTTTTTACACTCTTGTTAGATACATGTCATATCTAACATTTGAACAACTCAATGTCATTTATTTTGATCTTCAATGTGATTACATGAAGCTCTTCTTCTTCTTCTTCTTTTCTTTTGTCATTATTTGCTTAACGAAATAAATTTCAAGGTAGTTCAACCAACCCTTTCAGCCAACCATTATATCAGCTTGAAATAATGAATTAGTCAATTAATGGTGTCAATGATTTGTACAACTGTTTCAGATAGAAGAGAGCTTTCAAGATTAATTTTCTCAAAACTAGACTTCCTACTGTATATATTGATGTAAAGTCACACTAATCAAAACTAAAAGCATAAGGTTTCTCCAAAAAAAAAAAAAATCTAAAAGCATAAATGAGCTTTACATTAAGCTAACTTATTTATTGAAATAACCAACTTATTTATTTTCATGTACCAATTGCAAAAAACCATGGCAACCATCCTAAAAAATTTTGTACCCTATTTATATTGGAAATATTTTAGTGAATAAACAAGTTTTTGTTAAACAAGAGTATATCTCACAATGTATGAGCAAAACTTATTCAAACCTCACATGCGAAATGAAATGAGATAAGGCACACATGTGTAATACAAATAAAGCTTGTGGCCATGTCCACGCCATACCCAATATTTTAAAATATCAAAAGAGGTTTAAAATGACGTAGAAATATAAGAAGGTGTTCATTTCAAACCAATGTGGGATTTACAATAATAGTAAGTGTTTGAATCACACCAACACCAACAACTTATACTTAATCGAGGTGTATTGGTTATTTCCAGAGTCTACTTTTTCTTTTTCTTTTTCTTTTTTCTTTTTCAAAGACAGTCCACTACTTTCTTTTAATACTGTTTAATGTTTACAACAAGAAAGAAATAGAGGAATGAATTTTGGACTGGTCTAACCGACAAGGCCAACCCCATAATAAAACTTCACGGGACCAAACCAAACAGCCATTTAGCATGCATTTTTGCAAGATTGCTAGACTTCTTATTTCTTTTTTGGCTTTGTGGGATTTCATATTTCTTAAGATAATTATGCCTCATTTTTCTTCTAGTGTACTTCTATTCCTTTTTTTTTTTTTTGATGGGAACTTCTATTCCTTTTTTCTTCTTGAATGATTGCAACCCGGCAAAACTTTTCACCAACTGGGCCACTCTTTCCTCCCAAATAAATTAAGCACTTTAGATATTCCTTTTCCTGTTGAAGGTTTTCAAGTAGGTAAAAGAGGTTGAGAATTGTGACCCACATTTGGAGTGGGATTAGCTGAACTAGAATAACTGATCACAATAATCTCATTACACTATTAGATAGAGTACTAGTCAAACTATATATGAGTGTCACACAAATATGAGATTTTTTAAGCATGTAACCAAGCACATATGAAACTAAAATATTGGGTAGATCCAACCCACTTGCAACAATATAGCATTGCAATTGAAGTGATCATATGGTTTACTATCACTTTGCAAAGTAGTAATGTAGTTTATGTAGTTTCAATTATGACAGAAAAGTAGTAATGATTTTTTTTTTTTTTTTTTTAAGTAAGAAAGCATTTGGATGAACTTGGAAATAGAATGTCTCCAACAGTCCAACTATCCAATCATGATAAATATAGAGATATGTTACCAGATTGATTTTGAAATCATCAATGGAGCCCTAAGACCATGATGAATATAAGAAAAAAAGAATTGAGATTGTGTATTTAATAAAGGCCAGTGGATAACCAATCTTGCCACATGCAGTTACCAACTTCACTGTTTGATTTGATTTTCAGTCCATAAATTAGTCTCAGAAAATTTCATTCCATAGTTAGTTATAGGAGCACTATTTTCTGTGTAAGTTTTTTTTTTTTTTTTTTTTTTGAATTTTTTATGAACTGAATATAATTATATCTAGTAGAGTAGATGGCAATTATTGGAGCCAATTAGGCCCTTTGTCACGAGGAGCAAATGGTGGAAAGAGAGACCACTTTATCAAGATAAAGTTAAATTTAATTTCTAATGTATTAGTTTCACCTAATTTGGTTAGGCCTTTTTTTAAAAATTTGTTTGTCCCCTATTTCTTCAAAATGGTTGGAGTTAAAAATTTTTATAATTGTTGCCAAGTCATGATCAAGAAAATATAATTTGTTGCAAAGTAATAGGCTAAAGATCGCAAATAGCCATCAAAAAAAGTTAAAATTCAATTTTGTTTTCAAATTTCTTAGTTATGTTATTCTTTATTTTAGTTATGCCATTACAGTTTTTTATTTTAAATTAATTTAATAATAAAAAGATGGAAGATTTAAATTCAAAATATCTCTTGTAAAAACATAAATAAATATATATATATATCATTAGAACTACAAGACAATTGGTTATTGTTTATTATTCATTTGTTATTTGTGTTTGTGTTTGTTTCTAAAAATAAATTAAAAAAACTCTTCAACCGTTCAACTAATAAACTTGTCTGGTTTTCAATCAATATAGGTTACGTTCACCAAAATGGTTTCTCAATGCCACAACAAACATGGCCTTAATTATGAACAAGTAATAATTTGGATGGTAGAAAATTGAGCAGCTTGATTGTAGGCACAGTTATTTTTTATGATGAAACCCTGCTACTGTCACGTGACTCCTTAATGTTGGAGCCAATTACCCACCCACATTAACTGCCATGCACACACACTACCCAATCCATTAAGTAAATTCTCTTTAAGGACCACTGTGGACATTGGAAAAATATACCCTTCACGGGTATATGTTTTCTCTCTCACAACTAATGAGTCCTATTATGGAGTAAAACCCACTAATTATGAGAGAAAAGAAACATATACCCGACACAGAATATATCTTCTCATGGACATTGGAGTTTTCTTTCTTTCTCTTGCACCTTAATAAGAACAAGAAGCCTAAGTAGAATACAAAAGCTAAGAGTACCATATTCTCAGGGTCAGTTTTCATGAAAATTCTGTGAATCCCAATTTAAACACATCTACAATAAAATAATAATAATAATAATGAATTTATATATAAAATAGTTATCACATTTAATATTTAGAAAAAATAAAATAAAGAAACTTAGTGAGAGAGAGGATTGAGGCCGAAAATATACCACGTGGCAGACTCTTTGATTAGTCGGTGACCAATATTTAAGGACAAAGAAAAACAATCAGCAGTGCCCACAATAATGAGCCGCACCACACGTCTGAATTTAGATTGGCTGAATTCTACAAAAGTCAAAGAATGAGAAATCCAACAAGTAAAAACTAAAAGAGTTAAAAAGGTAATTGGTTAAAAAAATATTTTTACCATCGCACACTCTTGGTGCGATGATCACTTCACAAGTATAAATGCTTGTGGGGTGTGAGGAGTAAGGGCCGGGTTCAAATCTCCAAAAGAAAGTTTCACACACATATACACTTAGATTAGGCTAGAGTAGAATTTCTATCTTGTATAAAAATATATATATATTTAGAAATTTTTTATAAAAAAAGAAAAAAAGTAATTAATTTATGTCAGTTTTTTATATTTTTTATAGGATTTAGCTTACCTCCAGTATTTTATGGGAAATGAAAAAAACTGTCAAAACATTAATTGTTTTTTTTCTTTTCTCATAAAAATTTTCTTTAAATGAATTATTAACCAATACCCTAGAGCATTCGTTAGCATTTTCTTTTTTTCTTTTTTTAATCTCCTTTTATTTTAATAAGAAACTATCACATTATCCACTAACCAAATAAAATATAGAGATTAAAACCTATTATCACTTGTCATTGTATATTTAAAACAAAAAAATACGTCCAGTTAAAAAAAAAACTAGAATTAAGCCAAACCCTTTTTCATAAAAGTAATATAAATTTTTTTCTAAAATAGTTTATTAAAAATTGTCCTAAAAATATTTATTAACAGGACCCATAAAACAAATAATCAAACCATGGACATTCTAACCGAAGAAATAATTGAAAAATAAAACAGTACCTAGTAGAGACTGATCCATTCGAATTTAATTGTGTCATAAATCTATAATTCAAATTAGGTTTAGCATTGCTTATATTGACCACAAAAGAGAAACAGTAGGTACAGCTAATCCATGGATAGCGAAACCATCGCAATGTAGAAATTGGATAGGTTTTATAGGGATCATCCTGAAAGATCTACTAAATTCATGGATTGAGCTCACATAAAAGTGAGTGCACCTAATCAAAAACTCTATCTCAATCATTAAACTTACCATTAGAATTTTTTTACACAACAAGGAATTTCCAGCTATGCTTATTCTCTAAGTAGCATGACCGACTGTCTGACTAGGCCATAGCCCCCACACACACCTTGAGTAAAAGTGCAAAAAGAGTAACCTCCCCAAACCTCAAAGTAGCCGCAGTTAGCTCCAAAACAAACGGTGTCGTTTCTGTACCCTGACAGACACTGAAAAAAAATTACTACTACATTTGTGACAGACCAACTCTCTTTTCACCCTGTACATACTAGTATAAAAAGCAAAACAACACATTCTGCTCTTTCTCACTCAAAACTTTCTGTAACCTGAAAACTCAACTAATTCTCACAACCATAATCTCCGGCAATGTCGCCGGAGATCCCGGAGGCTCCACCGCCAAAACCGTAATTCTTCACCGTTTGAATTGGCAAAATCCGACCCGGAAAAAAATCTAGATAATGGCTCATAATCTCAAGCACCGGGTTTTTACGTGCCTTACCAAGCTCTCCGACCGTGATACTCAGTCTATAGCGGCGTCTGAACTCGAATCCATTGCTCGGACTCTTGAACCGAACCAGCTCCAAACTTTTCTCTCCTGCATTCACTCCACCGACACTTCCGACAAGTCTCCCGTACGGAAACAATGCGTGAACCTCTTGGCGGTTCTCTCGGAGACACACGGGAACATTCTCTCGCCGTACCTGACCAAAATGCTCTCCTCCATAACCCGGCGCCTCCGCGACCCGGACTCCTCGGTCCGATCCGCCTGCGTCAACTCCGTCGCGGCGCTCTCCTCGCAAATCACGAAGCCGCCGTTCAGCTCGTTTCTGAAGCCTCTCTCCGACGCGCTCTTCACCGAGCCGGACGTGCACGGGCAGATCGGAGCGGCGCTGTGCTTGGCTTCGGGGATCGACGCCGCTCCGGACCCGGACCCGGCCAGGCTGGCGAGGATGTTGCCGAGGTTTGAGAAGTTGCTGAAATGCGAGAGCTTCAAGGCAAAGTCGGCGCTTCTCGCGCTGATTGGGAGCGTGGTTAGTACCGGTGCGGCGTCGTTTGGAGGAGTGGTGAAAAACTTAGTGCCTTGCTTGGTCGAGTTCTTGAGTAGCGAGGATTGGGCGGCGAGAAAGGCGGCGGCGGAGGCGCTACTTAGTTTGGCGGTGGTTCAGAGAGATTCGCTGCCGGAGTATAAGGCTAACTGCTTGAAAGTCTTCGAAACTCGTCGATACGATAAGGTCCAAACTCTCTCTCTCTCTGGCTTAACATTGGTTTGGATTTTTAATTTATTTATTTATTAATTTTTGTATTTGGAGTACAGGTTAAGGCAGTTAGAGAGGTTATGAATGAAATGATAGAGGCATGGAAGCAAATTCCTGATGTTTCGGATGAGCTATCACCGCCACCACAATCAGCTTCTTCTTCCAAAGGTATATTTTATTTTATTTTTTAAAATTTTTGCTATTGGTTTGAATTTTTTTATTTTTTTAATGATATAATAACTTAGCGGAAAAGAGAGAAAAGTTGATGGTCAATGAATATTGTATCTCTTATTAAAGTGTTGTAGTCAATCGTTAATGGTTGGACTAGCTTATGGTTGAAGCTTTGAGAGGATTGTGCACTTTTTTTTTTTTTTTTTTTTTTTTTTATAGGATGCTTTTTAAAAAAAAAAAATTTTATTAGGGTATGTCACTATGTATTCAGATTTAAAATAACCCATGCAAATTGGATTAAAAATATCATTTTTTTTTTTTGCTAATTAAAAAAATCATCTTTGGATTTTGACATGAGTGTCAATTTTATTTCCATTTTATCCTTGGGACTTTAAGTCTAAATGATTAACCCCTTGCACATTTGATTTGTGACAAATCAAAACTTTTGTTATTTTTTTGTTAAAGTCTAACATATATATATCTGTTTGTGGTAGTATTAACATGTCAAAATTATTGATGATGTGACCGATTATGTGATTAAATTCATTAGTTTGTAATTGAAAATACTAGTAAAACGTTTGATTGCCACAAACCTATTAATATGCAGGGGTTACCTTACTTCATTCAAATTATAAAAAATAAAAATAAAAAACAAATTGGGTTATTTTAATTTATTCTTAGATTGAGAAGTTTTAATCTTCTACTTTCTTTTGTAGCTGTTGCTCTTGGCACCTGTTTGTGACATTTTCTGACGTTAATTGTATCATTCTCCTTTCATCTACTATCTTTTGTAGTTGTTGCTCTTGGCACATCCATTTATGACATTTTTCTGATGTTGATTTGATTGTATCATTCTCTTTATGGATTTTTCTTTTTTTTTATGGGGACAGAGAATGGAGGTGATGGATGTTACCCATCTGGGTCCAAAAATTCTCGTGGTGCTGCTTTCGAAACTCCTCAATTGAGGAAGAGACCCGTTGTAACTAGCCGGTTGACTCCAGCTGATAGTTCATCTGCCACCACTGCTAGGAAGAGAAGTCCTTTGAAGAGCAATGACAAGAAACCAAATTCAGCATTGTTCCGGAAGCTAGGCAACAAGAAACCTTCAGACTGGAAAGTTGAGATTGCAGTATCTAATGCTTCTGGAGCTTTTGAGGTTGATTGTAAGGAGAGAAATGAGAATATCCCTGAGGGAAGGAGTTTTGAGAAAAATAAGTTAACAAAGCCTGAAACAAAGCGGGCACTTTTCAGTAAGAATGTTGATGGGTACAAGAATGGATCGCGTGTGGCTCCATTTCAAGAGGAGAGCCCAGCATCCACTGTTGTTGTAAGCAATAATGTTACTGAGGATTTACCTAAGAACCACAAAGAGAGTGAGGATTTATCTTTGATCCGTAACCAACTTGTTCAGATCGAAAATCAGCAATCCAGTCTACTAGATCTCCTGCAGGTATGTGTAATGTGTCTGTGCCTGGAAATTGAACTTTTGAATTTTGTCCTTGTTCGACGTATGTATATATAATCTTTTTTCCACCCTCTTTTAAACTATTATGTGTGAATTTTTCCTTATATTGCTGTTGGAGTTACCTTCATGTCTGGCTTCATAATTTGGTTAATCCTTTTGATTGTCTCATTCAAATATTACCTTAAATTGTTAGTTATCTACACTATACCAGCTTAAGCTTTCAGGACAAATGATACTTTTGTAGAAACATCGCTAGCAATTACATTGTCCTAGTCACTTTTCTAGTGCTTGAAAATAAATCATCATGCTTCATTCCTTGATTTGTTACCTTGCAGATACCGAAAATCTGGTTGCTCCTAGCATGATTGTGATTCCATGCTACTAATTTCTACTGTTCACAACTTCTTTTCCACTCTTACTGTTATGTTAAAAACAGGAGAGCTAGTTTATTAATCTGGAGAAATATAATAATATGTGACTGAACTCTATTGATGATATTAGAGAACTAATGGAATTTTGCTCTAATTAAATGCTGCAGATGTGCGTGCATGTGCATTTGACACTCTTGCACACAATTGAAGGCTTGAAGTTATAGGTGATCCACCATAAAATGGTGAATAGCTTTAAGGGACTGCCCTCTCGAATAAGGAGAAAAGGAAAAACTTGTTTTATGTCAGAATTTCACGGCCTGATACGCATTAATTAAATAACATTCAACCTTATTTGGATTAACCTAAATTTAATTTCATCTGAGACTCAGTTGTTCTTGAGAAGTGTGAAAGCTTTATTATTTAATCTTAACATCAATCTGTAATGAGCTCATGAGATATCAAAAGTCAGAAGTTCATGCAGAGTTATGGCATTAACTTTTAACACTGAAATATTATTCACAATTTTCATTGTCCTTCACACGGATGCCTACAGCAGCAGACTGTTGTACCTGAACACTACATTTTCTTAGCATGACTTCAGTAGGCACATTTTTTAAGGGTAGTTGATACTCTTTTAAGTGTGTTATATTCTACATTTCTACTATATATGCTGCTGATTCAAGTAATGAATTTGATAAAGGCCGCTTCTTCTTTCTCATGTTTCCTCACCTTTGTCATTTTCTTCATGCATTTAGAGATTCATTGGGAGCTCACAAAATGGAATGCGTTCTTTGGAGACACGGGTGCATGGCCTAGAGTTGGCACTGGATGAGATCTCATATGATCTAGCTTTATCAACTGGGAGGATGACTAATGCTGATTCCCTCAGAATGAAATGTTGCCTGCTGCCTGGTGCAGATTTTTTGAGCTCCAAGTTCTGGAGGAAGACAGAAGGCCGGTGTTCATCCTCAAGGTTTTCTACTTCCAGTGCCACCCCTTCTGTGCCTGTCATGCGCTACAGAGCTGATTTGAATGGAAATGCTGAAACCGTGAACTCAGAGAACCGTAGAATTCGGCTGCAGGGTGGTGGCGGGTTCATTGTGAATCCACTGGCAGAGATTCAGAGTGATTCAAGGGGTATTTCAGAGGTGGCACATCGCTAATCAATGGACAGACAGCAGGTATTGTACAACATGGTTCTTTTGCAATTTTCCTTCTTTTTCTTTTTATTTCGGTCATTTTCGAGTCCCTGTCTTTTCAACCTTGCATGTAGTTGCATCCCATAGACAAATTATTCATTTTGCATCTGGTACGGACATTGAGGTAGATAAGGTTTAGTGCTGAAGTGTCACCTCTCTAAGGGTAGGTAGAAAAGGCTGCATGCTGAAATGTCACCTCTCTAAGGTTAGGTAGAAGCAATGCAGGAGTGATCTTCATGCATGATTTGTCACATCTTTGTAACTATAGAAAACCTGGTGGGTTGAAGGATGGCAATGCCGTGCTTCTTGGTCATAATTTGTGGGGTGTGCTTTTTTTACCCTGTGGGAAATCATGGAATAGGTTATCTGATTTCAACTTTTATGTTTGGTGAGTATAGAATAAGAGCAACTTCATTATACTCCAAATTATGACGCTTCCAGTAAGGGGAGCACATCTTTCGACAGCATAGTGGATGCCCCTTTCCAAGAAATTTCTGAGCAAGCCTTTTCCATAATCACTGTAACATAAGCACCATATCTTGTCACTGTTTTATTCCGACAATTGTGAGATCAAATATGCCCTTTCTATTTTAATTTCTTCCCTTTGTAATAATAAAACCGAAAATAATAAAGACGATCACCACCCCGCTGCAAATAGAACTATTCTGGTGACAATCTGTTTCCCGGTCTCAAGCATATCTGATTAAAACTTTTTCTATTTGGCAGATCTGATGCATAGTTTGGGCTGGAGCTTTGAGTTTCATCCCATTATAATTTCAGTTTGGTGAAAATACCATCAAATGATTAAAGGGTGTGAAGACTAAAGACGATCACTTTATGGATATATTTGGCTCGTCATGAAGTAGCTTATTGCAAATTATGTGATGAAAGCAGATCCTTCTAATATATCACATATGGAAGTAGTCTCAAGATACTCTTGGAAAAGCCATAAAGAAGCTAATTCACTTAAAAATTCATTTGGTGCAGCATTGATTTTTCTGTATGATTCTTTATTGTACTAAAATTGAGAACTCGCTCAGAGAGTGAGCCACTAAATGCCACTATTATGGTATAGAGGGTGAAATGTGTATAGAGGAGTAGAATTTACTTTTACCCTTTTTTTTTTTCTTTTTTTTGTGGAGAGTCGTTCTCTTTATTTTGATTCATAATTACTCGATCTAGAAAGGCAGTGAAGATGTGGATACTATCATTGTGATGAGCATGCCTCTATGGTTCAAGTTTTACCTGTCCTGTATCTTTACTCTTCCTTTTTCCTTTTCCCTTGCATTCCAAGTTTTCCAAATGCCTTGTAATTGAGAGAGGATGGCAACAGGTTCCACTAATGGGCATAAGATCAATAATAATTAGAGCTGGTCATACAATCAGGGATCAGGCAGTGGGATTCTATCCATAATCATTCAGGATCACACCTACCAGAGCAATTGTCCTTTTTGCTTGGTTAAGCTGGTCTTCTGAAGAGGCACTCAATGAGCGCAAAGCAGCTTATTCAGCAAAAAAAAAAAAAAAAAAATGAGCGCAAAGCAGCCATGGGTTAACATTCCCCAAGACCAAGATTCTCATCATAAAATTTATTTAAAAAAAGTCCCCAAGACCAATGAAACCTAGAACCTATCTCCAATTCTCCATTGGTTTTCAATACTATTGTTGAGACACTGTTCATTGCTACTTCAATTAAAATGTTTATTTTATTCTCTCTCTGCGCTCGCGCATGAGTGCGTTGTACACAGCCAGCACCCTCAACCACCCCCCCCCCACCCCCACAAAGACCTAGCATTACCACCACCACCACCAAACCCATCAAAAATGACCACCATCATCAACGACCCAAATCCAAAACCCAACATCAAAACCCATCAGATCTGAAATCCAACACCAACAACCCAGATTAATATGAACTGGATCCAACATCAATCCCAACAAACCCATCAGAAACCCAGATCTAATTTGCGCAAGTTGAAGATCATGACGGTGCCGAGAGGCAAAGGCTAATTGATGATTCTTACAACGGTGGTGAGGCAGATCACTAGTAGATCTTGTTGGGTTGTGCTGGGTGGGTGTTGCTTTTGGGATTAAAAGCCAATTGGGCATATGCGGTTGTGACGGGTGATTGTGGAACTTGGGATTAAAAATGTGAATTGGAAAAAATTTATATTTTATTGAAGTAATGGTGTAGTGTTGAAGCCGATGCGTGTGTATTTAAAAAATAAAAAAATAAAAACAAAAAGGAAGCAGATAGCTAAACTAGAAAAAAAATGAAAATTTTTGGGTTAGTTTAGCTAAAAGTATGAGGCTAATGTGAATGCTCTAGAGGCCATATTACTAGTTTTCAATCAGAATAGATTCTACCACCAAAGCTGACTCAAACTGCCAAACAAATTCTACCTAAAAATACTTATCATATTAGTTAATGAAAGAACATCCCTGCCTATATTTTGGCAAAAACACAAAATAATCTAGCATCTTCATCCATGTTTTTGTTACAATCAAACAATGGAACTTGCTTATCCAGGCAACTGATACCCCACTTATTAGACTTGATGGTGTATTTACATAAACAAGAGTCTTACAAAAAAAGATAACAAATTGATCAATTTAAAAGCAAGAACCGGTGGCATCTATCAAAAAAATGCATGCCTTTTTTTTGGGAATAAGTGACAAATTAATTAATGGGAAAACCCTCCTCAAATGCTCATGCAATGTCTGTTGATCTCAGAGCCTATCCTAGATATTATCAAAATAAATTTCTCGCAGCTGAATCTCTACAGGCAGGACAACAAGAAAAGTAAGAGCACACGGACATCTTAGGTAAACCAAAATCACATTCAGTTTAAGAGATAAGTGTTCCAAACTGCTGTCTCCAAATAACAAAGATCTCCACAAACTTTGGAAAAATAGTTCTAGCAGTTGACCCTTATTGCCCAGACATTTAACTTATCTATCAAGTGACCATTGAAGAGCGAATACAAATGTTCATATTCTACATTTGACAAGACAAGAAAAGTAATATGTAGGATTCAAGATGGCAACAAAATTTTGAGTCACGGGGTTTGCTTGGTGGGAACTGCCTTCTCAATTTTCTGCAGAAAGAAAATTGTTGAGTCTTAGTTAGACAGTGTTCTATATTTAAATTTAAAAACGTTCTATGGTTAAGGATTATGGAATAGAACACAAGCATATTATTCTTGGATTTTCTTGGAAATTTTAATGTAACAGCATTACAGCTATCACAATTCCCTAAATTAAATAGCAAGTGATTCTCACAACCCAATTTCACATATTCAAAACTGCTACGTTGATAACACCAGCCAAAGTTGCTTCGCTGCAACAATGTGATATAACAAAGAACGTTTCCACCACTCCATAGATTTATAGCACAACACCAGAGCACATATACTTCCACTCCAACAAAGTCACAGTACAATTCAAAAGTAATTTGCCAATTGTCTTTAGACAAAATGGTATCTCCTCCATAGATAAGAGTGATAAGGTCATAGGTACAATCCCATACATGTAGGTGAATTATATTTACATATCATTAAAAACAAAAATCCAAAAAGCTTTTTTTTTTTGTCCTGTTTAAAAAAATAGAAACCAGAATATAAACAATACAACAACCACGTACAAGTTGTACAGCTAAGTACCACTAGATGACCTTGCTAAATATTTAAGAGTTTAACCAAAAGTAATTCTGATTCTTAATGAGCAGCAAAGGAAATGTGCACAACCAAATATTAGACATGGATAACAGCAGAAGACAATGAGAGAGAAGGGAAGTGTGTTGTTCCGTAATCTTTAATCAGCAAGCAACTATAATCTAAGCCTTCTATTTCTAACAATGATGTAGATATAGTAGGGCTAGAAATCAAGCATTCTATCTTCTTATCAGACTATGAGATTTAAGATGCATGACCTTATAATTAAATTTCTATCCACTGATTAAGAATTAGGCTGCAAGTGGATTGGGAAGATAGTTTTAACACATGCGATTGTTGCACCAAGATGTTAACATCAACAGTACTTAAACAAAAGGGCAAATTACAACTTACCTACCTGTGGTTTGGCTGAAATTTAAGTTGCCTACCTGTGGTTTAAAATTTGACATTTTACCCATCTGAGAGTTGATCAAAATTTAAGTTGCCTACCTGTTGTTTGAAATTCCATGAAGCAAGTGTTCCGATGAATAGTTTTTTATCTTATTTGATCTTATATTTTTATGTTTTTTTATGTTTTTGGAGGAGAGAGACATAAAAGTAAAGCAAAATTACATATTTAGCTCTGCTTTTAACAGAGGTGGGTTATAGAAACCTAATTGAGCTAACCTCAGGTGGAAAAAGTATCAAATTTCAAACCATAAGCAACTTAAATTTTGGCTAAACCACAGGTGGGTAAATTGTAATTTACCCTTCCTTGGTAGTCTGTCAATTGTCATCCAATTATGCTTTAGACTATGTATGTTTTGGGTGTCAATCTTTCAAAGCCATAGGCATTCTTGGCCATGATTTCAATTGAGGGCTACTGCTTAACGCTGTTTTGTTTTCCTAGTTCACAGTAGCATAACCATGCGATATCTTCAGATGTCTAAAAAATGTACAAATCACATATCCGTCGCATCATTTTCCAAATAAAACCTAATTACCTATCAACAAATGCCCCTCATAAACTCTTATCACATGCCAATAATATGAGTATGAGTGTATGACACTTAAGTCTTCCAACAGAATTTCCATTCTCTTATCAATCAGTAATCACAAATTCGAAACACCCAGATGATTTTGAACCCATAATCTGACCCTCCAGCTGTTCTGTGTCATTTGAGCTAGAACTCAATTTTTTATGTCAATGAAACCCTAAAAACATAAAGCATGTAAATTTATCAAAGTAAATAAAGCAAAGCATGGATTGATGAATGAAATTTGAAGAAATCATAAAAGGGTCACCAAAAAAAAATTAAAAATTGGATCTTGAAACCTTGAGTGGGCATTGACGCATCCCAGAACTATAGCAGATAGCATAATCATTAAATCAAAGAAGAAATACCCAAAAAGAAAAAAAGTTACACAGAGAGAGAGAGAGAGAGTACGGATTGAGCGTTGTGCCAGGCAAGGCCTCTGTAGACGTTGACAGAGAAAGCGTAGGCGAAGTACAAGGTACCGCCGGCTAGACCCGTCGTGAAGGCCGTGAAGGCCCAATCTCCTGCTGTCTTACTAGCCATACCCATTGCCATTTCGATTTCTTCTTTCTTCTTTTTTCTGTGTCTCTCTCTTCCTCCTCTTTTCTCTCTTTCGAACTTTTCTCTCTGCGCTTCCTATGTACTCTTCTCACTTAGCAACAAAGACGTAGCCAAAGCTCTACCCCGAATTCTGCTGATTGTTCAGCCCCTTATAACGAAGAAGTAAATGCACAGTACCTACGTTATGGCTTTTTTTTCATTTTATTTCCTACGATTTAATTTTACCATTTTTACTTCTTAAATCAATTAAAGAAAACATTAGGTCAGGAGTTGGCGTAAAACCTGTATTTTACGCTAGCCAATCCTGACTCGTTACGTCACCATTTTTTTTTTTTTTTTCAGTAAACACATTAAGCCTTAAGCCTCTCTCCCTCTCTTTCTCTTCTCTCCTCACCTAATCTTTACATCTTTGAATCAAACCCACAACCTCCATGGCCAGAGCTTCAAAGCTCAACACAAGCCACCAGTCTCATAGCCTGAGTTTATTGCCCAACGACTCTTTCTTTTTCCCTCAGCCTCTGCTCTCTTCTCTTTCCTTTCTCATTTCTCTTTTTTGTCTTTATTCACTCATGTGCTTTTGTTTGTGCTTGGTGGTTTAGTGATTATGGTCTGGTGATTGTGGTCAAGAGGCACAGTGGTAGTTCGGCGATTGTAGTCATGAGGCACGGTGGTGATGTGGGTCTAATTTGGTGGGTTTTGTGGGCTGATTTGGTGGGTCTCGGTGGTGATTGTGGTCTGGCGATTCGTGGGTTTGATTTGGTGGGTGAGTGGGTCGGTGCTAGTGGGTCTTGGATGTTTGTATTGGAGGTGCCTCGGCGATGGTGATGATGAGTCTCGGTGGTGTTATTGATGGGTTAGTGGCATGGTGGTTGTGTTGGAAAAATTACATCTTTGTATCACATACAAAGCATACACAGCATAAAATTAATGGATCTACTTCATTCACAATTGATAACATGTACTATGTAAATTTCAGAATTTAAGAACAAGAAAGCGTACCTTGGTGCGGTGAAATTCAAAACCAAAGATCAGAAGTTCTTGGGAAGACTTTTAATCTTCACTCCAATTCCACTTAATGCCCAAGATGTGTTGTCTCTCAATCAGTTTCCAAGGAGAGAATAATGAGTGTCCAACACTCACATACAAACCATTTCATTCCTTATAAAAACTCTCTTATGAAATACATTCATCTTATCCTTATGAAAAAACACTTATGAAATTCTGTATGTTTCTCTCCTTATATACAACTGATTATCTAATTGGGCTAGCTTTTTGGGCCATTCCAATTGGGCTCTAGTATGTGGCTTGGAGTGAGACCAAAAGGGACCAATAAGACACTAGCTCTAATGGGCCTTGGGCTTTTCTGTCAACTCTTGACAAGTCCAAAGTTACCATTAACTATATTTAATACCACTATATAAATATAGTTGCACTCTAGGCCTTATCTATAAATTATATTCCAAGACTTTATTATACATGCAACTCTTTCATTAAAATATTCGTAGTAATACAAAGTTATGAATGTAGACTACCACTTTGAAGATTACTACATCTTAATCCTTGAGTACCCAATTTAATCATTTACATTATTCATCATATATTTATGAAATCCAATTTCATAAATATATACTTTAGTAACAACTTACTAAAGTGGTTGGGCCCAACTCTCTTAAATAACAAAACTCATTAAACTTATCTTAAGGGAATATTTTATATCTCCGTTAAGAGACTATGAATTTCATTTTAAGAATATATGTTCCATCAACACTAAATGCGGCTGCCCAACATACTGAGGTTTTGATTGTGACTTATAGATCTCACTCCTGATATATCAAAACAACTTACACTTCATGATCAGGTCCATTATTCTCTCAATATTTAGAGTTAATGTAAATAGAAGTCATGAAATTTATTATTCATTTGACAGTCGTTAGGAGAATAATAAATCTCACAGCGGTCCAGTTCAATATGTCTTAACTCTTAAAACATATCAACATACCAACTAGAAGTCTCCACTTCCATGATCAAGACAAATCATCGTAGTTGATATGTTATAGTCTTCGCAGATGAAATGTCTAATTTCATTACCGACTACGAACTAAAATTCTGAATTTACAAAGAACTTGTGATTTATATCTTCTGTGACTAAATCACATAAATCACATACTATGCATCTCATGGACTAAGATAATGTCCCATTAGTTCATTTATAGATAGTCTCATATAATTAAACAATTTAATTATTTATGACATGTCAATAAATTGGATTTTAGGGCATAAACCCCAACAATCTCCCACTTGCCCTCAAAGACAATTTACCATATATCCGACACTTATCTCCCTTTAGAGTAATTCATAGTTACTCTAATGCAAGGCTTGGAAACAAGTTACAGCTAGATTTATTGCATAAATTATCTTTTCTACTACTACTTCTCAAGTATTCATATCTCTCTAATGAGATAATACTTACGCTTAATGTGTATCTTTATCACCTAGGATGAACACATATTTTGAAGTCCAACTTCATGAATCACAATCAAACTACAAGTCAGTATTTGTACATCCAGTTACCATCAAAACCTCACTTTGGTGGACAAGCATATAATCCCTCATTCTCATAAAATATATGAGTATATGCTTTACTCCCACTAAATTAAGTGATTTTTGAATCAATTGATATTTGCTTACCATGCCCACCGCAAAAATAGATATTTAGCCTAGTATATAGCATAGCATAAAGACTTCCCTATAGACATGATATTAGGAACTGTCTTAATATGCTCTTCCTTTTATATGTCTAAGGACCGTAATCCTTTATAAAGGAACTTCGTACTTAAAAGAAAAGAATCATTTCCTAAAGTATTACATGCTATACTTGGCTAGAATTTAATCTATTTAAGCATTTTGAGATAGACCCAACATCCTAATTTCTGAATTTTAATAAAGTTTAATTCTTAGGATGTGACTAGTCTTTCCCAAGTACTTTTATATCAAACTGGACTAGACAACAAAAACTCTATTAATGACAATAACTCCACATCATTCTAAATGATTAGAATGTCATCAACATACATTAAGAGATTTATTATTCTATATGGCTTTTACACACATAAGGTCTTTTAATACTTGATCAAAATCAAACATTTTGATTGCTTGATCAAAGATGATATTTTATGATTCATATGCTTGCTTTAGTCCATAAATTGAATTTAAGCAACTTACATACTAATCACTATTGGTTCTTTGCTATGTACAAGTCTAGGTACATCATGTAGATTTCTTCTTCAAGATTGCTACTAAAAGAAGTTTTCTTGATATCCATTTCCATATTTCATCCAACTGAAATATAATGGATAAGAGAATCTAGATAGAGTCGAACTTGACTATTGGTGAAAAATCTTTTCATAATCGAACCATTTCTTTCTGAATAAATCTTTTCGCCAATAGTCTTGACTTTGAAAGTTTGCACCTTCAAATCTATCAATCTCATTTCCTTGTAGACCTATTTGAGAACAATAGACTTAATGCCAATAAGCGCCTCTATAGGTTCTAGACTTTAAATAGAATCTAATTCTATTCACATAACCTTGATCCAATAATTCATATTCATATCATTTATTGTCTTTACGTAGGACCAAGGATCAAATTCATATCCTTGTAGAATGACTTCAAAAGTTATCCCAAAAGTATGAATTTATTTGATAATTCACAATCCTCCCACTACAATATTGTACCAATGTACTAGTTATATTTATATATATATATATATATAGAATAATACCTTGTGGTGTATCTAATACAACCATCTCATTTCTAAATATATTTTATAGTTGTCTCACAACAAATTATGACATATTTCTTCTAAAACAATTCTTTAAGATTATTCACATAGTCATCATCAAGAACTTTGTATTTGTACTTTACAAACATCTTGTCTTCTTTATGACTACCAAAACAATCTTCTGCAATTCCTTTTGGATACCCATCATAAACACACATTTTTCTACCTTTTTATTTCAATTTGTCAGACATCCTTTCTAGCACAAGTGCTGGACATCTCCAAAAGTGGAAGTATCATATACTAGGTTTTCACCCAATCCACAAATTTGACAAATGTCCTAGAAACAAACTTTTGAAATCAACTTTAGAAAATGTATAGTAGTAATTAGAGTATATCTCCAAAAGAAACAAGTAAATAGAAATACTTATCATGTACTTTACTATTTCTAAAAGAGTCTTACTCTTCCTTTATGTATGCACTGACTTAAAGAAGTCATTAATACTGTACGGCCCCGTGTAGCCCAAACTCATTGGGCCCTGGGATTTGAATCGATGATATGACCCAGGGGCCCAATTTCTGCTCTGCCCAGAACCCCAGCCCAAACCCACAGGCTGCGAGCCCAAACTTAATGTCGTCCAAAGGCCCGAGGAGCAAGCAGCCGATGCTAGCTCGCACCATGCCTTGCCACATTGTCCTTGCTCGGTAGGTCTCCCCCGAGCAATGTTGCTGTTGTTTGGCCATATCGCCCCGTGTTTGCCCGGCAGTGCCTTAGGGAATATCGCCGCCGAGCACATTTGCTGTAGTGGGAACCATTTTCAAAGCCACTCTCACCTAAACGCCCACTTACAATTAACAACATTGAACCACACCTTGCACTAGTTTTGAAAGTAATCATAACCCTCCCACTAATAATTGGCTATAAATAGGAGAGGTGGGAGTAAGAGAGGGGGATGGGAATTTGGAGGTGGAAACAGAGAAAATAGAGAAAAGAGAAGTAGCAGAGGGAAAGAGAAAAGTGATCTCATTGAGTCTTTGTATGGAGAACGACCCAAAGTAGGAAATCCAAGCCCACTATACAAGTAAGTTGTGAGCCCAAGTGAGGTCAGCCTGTATAGCCTCATCTTTGGGTGCGCACAATTGGCGCTGTCTGTGGGAATCTCCTACAACGCTGTGGTTCTAAAGGGACTCAAGTTCGGGAAAAATGTCTGAAAGACGTTCGGGGAGTTACGCGGAAAGCGGGTCCGTGGGATCCTCTCGGGGATCTCGCTGGCGCGAACGCAGGCAAAAGGAGCTAGAAGATAGGGAGCACAGTCGACAGGAAGAATTGTCCGGCTCGGGAGAGGGATCGTACAAGACCCAACGAACAGTTTCCGGTGCTACGGGACATAGGCAGGGGGAGAAGAGAGATGAAGAGCTTGAACAGCTACGCAGATTAGTCGTAGACTTAGAGTTGGAGGTGAGGGGTAGGCGTCGAAGAAGAGACCGGGATGGCCAAGAGAGGAATGCTGACAATGGGGGAAATAGATATGGGATGAGGTCCAATCAGTCCAGTTCTCGTCAGTAGCAAGACCGTTCGCATTCACGGGGATCCCGACGACATTGGGACCAGTCTCGCTCCCATGAATCGAGGCAGAGCCGAGATCGCTCACAGGACCGTTCAGTCAGGAGTTCGGTCTCCCCAGAAGAAAGGCGGCCTCGCAACGCTGCCATGGATGCTATGAGTCACGCTTTGCGAAAAGCATCTCCGTCCCCGTTTTCAGATGATATTGAACGGGCTGAAATGCCGAGCAGGTTTACCCACCCACCGTTCAATTCTTACAACGGGAAAACGGACCCGGTAAAGCACGTCAGTCATTATATTCAGATGATGTCGCTGCATGTTCACAACAATGCATTGATGTGCAAGGTATTTCCTTCAAGTCTGGGACCTACGGCCTTGAGGTGGTTTAATGGGCTACGGAAGGGCTCCATACGTAGTTTTTCAGAGCTAATTCAAGAGTTCGGTGTTCGATTCGTTACTTGCAGCCGAGTACCTCAACCGGTAGATGCGCTGTTGTCCATGAAAATGAGAGCAGCGGAGACCCTACGTAGTTATGCAAGCCGGTACTAGGAGCTATACAAAAAAATAGGTGGGAATAATGAGAAACTCATGGCAAGCACATTTAGAATAGGGTTACCTGAGGATTCCGGGCTACGGGAATCGTTGACCAAGAAACCTACCGAAGATATGAGACAGTTGATGACGCATATTGAGGAATATAAGCGACTGGAGGATGACCGACTGCAAAGTAAGGGAAAAGAACCAATGATAAATCGTCCCTAGCAAAGTGGTTTTCCACTCAAACCCCGAGGGGGCTTGACAATCCAAGAACCGGCGGCTCAAATGGGTGAGGTAAATATGACGTTTAAAGAGCCAGTACACAGGATTGTGAACCGGATCAAGCATGAGCCATATTTTCGATGGCCGAACAAGATGGGGGGAGACCCATCTAGGAGGAACCAGAGCCTGTATTGCACATATCACCGGGACAAGGGCCATACTACCGAACAGTGCCGGGTATTGAAGGATCATCTCGGGCATTTGGTTAAGGCCAGATATTTAAAGGAATTCGTACTGGACCCGGGGGATAGAGGTGCGGGGCAAGATACTCAGCAAAGGGGGAACGCTCTTCCACCCCCTGTAAGGATAATCGAAGTCATTCATGCTGCACCAGAGAGGTTCATTACAGGAAGAAGGAAAGGAGTGATGACTGTAGTGCCAGGGGAGAGCTGCTCGGGCGTACAACCGTCGATCAAAAGAATGAGGCGTGCACAGGAGGCTATCGCTTTTGACAATGGCGATTTGGAGGGGACGATCCAACCGCATGATGACGCATTAGTGGTCACAGCCCAAGTAAGCGGTTTCCTGGTGAAAAGGGTACTGATAGACCAAGGAAGCGGAGTGGACGTAATGTATCTGGACCTATTCAAGGGGCTCGGGTTAAAGAAGGAGGATCTTGCAAAGAATGGTACACCCTTAGTCGGTTTTGACGGAAAGGTGGTAATCCTAGAAGGGCAAATTTCACTTCCCGTGATTATGGGAGGGAAGGAGGTACTGGTAACATTCATAATAGTAGCTTCATTTTCTCCATACACGGCGATACTTGGGAGGCCGTGGATCCATTCAATGGGGGTTATTCCATCTACCCTGCACGCAAAGATCAAGTTCCCCACCGAGCAGGGTATTGCCGTGGTAAAGGGAGACCAGCAAATAGCGAGACAGTGCCTTATTGTCGTAGTTAATTAGAAGCGGGAGCAAGCTGAACGGGAGAATCAGGGCAGTCTAGGAAAGCAAACTGAACAACTAAAAGGAGCCAAGGGGAAAGAGCATTCCGAACATAAGCAGCTAGGACAGGGAGACCCATTTTAGGAAGTTCCTTTATAGCAATCACAGAAACCCCAAGAAGGAATGGGGGCTGGCTGGCCGAGGAGCTGATAAAAGTGAAGATATTACCGGACACTGATAGGTATTTTCAGATTGGAGTAAGTATGAAAGGCGAAGATCGAGTACAGATGTTGTTATTTCTTGCTCGAACTATAGACGTCTTCGCTTGGAGCCCTTACGAGGTGCCCGGGGTAGATCCGGGGTTCATCGTGCATAAGCTTAACGTAGATCCCTCATTTTCCCCGAAAAAGCAAAAGCCGAGAAGGTTGGCCAAATAGCATGTTGAGGCAGTAGGGCAGGAGGTTAAGAGGTTGAAGGAGGCCGGGGCGATAAAAGAGATCTTCTTTCCAGAGTGGTTGGCAAATACTGTAGTTGTCAGGAAGAAGAACGGAAAATGGAGAGTTTGTGTAGATTTCACGGATCTAAACCGAGCATGTCCAAAGGATCCATTTCCTATGCCGAAAATTGATCAGCTGGTAGATGCCACCTATGGGCACTCAAAGATGAGTTTCTTAGATGCTTTTCAGGGATATCATCAGATTGCTCTGGCAGCCGAGAACCAGGAGAAGATAGCATTCATATCCCCCGACGCTAACTATCACTACACCGTGATGCCCTTCGGGCTAAAGAACGCCGAAGCGACATATCAACAGATGATGACGAGGATGTTTCGAGACAAAATTGGGCGTACGATAGAAGTATATATCGATGACATGGTAGTGAAGAGCAAGCAGAGAGAGCGGCATGTAGACGATCTCCAGGGGGTGTTTGAGATATTGCGGCAACATAGGCTGCGCCTTAACACAGAGAAGTGTGCTTTCGGAGTTGAGGCTGGCAAATTTTTGGGATATTTGATCACCAACCGTGGGACAGAAGTAAATCCCGATCAGATTGAGGCCGTGAAGCGCCTCAAGTCACCAAGCAATCCGAAAGAGGTACAGGTGTTGACCAGGATGTTAGCAGCTCTGAACTGGTTCATTTCTAAATTCTCAGATCGCTGCCGTCCATTTTACTAGCTTTTAAGGAAATGGAAAGGATTTCAGTGGGACAATGAGTATGAAAAAGCCTTTCAGGATCTTAAAGAATACCTGACAGCAGCGCCGATGCTGACAGCACCAAAGCCCGGTGAGGACCTGTTTATGTATCTTTCGATGTCCGACCACGCAGTAAGTGCCATACTTTTGAGGGACCAAGGAGTACAACAGCCCGTGTATTACATCAGCAAAACTCTAGTCGATGCAGAGACCAGGTATCTGCCTTTAGAAAAATTAGTATTGGCACTAGTATATACCACCAGGAAGTTACCTCAGTACTTCCAAGCTCACACCGTGTATGTGTTGACCAAATACCCCCTACAGTCGTTGCTAAAAAGATCCGATTTCACTGGACGGATAGCTAAATGGGGGACTCGGCTCGAGGCCTTCGACGTAAGGTATAAGCCGAGGAGTTCAGTAAAAGGGCAGGTGCTGGCAGACTTTGTGGCGGAGTTTTCTCCTAAGAACTGAGGGGAAATGATTTGTCAGTTAGAGTGTCGTCCGTGGAGGGTACATGTGGACGACGCTTCCAGTGCCATGGGTACCGATGCCAGGATCGTCATAATTTCCCCGGAAGGTATGCAGTTGGAGTTTTCATTCAAATTGGGATTCAAAGCCTCCAACAACGAGGTAGAGTACGAAGCTTTACTTGCCGGATTAAGGGCGGTATTAAACTTGGGTGCCTGAGATGTAAAAATTTGTTCGAATTCGCAGTTGATAGTTAATCAAGTACAGGGAAGTTTTAAGACCCAAGATCCCCGGATGAAAGCATACTTGGAGTTGGTAAAACAAGCTATCAATAACTTCTGCACGGTTAAGGTGATCCAAGTGGCCCGGACGCATAACAGACATGCCGACTCCCTCGCCACGCTGGCATCATCAATAGTTGAGGAAATTCCTCGACTAATCAAGGTGGAGCTCGTTCCAGAACCAAGCATTAAGGTGGCAGGTGATGTGGGGGCTGCAGGGGTCCAAGTCACAGCAATTACAGCATCAGGACTGTCCTGGATGGACCCCATCATTGACTTCTTAGCTGAGAATCGGGTCCCATGCGATGAAGGGGAAGCTAACAAAATTCGTAGAGTGGCTGCCCGGTATTGGTTATCGGAAGATCGGAGGCTATATCGCAGGTCTTTTGGGGGACCATACCTTTTATGCTTGCACCCAGAGAGACTGGGCCAACTCTTGGCCGAGTTACACGATGGGGTGTGCGGCAGTCATGTGGGAGGGTGATCATTGGCACACCGGGCAATGACTCAAGGATTCTGGTGGCCCCAAATGCAGAAGGACGCCACGGATTACGTACGTAAGTGCGAGCAGTGTCAGAAGCACGCCCCCCTGATCCACCAGCCGGCAGGCCACTTGAATCCGATCAGCAGTCCCTGGCCTTTCGCACAATGGGGGTTAGACATCCTCGGCCCTTTTCCTCGAGTGACATGCAACCGAAGGTTCGTCTTGGTAGGTGTTGACTATTTTACCAAATGGGCGGAGGCGGAAGCTCTGGCCAATATTCGGGACATGGATGTGAAGAAGTTCGTATGGAAGAATATCATCACGAGATTTGGGGTGCTGGACTCCCTAATATTAGATAATGGAATGCAATTTAACAGCCGAGCTTTCCGTGAATTTTGCAACAATCTCGGTATCAAAAACAGGTATTCTTCTCCGGCGTTCCCCCAAAGTAATGGCCAGGCCGAGGCCGTAAACAAGGTAATCGTGAATGGGCTAAGAAGGTAGCTAGAAGGTGCAAAGGGTAACTGGGCCGAAGAACTACCAAATGTCTTATAGGCATACCGGACAACACCTCGGAGGTCCACGGGGTAAAAACCGTTCTCTTTCACATATGGAGCAGAAGCTGTAATACCGGCCGAAATCAATTTGTGTAGTGCGCGAGTTTTGGAGTTTAACATGTCCCAGAATAACAGTATGCTGGTAGAACGACTTGATTTGTTAGAGGAATCCTGGGAAGCAGCGAGTATACGATTAGCCGAATATCAGCAAAAGCTTGCCTGACGCTATGACCAAGATATAAGGGTGAGGGGATTCAATGCCGGGGATTTAGTGCTGAGGAAAGTCGTGGGAAGCATGCGGGATGCGAGTGCCTGGAAGCTGGCCCAGACTTGGGAAAGACCATACAAAGTCACAGCCATCGCAGGCGCGGGAGCATATTATTTGGAAAACATGGACGAGATACCACTTCCCCGACCATGGAACATTCACAACCTTAAGAAATTCTATCACTAACTATCCTTGCGTGGAAGTGCAGATTCAAATATGCACATTACTTTGGCTAATATAATAATGAGATTTCTCCTTGCAAGAGTATTTAATTTTATTATTATTTATTTGGTAACGCCGGCTATTAGGGATGCAAAAAGCTAAAGAACTAAGAAACTTCCTAAGGACAGAAGCCTGCTTCTCGGTTCGATCCCTATCACTAAGCAGGTGGAAACCTTATTCTAAAATTTTCCTAAGGATAGAAGTCTGCTTCTCGGTTCAATCCCTATCACCGAGCAGGTGGAAACCTTATTCTAAAATTTTCCTAAGGACAGAAGCCTGCTTCTCGATTCAATCCCTATCACCGAGTAGGTGGAAACCTTATTCTAAAATTTTCCTAAGGACAAAAGCCTGCTTCTCGGTTCGATCCCTATTACCGAGCAGGTGGAAACCTTACCCCAAAGGTTATCACTAAAGACTCGAGCATATTTCTCGGCTCATTCCTTCGACCGAGCATATTGAAATTATACGGCCAATATGCTAGGGAGGAAACCGTCTACTAAAATGCTTGTAGCGCACTTCGGCTGAAAATCGCCAGGCCAAAGGGTATCTCCGAACGAAAACCTGACCTTTGGTTTTTTACACTATTCCTCGATCGGAAGAGCCAACATGTACTGTATGGTTTCCGAGTGCCGAGGGGCAGAGCAGCCCAATCGTCTGAAGGGCGACCATCCCGTTCATTAGAAACGTATACACACGCGGAAAAGGAAAAAGTATAACAAAAAGGGATAAGCGAAATAATAAGTGTTTACAAGTATGATTAAGGCAACCAATCCGCAAATCTACCTTAATAAAAATCAAAACATAGAAATTGTTTCACCACTAAAACCTAGTGACACGAAGGTTAAACCCAGAAAATAAATAACTGTTTAGTCGCCACATCCCGGCGACGTAGGAGGATCAAACAAAAGTAAAGATTATTTAAATAAAACAAGAACAAAACATGATTAGCAATCAGACGGTAAGGTCCACAGACTGCTTTTCGATCTCCCTCTCGGAAGATCGAGGCTCGGACTCTGGAGCTTGAAACTGAGCGTTTTCGCCGGAAGGGTCACCGGTGGAGGGGTTACTGGTAGCTTCTGTTCCAATCAGTTCCACATGTGCATCAATCTGCTCGACCAGCTCCCTTAGACTGTCTGTTTCCTCCTCATCAATGGGCCTAGTAGGGCTATGCACGGCTGGAGAGGGATCCGGAAAGGGAATCTTGCCAGGATCCCTTAGAGGGGAATCTTCAGGCACTCCTAAGGCATGCAAGGCAGCCATCCAACCTTCCTGAAAGGATAGCTGCCGAGCTTCCTTAACAACTAGCTCTACACCCCTCTCCGCGTCAGCAAACCCTTCGTCGTACCATTTATTTTCGCAAGCCTCTAATGCCGCCCGCAAATCAGTCAGCTCCTCAGCAAGGGTAACGTTCAGGCTCGCTGCTTCAGCCAGCTTCAAGTCCGTTTCATTTTGTTTTACTGCCAATTCCGCCGACCTTTTATCTGCCAACACCCGGGCTTTCTCCGTGGCAGCGGCTTTCTTCTCGGTGGCATCAGCAGCTTGCGCTTTGTCCTTTGCCGCTTTGGCAACCGCCACCCTGCCGACCTTTTCCTGATCAACCTGCTCAGAAAGGTCCTTCAACCGCTCATTCAAAACGTGAGCTAGCTGAGCGGCCTGATAAAACGACATCAATCATATATGACAAATTAAAGAAACGGTAAGTATGGCAGTAATGGGAATGTGCGTAGATAAAAAAATAATAATAATAATAAAAATAATATGTAAACGAATAAATACATAAGTAAAATATATATAAGAAGAGAGATCATACCGCGATAGTATGCCATTGAAGTCTCCTCCCTAAGGACTCCTCAGTCCCATCCGTGAAAGTGCTCACATCCTCGGGAAGAAGCAGGCCGTGCACTAAGCTTTGCGCAACCCCACCACCTTCTCCTTTCTCTCATACCCGCACGCTGGCATTTGTTGAGAGAGGCATACCGTCCAACTCAAAAGTGTGCTGCCATGCTGGTGCTGTCCGGGAAGAGGACGCCATGTTTGTCCCAACCTGGGCCGGGCGCTCCTGAATGGCAATACCCCTTAGTGATGGAGGAGGAGTCATGGTTTGAACGTTGCCCGGATTGGTGGAGGTCTGTTCGGTGGCCCGTGGTCTTTTACGAGTTCTTGCGTTAGGAGGAGGTGGTGGATGAGCAGGGGGAGTTTGACCACGTCCCTGAGGTGGCTGTTGCTGCACGGTCTGAGGTGCGCCAGGGATAAAGCGGTTAACTATTAAGGTCCTGCGGGTCACCATTGCTTCGCCGAGGGCAGGATGTGTTCTAGAAGAGTCACTGGATTCTGCGGCTGCGTGTTCGGCTTCCTGAACGGGGGCCTCTAGTTCAGCAACAACGGCTTCGAGTTAAACGGCTTCGTGGGCACGTTCTCAGAGACGCTGAGACACTAGTTCGGCTAACTGGTCCCTGATAGGTGCGAGCTCGTCCGAGCAAGTATATCGCCGACCAATATCCCGAGCTTCACTTGCTGAAAACTTGGAAGGCAAGAAGTTTGAGTGTCGAACGTCTATGTAGGAGAGAAGGGGACTATCTACTAAGAGAGCTTGGCCGAAAGGTTGCCAAGTAGAGTACACGGGGTTTACGCCGAGAATTAGATGGGACGCCCGGAGCTGCCCGTCCCTGTGAACAAAGATCTCAGACCTGAGTACAAAATTTAGGTCCCGTACATGAACTGTCCTAATGTCTTGGGTGAACACCGAACCGTTTGCAGCCAAAAGACAATGAGTCAGAGTCAGAGTAGTTAAAATAGCTCTGGACAGAAAAGAGAAAACAAATTAAAGATCGGGACGAACCCACTTCGCGCCATGAGAGGGGAGGGGGAATGCCACCGGCAAACCAATTGTCGCGCACCCTGAAGAATTCTCCGGCGGAATTTCTGTTAGAGTCCGGCAGGCATGAGATTAGCCGTACCCTCATATCTCTAACCTTTAAATAGTAATTAGTTTTCTTCTTTCCACACAGACTATACATTTGGTTTATGTCATGATGGTCTAATTGCAGACCGAATGTTTGGTTTAACCTACTCACACAACTCACTACCCGATAAAAGTTGGGAGGAAGTTGCTCGGGACACAATCCTTAATACCTAAGGGTGTTAAGCAAAAGAGGGTCTATTAGGAACCTAACCCCACCCTCTAGAATTGACATCAACGGGAAAAAGGCAGTGCCTGTCCCTTTGTGGAGAGCGATCTCACTTTCATGGCAATACATCACTCCCACATCATCAGGGACGTTATATTTTCGCCTAAAGGTGGCTAGAGATTCCTCAATATTCAAAAGGTAAGCAAAACCCATCTTAAAGACTGAGATTTAGAAGGAACTTGGTAAAAGAAATTAAAGCGAAGGAAAGGGGAAGGAGACTTACTCTTTGGCTCTAAAGGAGAAGGAGATTCTGGGTTAGTGGGCAAGGGCGCAGGTGAGTGCTCGGCATAGAGAAATTTCAGAAGTTGAAGAATGAAAAAGTGAGAAAATGAATTGAGATGGGCTATATATAGGAGCGAGGGAAACATGGGCATCGGTTCACGAGCAATAACGGGGGTTAATTAGCAGCAATGAAATGACACAACCTTATGGATACCCAGAGCCACCGACAAGCGCGCCTCGATTCGCGAACAGACAGGTAATGATGACGGCTGAAATCAGAAGGTCAGACACGACGCGCCTTTTGAGAAGCGCTTTAATGGAACTCTGAAACCGCCCCAAAATGCACTCACTGAGTCTCTTAGGGAACCGCAGCCACTTTAGCTCCTTGATTCATTCCCGAGAGCCGAGCACGAATCAAGGGGGGCTAATGTACGGCCCCGTGCAGCCTAAACTCATTGGGCCCTGGGGTTTGAATCGATGATATGACCCAGGTGCCTAATTTCTGCTCTGCCTAGAACCCCGACCCAAACCCACAAGCTGCGAGCCCAAACTTAATGTCGTCCAAAGGCCCGAGGAGCAAGCAACCGACGCTAGCTCGCACCATGCCCTGCCACATTGTCTTTGCTCGGTAGGTCTCCCCCGAGCAATGTTGCTGTTGTTCGGCCATATCGCCCCGTGTTTGCCCGGCAGTGCCTTAGGGAATATCGTCGCCAAGCACATTTGCTGTAGTGGGAACCATTTCCAAAGTCACTCTCACCTATATGCCCACTTACAATTAACAACATCGGACCACACCTTGCACTAGTTTTGAAAGTAATCATAACCCTCCCACTAATAATTGGCTATAAATAGGAGAGGCGGGAGTAAGAGAGGGGGATGGGAATTTGGAGGTGGAAACAGAGAAAATAGAGAAAAGAGAAGTAGCAGAGGGAAAGAGAAAAGTGATCTCATTGAGTCTCTGTATGGAGAACGATCCAAAGTAGGAAATCCAAGCCCACTATACAAGTAAGTTGTGAGCCCAAGTGAGGTCAGGCTGTATAGCCTCATCTTTGGGTGCGCACAAATACTATATTCCTTTACAATAAAGGAGTCCTAGATCATATTATCCTTTAATTAGAATTCATAGATTGGGAATATAACAAAATAATGGTTCTAAAAGCCCATCTTTCACCAATCTTGAATACCATTTAGATTAATAAGATCTAGACATAAGTGCCAAAACATACAATACCAAAGGATGGAAACTTTCTCTTTAAAAAGTAAAACATGTAAATTTCCATCTAGAAAACAATCATGGACAAAGCTTAGTTTAACCAAATCAGAAACACTTTCCTTTGGTCATACTTTTGAGTCTAATTTCCTTTTGGCAACTACTAGAGCAACTTGCTTGCCTAACTGTTTGGTATTATATAATTCTTCTTCTTACCACCCTTACCTTTCAGTTCAGGCTAAGAATCGAATTAAATCATATTGAT
Organism: Notholithocarpus densiflorus; assembly: GCA_030021035.2. Classification (NCBI taxonomy): domain Eukaryota; kingdom Viridiplantae; phylum Streptophyta; class Magnoliopsida; order Fagales; family Fagaceae; genus Notholithocarpus; species Notholithocarpus densiflorus. Next base: position 938,014 of record JARYZH020000032.1, on the reverse strand, counting down.
CCTAGCCTTAACTTTTAGGATGTCTTCTGTTGCGTAGAACTCACTCATCAATTCAAATAATATAAAAAGAATTTATTTTCAAAACAATCTGAATTGATCAAATGATTCTAACAAGGACTTGTGAATCATATCCATATGAGATTAACAATTAATCTCTACATCCAAGAATTCCAATTCATTTTAAAATTAAAAACTTTTCATAAAATGATGTGGAAATGGAACTCCTTAAGCTTTTCTTAGCACTCAATATGATTCATACCAAAACTCTCATTTAGACTTAATATAAAGTCTAAGTCTAGTACTAACTCTTGCATCTCATGCTGTAGTACAATTGAGATAGAAGCCAATGTAACATTTTAGCATTTCAATGGAGACTATGATCATATCATAAGCTATCTTTCGTTAATGCATCATGTACAGGAAATTATGACAATGCAGAATCGAAACATAAAAATGTACTTCAATTCCTTTAAGCACCATGTCCAAAATTTATTTCTTAGTTAATGTGATTCAATTAAATAGTAGTTAGAGGACAAAATTTATGACAACTTTATTTTGGGACCATGAACATAATTATAAGGACATTATATTTTGCATCCATAACCATATAATATGGAACCCGAAAAAACATACTATACTAGGTGCAACGACAACCCAATCCATGTCTATAATTCCTTGGTAGCAAGTTTATCATAAACACATTAATTGATTGAGAACTATTCTCATTATTAGTGCTATCATGATAACTCTTATCATACATTAATAATATGCCGTATTACCTTTAGCCTCTAAGTAATAATGACATAACTCCTTTGGGAGGTTAACATTACACTTAGTCTAGTGTACACCATTATCTAGAATCATGTGTAGCCACATTTCATCTCCCTTTATAGTGTTTAAACTTGTAGTACCATGAAACAAAACACCCTCCTTTGGGATCGTGAGGCATATACGCCAAGACGAGGTGCTTACCTACACTACTATGAATCGATAATGGAGGCCGTGAAATCCAACCCTTGTATCTCTCTCCCACTAGAAATTTTAAAACAAGTGGATTGTCGTGAAATCATTGTGATCTAATCACAATTTTAACCCTACATATCAAATGTGTTTAATTGTTTAAATTCAATGTGATGTAATTAAGTCACGTCACAATAGCGTAACGAACATTCGCGCTATCACAAAGAAGTTTAATCTTGTAATCCGTGAAGTAAATACCCTTCGCATGGAATGTAAGACTCGAAGTCAAGACAAGGTATTTATTCACATTACAATAAACTTAACGAAAGGGTTATTTCATTACTCCCACTCATTATTTGGGTTTTTCTTTAAATAATTGTGATCCCATCACAATTAATAACCTTGCACTTATTGAAGACTCTAATCTTATTAGAATCACTAACTAAAATGGAAGTCCTAAACTATTTAGGATTCCTTAAACACTAATGGATCAAAAATTAGTTATATATAACTCTATCCTTAATTTACTAGATAAAGTATTCTAATCTCATTAGAAACTATATAACTTTAATTAGAATTTTAATCTCATTAAAAAACTTCTAATTAAAATAAATTAAGGACTTTTAATCATAAAACAATTTAGAACTAAGAGTTCTATTTAACTACTATCTTTGATCTCATTAGGTCTTTTAGTTAGAACCATGTGTAATCACATCACACATTGTCTTACACCTTATACATTTGAAAACATTTAGAAAATATTCAAAATTCCCTTCAAATGCATTTTCGTGAGAATCTCGCGACTAAGCTCTTTATGTGAAAACACTTAGAAAAATTCTAATTTTCTTTCTTTCAATTGATCGAATGTGCCCCTCGATCGATCGAAAAAATTAAAAAATTCGAACTTGACCATCTGACTTCTTCAATTGATCGAAATTGCCTCTCGATCGATTAAAAAACAAATTCGATCGATCGACTAGCAATCGAAAATCATTTTATTTAAGAAAGTCTGATCACTATTTCACTCGGTTGATCAAAAATCGATCGATCGAAAGTAATTTTCGATCAATCGAAACTCGTGAAACTCGAATTTCCAGAAATTTTCCAAGGCAGTTTTCTACGGTTTTTCTTGAACAAACAACTAACATACGAACATGATAGTCAGAGAATGATATCAAAACTAAAATTCATTGATGCTATAGCCTTAAAGATCAATTTAACATACTTAAATTCAAATTTAAACAACATCATAACATCAATATCAGTTTTTATCAAATCATAGTTTCAATAACCATGCAGAAAATTAAATGCATAATCTTCAAACAATATGAAACTATAATCTCTAATTCCAAAACTCATAAAACATGTTATACAATTTGAAATTGAAGACCGCTCTGATACCATTTGTTGGAAAAATTACATGTTTGTATCACATACAAAGCATACGCAGCGAAAAATTAACGAATCTACTTCATTCTCAATTGATAACATGTACTATGTAAGTTTCAGAATTTAAGAACAAGAAAGCGTACCTTGGTGCGGTAAAATTCAAAACCGAAGATCAGAATTTCTTGAGAAGACTTTTAATCTTCACTCCAATTCCACTTAATGCCCAAGATGTGTGGTCTCTCAATCAGTTTCCAAGGAGAGAATAATGAGTGTCCAACACTCACATACAAACCATTTCATTCCTTATGAGAACTCTCTTATGAAAGACCTTCATCTTATCCTTATGAAATAGCACTTATGAAATTCTGTATATTTCTCTCCTTATATACAACTGATTATCTAATTGGACTAGCTTTTTGGGCCATTCCAATTAGGCTCTAGTATGTGGCTTGGAGTGGAACCAAAAGGGACCAATAAGACACTAGCTCCAATGGGCCTTGGGCTTTTCTGTCAACTCTTGACAAGTCCAAAGTTACCATTAACTATATTTAATACCACTATATAAATATAGTTGCACTCTAGACCTTATTTATAAATTATATCTCAAGACTTTATTATACGTGCAACCCCTTCATTAAAATATTCGTAGTAATACAAAGTCATGAATGTAAACTGCCACTTTGAAGATTACTACATCTTAATCCTTGAGTATCTGGTTTAATTCTTTACGTTATTCATCATATATTTATGAAATTCAATTTCATAAATATATACTTTAATAACAACTTACTAAAGTGGTTGGGCCCAACTCTCTTGAATAACCAAACTCATTAAACTTATCTCAATGGAATATTTTATATCTCCGTTAAGAGACTATGAATTCCATCTTGAGAATATATGTTCCATCAACACTAAATGCGGCTGCCCAATATACTAAGGTTTTGACCGTGACTTATAGATCTCACTCCTGATATATCAAAGCAACCTACACTTCATGATCAGGTCCATTATTCTCTCAAGATTTAGAGTTGATGTAAATAGAAGTCGTGAGATTTATTATTCATTTGACAGTCGTTAGGAAAATAATAAATCTCACAGCGGTCCAGTTCAATATGTCTTAACTCTTAAAACATATCAACATACCAACTAGAAGTCTCCACTTCCATGATCAAGACAAATCATCATAGTTGATATGTTATAGTCTTCGTAGATGAAACACCCAATTTCATCACCGACTACGAACTAAAATTCTGAGTTTACAAAGAACTTGTGATTTATATTTTCTGTGACTAAATCACATACTATGCATCTTATAGACTAAGATAATGTCTCATTAGTTCATTTATATATAGTCTCATATAATTAAACAATTTAATAATTTATGGCATGCCAATAAATTGGATTTTAGGGCATAAACCACAACAAGTTGTTGATGGGTTGCTGAGAAGTGGAAGAGGATATGGGGCGACAATGGAGGTATTTTTTTTTTTTTTTTGTTTTTTTTTTTGCTGGGGCTGGATTGTTGGGTTGCAAGGTTTGATTGTTGGGGCGATGGTGTTGTGGGTTTTTTTTTTTTTTTTTTTTTTTTTTTGCTACTATGGTTTGTGGTTGTGGCCGATGGTGGTTCAAACTCAAGCCGTGAGACTGGTGGCTTGTGTTGAGCTTTGAAGCTTCGGCCATGTAGGTTGTGGGTTTGATTCAAAGATGGAGAGATCAGGTGAGGAGAGAAGAGAAAGAGAGGGAGAGAGGCTTAAGGCTTAATGTTTTTGCTGAAAAAAAAAAAAATGGTGACATGGCGGGTCAGGATTGGCTGGCGTAAAACACAGGTTTTACACCAGTTCCTGATCTAATGTTTTCTCAATCAATTAACGCGTTTCATTTTGGTCCTTTCCATTAGCCCACCAACGAAAATTGCTTAGGTGGCAAATTGATCCTGACGTGGCCAATTAAAAAATAAAATAAAAAATTTAATTAGCATTTAAAAAAATGCCATGTCACTTCTAAATATAAAAAAAAAAATTTATTAATCAATTTTAATGAAATTAAAAATAATAAAATACATCAATTCAGATCTAATTCATTTTGAATAAGATTACACAAGAACACAATCACAGATTTAAACATCAACACAAGAACATAAAGCACAAACCCAGAACCAAGAACATGAAGGTTGCCTAGAAAATTAAAATAATCAATATTTTCTTTTCTTTTATTACATTTTCTCAGCAAATAAACATGCAAAAATTCATTCAAAATCCTTTTCCTCCACCGAATCCTCCAACAAATCAAACCCATAAACCCAGAAAAATAATAAAATCCACATGAAAAAAACAATCCCAGAAATTTAAAATAAACACAGTAGCAACCCGAAACCCAGCCCGAGCTCAGCATCTTTGGTCAATCGCCTCATCGAAACCCAGAAAATACCTTGCAATCCGAAGCCCAAACCAACAACAAACCCAACCAATGATCACCGATCTGACCAACCAATCAATTACTCCTACAATCTGAAACCCACATGAACAAATCAGACCACCAGTCACCACCACTGTCACCGATTTGGGGACAACAAATTCGGCGGTGGCGGCGATGGAAGGTGGGAAGCCAATGATAGTGACGAATGTCGAGGGGCAGAGAACGACGCCGTCTGTGGTGGCGTATGCAAAAAATGGTGATATGTTGGTGGGTCAAATTGCGAAACAACAGGCCGCTGTGAACCAAGAGAACACGTTCTTTTCGGTGAAGAGGTTTATCGGGAGGAAGATGACGGAGGTGGATGAGGAGAGCAAGCAAGTTTCGTATAGAGTTGTGAGAGATGAGAATGGAAATGTGAAGTTGGATTGTCCGGCGATTGGGAAGCAATTTGCGGCTGAGGAGATTTCTGCTCAGGTATGGGGGAATTGGGGTTGTGGGTTTTGTTTTGTTTTGCGTTTTTGGTAATGGGTTTTTGTAAAGTTTTTGTTGTTTTGGAATTTTAATTACTCATTTTAATTGGTTTATGTTTGTTATTGTGTTCTTTGTGTTTGTGATCTTGTGTTAATGTTTAAATTTGAGTTTGTGTTTTTTGTATTTGGTTCTAGGTTTGTGCTTTATGTTCTTGTGTTGATATTTAAATATGTGATTGTGTTCTTGTGTGTTCTTGTGTGTTCTTGTTCAAAATGAATTAGATCTGAATTGATGTATTTTATTGTTTTTAATTTTTTTTTTCTTTTTTAATTTCGTTAAAATTGATTAAATTTTTTTTTTATATTTAGAAGCTGACATGGCATTTTTTTAAATGCTAATTAAAATTTTTTAATTGGCCACGTCAGCATCAATTTGCCACCTAAGCAATTTTCGTTGGTGGGCTAACGGAAATGACAAAAATGGAACGCATTAATTGATTTAGGGACTAAAAGTGGTAAAATTAAAATATATGGACTAAAATGGAAAAAGCCAAAATGTATGGACTAAAAGTGCATTTACGCTTATAATGAATGAAAAAAGCGAAACTACAATATTACTCCCTCAAGTTTACCATGTGTGCACAATTGGTCCCTCAAATTTGAAGCGAGCACAATTGGTCCCTCAAGTTTTTTTTTTTTTTTGAACAGGGTCCCTCAAGTTTTAAAACTGATTTGTATTAGTCTTTTTACTAACTGCCGTTAATGGTATTACTTACGTGACTAACGGGATAATGACTTAGCTTTATTTTTAATGATATGACATTTCTTTTATTAAAAAATTATCAAATAAATTTCCACGTGAGATGCTGCCACGTGAGATGCTGCCAACAACTTTGCCTGTGGCCACTAGTAAGCATTTCACACTTGTCAATGTTTTTCTTTTTTCTTTTTCTTTTTTGTGCCATTTTAATTACAGCATCTAAAACAAAACTATTTCCTCAATACCAAATTTTTTATCCGCCGTTTATCCAAAAAAAAAAAGTTTCTGATCCGCCACTTTAACCCCACCGCCAGTGCCACCATCCTCTACATGAACCCGAATTGGCCGCAAATTCACACGAAGGCGAAGAAGAAGTGGACCCAAACAACGACATCATTTCCAGCATCAGCAAATCAGGCACCGAATGAACATCCTGACCCAACTTCGCATTCTTACCAGCTTGACCCACCTCAGTTGGCAAGGAGATTGTTGATCTATGCTTGGACCGTATCAGAAAGCTTGCCGACAATTGCACTGGCCTCCAAGGATTTTTGGTTTTTAATGCTGTTGGTGGAGGCACTGGTTCTTGGCTTGGCTTCCTTCTCTCAGCTGCATTTGTCTATTGCTTATGGGAAGAAATCAAAGTTGGGTTTTACATCCTTACCCACTTTCGCGTTTTGTAATTTTTTTTTTAAAAATGCCACATTATTAAAAAAATGATAAATCATTGTTTTGTTAATCACGTAAGTAACACCGCTAACAGCAGTTAGTAAAAAGACTAATACAACTTAGTATTAAAACTTGAGGGACCAATTGTGCTCATTTCAAACTTGAGAGACCAATTGCGCACATAGAGTAAACTTGAGGGACCAACATTGTAGTTTCGCCAATGAAAAAACCCCTTTTGCTCTCTCTTTCTCTCTACTCGCACTCACACCACACAATGTTGACAACGTTTGTTAAATCCAAAGCTAAAGGCGTCGCAAATCTTAACCTAACATGTGTTTAGTGTAACACTTTATGAGGTTAATACAAAGTCACTCAAGGTTAATGAATTGAGACAAGTGTTCACTGTTCACTGTTTTGAGGGAAAATCAGTTTTATGTTACTCGACTGTTTTCTTTTTTTCTTTTTTTTTTGAGAATCATGTTAGTCGAGGTGATACAAAGTCACTCAAGGTTAATGAATTGAGACAAGTGTTCACTCTTCCAAAAATGCTTCCCCAATTTGGAAAGCAATTGAGAAAACCAAACCCCTTATTGCTAAGGGAGCTTGTTACCTTGTTGGAAATGGTGCTTCCATTAACGTATGGGTGGACTCTTGGATTCCTTGGCTAGCTAGGTTTAAACCAAATCCAAAGGATGACTCAATTCAACGAAACCCTTTGATGGTGTCTAACTTGATATCTACCGAGGATCATTGTTGGAATCTACCTCTGCTAAATGAGCTATTTAATTCTGAGTCAGTTGAAGCCATCCAAAAAATATATATTCCTTTGAGAGGCAGAGTTGATAATCTGGGTTCCAGACAGCAAAGGGGCATTTTATGTGAAATCTGCATATAAGGCTAACCAAGACCCTATTTGTGAAAGTTCCATAGTGCAATGGCAAAAAATATGGAAGATCAAAGCTCATGACAGAATCAAAATGTTACTATGGAGAATTGGGTCCAATGTGTTACCAACCAAAAACAACTTGGCAATAAGAATAGGGACATCTGATCCAAACTGTGTGTTTTGTGGCAGAGAACTTGAAACAACAACTCATCTATTCTTTCATTGCCAAGTAGTAAGGGCCATCTGGTTTGGTTGCAGTTGGGGCATAAGAACTGATAAAAATAATATTGCATCAAACGAGGACATCCTCAAAGTGGTCTTGAACTTGGATGAGTTGAGCACACTTCAAATGGCAGTTACTATGGAGGCTATCTGGCATCTCAGGAATCAAGTTTGGCATAATGGCAGTGAGGTGAACATCATTTCTACCATAAGCAATGCAAAAAACAAAGTAAATGAATATCTTAATGCTTTGGACCATGAGCAAGACAAAGATAGGAGAGAGGAATTGACTTCATGGATTCCCCCTCCTAAAAACTAAATAAAACTAAATATGAATGTTGCTATCTCACAGGCTTTCACCTCCTCAGCTGTGGTAGCAAGAAATGAGTTTGGAGAGGTGTTAAAGGTAAGGGCTAAAATTCACGATTTATGCACTCCTACTCAAGCTAAAGCAGCTACAATTTTGTGGGCTCTAAGCTTGGCTATCACTGAAAATTGGTGCAACATCATTGTGGAGGGGGATTCAAAAATATGTTTTGATGCCCTGTCCAAAGCAGAAGAACCATCTGATTGGTCCATCTCCTCCATCATTCGTGATGTTGCTGACATGAGTGTATCTTTTGATAATTGTGAGTTTTGCTGGGTTAAGAGATCTCTAAACTCAGTAGCCCATTCAGCTGCTAAATATGCTATTGCTCTTAAAGTAGGTTTCTTGTGTAATAACTGTAATTTGCCTCCCCCTATCTTGAAAGCTTGTAGGCAAGATTGTTGTACCTCCTGTTGTTCTTAATCTAATGAAATTGCTGATTATCAAAAAAAAAAAAAAAGAGACAAGTGTTCACTGTTCACTGTTTTGAGGGAAAATCAGTTTTATGTTACTCAACCTTTTTTTTTTTCTTTGTTCTTTTTTTTTTTTTTTTTTGAGAATCATGTTAGTCGGGGTGATACAAAATCACTTGTGGATGGTGATTTGACTTTGCAAGAGAGGATATGAGTTCATTACTGGATAACTTAATACGACTTTCATGTGAAATACACAAGTTAATGATGAGAACGAGGAAATTATAATGCACAAATTATCAATTAAGAAATGTAAAGGACTACAAATTAATAAAAAGAACACGATTGCCAAGGGAAATTAACATAACAAGCCTACAAGCTTAAGAGACAAGGGTTTACTTGATTTGCCTACATGCCTAGATAAAAGTCTCTTGATAGAGATTTGAAATTTTTTGTTGTCTCTATGATGATCAAGGACATTTTTCTTGAAGAAACGTATCTTCTGTTGAAAAATTGAAAAAAGTTAACTTCAAACAGATGTATAGAATATGTGACCAATAATTCATTTGTTTAAATGCACGGTTTGATGCAAAATATTCAAAGCCCTTATTTTCTAAAGTAAGAATTGAGTGTTTGTTTTTAATCCCTTATACAAAATGAAAAAATTAAAAACTAAAACAAAGTGACACCATTGAGTTTGAATTCGGGGTTTAGATGTGTATAATTTTGCATTGTTTAATGAAAATATGAAATCTTGACCCAAATCTGAGAGGAATTTTGGGTTATTTCAACCTAATGATATGTCATTTTATGCCATTTGAGTCATTGGATTTGAAAGATATAATCAAATTGGCATACGTTAATCTTGTGCCTAGCATCAATTGCACTTCTTTAGAGCCGATTGAATTAATAAAGAACGTAGAAAACAGAAGCACATAGAATCTAATTAGTTTGTAATTGAAAACTGTACTTTTATTCTTTCTAGGGGTGGATGAATAGAGATCATACGTAGGTTTGAGGAAATAGGACATGTATACTTGTCTAGCGCATTGCTACTTTGTACTTTCATTCAAATTGTGATTGTTAATATTAAGTTACGTTTCTAAAGGTTCGTAATCCTCGTATTTGAGAGGGAAAAAAAATCAAACAAACAAAATAAACACGTGCATAGCATACGTAACTAAACTAGTGTTGACAATTTTTTTGCATAAATACAATATTGTTCTGTAGTTAATTATTACTTCACACCCAAAATTTTCTATTAAAAAAAAAACACTTCACACACCCAAACACTTTTAGAAGAAAAAAAAATTACTTCACACTAAACACTTAAAAAAACAATATTCACATGCTTTTGGCCAATCTCCATTGATTTACTATTTGTAGTATTTCTCGTAATGTTAACTTTGTGGCTCATATATTAGCTCGCTATGCTAGACATATATCTTCTGATATTTTTTGAATTAAGGATTCTCCTCTTGCTTTGGAAGCATTGTACTCTGATTTGGCTTGTCTTGATTAATATAAAATCTTTTAGTCCGTTTTCCCAAAAAAAAAAACATTTCTAAATAATTTGAACAAATTTGCCTCGTCTCAAATCTCAACAAAAATTTAATCAAGTAAAACTAACTAGAACCATATTACACCCAAATTATTTTACATATTTTGACCAAATGTAGTTATGGACGTGTAAGGAGTGTCCTGTTTCGGTTTATGACCAATAATAAGACATTTGTTTACATACTTAAGCTTTCCCTTCACATGCTTTGTTGGATTAAAATTGAATGCGGAAACATAACTCTTTAGCAACTATGGTGCATGATGAAAGCCTAGAAAGCAATTTTGAAGGAGAAATGATGTGCTATCTCTCTGTACAATTTTAATTTATAACATTTGAAGTTAGTTTTGTTAAAGAGAGAGGAGTATGAGTAACCACCAAATAACTTTTGTAACCAGACAAGAAAAAAAAGATGCTATCACCATAACAATGGGCGCAAATGAATGTTCTTTAGTTGTAAGTATTTTTTTTTTTTTTGGCTGAATCATTAGTTGTAAGTTTTATCATATCAATAGGTGGATCTATATCTATATGAAAGTGATATTCCAATCACAACTTATCACGCTAGTAATTGTGAAAAAGATTATGAAAAATTTCGCATCCTTAACATTACTAAAGAAGAAAATACGGTGAAGAAGATGTTCCAACTTCCAAGAAGAAATCGATTACTCAAATGTATTTCACAGTTAGATTTCAAGCTGGGGAAATCCCCTTCCAATGTGTGCTTCAAGCCTCTTGGAAGCACTTACCTGTTGACCAAATTGAAGTCTTCTTTGGCAACCCCAAAAGTATCAGGCCAAAAGTCAAGAAGTCAAAGCACTGACATAGATATTCATAGGAACATGTTAGGTTAAAATTGTAATGCAATCATTTTAGATAGAATAGGCCCGAGCTTGATAACAATGCCAATTACAATTTAAGCTATTTTAACTTTTAATATTATGTAAAAGAGAGAGACTAGAGAAATACAGCAATACTGACAATTTAAATGGATAAACTATGCTCATGCATTATTCAGGGATCTATAGCTCTTCCTTGATAAAGAGAATGCCTGTTGGTCTGATTTTTTTACAAAACAACTCTCCAAAATTTCATTGCAGCGAAGCTGGATTTGGTTTCCTCTCCAAAACTATTCAGGGATCTACTGCCACCACTTCTTCCCAGACAAAGATATAAGCTGTTGAAAGAGAAAATGAAGAAAGAAGTGAGTAACTCCACAGGTATAATTCTGAAAATACTATGTAAGACATAACACACCACTGAACTTGCATTAGTATCACGTGGAATAAAACAACCAACAGGGATGTTACTGCCATACAAGGAGCATAATCCAGGCTTTCATTACTAGAAGTTGGGGACGCAGCATAGTTCTTGAATCACAAAACAAAATTTGCCTTTCCTTCACTGTTTCCCCAGATTCAGGCTTCTAAACTTAGGATTTATCACGGTCTCTAAAACTTAATAGAAGCTTGTTATCAAATATTATTAATCAATCACAAGTGGTACTCACATTAATAAACATAGTGAACATGGTTTTAAGCAAACCGCATTTATAGCGTACACATTGAGGTAGGCAATTTAGGCTACTGCTTTAAGCCACAATCAAATCTATACCTCCAAATCATATTCTATGAAAGAATAATCAGAGCAAATAAATGAAAGGAAAGTGGACTGGAGGAATCCACAGTATAGTTAGTAAGAAGGTTTGGAATCAAACTTAAATTAGCTTTATCATTTATTTTGATTTGTAAAATTCATACTCCTTATGACTTAGGAGTCTATCAAAATTAAGATATCTTAGAAATTTATAAAGATAAGCAAAGAGCCTTGTAGCTCAACTAGTGCCTTCCAATATTTCCAATGGAAACGTTCAAAAATATATATATATATATATAAATATATATATATATATATATTTATAGTATCAGAACAATTTATGTGGAAACACATAATCATGCAAGCAACTTCAATTAGAAGCAATAGTTTTAATTGAGGGCAAAAGGAAAATAGCGTTCAAATCAGCATATGAATGATTCTTGAGATATCATCAATATTTTGAAAATATGGGCTTTGTTGGAAACCTTGAAGTTAATCTGATCAAATCATTAATAAAAAGGGCATAGTGCCATATTTGGAAATCAAATTAAGCTATAGCAATTATCAGTTGAGATGTACTCTAATGCTAACTCAAAGCACCTTGCAGTAACCAAATCAGTTAATGCTCCCATTTGCAAACAAACAAATAGGAAGAGAATTACTAAACCTAAACCATTCTACTCTTTCCTCCAAAAAATAAGAATAAATAGAGAAACCCCATTCCACTTCAATTATCAACTGTATTTTGTTTTTGAGCATATGCTGTATATTCACTTGATTTAAAAGTGTATAAATGCCCAACCGATAACATCTAATCAATAGAGGACTGACTGAATTTGGAAGTTTAATCTCAAAGATTTTTTTTTTTTCCCTTTAATTTGTGAGTTATAAATGCACCTAGTGAATTTTGAACCCACAACCTGATGCTGGGAAAGTGAGAGGCTGTGATACGGTTTAGAATTAGAAGGAAAGCAAGTTGCTTAGAACACATTGATAGGTGGTTAGGCACCTCAGCAAAGAACACAAAGTTCCCAAATAAAAGCTCTCAAGGCATATTGTCATTCACATGTACAAACTGATTTACAAAGAGCTTACATTCTGCTACTTATACTAGCTGTTTGGCATTGGCAGCCTCTAGATGGCTGACAAATGTCAAAATCCTATTGGCCAATGCTTAAGAAATCATCTAACTAACTAACTAATTAGCTACAAGAAGGAGGAAATGTCATTTGAACCAGAGCTTTGGGATTTGGCATATCGAAACAAGATTTGCTTGCATATTTTCAGTATAAGATCCTGAAAAGCAAATAAAATCCAGGAGCACCAATAGTATGATGAGTGTCTAACTATCTATGAAAGAAATGGCCATGGATGATAAAAATATAAAGAAATCAAGTTCAAAAGAGTTAATTATTTTGGCCTTAAATCAACTGAACCTAAAATTTTGAAGGAACTTTTATGTAGATTCATCTATGATATATTAGGCCAGGTATCGAAGTGATTGAATGAACCACTTTTCAAGTTTTGGCATCCTCAAAAGAATTAAACATTCAGTGCATTAGTTAGTGAAAAAAATATTCTACGTGCATTATTCACCTCCAAGAAGTTCACTGGGAGTTAAACTTCACTTGATTGGGGAATTGGAATCTCTTTCAGTGTTTTTGGATCTTTTATATTCAATCAAGGTCGAAGGTACTGGAGTACAAAAGTTATGTTGGAGGCCATCTATTCAAAAGGGTTTTGAGGTTAGATCTTATTATAGAGTCTTAGTTCCCTCTGGAGGTAAAAGCTTCCCTTGGAAAAGCATTTGGAAGCCTAAAGACTCCACTAAAGGGCCTTTTTCCTCTGGGTTACTTTTGTGGGGAACATCCTAACAGCGGAGAACTTGAGGAAGCATAACATTATCTTGGTAAGTTGAAGTTGTATGTGCAAGAGGGATGAGGTATCTGTGGATCACTTGTTGTTTCATTGCCCTATTGCAAGAGAATTATGGGAAATGGTCTTCGCCTTTTTCGGGATTCAGTGGGTGATGCCTAGGAGGGTTATTGACTCATCACTGAATTTGTTTTTAGCTATTCAGCTAATAAGGAAACAAAAAATTGATGTTTCAACCAAAGGTAAAAAGCACCTCAGCTAGATATTTTCTGTAAAAAGATCAAGGATGAAATCATTTCAGAGCACCCAGAGTCAAGGAAAAATAACAATCATGTTGAACAAGCTCTTTCGTTTAAAGATGCTCTTAAACTACTTAAACAACACAACATTCAAAATATCATAATAAAGGAGAAACCCAAATAATTGCTAATCATTTGTGGGGTAAGAGTAATCCTTGGTGAATATTTAATTAAATAAGATGTTTGGAATCTTTAAGATCAGTTGCATTGGTAAGAGCAAATTTGTAGGGAAGTGGACATATATACTAAACATATAGCATGACTAGTGTCACAAGTAATTTAGTACTACAATATGATAAGGCAATTTGACTAAGCATACTGACTTTGAACCAGCTCAAGCCCAGCTGAAATTCATAAAATTGATGACACTAAAACACAGGTGTCATTGACATTCACTTCCAGATGAACTTACCAGTTCTAGATATAATTGTAATTTCTTGGGTTAGCACAAACATATGCTCACACACAAGAACAAAAGTGGGTGGGTAGGCTCACAACATAAATATATCACTAACCTGACGAGCAACCTGTGCTAGTCGCCGACTGTCTCGAGATGATTCTGCTACCAAGGAATTCTGTGGCTCCAGAGAACCATTCTGATTGTCCCCAGTGTTTATATTTAAAGTTCCATTGTCAAGAGATGAATCCCAATCGGGGCTGCTTAAAGAATCCTTCTTGCGTTTTCTTCGGAATGTGTACTTGAGAAACCTATTATTTACAGTTTGACTAACCACATCATTTGAATCTGATGCTTTCAGATCTGAATTAACTAAGGACTCGTCAAATGTCTCAACATCTGCTCTGCAACCCTGAACCTCTGAATTCTCAGCTGATAAACTTTCCTGAATTGTCATATCCAATTTATTAATTGGTACTGTGTCGTTGTTCATTGTGTTTTCAACACTACAAGGCTTCAGAAAATCCACATCATTTTGAGTCATGTCAATGGATCCCAAATGTGTACCAGTTGCATCTGAAGGTAGAACTGGGCCCACAGTGGATACTGGATCCTTTTGACCTTCATTCTCAGTTATCTTAGAAGGATCTTCTACTGCTTCATCATTGTTATCAACTGAATCTGGAGAAGTTTTGGAGCTAGAAAGGTCAGACGCTTGAGGTTTTTCCATGAGGTGATCAGCAATAGACATAAATGAGGAAGGGTCTCTTTTTATACATCTAGCTCCTCGTTTTCTTTTCCTGCAAAAGGACGTAACAATCTGCTCTTGGATATCACTTGTGTCTGCCTGCGTTACTTTCAGTTGATCTAGGTTCTTCTCTTCTACTCCACTATTCTCAACGTCATGGGTAGGTATTACACAAATCCCATTACCTTGTTTAAATGAGGGAGCTTTACATTTCTTATATCTACCAGCTCTTTTCCTTCTTTTTCTACAAAAGGATTTAGCATCCTGCACTTGTATATGATCATTATCTGAGTGCATTACTTTAAGTTCATCTTGGTTTGTCTCTTCTAATCCAAGCATATTGTCAGCCTTATGCATAGATGTCTTATACAACCCTTTAACTTCCTCATCTCCTCTGGTAAATGCTTCATTTTTCACATCATCTACTTGTCCAGAAAATGATAACTTTCCATCCAAGAGGTACTTTTCAAATGCACGAATTCTCTGGGTGCATCCATTTCTGTACAGCTCAGGTTCTTTGCTTCTCATTACTATGGAGGCAAAATAAGGGTTAGGAAGATAACTATTATCCATATGTGAATCATTTGCACCATAGCACTTATTGTCCTCATATGTCCCGTTCGAAGTCAAGCTCTTCATGCCAGATGCTGTGGCTGGTTCATGTTGTGAATCAGGTATGGAAAATATAGACCCAGACGTCATGAGTCTATTCTCTTGTGGTATTTCTTCATGAATAGCAGTATCACCCTCTAAATTTTGTTCATCCAAAGGCTGCTGTTGGTTTTCTGTCACCTTCTCCAACTCTGCCTGCACTTCTCTCAATTCTTCTCTAAGGTCTCTTACTATATCCTCAGCTTCCTGGAGCTGTGCTTCAAGCTCTTCAATTTTCTTCTGTTGGCTCAAGGACGTCATCTCTGCTTCAGTAACCTGTAAATATGGAAAAATCAGATAATGTTGTATCTTTTAAGTGTAGATTCTACAGCCAAAAAACAAAAATAAAGTAGATAAAGACAGAAAAATGTTCATGGGTTATCTTAGGACAGATTTGACTTCTCAGTTCAAAGCAATCAATTAACCACCAGAAGTAGATGTAGAAAATTTAGATGGTTGAACACAATTTTAAATTTCATAAAACTCTTTCTAAGTCCATGTGACAAATCAACTTATCAAGTCTATGAAGTTTAATCCAAAGTGGGACTAGGCAACCTAAAAAGAACCTTAATCCTTAGCAAAATGAACTAGCTCAAATTTCATTAACAGGATGATAACTTAAGTATGCTATCTTATAGCCGCACAATAGGTTGCTCTAGCCAGTTCCCCATTTCCCCACTCTTGTTTTCATTGTCCCTTTCACACGAAATTTGCACCAAAGAAGCTGAGTATGTACGTAATAGCCACAGCATGTTCAGCAACTCCAAAAATGCATGCAATAGCTGCAATCTATGTTAAGCAACTCTCAATGTGTGTCAAAAAGCAGGTTTTTTAAATAAATAAATAAATAAAATATTAGGCGACAAGAATGAAACAAGACATTAAACGCCAGCTGCAAAACAGCGAAGACTACCCCCATTCAACTATGGAAAATAATACAGAGAAAACAAATTGCAAATTACTTTCTTATCAAACGGAAGAAAGAGGTATCAATTTGACTTGTTAAATACACCATTTGGTAGTCAAGTATATCTCAAAGGAGTCCACTTTCAAAACTCATAAGTAACTCAGAAAGTGGAGTTCCCAATAACACATTTGTGCCCATCGATCAAATGTTAAGAATGAACTACCACATTCCATCAAGCTCACCAAATTTTAGGGGTGGGAGAACAGATTATATGACTTCTAAAAGCACCACAACACAGCGCGATACTGTCTAAAAAAACGTTCATTTATACGCAATCCACAACACAAATTAACACCAAAAATGCAAAAAGCATCCCAAAGAAACTCTACTAAAGATGAGAACTTTCACCACCAAACAAAGATTCACGCCAAACCCACATCAGAAAACGCAGGAAAAATCAAGAACCAAACAAGATGTTCACATCAAAAAAATGAAAACCAGGAGAGAATCAGAAAGCAACCCCATTTGAACAAAACCATTATACCTTAGAATCCAACATCTGTTTGATCCTCAAGAGCATCCGAAGCGCCTCTTCTTTAGTCGAAGAAAGCTCCTGCTGAAAACGAAGTGCTTTCCTCTCTGACACCATAATACGCGCCGCCGATTCTTTTGCCGTGTTGAGTATTATCTCCGCATAGGCTTTCTTCAAAGCCGTCAGTTTCTAACCAAAAAGAAAAAAAAACAAAACAAAACAAAACAAAACCACCAAACAAATTAAGCAAAACCCAATACAGAAAAATCTCATAGGAAACCAAAAGAACAAACAGAAAGAAGATCAAAATCAAACCCCATTCAAACATTTGTAATTTTTTTTTTTCGAAAAAAAAAAGAAAAAGAAAAGTGGTAGTTGATGGTGGTGGGGGTGGTGGTGGCAGTGGTGGTTTTCAGTTGTGGTTGGAATCAGATTCAGTTAGTGGTAGTTTCGTAAAATTTACCTCAGAGTCTTCCATTTTCGCTAATGCATAAAAAAAAGAGTGACTTTGGGGGGCTTTGGTCTGAGAAGAGGAGTTTAGTTGAGAAGAGAAAGAGAAGAGGAGGGAGGTTTGGTTTGTTATGTTCCTCTCTAGCTTTTGCAGTAGCTGTCTGTCTGTTAGGAACTGAAAGCCTTGTATGTTTTACTAGATTGCCCTAGTAGCATCCTCGTATTTACGAAACTAACAAAGAAACCTTAACACCAGTTTTTTTTGTTTTTTTTTTTTTAAATATATTTTTTGTTTTTGTTTTTGTATGTCCTATTTTAATCTTAATAGTTCATCTATTTAAATTTCACTTGCTTCCAAAAAAAATAATAATAATAATTAGTGTCTTGAATCGATGATATTAAGAAATTATTATGGAAATTTGTTCGATGGAAAATATTTTTCGATCCTAAAATACTTTTAGGGGAAAACATTTTTCGGAAAATAAATTATTTTCAAGTGTTTGATTGCATTCCTGAAAATACTTCGAAAATATTTTCAAGTGTTAGGTTGCATATCTGAAAATACTATAGAAAACATATTTTGAACTACTTTCTTACATTTTCTCATCTCTCAAGCATATATATAATATTTAAAAAAATTTAAATAAAAAAAATTGTAATCGATGATTGGCGGCGATAGTTGGCCACCAGAGACTTGGGATGGTGGTTGGGTGGCAAATAGTGGGGTGGGGGCTGGAAATTCAATTAATAACTTTTGAGTGAAGCATAAAATGGTTTATGAAAAATAAAAGCATAAACTAATTTCCGCCATAAGTATTTTTATTTTACAATCAACCAGAAAAAAAAAAAATGTTGGTTGACCTATATTTTCCATCGCCTCAAACACTTATAAATGTAAAAAATTAAAAAAAAATAAAAAGAAGGTATTTTCCAAAAATTAATTTACAGTTGAACCATACACATAATTGGATACCTAGAAAAAGTATTTACCATCAAATGACATTTTTTAAAAAATTACACTTTGAACCTTATATTTTATGGGATTTAAAATAAATGCTTATAGTTGCAAAATTTTCAAATTAATTTTTGTTTTTTATTTTATAAAAAGATGGTAGATAGTAGGAGAAAGTGGTGTGAATTGAAGTACAGCCATTAATACCATAAATGACTTCAGGCTTTCAATTGAACCTTATCATGAAGATTTAAAAAAAAAATTAAATTAAATGATAAAATTTCATATATGGCATCCGCTTAATGATAATTGTTCATAATCATCAAGTCAAAAATCAATTTATTTTTGTGTAAGCGAGGTTCAAATCTCATATTTTTTATTAAACGACAAAAGACTTTATTAATTGAGATAACTAGAACCCACCTCATAATTTTGCTATTTTCAATCAAAACTTAAGCTTTAAAATTGTATCGAATTAATATTCATAATCAAACTTGAAAGTTAGGAGTAAAATAAATATGAAAAGTTCATAACTCTATTTAAAACCAACAAAACTATAAGATTTAATTTGTAATAATCATAAATTTCAGAAACTAATTTAATCCTCTTGAAATTATATAGTTAAATTAAAAATACTTTTAGGGTTTAAAATGTAATTTAACTCTTCTTTCATTTTTTTTCATTTCCCTTATATTTTGGTTTTCACTATGGGCGCGCGTAATAGAGAGTGGGAAGTACTGGTCCCACCAAATGGTCTTGTAATGGCGATGACGTGGACGGCTTGGATCTTACACGTGGCTCGATGCATGTAGTTAATCACTTAAGTGGTGAGGTTTTTGAGGGCTGAAGTGTGCTTTGGGAAGCGCAATGTGACAGTTGAGCGGTGGTGATTGCTGGCCTACGGTGGGGTAGCACAACAGAATAGTGTGTCCCAGTCCGGAAACGGTTTTCAGCCTTTTCGATCGCAATAAATTCCACTAGTCTCATCACACGTGCTCTACATATGCAATGTGACTTTTTTTTTTGGGTTTAATGTAATTTTTCAATTTAAATTTATCTATTTTTAGTAAAATTATATAAGAATAAATTTTTAAGAAACTAAAATTTAAAATTTGAAATAGATTAATCGGTTAGATTTAGTATAGGCTAGTGTAAAAAAAAAAGTATTTAACGTGTATAAGATATATTTAAATAAAGGTCATGACTCGAAGAGTGTGAACTGTGAACGATAAGTGATATTGTCACGCCCTTGGATGTGTGAAATTTCACAGCAAATCAAGCTACTAATGTGTGGCGTTTCAGCTTTCACATGGAGGTTTACTTTGAACTTTGAACTTTGAAGAAGCCTAGCATGCCTTTGGCTCTAATTTAAAAAGTCAGCTTATTTTACTATTTAACTTAATTTTACTACTATTTATAAGCTCCATTGCACTTTTTGATACTATTTATGGGTCTCACTATACTATTTCAGCTAACTTTTATCTTTATCTACAATACTTTCAGTAAAAAGTTTTCAGTTTCAGCAAAATAAGCGGATCCCAAACAGACCCCTAGTTTGGTTTATTTAACAAAAACCAAGAGTATCATTTGGATTCTTCCCGATTCTCATTTCTAGAGTCCGTTTGGGAACAGCTTATTTAATTAAAACTGAAATTTTTTTGCTAAAAGCATTGTAGATAAATGTAAAAGTTATCTACAGTTTCGGCTAACTTTTATCTTTATCTACAATACTTTTAACAAAAAGTTTTCAGTTTCGGCAAAATTAGCGGATCTCAAACAGACCCCTAGTTTGGTTTATTTAACAAAAACAAAGAGTATCATTTGGATTCTTCCCGATTCCCATTTCTAGAGTCCGTTTGGGAACAGCTTATTTAATTGAAATTGAAATTTTTTTGCTAAAAGCACTGTAGATAAATGTAAAAGTTAACTGAAATAGTATAGTGGGACCCATGCATGCATAGTACCAAAAAGTACAGTGAGACCTATGAATAGTAGCAAAAATAAACTGAATAGTAAAATAAGTTGGCAAAAATAATCAATGTCAAACACACAATTAGGGTCTGTTTGGATATCACTTATTTTATTGAAAACTGAAAACTTATTGTTGAAAATATTGTAACAAAATAATTTTTAAAACACAAAACACTATAGCAGTGAGTGATTGCTATGTTTTCTATGGGTTTGATGGTCTATGAACAGTGCCGTGGGACCAAAAAAAAAACGCAAAATGCAACTTAATTGCTAGGCAAACGCACCCTTAGTTTCTCTTTTTTTTTTTTTTTAGGATCAATATCTATTTAAATTCACAAAAAATGCTTAATGATTGTACACCTTTTATGTGACATGACTATGATACAAAATGGCTAGACATTTTTTACCCTCTGAACAAATTTCTTTGTGTGAGCTCAATATGAGATAATCATAATTGAGGAAAATATTGGCAAATGTATAAATTATGTTACTACATATCTATTGGATCACACGTCACATCACATGTAAGTCCTATCTCATATTCCTTTTACTTCGGGTAGTATAAAAACACAATGTGCCAATAATTACTCATAAGTCATGCCTTAAGAGATCAATAGTGGCGGGATTGAGAAGTTATAAAACTCATGGGCGTGGCTTCTGTCCAGTGCCTGCAATACACTAGACTCGTTGCGATCATAACATGTGTCATGATCGCAGTGGGTCTAGTGTCACTGGACACTGGACAGAAGCCGCAATCGGACACGTGTCATGATCGCAACGGGTCTAGTATTACAGGACACTAGACAGAAGCCACACCCAAAACTCAATTCATTTGAATGAATGACTTTGCCCTTTTTACCATCTCAACCCCTTGCATTCAGAGTAAAGCATCTAAAAAAATTAGATTTTAGCAATTCAAAACACTACTGTATCTATTTTAATAACCCACTTTATAATACACCCTAGAACAAAGGTTTTATATTAACATTCAACACATTAAAATAATATAAAATGTTGGAAAATTTAGATCTCAGTTGATAGAATTAACAAGTTTTAAACCCAAGTTGTTAATTAGATTTATTATGAATAAAACTTGTTAAAACAAACAAACATCAATATCATGTCAAAATCATGCACAACGGAAAAAAGTAAATAAGACAGGATATGATGATCTAGGAAAACCAATGAAACAAACTAGTTTCACAATAAAAAACCTGGGGGAAACCTTCCCGAAAAGCAATCCACTATAGTAAAGAGAAGTTTCAAATCTAGTACAAAACTTTTGTCCCTAGACTCTACAATCCTCGTAAATGAACTTACAACAGAAATCTTCTATCGCTTCAGAACCTCTGAACTCTTCAATATATGAACGCCACACTTTTTGATGCATGAATCCCAGTACGTGACTAACCAAAGATGCACGGCTCTCAGTACGTGACTAATACACCAACTTGAAAAAGATTGTTGGCTGCAAAGTTCTTCACTTCATCAACAATGGAGATCAAGAAGCATTTGGTTACAAAACCCTAAGGCGCAAAGACGCAGTAGCTTCTTTTAGAGAGAATAAGGCATCGGTCACCTTTTGCATATGTTCTCCTTATATTCTCTTATGTGACGGCCTCTAAAATAAGCCTTATATATGTTTAGGGTTGTGAGAAAAGAAACCCTACACAAATAAAAAAGCATGGGCCGAATATCAGATCTAGAAATCTAAATTTCGTAATTCCCGATAGATAGTATCTGTCAAGCCTCATTAAACTTCGATAGATAGTTATCTGTCGAGTTTTAATGAATCAGCACTTCTTCACTTGTTTTTTAGACAGATTTGCATGGTTTCAATACTAGACTTGAACTCTTGTTCCTTGAAATATTAAATACATCCTAGATCTACCCAAT
Source organism: Notholithocarpus densiflorus (assembly GCA_030021035.2). Classification (NCBI taxonomy): domain Eukaryota; kingdom Viridiplantae; phylum Streptophyta; class Magnoliopsida; order Fagales; family Fagaceae; genus Notholithocarpus; species Notholithocarpus densiflorus. Next base: position 915,631 of record JARYZH020000032.1, on the reverse strand, counting down.
TACAAGTAAAATGCGTTTTGTCAAAAGATTAGCCAATTACATAAAATAGTAACATATGTTCCTGACATGTGAATCACATATGTCCCAACAATCTCCCACTTTGGCAATCTGTGACAAAACCACAACAAACAAATGAAGTATGAGAGAAGTCATAAATCACTTAACTCATAATCGATTGTTAAAAACAATAAAATCTACCCTAATACAAACTCTTGAAAAATTTTGCAAAAAGATAGTTCATGGCATGGAAGACTTTGACAACCTGTATTTCTGAAACACTTTAAACAAAACTCATCACGACATTTTAATGTGAAACATAAATAATAGATTGCATACAAATTATAAGAAGCATGTGCATAAAGAGAGAAAAAAAACAACACATGTAAGGGTAGGTGAAGAAGACATACATCATATATATATATATATATATATATATATATATATATATATATATATCAAAAATAAGCACAATGTATGTAAACATGGTCACACGACCGGTGTACAAGAAGAAGGAAGTAAGCACTCCTCCTAACAAGATGAAACGCATTTCCCCCTTACAAGGGCATGTATTTCTCCCCCTAACTTATAGAATCTTAAAAAAGAAACCACAATTTCTCCCACTTTTTGTCATGATTGACAAAGGGTACAAGAAACTAGAAAGCTTCACCCGAGAAATATAAAGATGATTAAGGATGATCAAGGGGGCACAAAGAATCCATAAAAAAACATGAATGTAATGAAATAAGATGCTATGGATGACAAGATAATAGAAAGATGCAAAACATGTGAAAAACAATGCATGCAAGAGGATCTCGATCGATCGAGAGGTGTCGAGCAACTATCAAGATGACCTTGATGGATCGAACAGCTATCGAGAAGCTATCGAGGAGACAAAAACTTTCTCGATGGATCGAGAAGCTGTCGAGAAGCTATCGAGATTGCGATAAAGAAAAGTTGAAGAGCTCGATAGATAAGGCAGGTGTCGAGGAGCTGTCGAGGTTGCTTAAAAACAGTTTTTCAAAAAGAGAAAAACACAGACATAAATGCAATCAAACATGCAACTCAACCAAGAATCCAAACAACATTTTGACCTCTTAAAAACATCTCTCAGCAAGAAACATGTTAAGCGCATAGATCCCAAAACACACACACTAAATAAGTCTAACCAATTTTATATTTCAAAAATAAGTCAAGACAATTTAGTGAGTATACATTAACATATGTAAACCTTGTGATGGCAAAATCACATTGTACCTGAACATGTATCAAAAGTAGCAAAGAATATTGCGTGTTGTGTATGAAAAACATCGCAAGATTGCATAAACGTCTACATGTTATGACGATTTGAGATATGAGAAAATCACTTTTACTCACACACAATCATAACTGTTTGATGGGGACTGTCACCTTCGAGATATATCGTATAACTCTCACATCTCCTAGAATACATGCTTACAATTATATTTAAAGCATTTTATTCTTTTTGCTTTTTATTTTCTTTGCATATTTTTCTTTTTGAGCAAATCATGCATGGACATATAAGAGAGAGAGAATAAATACCCAATTATGTTAAGCATTTGACATTCCACTCTTACTATGCCAAAACATACAAATGTTATTTGATGATTGGCGGGCAACAGTGGTGAGATGGTTATTTATGTATTTCTCTTAGGATTTTCTAGTTCTTCCCGTCAAAAAGAGTGATGCGAGTGTTAAGTACAAGAGATTACTTAATCTTACTCATCACAAACACGAGCCACAAAGCTCACTTACTTAGTTGTGCATAGAGATGCTCATCTAAGTTACAAGAGATATAAAGTTTAGAAAATTTTGTTTCAATTGTCATCCAAGGTACACAAGTACCAATATACACAAACACACTGTTTTTGTATTTTTCTGATTTTTCATTTTTATTTTTATTTTGAAAACTAAACAAAATAAAAACTAAACAACCAAACAAAAATAGACAAACAACATGAAAGCATGAAAGAAAGATGCATATGCATGAAGGCATGATAGAAAAATGCAGATACATGAAAGCATGATTTCAAAAGCAGATAAGAAATCAAGCAAATAGAGTCCTACTTTAGATATAAAGAATTAAAGTAAAGGACAACAAAAAAGACAATTAAGTCTTAGGCTCCTTTCTCACCCACACAGCACGAGTCTTTAGCCGTGAAGATGAAAAGACACGTGTCCTAGTATGTCTACTAAAGGACATAGAAGAATTAAAATTCTCCTGAAATTGAGTTAAAAAGCTCAAGGCTTTTAACAAATCTCCAAACAATGGTGTAGGTCCTTCAAAGTAAACTTGTGACCATTTGGACACTTGATTTTGAGGATACAACTTAAAACAATTAGGACGAATGTGTCCAGAAACACCACAATGTTGACAAACATGAGTAGCTTTAGGACTACTCGGCTTCCTATAAGGAGGTTTAACCTTAGAGGTTGACAAAGACCTCAACTTAGGACAATTTGACCTAATATGACCAACAATATGATAATGATGACAAATGGGGACAAAAACAGATTTTTCTATCATCCTAGAAGGAGTTTTAGACATAGGTTTAGAAATTTCAGCATTAACATCAAAATTTTTACCATTGTCTATCCTAATAATATTAGCCTTCAACTCTTGATTATTCATTTTAAATGGAGGAATATAAAAATCTTTTTCTTTTGAGTTAGGCTCAACAACAAGTTTGACACTAGTTAAATTTTCAACTTCAGTTTTAAATTCAACTAGTTGCTCTTCCAAACTCTTAATTTTGTCTACCTGAGATGAAATTTGATTTTTAAATTTCTCATTCAAATTATTTGCTTCATCCAATTTTGCAATCAATTCATCTTTTTCAAGTTTGACCTTTTTAAAATTAGCTTTTAATTTTGTAGAACATTTAAGAGATTTCATACAAAAATTATAAAACTTGCAATAGGCATCTTGAATATCATTATCATCATTCAACACAAGATCATGCAAATCAAAGTAATCAAGAGTTTCCATGATAACGGGGGTCAAGGATCACACTCAGGAAATTAATCCAATTAGAGTGTACCTTCTCTGATACCACTTGTTTGAAAATTTAGATCCCGGTTGATAGAATTAACAAGTTTTAAACCCAAGTTGTTAATTAGATTTATTATGAATAAAACTTGTTGAAACAAAAAAATATCAATATCATGTCAAAATCATGCACAACGGAAAAGTAAATAAGACAAGATATGATGACCTAGGAAAACCAATGAAACAAACTAGTTTCACAGTAAAAAACCTGGGGGGAAACCTTCCCGAAAAGCAATCCACTATAGTAAAGAGAAGTTTCAGATCTAGTACAAAACTTTTGTCCCTAAACTTTACAATTCCCGTAGATGAACTTACAGCAAATACCTTCTACCGTTTCAGAACCTTTGAACTCTTCAATATATGAACGCCATCTTTTTTGATGCACGGATTCCAATACGTGACTAACCAAAGATGCATGGTTCCTAGTACGTAACTAACACACCAACTTAAAGAAGAGTGTTGGCTGCAAAGTTCTTCACTTCATCAACAATGAAGATCAAGAAGCACTTGATTACAAAACCCTAAGGCGCAAAGACGCAGTAGCTTCTTTCAGAGAGAATAAAGCATCGGTTACCTTTTGCATATATTCTCCTTGTATTCTCTTATGTAACGGCCTCTAAAATAAGCCTTATATATGTCTAGGGTTGTGAGAAAAGAAACCCTACACAAATACATAAGCATAGGCCGAAAATCAGATTTGGAAATCTGAATTTCGTAATTCTCGATAGATACCAAGATAGATAGTATCTGTCGAGCCTCGTTAAACCTTGATAGATAGCTATCTGTCGAGCAGCTGTCAAGCTTTAATGAATCAGCACTTCTTCACTTGTTTCTTGTACAGATTTGCATGACTTTAATACTAGACTTGAACTCTTATTCTTTGAAGTATTAGATACATCCTAAATCTACCTAATTACAAGTAAAGTGCGTTTTGTCAAAGGATTAATCAATTACATAAAATAGTGACATATGTTCCTGACATGTGAATCATATATGTCCTAACATAAACAACACAATAAAATAATATATTTAACACAATAAACAACAACCACAACCATCAATACATTAAAATACTTTTTTTAACACTCTACATTAAAATATTATTTTTTGTTTTGAGTTTTGAGCTACACTACTATAGATAGTAGCCCACTGTAGCTAAAACTCAAATACTTTTATCTTTATTTTCTTTGCTGTAGAAGTTATTTTAAGGGGATTGGTTGCTAAATTGACTTTTAGTCAATTTAGCAACCTTATGCTAATGCTTACGAGCATTCACAGTAAGGGAGCTAAAAATTATAGCTTTTAGCAACTTAAAAAGCAACTTTATTCATTTTAATAACTCACTTTACAAAACATCCAACATCAAAACATCTATATTTTTAGCAACTCATTTAAAATAATATAAATAACTCATTAAAATAATGATAAACAACCACTACAAAATCCAAACCAACAGCAACAACCACCTCTACCGCCACCACCGTCGTCCCACCAGCCACAACCATAAACAAGAACCCACAACCTGCAACCCACTGCCAGCCACCACCATCACCACCACTAGAAAAAAAAAAAAAACACCACACAACCCATTACCACCACACCCACAACCGGCACAAAACCCATCACCACCACAAAAGAGAGAGAGAGAAAAAAAAAAAAAAAAAAAAAACCACAAAACCCATCACAACCACACCCACAACCGGCCACAAAACCCATCACAACCAAAGCCAACAAAACCCATCACCATCACACCCACAAGCGGCCACAAAAAACATCACAACAACACCCACAACCGCCCACAAAACCCATTACCACCCCACCCACAATCGGCACAAAACCCATCACCACCACAAAAGAGAGAACAAAAATTGAAAGAAAGAAAAAAATAAAAGAAAGAGAGAGACATATATTTGGCCATATCTTAAGAAATTAAAAATAAAATAAAAAGAGAGAGAAATTTTTTTTTTTTTAAGAGTAGAGGAGAGAGAAAGACATAAAATAATATATATAAATATATATATATTTATATATATATTTTAAGTTTTGAGCTACAGTGGCTTGTTATCTTTGACAGCCCACTGTAGCACTATTGGTATTTTTTTTTAGATATAACAACTTATAGTAGCTTTGTTGTAGCTTACATTTTGGTGTTTTAGTTGCTAAAATAGCATTATAGCAACTATACCTCTTTTACTGTGAGTGTTCTAAATATTGGTTTCTCCACGTATAAGAAGCTATTAAAGCCACACAAGACACATGTAGATGTTTTGCAATATGTTCATATGTCTTTAAACTTATCCAACCACCAAATTCTACACCCTTATAAAATCTTGCCAAAATATAGTATAAGTCTCAAAAAATTTAACTCATGAGTGATTTCTGTTTCTAAAATTTAAAGTGATTTTTTTTTATAGACTTTTAGTGCATAATGTGTCTAACTGAGCGATAGTGTGTCAAATTTTAGTTTGACCAAGTCATATATGGGATCAAAAGCGATCACTTTAAATTTTCATGACTAAAATCGCTCATGAGCTAAATTTTAGGACCAATAGTATATTAATTTAAAGCAAAAAAAAAAAAAAAAATCTTATTAGGAATTTACCTAAAATAATCACTAACAATTTTCACATATTTTAAATTTCTATCAAATGTGGAACGCTAATACATATACAAGATTGCATTTAAATCACTCACCGTGTAACACTACAATGTATTTTTTTTTTTTTTTTTAACATCTAAACAAAACCACAAAAAAAAGAAGAAGCATTACTTGGATAATTGGATTATAAGGAAGAATTCGTGCACACGTGTGCACACCCACACATACACAAAAAAAGGAAAAGACAAATGCCAATACCATTTAAAATATTTTCATTCCATGATATGATAAGAGCAGCACAAATGACCACAAAAATCAATACATCGAGAAGAAAACTTTTATTCAATTTTCCCTTTGATTGCTATCATAATAAGACCAAATTACTCATAATCAAAAACTACAAGAACAGAGAAGCAACACCTATTTTTAATACCACGAGTTCATTAGCCTTCCAAATTGTTGCTTCTCCATAATTAACTCAGACAAAACATTGAGGCCACCTCACTGAAGATCGCAGCAACCATTGCCATAATGTTTCCAATACTGCAAAAGAAACAAAACGAACACATTGTGAACAACTGATGAGTAGTTTGTGATATGTCTAGCTGCTTTATAGGCAATTAGATAGGCACGCATGCATGGCTGGACTTTTGAGACTTTTGAGTTTCACAATTTTTGGGGAACTCAGAAATTATTAATATGGCTTATGCATGCATTTATGCACAAATTCCCGGTGGACCTTCATCTTTGGGGTGTTAAATTAATTAATGGATGTTGCATTGGGACAAAGGACTTGTTCTCAAAAAAATAAATCTCAAGTAAAACTGTAAAAGCCCATTGAGCTTCTGACCCTTTTTGCTGTATCTTCAATTATGGACAAAACTTAGGATTTTTTTTTCTGTCAAATGGACAAGATTTAGTTATAGTTTCTTAGATATAATTCCTTCCATTATAATCATACTGAACAATAGCGCCCTCAACCATTGCCACAATCTTGTACTACACCTATACATAGTTTTGACTAATACTATAATTTCACAGGAGGAAATATGATTTATTTTTTAAAAATAAATAAGAGAAAATTGTGTAAATTATCGTTTGTACATGCACGTTGGTAAAAATAGTCTCAAATATATTTTTTTAATTTAATAGTTAGGGTGTTGATCTGATAACTTGACATGATCTGTCAAGTGTACAGTTTATTCATCATCTTCTAGTATTTAAATTAACTCTTTCAAATAAAATTAACCTCAAAGACGGACGAAATTAGCACTGTTCATATCATTCTATAATATAAACTTCCATAAAAAAAAAATTTAGGAGAAATTACACTATTGGTCTCTGAAGTTTATCCTATGTGCGTAATTGGTCCCTTAAGTTTGAAGCAAACATAATTGGTCCTTCAAGTTTTAAACTAAGTTGTATTAGTCATTTCACTAACTGCCGTTAGTAGTGTTACTTATGTGACTAAAGGAACAATAACTTGGCATTTTTTTTTTTAAATGTGGTATGTTTTTAATTAAAAAATTAAAAAAAATTAGTTTCCACGTTAGAAACAACATTCACAACCCAATACCAACCAAATTAAAAAAAAAAACAAAAGTATTTTCTACCCTAGCCGCTACCCCTTGCTCATGATTGGACTATTTTGTTTGAGGTAGACAGTAGTAGCCATTTCTGAATAGCTGTATTAAGATGACAGCATCTCACATCAACAAAAATGTCAGATAAATGTTGATGTGGATATTGAATGAGCTTCCTGTGGCATCAAATTGTCTTTGGTAACTCAACTATTCAGCATCAACCACAAGCAAATAACCCGGGTGACCTTTGAGCATACATGGACCAGTAAGCCCAACTGTAAACAGAGCCTAAACCTTGAAGCAGTGCCATATCCTATAAGGCATTAGACTGTGATGCTGGTCCTAAATTGGATGGATCCACATCCCTGATCGTGACTCTCTCGTATTGGACAGTAAGCTGTGAATCTTATGTTTTTCATCCATGCAAAAGCTAAATTACTATATATATAAAAGGCTAAATTACGCTATCTCTAACTATGAAGTTGCTAGTTTTATTTGTAATATAAGAAAATTTGTAATTACTTTAATTTGTTCTCGAAAAGTTAAAAAAGATATGTTGAATGTTAAAGGGTTTTTAGCTTTCCAACTAATATACTGCTATTTTTCCCTTAAAAAAAAACTAATATAGTCCTATTAATTTGAGTTCTAAAGTCATGCCAATGGCCCAACGTAGTGGATATACCCGACCACTATGATGTGGTTTTGCCTTTGAATCAAGTTTTGCTATTTCAAAACTAGGTTGGGTTGCTATCTAGTGTTTTGTCTTTGATGTGGTTTTGTTTAGGTTTGATCATTGATATGTGATGTTGGATTTGGGAGGAGGATGATTTTTGGGTTTGAAGAAAGGAGAGAGCATATGAGAAAGAGAGAAGGAAGAGAGAGAAGAGAAGAGAAATAATGAGAGAGAGGAGAGAGAAATTTTAGGGTATTAAAAAAGTATTATCCGTACATACCATTCAGCTACAGTACCATCATATATTTACGATGGTACTGTAGCACTATGCCAATTTTTTTTTACACTTTTCCATGAGTAGCCTTCCGGTTGTTGAGAGTTATTGGGCCTGAATGCTAAATTCTGGTTACATTTGGCATATAGCTAGCCCATTGTGAATGCTCTTAGGTCACTAGTTCATCAGTTAAGGTCACTAGTTCATCAGTTAAATTGCATGGTTAAATAAAAATAAAGATAAATTCGAGAAGTCATAAAATAAATATGAATTTTTTTTGTAAAAAAAAGGCATGCCAAAATTACTAATTAATATTAAGTCTAAAAAATAAGCCACCTAAATATAATTCAAACTCAAGGTTTCGGCGTTTCGCAAGTAACAACACCAAAAAAAATATAGAATAAAAGATGTCATAAAATTGTAGCAAAGTCTTTGCTACATTAAATCTTATTACATTATATTATCTCTAGGCATAAAAGTATATCTCAAACTCCAAAATCACGTTTTAACATATTGCATATCTCACTTGTTGGTCTAATATCATGGATTATCTTAGTCAAAACTTGAAACTATATATCTTTGTTAAAAATTCAAGCATTAGCCTCATTTTAAAATCAAATCTCTTGTTTTGATTATGTTCCAAATTCAAAAAAATAGTACTGCAGTTAATAAACACATTAAGATAAATTTATTTAAAATTATAAAAACCAAATGGATCACAACAACCCGCTTGGGTTGTACTCATTGAAAAAAAAACCCGTTGAATTTTGCTATATTTTACCTGATCAATCGTACAAGTATTCCAATTAAACAATCACATCGATTTAGATACCGGTTCACCAAGTTACTAGTCCAATAGATCAAGTTGGATTAGGCTCAACAAAATCACAATTAGAGAAGGACACACAGTAGTGGCTCTAGAAATTTTTTTTAGGGTGGTTATTAAGAAACTTAAATTATACAAAATTTAATAAAGAGACAATTTGAATATATCAACGTCACAAAAAAAAAAAATGCAAATATACAAAATATTACAATTTTTTGTTGTACTAACAAAGAGAAAAAAAAAAAAAAAGACTAATAAAAGATAAAGTGCGAATTGAAAATGCTGTTATGAGAATAATAAAGTAATCACAACAATTTCATAACAAATCTTATGCAACAAGTTGTTAGCCTGTTATTGGTGGGTAAAACATGTCAATTTTGAACCTGAATTAGAGTAACAGCTTACCACACAAGATTTATTGTGAAATTATTGTGAAAATGTTGTGAATGTAGTATTACTCTTATATTTATTAAACTCAAATTCTTATGAGTCTCAAGTAAAAATGTTCAAAAATTTTATTAAGATGGTCAAAATAGGTTAATTTAGTAAATAATATATATTTTTAAAGTATATATATACAATTTTTTCAAGTCAAGGTGGTCAAAAAACATATTAGTTTAAAATAATTATTTATATAAAATTTTTTTTTGACAAGACCACCCTCACACACAAGTAGAGCCACCAGAACACAGAAAATCACGACAAAAGTCACTTGGGTGTATTTGGATACCGCTTATTTGTTGAAAATTGAAAACTTTTTGATGAAAACACTGTAGCAAAATAATTTTTAAATGTGTGAATAGTACTGTGAGACCCAAATTTATATTAAAATCTGTGTTTGGATGACTTTTGTGGCTTCGTAAAAAGTGCCGTGAGACCTACATTTTTTCAGCAAAACACTCAAACGCAGAAAGGAAATGCTTTCCAAACGCACGCTTGGAGTTCAATACTACGAAAGTTTGGTGACCAAACTAATCCTTCATAATTAGGACTTAGAAAGAAATAAAAGAGAAAGAGAAACACTTGCTAATTTTATTTATTTATTTTAAAAAAATGATTAACCGGTACTCGTGCACGTTTTCCCGCTGCAACCAAATAGAGCCTACCGTTTTAAAATTCTGTTACCGCCAATTATTAACGTAATTCCGGGTTAACCCATCAACGACCCAAAAGCCCATAACAGTCACCACCAACAACGGTTAACTTCCGGGTAACAAACTAGTGGACCCGCGCTTTCAACCCGTTTACCCGCCCCGCTTTCTCTTCCTTCTTCTTCTTTATCCACAACGAAAAAAGGCTCCACGTGTCCTTCTTCAAGCTAAGTTCGTTACTACTATTTTCAGCTCTCACTCTCAAAGCTCTCTCTTCCTCTACTCTCTGGAACTTCAATTTCCTTGTCAAAATCAGATTTCAAATCCGTGGGAATTCAAATTCCAGGGAAAACAAAATTCATGCTAACCACGAAATTACGAAAATGACCCTCTCGCCCACTCTCTCTCTTCCCCACACTTCACCTCTCTCTTCCTCTCCGCTCTTCACGTTCCCAGCCAGAAGCCCCAGAAGATTCTTCTTCTTCCACCGGATATTCCTCTCCGCCGTCGACCGGAGATCACTCGCCGGAAAACCGAGAGCAAAGCCGAAGGAGCTCGTCCTCGGAAACCCGTCGGTGACGGTGGAGAAAGGGAAGTACAGCTACGACGTCGAAACCCTAATCAACAAGCTGAGCAGCCTCCCGCCGCGCGGAAGCATCGCGCGGTGCTTGGAGATGTTCAAGAACAAGATGTCTATGAACGACTTCGCGCTCGTGTTCAAGGAGTTCGCGCAGCGCGGAGACTGGCAGCGGTCGCTTCGTCTCTTCAAGTACATGCAGCGACAGATCTGGTGCAAACCTAACGAGCACATATACACGATCATGATCAGTCTGCTCGGCCGCGAGGGATTGCTCGACAAGTGCCGCGAGGTGTTCGATGAAATGCCTGGCCAAGGCGTGGCTCGAACGGTGTTCGCGTACACCGCGGTGATCAACGCCTATGGCCGCCACGGTCAGTATGAGGTCGCTCTTGAACTCTTAGCTAGAATGAAAAAGGAAATGATTTCGCCTAGTATATTAACTTATAATACTGTTATCAATGCTTGTGCTAGAGGTGGTTTGGATTGGGAGGGTTTGTTAGGATTGTTTGCTGAAATGAGACATGAAGGGATTCAACCTGATCTTGTTACTTACAATACTTTGCTTAGTGCTTGTGCTCATAGGGGTTTAAGCGATGAGGCCGAGATGGTTTTTAGGAATATGAATGAGGGAGGGATAGTTCCTGATATAACCACTTATAGTTATTTAGTCGAGACGTTTGGGAAATTGAGTAAGCTCGAGAAGGTTTCGGGGTTACTTAGGGAAATGGAGTTAGGAGGGAATTTGCCTGATATAATGTCCTATAATGTGTTGTTAGAGGCATACGCGAAATTGGGGTCTATTAAAGACGTGATGGGGGTGTTTAGGCAGATGCAGGCTGCAGGGTGTGTGCCGAATGCAGCTACTTATAGTATTTTGTTGAATTTGTATGGGAGGAATGGGAGGTATGATGATGTTCGCGAGCTTTTTCTCGAGATGAAAGTGAGCAATACGGAGCCGGATGCAGCTACGTATAACATTTTGATACAGGTGTTTGGTGAGGGTGGGTATTTTAAGGAGGTGGTGACTTTGTTTCATGATATGGGGGAGGAGAATGTGGAACCGAATATGGAAACTTATGAGGGGTTAATATTTGCTTGTGGGAAAGGGGGGCTCCATGAGGATGCCAAGAAAATTTTGGTTAAGATGAATGAGAAAGGGATAGTGCCTAGTTCTAAGGCTTACACTGGGGTTATTGAAGCATATGGGCAAACTGCATTGTATGAGGAAGCTCTTGTTGCCTTTAATACAATGAATGAAGTGGGGAGTGGGCCGACTGTTGAAACCTACAACTCGCTGATTCATGCATTTGCGAGGGGCGGATTATACAAGGAGTGTGGAGCTATTTTACACAGAATGGGTGAGTCTGGTGTTGTGCGAAATGTGGATTCCTTCAATGGTGTGATTGAAGCTTTTCGGCAAGGAGGCCAATTTGAAGAAGCTGTAAAGACATACATTGAGATGGAAAAGTCAAGATGTGATCCTGATGAACGGACCCTTGAGGCAGTTTTAAGTGTTTACTGCGTCGCAGGTCTTGTTGATGAGAGTGTGGAGCACTTCCAGGAAATTAAATCTTCAGGAATATTGCCCAGTGTCATGTGCTATTGCATGATGCTAGCCGTCTATGCAAAGAGTGACAGGTCAGCATTCATTCAAAATTTCAATTTTTAAATATTTATAAAAACTCACTACAATAACAGTTTCTAATTTCTAAGCTAGCGATTACAATTATACTTGTCAATTTGTATGAATAAGAGAAGCCCAAGGTACAAGTAATCCAAATCCATCTTGTCTATTGGCATGAGTTGTAAATGAGATAGGTAAGTTATTAAGTATAAGGGTGAATGCTGCAACTTTTGAGTGAAATCTGGATTCTATGTTTTTTTTTTGGTGATAAGTGATTCTATGCTATTTTCTGCATTGATGCCCAAACAGGCATACATCCATTACACTACTGAGTCACAATGACCTACATCATGATATGAAGCTTTCGTACTTGGCTGTTAACCATGTGATCTGTACTGTTGTTGTTCGAACAAGCTTTAAGAAATGTAGTTATAGTATCGTAAAGTATGTGTTTCTGGTGCATTCATGTAAATAAAATAACAATCCAAATTTTGTGGGGGTTCTACACTTCAACTTCAGTCAAACATTGGTACTAATGAAGCATAATTTATTCACGCAATTATGCAGATTCTACAGAAATGAACCAATCGCCCATTTGCTTATATGGTGTCTTACCTCTTGAATTCTTTGCTTTCAGGTGGGATGACGCCTATGAGTTGCTGGATGAGATGCTGACAAATAGGGAATCAAGTATACATCAAGTGACTGGACAGCTGATCAAGGGAGATTATGATGATGACTCTAACTGGCAGATGGTAGAGTATGTCTTTGACAAACTTAACTCTGAAGGATGTGGTTTGGGAATGAGGTTTTATAATACACTTTTAGAAGCACTTTGGTGGCTGGGCCAGAAACAAAGGGCCGCAAGAGTGCTCAGTGAAGCATTAAAGAGGGGAATTTTTCCTGAACTCTTTCGTAAAAACAAATTCGTGTGGTCTGTGGATGTACATAGGTATCACAATAATTTTTTTATCTTCCAAGTGTTCTTTGAGTTAGGCTTGTTTTAGTCTCAATGTTGACCATTTTGCAGAATGTGGGAAGGTGGAGCATATACAGCAATATCAGTTTGGCTAAACAATATGTATGAAATGTTCATGAATGGGGAAGATCTTCCTCAACTAGCAAGCGTTGTTGTAGTGTAAGCTGCCTTTTCTTGCTTATGATATGTCTATTTTTATTTCTTCAAAACACATACCAAATACAGTGGTGGACGAAGGGCAAGGGAGCTCATACATGTTGGGTTGGACTCACAGATTGTGTGGTCACCCTGATTCAGTACTGGGGTGTGCTGGGCCTGACAAAACAAGCCTAAGGCCTACAGTGCTGTGGCAGAGCTATTTTTTTTTCTCTCATCACCTCAACCACACGCATATACACATATGCATTACACACAAGCCTGAAATGTTGGCAGTTTTGGCTTACATTACTGAAAGTCTGGGTAGTAATTGACTACAATTTTTTAAATTTGTTACATGCAGTTGGCCTCTGCTTTGGCATTTATTTGGTAGACAAGTGATTTAGTATAGGTTAAATCCAATAGAATGGGTACTTGGCAAAGGTGAACTGGCCATGGTTTGGCTATTATAGGCCAATGCACAGGCTTAGATACCACAAATATGAATCTTGTAGTCAGCATGATATGCATGGAAGTTACTCATTGCTCCTATGGTGGTAGGTCCTTATATAAACAATGCTCTTTTGCAATATACAATTCAAATAACTATGGTTGGGATAATTTTAGGTTCTTTGCTTTATATATGTGAAAGTTATAAACTATGGTACCACATTATGATTTTTAATATTACATTTTTTTCTTTTCTTTCGGGAAACTCTGCATGTGTCTGTGCTTAGTATCATAGATTTTGTTCATAGCCAATCCCAAGCCCTAAAAAAAGAGAAGGATTGTGGTAGGTTGATGGTCAGCATCATATTCAGTCTCTTTATTATGACTGTAACTACAAATTCAAGCTAAGGTGTCCCATACTAAGTGACATGTTGCATCAAATCCCGGATGCAGTGAAAAGTGGGCAATGTTTAGCTAGGGTGTTCCTGTAAGCGATGTAGCACATTGATGTTTAAAAGCTTGGGTGTAGTGAGAAATAGGTGAGAGTTCTTGCTCTTTGATGGACGGGTGTGGGTAAAGAAGCTAGTCCATGATATTAAGATGCTAGTAGATTCAGTGACTAGAAGGAGAATAAACATAATATGCCTTCAAGAGACTAAGTAGTGAGTAGGTAAGAAATCTAGAGAAATTAAACATACGTGATGTAGATTATGGCATACAGGAAAATTTAAAATTAAAAATGGGGCAGAGATAATCATAGCTAAAAGTCTTAAAGAAGAAGTTGTTTAGTTTAGGAGGGTAGAGGATGGAATTTTGTTAATAGAACTTGTTTTATGAGGAGAGAATTAACATAATTAACATAGATTATGGCTAAACAATATGTATGAAATGTTCATGAATGGGGAAGATCTTCCTCAACTAGCAAGCATTGTTGTAGTGTAAGCTGCCTTTTCTTGCTTATGATGTGTATTTATATTTCTTCAAAACACACACCAAAGAGATACAGTGGTGGAGGAGGGAGAAATCTAGAGAAATTAGACATACATGATGTAGATTATGGTATACAGGAAAATTTAAAATTGAAAATGGGGCCAAGATAATCATAGCTAAAAATCTTAAAGAAGAAGTTGTTTAGTTTAGGAGGATAGAGGATGGAATTTTGTTAATAGAACTTGTTTTATGAGGAGAGAATTAACATAGTTAGTGCATACGTTCTTTAATAGGATTAGAAGAATCAATTAAGCAAAAATTGTTTAGCCAAAGTGAAATTAGACTAAGCGAGTAGGTGAGAAATCTAGAGAAATTAAACATACATGATGTAGATTATGGTATACAGGAAAATTAAAAATTAAAAATGGGGCAGAGATAATCATAGCTAAAAGTCTTAAAGAAGAAGTTGTTTTGTTTAGGAGGATAGAGGATGGAATTTTGTTAATAGAACTTGTTTTATGAGGAGAGAATTAACATAGTTAGTGCATACGTTCTCAAATAGGATTAGAAGAATCAATTAAACAAAAATTTTGGGAGGAAAAAGATGAATTGACTCAAAGGGTACTAAACGGGGACACAGTTTTTTTTTAGAGGAGACATAATGTTCATGTTGAAAAAGGGGTTTGAAAGATTTCATGCAGGCCAGCGGTATGGAGTGAGGAATGAAATATGAATCAAGAGATGTTATTCTATATGTTGTAACAACATATGATTTCATGTTAACAAACACTTGGCTCAAGAAAATGGATTCACACTTAATTACCTTCAAAGCATTACAAACACTAGTTGAATAGATTTCATCTTTACCCAAAAAGTCTATCATAGATGTTGTAAAGATTGTAAGGTGATATTAGAGGTCTGTTTGGTATTGTTGTAGGAAGTAGAGCTATAGTTGTAGAGTTTTTATGAAAACAAGCTTTAACGAAAAAAAGTTCTAGCGTTTAGAGTGTTTGAAAACTATATTGATAAAGTGTTATCACTGTTTTGAAGTAGTTATTTCCATTTGGTAACCAAATTAATAAAGAACTTTTAGATGTGAGAAATGATTAAACAGGATACAGTTAAAATGTTTTGTATTATCAGTGCTCTCTCTCTCTCTCTCAAAGTGGGTGGTCATTGAGTTTCATTTTGAAAAATAAGTATGAATATTTATGTCAATTCCTTATTTTTATTAAAAGCTGGAACATTACTCTAAAGAGCTTTAATGCAAAAGCTCAAATTTTCAGCTTTAGCCTAAAGCTGGTTTTCAGCTTTAAGGACCTTTTTAAAGATCCTTTGCGATTTTCTGCTAATGAGTTTTAAGAATCTTAAAGCTCTTCTCTAGTAGTGCTAACATTACCAGACAAGCTCCAACATAGGTTGGTAGTACTAATTATTTGTACTAGAAGATGAAAAAAAAGAGATGTGAACCCAAGAATTAGCTGGTGGGGTTTGAAGAGTGAAATGATTTGTGTTTAAAGATAAAATTATTAAAGAAGGCAAGTGGATTTTAAATGAAGATATTGATAAGATGTGGTTGAAATGACTAGTTGTATTAAGAGAGTGGCAAAAGAAGTACTTGGAGCATCTAAAGGATTTGGACTACCAACTAAAGAGACTTGTTGCTAGAATTAGGTGTTTCAAGGCTTCAAGCACAATTAAATGAGAGAGAGAGAGAGAGAGAGAGAGAGAGAGAGAGAGAGGGAGGTCTAAGAGGCTAGATTTATATATATAAACTTGCTAAAACAATGGAAATGAAAACAAGTGACTTAAATTGTGTCAAGTACATTAAAAATGAAAATCAAAGAGTGTCACTAAGGAAGAGGAGATTAAAAAAGAGGTGGAAAATTTATTTTGGGAAACTTATCTATGAAACCCATACATGATATTGGAGTGAACTGAGTAACCCACTTGAGGATAGAAACCGAGGGCTTGTTATAAACTATGATGACCTAG
This sequence comes from Notholithocarpus densiflorus, assembly GCA_030021035.2. Taxonomy (NCBI): domain Eukaryota; kingdom Viridiplantae; phylum Streptophyta; class Magnoliopsida; order Fagales; family Fagaceae; genus Notholithocarpus; species Notholithocarpus densiflorus. The sequence continues at coordinate 898,825 of JARYZH020000032.1, read as the reverse complement.
GTAAAGGATGCTTCAAGAGGATGAAAATTGTAAAAGTCATGGGACTCGATGAAATTCCCATTGAAGTTTGGAAGTACTTAGATGATGTGGGTGTTGCATGGTTGACAAACCTTTTTAGTAAGATCTTAAGTGTTAACAAAATGTCTAGCAAGTTGAGGAGAAATACTCTAATACTTATATACAAGAACAAGGGAGATGTTCAAAACTGTACAAATCATTATGGAATTAAGTTTATGACTCACATTGGGAAATTTTGGGAGAGAGTGATTTAACATGATTGAAAACACAAAACAACAATATCAAAGAATCAATTTGGCTTTATGTTAGGTGATCTACAATGAAAACTATTTTCTTACTTTGATGTCTAATGGGAAAATATAGAGAAGTCTGTAGAGATTTCCATATGTTTTTTAATTGGCCTAGACTAAACGAATGGTATCGTACTTAGAGAGGTTATGTGATGGGAGTTAGAAAATAAAGGAATTCCTTTGAAGTATATTAAGTTGATTAAGAATATGTATGGCGAAACTATAACTAGTGTGAGAATAAGTGAAGGCATCATAAATGACTTCCTCTCACTATAGGCTTGCATCAAGGATCAATATTAAGTCCATATCTCTTTTGCGTGGGTATGGATGAGCTCACTAGATCAATTCAAGATGAAATACCTTGGTGTACGCTGTTTGCAGATGATATAATTTTATGGATGAAACTAGATGTTGGGTTAATGGCAAGTTAGAAATTTGGAGAGATCTAAAGACTTTCAACTAAGTAGGATTAAATCATATTGCATGGAATGTAAGTTTTGTAAAGTGGAAACTAATGTGCAGAAGTTGTAATATTTGATGTTCAAGAGATGCCAAAGAGTGATTGTTTCGATATCTTGGATCAATAATTCGTAAGGATGGAGAGATTGTAGAGGACGTGAATAATAGGATAAGAGCGGAATGGATGAAGTGTAGAAGTGCATAAAAAATATTTTGTAATCGTAGAATGCCAATTAAATTAACGATAAAGTTTTGTATGATTGCGATGTGACTGACTATACTATTGAATGTTAGGTTATTAAGAAGGAACATGTTCATAAAATAAGCGTAATTGAAATGAGCTTGTTAAAATAGATAAATGGATATATAAGAAAAGATAGGATTAAAAATAAAAATATTGACTTAAAATAGGGGTGCCCCTATTGATGAAAATATGAGAGAGTTACTTGAGATGGCTTGGTGTTGTAAAAATGAGAGGATTAATACATCAATGAGGATAAGAAAGTTGATTCAAGGTTTTTTTTTTTTTTTTTTTTTTTTTTTTTTTTTTAAAGGTAGAGAAAAACCTAAAGTAACATTAAGTAGAATTGGTAAACAAATGACATGTCAATTAAGTAGGTAACAGTTATGATTTTGGATATTATAGAATGGCGAAAAAGAATACATGTGGACAAAATCTTGATTAATTTGTTGAGGATTCATAGTCAACTCCACTAGGTCGTTCTTTTCTTTCGAGGTTGGGGGTATAGAAGGTCATAATAGATTTAACTTAATCATGTCAACAAGTTTACTAATCTGAAGAAAAGTTAAAAGCATAACATTTTTGCCAATTGAATTGCTTAACTCAAAACAGTTTTATGATTAACATAGAATGCCAATTAAATTAAAGATAAAATTTTGTAAGACTGTGATATGACTGACTATACTCTATAGTACTGAATGTTGGGTTATTAAGAAGGAATATGTTCATAAAATAAGCGTAATTGAAATTAGATTGTTAAGATAGATAGATGGAAATATAATAAAAGATAGGATTCAAAATAAAGATATTGACTTAAAATAGGGGTGCCCCTATTGATGAAAATATGAGAGAGTTACTTGAGATGGTTTGGTGTTGTAAAAATGAGAGGATTAATACATCAATGAGGATAAGTAAGTTGATTCAAGTTGAGGGAAAAAAAAAAAAAAAAAAAAAAAGAAAAAAAAAGAAAAAGAAAAAAAGAAGGTAGAGAAAGACCTAAAGTACATTAAGTAGTAGTAAACAAATTACATGTCAATTAAGCAGGTAACAGAGGTTATGATTTTGGATAGTATAGAACGGCGAAAAAGAATACATGTGAACAAAATCTTGATTAATTTGTTGATGATTCATAGTCAACTCCGCTAGGTCGTTATTCTTTTCTTTTGGGGTTGGGGGTATAGAAGGTCGTAATAGATTTAACTTAATCATGTCAAAAAGTTTACTAGTCTGAAGAAAAGTTAAAAGCATAGCAGTTTTGTCCATTGAATTGCTTAACTCAAAACAGTTTTATGATTAACATAGATGTATTTTCCATTGATCAGGAGAGGGCAGATGGAAAAAAGCTCAATTTCACGGGACTTTCCCATTGCAAAGGCTGCCTATTCATTTCTGCAGGATAAAGTGTCATCATTCTTTTCTTTCCCAGGCTGGAACAAGGGTCGGATTATCTGCCAGCGATCACAGCTCAAGCGGATTTTGTCGGGCATAGAATCATCCTCAGATGGGTCCAAAAAAGACAGAATAATTGATTTGAGTAACTCCCCCTTTAATCTTCCTGGAACAAGAACTCCCAGAAGTGATGTAATGAATGGTCACGAAAAAGATGCTGACTCTGAAAGCAGAATTATGACAAGAACAGAGATGATACCAAGCACAGTTTAAAAGAGAGATTGAAATGCATTCATCAGTGTTCAAGGGCTTGATAAAAAAATCTTGGCCTCCCTATTTCAGTTAAAAAGGAAGAGGAGGTGAACATTTGTGAATGAATTTGCTGGAGAATGTGTTATGGTCTTCACAAAGTTAACAATCAGCTTGCCAGCAATGGAATCATAATGTTACTTGCAGGATAACAGGTTAAAGCTCAGTTAGTCACTATTAACAGCTTGATCAAAATTCAGTTTTGTTCCCTGTATTTAGCATTGGGGAATTTCAGGTGATGAATAGCATTGTGATTTTGTAGCTTTAGATTATTCTTTTCATATGTAAATGTACATTATATATATTTTTTCCACTCCTAATATTTAGAATAGTTGAAGGGTCAGACAGGTTTAAAATGTATTAACTTTTATATGCTTAAATTCGGAACAGAGAGAAATTAGGTTTTTCTGAGATCAATCTGCTGCATAATCTGGAGGTTAATGAAGAGTATGAGGAACTTGATAATCACAAATTAATTTTAACCTTTTGCTAAACCAAATCTGGATTGTCTAAATAATTTTAACCGTTGGCCATGTGGCCTCCACTTCTGTGTGCCCTAGGAATTAAGGGCTATCTACGGTATCAATTTAGGGGCATGTGTGCCCTAGTACACAGGATTGCAACCCTATATAAAAGAAAGGAAAATATAAATAAATATATATATATATATTATTCCTTGCCTTGTGCACTCAATTTTTCAAGGACGAATATTTCCTGTCAACTAAAAAGAGAGAAAGACTGTCAATTTCAGCCGTTGGCCAATCATGGAGCACTAATATTACAAGATTTGGAATACAAAGACTATCCAAGGGAATATAGTGAAGATATAATTTATATAGAGATTCTTGATCCAAGTTTTAAAAAATTGTTACGGATATCTTAATCTTAACCCACTTTACCGGCTCTGAGTGTTCTTTTAATTGTTTATTATACAAATACATGGCAATAAAGAAGGGACAAGATTGGTTTTTGAGAACAAAAGATGGGAGAGGCATATACTACCAATTTTACCGCACAACCTAAATTTTTCTTGCCTAATTTTATTTCCATTGGACTAAACATTTAACCTTATGCTTGTTTTTTTCTTTTTTGATAGAACCTTATGCTTGTTGAACCTATTCTAGTTGAGTTTTTTTTTTTTTGTTGATGAACCAGAGGTTTTTATTAACACGAAAAAAAAACAGCAACTATACTGAAGGATTACGAGTCTCAGCTTCAATCACAGACACAAAGCAAAGAGGTTCCAAACCCACATCAAAAGAACCAAAAGAGTTGTTCAAAATTTGCTTCTCTACCCACCCAGCGTATACAACAATTTGAGATTTAAGACTTTAAGGCTAACACATCGAGACAAATGGATATAATTCTCCAAAGGACATCCATGTTAGGAAGTATCAGCGCATCAATACAGGCCTTTTGAGTCACTCTGAATGCAGATGGAGTCAACTTCTAGGTTTAATGCTAAATTGATTGGCCCAATTTATAGCTTCAGCCTCTGCTTGGAGAGGGAGAGTGGTATTCACTCTTTTCGAACAAGCAAACACCACTTCCCCTCTCCAATCTCTGGCAACAGCTGCAATAGATGAACTCTCAAAATTGCAAGCTGCAACTACATTGATCTTGATAGAGTTCCTATCCGGTTTAGTGGAGCCTTTGGCCTTAACACAAAGATGGTGATAATTAATCAGCAAGTTGAAATTTTCCTCGTGGCTAAACTAAAACGTCAAGTTGATATTTTCTTTTTATCTAGTCCATTCCAAACAGATTTTAAGAAATGGACAGAATCAAATAAACTGTGGACATCCATGAGAAAACATTTGAACACAGGAGGGTTACTCCAAAAGCAAAATGACAAAGGGGTAACTGTAAATGCAAAGCAATTTGTAGATTATGTAAGTTCACAAGTGCAGATATTTTCAGTCATAATCGACTTTTCTTGGAGCTAAGCATCTTCATGTACCTACTCTCAACTTTTTCCTCTAATATGATTAAAAGGGTGCCCACCATATCCTATTTTTACTTTTTTATCAAAGTTGGATTATTATTATTATTATTTTTTGGTGAAAATCAAAGTTGGATTATGCTTTATATCTGGAGTCACACTCTTATAGTCACATCCCATCCAATACTATTTTTTCTTAGTGGTTTATTGACTTTTACCTCTCATGCTTGTCTTATGTAGTACTTACAATTCAATTAAAGTGCTAAGGTTTTTAGGTGTCACAAACCACATCAAAACACATCTCTCTCTCTCTCTAGCACGTGTTCATGTGATGTGCATAGTGCACACATCTCATATTCCATAATGCTAAAGTAAAAAAAAAAAAAAAAAAGTGAACTGGTTATACTTTCTTTTTCCTCTTGACTTTATGAATAAAAATCCAGGTAATGCATGCATGATGGCTTTGTAGTTTGTACATCTTTCGTTATAGAAAGAGAGTTCATTTCTTTGAGACTAAGAAAACAAACACTTTTGCTGCATAATAGCAAAAAAGAAAAAACCAATGAAACAAAATGAGTTGGTATTGATACAGTAAAAAGTAGAAAGGCCTTAATCTACGCATGTAAGACCATCCAAAAGCCTAGAAGTCAGAATTTGCGATTCACACGTTTTTTTTATACCTTAGTTGGTTCATTACTTCATTTTGCTTCCAAGTTTCAATTAATTCCTTTGATGTTTATGGTTTACCTTTAATGATGTCTATGTGGTTTTGGTTCACCTAAATAGAAAAAGAAGAAAAGTTCTTCATAGCTCAAAGAAGAAAAGAACGGAAAGGTGCATATTTTGTGGATCATGTAGGTTTATCCATTGATAAACAAGATTGGAAACCGGCATTTATTGAATCACATGTATCACCATATCTACTGCAGATTATCTAGTTCAGTTTTGTCATTGCAGAATGTTTCAATATAAAACTATGATCTATGAATGACATGGTTGGACATATCCGATCTAACTTATTTATGACAATATACGCAATACGTGACGTTCATAACATGATGCTGCTTGACCAAATTTTAGAAAATTTTCCATTCTAAATCCAAACTTATCCAAATCTGCCCATTTATGTTGTTATCCGGAGAGGAGTTTTAGTTTAACTAGTTTTTTTTTTTAATGGTATTTCCAATAGAAACGTCTAGGATTTAAATTCTCCTTACCTAAGTATTGAATTATACGTATGAGCGCTTCGAATCGAAAAAAAAAAAAAAAAATCCTTATCATGAGTGCGGTTGAACAAGTCAGACTAGATCGGATTAACCTAAATTAAATATCTAAAATAATCTTTAGCTTGGATTTAAAAAAAAAAACTTCAGTAAAAAAATTTAAGGATTATAGTTTTAAAATTGTTGCAATCTAGATTCTCGGTGAAGTAATGCTACAAACATAATATTTTTAACAATAAATTTTAGAAATATTGAGTTGTCAAGTTGTTAGTGATTTTCATTTGGGCTTATCACTACCACCATTTTATTGTTTACCGTTTATAATCTATCACCTTGATGGTTGAGAAAATTTTTGTGAAAAAACTGGTGACTTTAGACTATGGTTCTCAGGTGCCTATTAACTAACCGGGTTTTAAATTGAACTTTTTAAAAGTAATTTTTTAATATATAAATTTTACTTTATTCTAGACGTTTTATTTATTTATTTATTTTTTATAATTTACCTGATTTTCAAAAGGCTGAAAAATTAATTTTACCAAGTGGGTACTAATAATCAATTAAAACTTAAAAGCAATTGAAGCTCACGTGAGTTACTCTTAAGATCCTTTTTCCCCCTTCATGTGGATCCTAGTTATTTTAAGGCAATTTTGGTATCAAAATACCACTTGCCATTCATAAAGAATTATTTTAAAGTCTAGGTATGTCTTAAGTACAACTAATATAAAATCTCATTAAATATAGAGCCGTGAAAGGTTTAACTTGTACCAAGTAGAAACTAAAAGTTAGATATCTATATAATTGAAATTTTACAGTTATATTTAAAACTAAAATTAAATATATGATCTCTATTTTATAATTCTTTTTTTTTAAAAAATTGTATAATAACTTATTAAATTTACATATTCAACATGCATGCAAGTCATACATGAATATTTATGTGAACTCATGTGGGTCTTCATGAATTAGGATAACAATTAATCCTCATATATGGATTTGTAAGTGCATATATAATATGTACCTTCAGTTTATGGTCATGTCCTAGAGGATATATATACTTCTTCTCTCTGCCGAACTTCGTGTCTTTCTTCCATGTTAAAAGTAAGGTAATTCAGTTGCCCATTATTTAGCTAGACAAGCTAAGTTTGGCAAGGAGTTGCAAGTTTGGTTAGAATCTATTCATGATCATATAACTTCTCTTGTAGGCTGTAGCTCGTGACTCTGTAATATTTTCCAATCAAATAAATGACCTCTAGGTAAAATATATATAATATGTACCTCCTCATTTAAGATCAAAGGAAATATTTGCCAAGAGTGTGATTTAAAAATTTATAAAAACCTTTATTTGAGTGAGTGAGTGAGTGAGAGAGAGAGTGTGGAACTTATACAAAAGGTCAAGATGGACAATGGAACCCCACAAAACCTTATCTTAGCTTATCCTACCCAGAAGCAAAACCCACCAGTCCACAATGGAAGGCCATTATATTTAAAGTGTACGGCCTGTAAGAGATAACAAAAAAAATCTTCTTCTTCGTCCTGTCATGTGGACAACAATCGAATATGCCAAGCCGACGGTCCATACTCCATAATACATTACTTCCATTTCTCTTTCCACCTATAATTTTATTTTGCTGTATATATATCTTCAATCATTTTGTGTACACTTGATTGTTAAGAAGCATGGGGAGTCGGGCACTTCATTTAAGATGTTGTATTTGTGTAATACTTGTGTTATACCGGTATCGTACCAGTTGTTTTATGTTATAATTTTTAGAAATTGCTCGTGTTGTCGAGTCATACCTGTATTCATGTTTGTGTCCATGCTTCTTAGTTTTTTTTTTTTTTTTTTTGAGTAAACAGTAATACTTATTAGAACATATACGAAAATAATAATATTAGTATTTTAAATTAGATTTATAATACATTACATAACCAGAATATAACTACAAAATAGTCTAACTTTAATAGTTGTACATCACGTCAATGGCCAATTTTCTAGCAAAGTTTTTATGAAAACTTTGGGGTTGGCATTTGTTTTACATGGAAAAATACAAAGAAAAAAAAGTTGTGTGCGGTTCTTGAGAATAAAAGTTTGATCATACATAGTTATTGGTTTAGCTAACATTTTTTTTTTTTTGCTTAATTAAATTTGCTCAGACAAGATGGGTTTGTCTAGATTCATGTGACTGGATAAAAAATGTGGGTCCATATAGGATATTTATATATGTTGGTGATGTGCCTTCCCATGTGCTGTGTTTCTGAACTTATATTCTGATGCACAACTTGAATTTCTGGTGGTTGAGTAGTTATAAGAGGAAGTCATATCTGCTTTTTATTTTATTTTCACTACTTTGCTTTGTAAAATTAAGAAACTATTCCAAATCCTTGTGGACTTTTTACTACCTTCTATGCAATATCATATTTACAAAAAAGTTAACAGATATCTTAATAACATTGATTTACGAAATATTTTTAGAAATTTATAAAAATGTTAAGAAAAAAGTAACTCTTTTTTTTATAATTTTTTATATTTCTCATAAAAGTGGTATCAAAACTTTCATAAGATAGTCCATTAACAAATATCTTAAGAAAATCTATTAACAAAATCCATACTAAAATTAAGTGGGATCTCAAAATTTAAGGTCCTAGAGTATTTTGTAAACCAAGAAAAACTTCATTTATTTATTGTTTTAATAAGTTGAGTTTCAATCAATACAACGTTAATGGAATAGAACTCAATCTTGATGAAAAAGAAAATAAGATCGAGTCATTGGACATATCAAAGATATTATGCATGATCCCCATAAGGCCTCTATCATGAAAAGAATGATACTAGAAATTTTGACTGTCAAAATCAAAGAAAAAGAGTACGACCTTTAAGGTGATTATCACAACCAAAGAAAAAAAATTAGAGAAAAGAGATTAAAAAAAATTTTGCCTCTAGAATTTTATTGTGAATGATAAAATTCACATGATGGTTTTCCATGCAAGAAAGTGACATTTTGTTGCACTACTTTAACCAAACATCACTTTAAAACTGTTGGTCTATTATATGAGAGTTGTGAAATTTTGTAATAATTAGATGTTTAGTTATGGTGACCAAAAACATTTACAATAAGATTTGTTATTATTATTATTATTTTGATAGGAACAAAAAGATTATTTATTATATACGTTCATGTCTGAAATCGCGTTACAACTTAAGACATGAACCTTTAGACAGCTTTTCACAAAATTTGTAAAAATTAGGTCCTAAAAGTTGTAGATGTGTCAAGTGACTCAGCTTATGTATAGTGTGAAACTCTATTGCTAAAATATCAAATGACTTATTAATTGTTAAGATCGTTTACTTAGTAAGTCTCTATTACCTAAATTTTAAAATTTTAAAATATTACTCCAAATTAGATTCCATTAGCAAAAGTTTCAGAAAATTTGAAATAAAACTTATTGTTTAATTTAATTATTTTGATCATCTATCATTATTTTGTGTTAGGATCTTATAAAAATTACATTACATCCTACATATCATGATTGCGTCGGTGACTCAACACTTGTACTATGAGGGCGTTTGGATAGGAATTATAATTCCTGCGGTTTTTTTTTTTTTAATCCAGCGTCTCTTGCACTATTCATGGGATATGAACAGTGCAATTAGGCAAATGCACAGTGATTTCATTAATGAACAGTAACCGGAAAATATTTTTTTATTATTTTCAGTTTTCAGTTTTCAGCAAAATAAGCGGTATCCAAACGCACCTTACATGTCATAAAATTTTGTGTACTTTTGCCATCTGGCTTATAACATATTAAAATGGTTACTTTTATTCTAGGTGAATATCAATTAAATTTTAAGTGACTAACTAATTATTATGATAGTTTTGATAATAAAACATTGTTCGATAGTCGAGTCCTAAATAAATGATAATGGGTCGCTCGTTACCACTACCAATGTGCTTCCCTTTTAACAATAAAATATACTAATTAGTAAGTAAAATAAGATAAAATATAGGTAGAAAAAGGAAATTGAAAATATATGGAAAGAAAAAAAAAATTCCTTTACAGAGGTAGTACCTTAGATCATAAAGCATCCAACACCAACAATGAGAGATGCAGTGGTGAAGAAAGAAATACAACAACAATAATGTTGACAAAAAAAAAATCTAATACCACAAAAAAAATGCATAATTTTTGTCACAACTCTTCACGCGATAAATTGTGAGTACTGAAAAAAAAAAATCGTTTATATGAAAGTAATAGATAGTCAATCATAGTTTGCTATGTAGGAGAGTTGTAATAAAAGTTGTAAATTTATTTGTGGTACTAGAAGAACTTTAATGTTAGGGAAATTATTGTGTACTCCCAGAGTACCATAAATGCGTACTCCTTACTCTCATATGAATGGTGGGTTTCACTAATAATTTAATTAGTGGAACCTACCATTCATGTGAGAGTAGGGAGTATGCATTTATAGTACTCCGGGAGTACCTAATAATTTTCCTTAATATGTTAATTGTGACATGTTACCAAATACAATTGCAGATGTGGAATTTCTAGAGACAATACAAGCATACCAAAAGTTTCTAACAAAACTGCAACCTCAATAACTTTTTGCCGCTTCTGAAGGAAGCTAATCCACCAACACATGAATTTAGTCTTCGAAATTTTAGGTAAACATGCCTGTAAACCAACTAGATTTTAGGTCTCTAGGGACCAAATTTGTAAGACAAATCGTTTTCATATTTAACATGCAGCTCCAACTTGAGTCCAAAATGAAAAACAAAAGGGGTGCTAGCTTTTCCGTAGATAAGATTACTTGGAAATCCAGAAAATTCGTTGAATAGGAGTGAATGTCTCTTTGATAGATAGGACCTAGTGTCCCTAGTTGTGATGAATGTCCCTATAACCCAAAAAGAAATCAAAATCAGCATGACCTGTTTAGAGTTTATTGGTGCTTTGAAGCCATGGTTGTCTCTCGCTTAGCTCTCGTTATCTCTTTTTACTATATTATAGAGTTCACTAATTTTTCTATCAAACATGTTGGGGTACAAATGTGTGACCACATGAGATTTTGTGAATCCAACAGCTAGCATGTACGATTGATGATTCCATATCCACACATTTTTTGCTACAGAACTATAGAAGATGCCATCTTGCAATAATCGAAGAACTCCCAACAAAACTGAAGAAGTTAAAAAAATATGTCAAGACAAAAAAGTCAATTTTAGTTTCTTGTGTTGACATGAGACAAAGTTTAATCATGTATGTGGCTGGGATATCATTCTTATCTATAAGGCTTTGATTGATTTGGTTATGGAAAAGTGGAGAATAGAAGATGTTTAGTTTTTTCTTATGTATGTTTGGTTGGGGATGAAAAATGTTGATAGATAAAAAACTCATTTGTTTGGTTGAGATGAAAAATGAGAGGATAGAAAATGAAATTTGTATAAATAAACTCTCATGACCCTATTACATAAAAAAACAATTGTTGTCAATAATCAATATAAAAAATAATAAAAACCTAAACATTAAAGTTGTAAAAAGGAAAAAAAAAAAAAATACCAATGTCAAACACAAGTGGGAAGAGATGTGGATATATCAAAGATGAGTAATTTCCCATCAAATCTCCTCTGTCCCCCACATTTTCTCTCCAAAGTCGAGAGATTCCAAAATCACCCCAAATGGTAGACCCAAATAGAAAACTCGTAACTCTTAGACCCCACCATTTTCTCCTCACCTTTCTCTTTCCCACTTTCCATCTTCCTATAATCATTCCAACCAAACGAGCCTAAATGACAGTTATATATTTGGTTGAAGAATTTCTTTCTACAAATTTGCATAAATAAATTAAGGGAACCTACATTTTGGTTGTAGTGGTAAATAAACCAAATTATTTATGAACAATGTTTTGAGAAAATCCTTGTTGATGAGTCAAATTCAAGGCTTTATTATTGAAAACTAAGCTCATTTATAATAATGTATTTATGAATAAACTCGTTAATATAATAACCAATTTAAATATATATAATATTATATGTAATATATGTATAAGAATATACTTATATAGACTTAACATGAGATAATGTAAATTTCTAAATAAATGTATAAGATATCAAATTATTATTTATAACTGATTGATAATATAAAATTTTAATTTCATAAAAATTCATATTAAAAATTGTATATAATTTTTAATAATACAAGGTTAATAAATCTAATTTTTATAAGTTTGTAAATGAAAATATTATATCTAATTAACTTAATAATATCATTTCAAAAAATTTTAAATAATAATTTCAACTATTTTAGTTATCAATTATTTGCATAAATTTATGTAAAAAGTTTTCAGTCATATAATTCACTGTATTTGGAGAAAAATTAAGTCAATGAAGTATATCTTAAACAAGATCAAGCTTGTTTGAAAGGTAAATGAACTAAACATGAATATGTAATAAAGCTTATTAATACATATTCATAAGCAACATGTATTAATAAGCACAAAGTGCTTGGGGATTTAGGGGGAAAGGGTTTGAGCTGCAGGGTTAACAGTGTGTTGTAATTATTTCTCAAAAAAAAAAAAAAAGCTTATTAATAAGTTTAAATTTAAATTGTGTTCAAAATAAAATTAAATGAACAATTTTAAATATTTAATAATTGGTTCTACTCAACTTGCAATCCTAATGTCAGTATTTGAATCTAAATCATTTATTAAAGAAAGGACCAAAGGTATCACTCCAATTATGAGATACTAGGTCAATAAGTTTAATTTGTTCTCAAGTCTCTTCAAATTTTACATGAACAACATTATCGAGGAAGCATCACATTTGAGTGTAAGATGGGGTCTAAAAATTTGTTCAACTCTCTTTGTTCATGACAAGGATTGATTGGACGCTTGTGGACTATATGAATCAATAAACCAACAAGAGAAATGCAACTTCAAAATTTTTTTATATTATAAATTATTTAATTATTTAATATATAACATGAGACCCACAAAATTTTCATCTTCGTGTCACACATTCGTCACATACACACCTCAAAATGCATAGATACATACTGCTTATCACTCTTGACCAATGACACCAAAAACCAATACATCATCTTAATCCTCTTAGCCAAATAATAACAAACTAAACCCAAAATGGTCCCAAGACTCCAAAACACCAAACCCATAGTTTATATACACAAACAAATAATGATAATGATATATAATCAATCAAATATGTCAAGTGGATTGACCTTAACTAGTTAAACCCCTTTTTACAAAATTTACAGTAAATAAAAAATTAAAAAAAGAAAAAGTCAACGAATGCTCTATGAATATTAGTTTATTAGTTATTTTTAAAAATATTTTATGATAAAATAATTAATTATTTTGATAATTTTTTATATTTCAAGTAAAAGTGATGTCAATTTTTTTTTAAACTGTTTATTAACAAGAATAATTATTAGATACTTCTTAAACACGAAAAATAATTCATTCTTCTCTCACATTCATGATGGATCACACTATAAATAATGAAGAAGGAGCATCATTTCTAAACTCTCATAATACTTAAAAACCTTTACATTAACAATTGTCCTAATAGTATCAATTAACGTGTCCTAAAAAAAATGTTAAAAATGAAAAAAGAAAACGCAAAACCACGTATGAAAAGCAGACACAAACCATAGGTTTCATAACTCCACAGCTTTACACCCACACATCCACATGGTGCCACCCCATCTCTGTCATTCTTTCTATCTCCAACATACACACACATATATTTATATATATACACCAACACACACACAACCTTTCATTCATTCATATTTTTCTCTCTCTATTTCCACTTGTACGGTCTCTAAAGATTCCACCTTTAACAAGAACAAGAAGAAGAGAGAAGAGAAGTGAAGAGATTAAAAAAAAAAAAAAAAAGATAAAAAAAGAGAGAAGGGTATAGCAAAGTGAAAGGTTTTCTCTCTCAGAGATGGAGATGAAGTCAGACACGTGTGGAAACGGAGAGATCATGTTGTTTGGGGTGAGAGTTGTGGTGGACTCGATGAGGAAGAGCGTGAGTATGAACAATCTCTCTCAGTATGAACAGCCTCAGCATCAGCCTCATCAAGATGGAGAGGCTTCCAATAATAGTAGCAATAAGATTCAATCCAAAGATGATGTTGCTGCTGGTTACGCCTCCGCCGACGACGCCGTCCCTAGCTCACGCGCCACCCGTGAACGTGAACGTAAACGAGGTCCGATTCTGATAGATCACCGATCATTATATTTTGAGATTTATATATGTATATTTTTTCATAAATCCAAATCCAAAGCCTTTTTGACTATATATTCTATACCAAATTCTGCTATAATGAGTATTTTTTTTTTTTTTTTTTTGCTGAATTTTTAACTACTCCTAGTTGATCCATAAAGCTATGAATTCGCATGTACAAAATTCATTGTCTTTTTTACTGTTCCTATGTGAAAAAAAAAGATTGTTTAGAAAAATAAAGTTTTTGATTTGATTACTATTACAAGTGAGTTGATTCTTGAGAGAGAGTGAAAAAAAAAAAACAAGTAACATTAGTAGAATCAGTAAAAAAAAGGTTGTCTTTATTAGTCTGTTGAGACTAAGATTTGGTTACTGATGATGTTGTTGTTTTTGTTGAATCTATGGTAGATTATAAGATTTTGGTACTAAGGTTTTGGTTGTTTTTGTTACGATGTTTTAGGTGTGCCATGGACAGAGGACGAGCACAAGCTATTCCTGCTGGGATTGCAGAAAGTAGGGAAAGGAGATTGGAGAGGAATATCTAGAAACTTTGTGAAGACTCGCACGCCAACCCAGGTTGCAAGTCATGCTCAGAAGTACTTTCTCCGCCGTACCAACCTCAATCGCCGCCGCCGCCGATCTAGCCTCTTTGACATCACCACTGATACGGTAACCCATCAACTACTATGCTTGCTTTCTTGTTTGGTTGATGAGAAAAAAAAAAATTTTTGTGGACAACAACAAAAGAATCTTGAAATTTTCAATCTTGAATTTTTAATGTGCTGTGATCTAATTATGTTTGACTGTTGACTTAATTTTTGGGGAATATTTTTAAATTATTTTCTATGAATATATAGATTGAGTGTTGGATCTAATTTTGTTACTTCTTAGGCAATTACCTATGACGAGGAAAAATGGTCTTCTTACTTTGTCGGCAATGAGATAATATGTAATTTCATAGAAATGAAGGTTATTAATTTTTAATGGTGGTGCTCATTTCTATGTTATTTCTTCGGTTTTGCTAGTATAGTACGTTTTGGTTGTTGAGAAAATTTAGAAAGACTAAACCCAAGGTGAAAAAATAGTAGTAGTAGTTACTAATGGAGAATCCTATGTTTTTGTATTTGTTTTGGTTTCTTTAAGAATTTGTGAAAGTTGACCCATTAATAGTTGAGTGATTTTCTTTGTGATTTCCTACGTTTTCTCAATGACCAAATGGTAAAAACCTTTTCTTGACCGTGGAACAATTTTCCTGTGTTAGGTCACAGCAATTCCAATGGAAGATGAACCAGGGTATAATAATCAGGATAATGTGTCGAATTCACATTCATTGCCACCTCCACCGCCTGAAACATGCAATTTTAGTGGTTATCCTATGATGCCTGCATTTCCAAGGACTGTTGGGCCAGCTGTGGTTCCAGTTCCCATTGAGAACCCAATGGAAAATCTAAGCTTAGGACAGGGGAATCTGGATATCAATGCATCATCAAAGCTTGTCCGTCCAATTCCTATCCATACGGCTACTCATGCCGCAACCATAACGGACCTTAACTTGAATTGGAAGTCGGCTATGGATCCATCACCATTGACTCTCAAGCTGTCATTGACATCTGATCAGAGGGAGTCACCGTCGAGGCATTCTTCAGCTTTCCAAGCAATGTCAAACTTCAACAATGGGGATAGTATCATCACTGTTGCTTGAGAAAAATATTAAATATGGGGGAATGGTTGATAATTAGTGCAGGTTTCTTAGATCAATTTATCTCTCTAGAAGGAAAAAAAAAATGAGAATGGGTTAGAGATGACAAGGTAATTAGGTGACTGAATTTGTCCTTGTTTGTTTTGTACAGACCCAGAAACTGTCATGTCATTTTCTTTGTTGTTGGTTTATGCTATTATCTTAGATTCGCGTTCCTTTGGCTGTTTTTGATTGTAAAATAACTGAAAATAACAAGGACACTGTTCATTACTTATACAATGGTGGGTCTAGCCTAACTCTAACGTTAGTGGTTTTCATGGCTTTTGGAGGAGAAAAAATCGAGTTGGATTATTAGTAGAAGCGCATTTTCTTCCCTTTTTAGTGATGGACACATTGATTTTGTGTGTGGATTGATTTTAGTACCCAATAATGGAGCAGGGTAGTTGTGGTAGTGTGATTAATGCCGTGTTGTGGGTCATACATTTGTAAGGTTCAATTGAATGGGGAAAATAGTTTTTAAAACGTGTGGTGGGTTTTGCATTTATGGTTTATTGGTTGTTACATTTTGGTAGAAAATGGTTGCTTTCATGGAACTTTGAGAAGTGAGAAACCCCTTATTTAAGGGATTGTTTGTTTAAAATTGACGTTGATGTGTTTGGTATATGTATTTGAAAACATATGTGGAAATAAAAAGTATTTAAAAATACATGTAATGTTGTTTAAAAATTAAAAATGTGTGTTTGAATGAGTGTACCAAACACCCTGAATTATGGTGCTCTGTGAAAAGAAAAATATAAAAAAAGTAAAAAACAGAAGCTTTTTCTCATTTGCCAGAGGAGGGTCTGTTAAATATGGTTAGGAAAGTGAAAATAGAAATGGAAAATTTGCAGACTGACTTGCTGATTTTTTGGACTTCTGAGATCTATTTTTTTCATTTTCGTACTATAGGATACATAGAATGTTCTATTGGCATGGAAATGGTGACTGAATTCTGAAATTTCTTGCCTCATGGCTAACTATTTTTTTGGGATTAAGTGCAATAATTCTCATTTGGCCCCAAATTATAGTCTCAGCTGAATTTATTGTATTGATTCTTATCTTTATTTGGATTAAGTTTATTGACTTTTTAAAAAGGAAAGTTGGATTGGAAGTGAAATCTCAGTAAAAAAGAAAAGTTGCAGTTAATTGTGAAACATAGACATTATTGTATAGGAAGCTCTGTACCTGGGTGGGCCATTGGGTTGAATCTGGGACAAGTAGGTTGAGATGGGCTAAACCTTGAGTTTGAGTTTATGGGTCAAACATTGATGATTAAGTAATTGAACCAGAACTTGCCAGCCCTGTTTATGGTCAGTGTCCTGTCTGCTGTGGCAGCTGCGTCTGGAACAGTCCTTTGGAAGAAAAGAAAATGATAAATTTACTTGACATAAAAATGTGATTGGTTTCACTTCAAAAATTAATATATAAATATTTATATTACTTTTATGTGATTGGTGCAGTAAAATTTAGAATAACTCTTTAAGTATTTATGCTTAATCATATGATTTATTTAATAATTATACAAGTTTAAATAACTTAATAAGTTATATGATTAATAGCACATGAGTAATCTACAACCATTTGTAGTGGGTTTAAAGAGATTTTAGGACTCGCATTCCAACTTGGGATATAGAGAATTTGGGGGTGGTAATTTTTTTTTTTTGTGTCATGTTAGTGTTAAAGTAGGGGTATTCTAATACATTGGTCAACTCTAACTTGATGAATGATGAATTTAATAATCTTGTCAAAACTTTTCAATCGACTTATTTATTAATAGGTTTAACATGATGCAAACAAGTTTAACACACTTAACATATATCTATTTTAACTCATTTAATAAACATGTTATATCGGATTAACACGAATACTATCCATTTCAACCCACAGAAATAATATGATCCAAAATAATTGATTTTTTTTAAATTTTTTTTTATAAAGGATCATGCTAACGAGTGCCTTTAGGGCATTGGTTAACAATCCAGTTAAAGAAAGTTTTTATGGGAAAAGAAAAAAAAAAACAATTAATATTTTAACAATTTTTTTCATTTCTCATAAAAGTGATATCAAAACTTTTTAAAAATGAATTGTTAACCAATGCCCTAAAGGCATTCGTTAGCATTTCTCTTTTAAGAATATTTTGTAAGTGCATTAATTATAACAGTTACAAACAAATAAATTATATAGAAAGTTTAATTCATTATAACATTAAAGTACTAATAATAGCTTACAATATAAAAGTTATTATTTCAACTCAATGGAGTTCCACCCAAATTGATTCGTATGGAATTGACATGAACAATAAATAAAGTCATTTATTAATTATGTCAAGAGATGAATTGACCATTTTAATACAAATTCATTTATATTAAAAGTCTAACTTTGAAAAAAAAAAAAAAAAAATTTCGCATTGTCAAATATTGCCACCTAGAGATATGGACTTTTGGCATTCCTTTTTGGAAGCTGTATCTGGACACCGTGTGACAATTGCCATTACTACAATTTCTCTTGTAATCATTTCTATCTAATCCAGCTCTGGAAATGACTACAAAAAAGGAGGCAACTTATTCGAAGAAGGTCCTATCTGAAAGGAATCGTTGAAGTTTTCCATCATCTTAATATTTGAAGGCTGAACAGACCGAATCAAGTTCAACTACGCACTCATTAACCTGATTTGACTAATTTATTAGAAGTTCGGTTAATAGATGTTCTAAAAGTATTTGTTAATACTTAATTTTAAAAAAATATTGATATTATTTTTATGAAAAATATAAAAAGTTATCTAAAAAATCAATTATATTTTTCTTTTCTCATAAATTTTTTTAAATTGTTAACAGAATATTCGTTAACTTTTCACCTTTACCAGTTATAGCTAGTATAGTGAATGAACAATAATGCTACTACCACACACTTTGACATGATTGTCATATGTGGTAGACTGTAAGTGGTAAAGAAAAAATAGTGGGGTTATGTAATAGTAATAGACAACTAATTATAGTCTGTCACATAGAACAATTGTAGTAAAGTGTGTAACACTAACATTGTTAGTACGTGAAATGAAAAAAGAAGCAGGATTATCACATAAATTACCCTTATTTATTACAATCATTACTCATTAGACATTTAGGGCTTGGTTTACACAATATGACCACCAAATCCAATGCATTAACAATGTAAAGAAAATTCTCTACGACCTTGTTATGGTTTTCCTTTCCATTAAGGCCGTTCATGTAACCACTAGAGTGAAAAATGGCCTTTATTAATCTCACAATTATGACTTATCATTGCCATGAGTAATTGATGAGTGAATTTTTTCTTCATTGTTGAAAGTAATTGAAAGCAAGCATGCGGCTTAGATAGTGCGAGATCACTGTGGCCAATTTTGAATTTCTAGTTGGATTTGTCTTGAGACAAGTACGATGATGCATTACTATTTTGTAGCAGAATTATGGGCTATTTGAAAGGTTTAGGGCCCGTTTGATAGAAAAGTTTGAGTAGTGTTGTTTGTAGTTTTTTGAAATACGTGTGAGTGAAAAAGTGAGTAATGTTGTTTAAAAACTGAAAATGAGTGTTTGAAATGCCCTACCAAATGGGCCCTTAATTTTCCTCATGGCACATTACAACTTACAAGTAGATTCTTTAGTTGGATATACCGACATACACTTACAAGTAGATTCTTTAGTTGGATATACCGACATACTGCTACTTTTGTTCTGCTAAAAACAAAGGATGATGATTTGTGAATAAATGCTTCTTTTTTGTGTGGAGAGGTAAGGTTATTTGTTTTTTGAGAAGCTAGGTAAGGTTATTGAATGTGTATTTTTTTTAAGTGTCCCAATTTTATTTATAATATTCTTTTGTGAAATATTGAGCAAATGGCCATCCTACAATATCCTTGTTTCAAACTAATTGAAAGCATAAGAAAAATCATAGGGCATTTCTTAGTTAATAAGAGAATGTTTGACTGACCTACAAGTCAAGGGACAGTTTGAAATAGATAGTTTATCCTTCTTGTTTATAGTGATTTTTTTTGCTTCCTAGGTTTAAATTTAAACTTATATATAAGTTCTTCACAAACTTATTTAAGGCTAAAAGTTCACAAGGTTCAAGTATAATTTAAATCATCAATTTCCAACAACAACAAAAAAAAAAAAAAAAAAAAAATCTTTGCATTTTATTTTTCAAGATTTGCTTTATGCCTACAAGGAAAAAAAATAGTAAAAAAGAGTATTATGAAGCCAAATGACAGCTTTGGAAAGGAGTACATCCACACAATTGAAAAGGACACCATAATTTACAACTTACAAGTATTCAATTCCACCAAACAATGCCACATAAAGCTCTGGTAGAGGAGGACCATGAGCCCCTTCTATTCAGCAAGGCATAAAGGTAACCAACAGCAAAAGGAGAATCTAATACACTTTACAAAACACTAGTCATTATCCTATCCAAGCAAGGAAAATACGCCATCTTATTTACTGGTTTATTCTAACCAAGATGACAGCAAGTAGATAAACAAAAACATAAACACACAACACAGATAAAGGTGGCTATTTAAGTACTGCATGAGGTTGAGAAGGTAGTATGCATGGAGAAATCTTTGCTGCATCATAATGATTTTGGCATTTCTCATGTACCTTCCTAATGTATGCAGAAGCCCTACCATCAATGTTCATCTCTTCGCAGATCACATACGTAGATTCATCGTTTTCAGCGGGTTCAATCAAGTATGAAATTTTCTTTGACCTGCTCTGTGGTTCTTGTGACCTTTGGTTCTTGGTTGACAAGTCAACCATGACAGAGCTCATCACAGGTGCAAGGTTCTTAGTTACTACTTGATTTCCACCTACTCCAAGACTCATCTTAGAAATACAGAAAGATGATAGCTTAATGATGTTCACTACCATCTTCATTGACTTCTCACAAATGGACTTGTTGCTCCTGCCCTTACGATTCATGGCTACAAATTTTTTAACTGCCACAACTACTCTCTAATAGCAATTAAGATGATTGAGGTTAATTGGTGATATGATAATGGTATTTTGTATATAAATAAGCAAGTGATACTTGCTTCTGAAGCAATGTAGGGTTGTAGATAGGTGATTTTCTATCTGGTTCCTTCTAGGGTTGTGGAAAAAAACAGCCAAAGAAACACCAACTTTCTTTAGTGGATGCACCCCTTTCAAATTTTATGAAATAAGGTCCTATTCTGGGGGCCATAATGTTACCTAAAGAATATATCCCCCCTACCTATCTATGCTTAACAAGAGTAAGCGTGAAACAAAATATGCCATTGTTTTTGTTGATAAATAACATGATTTGCCATTGTTGGGGTACTCATCACCAATCATGACTTCTTGTTTTACTTTTCCTACAGATGCCCAGCAAAACTCTTATCACTTGTACAACTAATTCTAATCAACACAGAAGGAAAAACAAACCAAATTTATGTCAATCATTTTCATAAAAAATATCAAGCTTCTGAGATGCCATCATTAGCTAACCACATATTAATGAGTTGTCTAGATTTTATGGGTTAATTTTCTAGTTGTCTATAAAGTGAGTTGGAACAAGATTCTTCAATGTTGCTTTCCTCTCTGTACTTTCTAATTGCATCTCTTACTTTTCACCGTTGCTTTGTGTCAACTTCCTAAGGAAGTTCCAGACAGAACCCCCCCCCCCCCTCCCTCTCTCTCTCTCTGAAATTAGGCAGAAGCCTAGCCAAAAGCTTAGTTTAGTGATTTGGATTGGATATTATGATATGCTTCAATTAGTAACTATCTAAAAAGTTTGAAAGCCTCCATAAATTATGACGCTCTGCAACTTAGGTGAGGAATGTAACCATGATCATTCACTATGCAATTAACTATATTAGAAATTTAAAAATCTCAAGGAGATTAAACATGAATAATTTGCCATCATCACGGGATCAACACAATTTCTTCACAAGAAAAACCAATATTTGTTCCACCCTACCAAGATAAAATATAAATAAAATGGATAAAAGTTAGTGCCCAGTAGGCTCTCTTTTTCTCTCTCTGTGAGTATGCATAATGTTCTATTATTTATCTCTTACTATAAGTATGCATAGCATTCTATTATTTGTCCATATGAGTGGAGATTCACTTTTTTTATATTAATTTATCAAACCTTAGCTTGACTTCACAATTGGATGGGTAAAGAGGAGAGGAGAGGAGAGAGGGAGACGGGTGGAGATTTAACCTCGTTTGGATTTCTTTTTAACAGCAAGGGGAAAGAATTTGAGGGGATTTGGGGCTTAGAGATGTCCAATTTGAGAGAATTTATAGGGGAATGAATTCTAATTTTATAAATTTTATGTATTTCCCTCATGTGTTTTTTTTTCCCCTCTTTAATTGTAGAGTTTAACAAATAAAGGATATATTTATCCAATTTTTTACAAATAATCATTTCTTCTCATTTTCATCTTACAATCAACTCTCCTCCACTCTTTTAATTTTTAAAACATCCAAATAAGAGGAGGGATATCTACTCTGCTCTCCACTCGTCTCAACTTCTTTGTTTTCAAACACAATTTAAGTCCACCCACTACTTGGAGCTAACTCAGATAATTGTTTGTTATACAATCCTATCCAGCATCTTACTATATAGTCTCTTATACCACAGCCTCACATAGACCAAAATTTTTTGTGCTAAATAGCATATTCTTCTCCTTAGATGATGATGATGATTATTATTATCATTAGCGTCTTTCTTCTACTTCTCCTTCCATGATCATTATTATTTGTTTAATGAACAGCATCTTACTATTTGATGTTTGACTTCTTCTACTTCTCCTTTGATGATCATTATTATTTGTTTAATGAATAGCGTCTTACTATTTGATGTTTGATGTTATTTGTTATGATATTGTCTCTTTCTCCACAATAAAAATAACAATCAAAATGGGGCTGATAAATAGAGCGGTGATTCATAGTTTGTGGGGTGGCCAACATGTTGACTGGTCTTACTTAGGTTCTTGTGGAGTTTCTGGTGGGGTGTTAGTGATGTGGGACACACGAGTTGTGAATAAAATAAAGGAAGCAGTGCGGAGATTTTCGGTTTCTTGTAAGTTTACAAGCGTGTCAGATCAGTTTGTATGGGCGTTTACCGGTGTTTATGGTCCTAATTTACACCGAGACAGAAGGTATTTATGGGAGGAACTCTGTGGTTTGAACAGCTGGTGGAGTGTACCATGGTGTGTGACTGGTGACTTTAACGTGGTTAGGTTCCCTTTCGAACGATTGGGGTCTAAGTCTTTCACTGCTGCTATGCGGGAGTTTTCCAATTTATTTCAGAACAGGGTCTCATTGATCTGCCATTGCAAGGCGGAACTTTTACTTGGTCAAATTCTCAAGAAGTTGCTTCGAAGGCTAGGCTGGACATATTCTTGTTCTCTGCAGATTGGGAGGATAAGTTTCCAACAGTTTCTCAAAGACGGATGTCTAGGTTGTGCTCGGATCATTTTCCAATTGTCCTTGAGGGTGGATCTTTTCAGAGAGGGAGTAGGCTGTTTAGATTTGAGAATATGTGGCTTAAGGATGAGGGTTTTGTGAATAGGGTTCGGTCTTGGTGGTAATCCTATCAGTTTCAAGGTGAACCGAGTTTTGTTCTGGCCAATAAGTTAAAACTTTTGAAAAATGATTTGAAAAGATGGAATGTGGAGGTGTTTGGTCATGTTGAAGATCGGATTAAAAAATTGTGGAAGGACCTGAGTGTTCTAGAGAATATTGAGGATAGTAGGGGTCTATCAGCGGAGGAAACGTTAGAAGTGGGAAGAATTCGTGATGAGTTAGAAAAAGCTACTCTGTTGGAAGAAATATGTTGGAGGCAGAAATCTAGAGTTCTCTGTGTTAGGGAAGTAGACAGGAATACTGAATTTTTCCATTATATAGCTAACTCTCATAGGAGGGTTAATTCTATTGATAGGCTTATGGTGGATGGGGATTTGTCTTCGAACCCGGCAGCTATAGCAGATTGTATCTCTCAGTTCTATAGGCAGCTTTATTTTGAGGATGTGGCTCATAGACCTGTCTTAGATGATGTGGACTTTTCTAGTATCTTGGTGGAAGATGCAAGTTGGCTAGATAGGCCTTTTGAGGAGGAAGAGGTGTTTGGGGTTATCAATGATTTTAATGGTGATAAGGCGCCTGGCCCAGATGGCTTTTCCATGGCGTTCTTCCAGTCTTGCTGGTGTGTTCTGAAAACAGAAATTATGGCTGTATTCCACAATTTTCATACTCAAACGGTCTTTGAGAAGAGTCTTAATGCTTCATTCCTTGCCCTTATTCTCAAGAAAGTGGATGCTGTGGAGGTAAAGGACTTTTGGCCTATAAGCTTAGTTGGTGGGATTTAAAAGATTATTTCTAATGTGTTGGCTAATCGGCTTCGTAGGGTGGTGCATGAGCTTATTTCGGATTCACAAAATGCCTTTGTGAAGGGCAGACAAATTTTGGACTTCGTCTTGATTGCTTCTGAATTATTGATAGTAGATTGAAGTCAGGAATTCCAGGTGTGTTGTGTAAATTGGATGTGGAGAAGGCGTATGATCATGTAAGTTGGGATTTTTTAATGTATATGCTTCAGCGCTGTGGGTTCTCAGAGAAATGGAGAAAATGGATAAGGTATTGCATTTCAACTGTAAAATTTTCCATTCTGATCAATGGTAGTCTATATGATTTCTTTGGAACTTCTAGGGGGATTCGGCAAGGGGACCCATTATCTCCATTGTTGTTTGATATTGTTATGGAGGCATTAAGTCGTATGTTGGACGTGGTTGCCTCCGCTGGGCAATTCTCAGGTTTTTCTGTGGGTAGTACGGCTGGTCCATCAGTGATGGTGTCTCATCTTTTATTTGCGGATGACACTTTGATTTTTTGTGATGCTAAACCTTCTCAGATTGCTAATTTGAGAGTGATTCTTGCTAGATTTGAGGAGGTTTCAGGGCTTTGTATTAATTTGAAAAAATCTGAGTTGGTACTTGTTGGCGTGGTGCACAATTTGGAGGCTTTGGTGGGTCTGTTGGAGTATGGGTAGTCTTCTCTGCCCTTGAAATATTTGGGTCTTCCATTAGGTGCTAAGTTTAAGGATTTATCTGTTTGGAATCCTATCCTAGAGAGAATGGAGAGGAGATTAGCAGGTTGGAGGAGACTTATCTAAAGGGGGTAAGGTGACACTCATTAAAAGCACACTCTCGTCTTTACCTACATACTTCCTTTCCCTTCTTCCAATACCGGGTAAGGTGGCAAAGCGTATGGAGAAATTACAGAGAGATTTTCTGTGGAGTGGAATTGATGGAGAACCTAAATTACATCTAGTTAAATGGGCCAAGGTCTGTAAGGCTTTGCAGGTTGGGGGGTTAGGTATAAGATGCTTAGGAAGCTTTAATTCTGCCTTGTTAGGAAAATGGTTGTGGAGGTATGGCATGGAGACTAATGCTTTATGGAGGAGGGTTATAGAGGCAAAATATGGGAATATTTGGCGTGGTTGGTGTACGAAAAATGTGACAAGTCCTTATGGGGTCAACCTGTGGAGATACATTAGAAGTGGCTGGTTAAACTTCCCTAAACTCCTTGTATATGATGTGGGGGATGGTACTAGAGTAAAATTTTGGAAGCATGTGTGGTGCGAGGAGTGTACTTTCCAAGAGGCCTTTCTGGAGCTTTATTATCTTAGTAGGTCAAAGGATTCCTCGGTAGCTGAAGTTATGGGTTGGTCTGCTGGGAGGTTTCACTGGAATGTGCAATTTCGTCGTCCACCACAAGATTGGGAACAAGAAGCCTTTGATCGGTTTATGGGGTTGGTCTATTCTTCGACAGTGCGGGGGTTTGGCCCAGATAAGGTTTGTTGGAAGCCTGCAAGGAATAGAGGTTTTAAGGTTAGAGGATATTACAGTTCCTTCTACCCTCCTACTCTTGTATCTTCCCATGGAGAATGATATGGCAATCGAAGGTTCCTCCAAGGGAAGCTTTCTTCTCTTGGTCCTGCTTTCTTAGGTAAAATCTTAACAACAGACAACCTTTGTAAAAAACGTGTGCTAGTACTTGATTGGTGCAATATGTGTAAGAGATGTGGGGAGTCGGTGGATCATCTTTTGCTTCATTGCCCCATAGCTTGGGAGTTGTGGTCTTTGGCTTTCTGCTTGTTTGGTATTCACTGGGTTATGCCTGATACTATTCTTGAGTTGTTTGAGGCTTGGCAAGGAAAGTTTGCGCAACATCGTTACATAGATGTTTGGAGTTTAGTGCCTCATTGCTTGATTTGGTGCATTTGGCGTGAAAGGAATGCTGGAAGCTTTGAGAGTTATGAATGTTCTTTGCTAGAGATTAAGTCTTTTTTCTTGCACACTCTCTTTGAATGGAGTGTGGTCTTTTCTCATTATTCTTGTCTTCTCTTCCTATGTTTCTTGATCGTTGTACTTTTGGTTCCTGATTTGTGCCCCCATAGTACATCCCCAATGTACTCGGCTTGGCACTTTTTCTATTATTAATAATATTTTTACGTTACTTATCAAAAAAAAAAATGTATTCTTTTCCATCATTTTATACTATCCAAAGTATTAATCTTCTTTGTTACTTCCTTAATTAATATGCCACTTTTTTTTTAACAAGTCTTAAATTTGTTAAGATTTATTTATTTATTATTATTTTTTAAAATTTGACAATTGGGAGGGGGGATTTGAACCCTGGATGTCTTTATTAGAAACACTTGGAGGTGTCAACCAGCGACAATGCGTTTGGCCAACATATCACTTATTACTATTGTTACTACTAATGTTATCAACTCACTAAAGAACAGTTGAGCTACAAGGCTTTTGGTTAACATATAACTTATTAAAATTATTACTACTAATGTTATTAACTCACTCTTCCTTATTGGTACATAATTGCTCTCTTTTGCACATGACCAAATCATCTCAAACAACTCTCCCTTAATCTTTTGATCAATAGATGCCAGTCTTATCCATTTTAATATTTTCATTTTAGCTACACTAATCTTTTGCTTACTGACAGCCCAACATTTAGCATCATAGAACATAGATGTTCTTATAGCAGTTTTATAACATTTCCTATTTAATTTAATAAGAGCAAAACTCCTGATGTACTTCACCACTTCATTTGCTCTACTCTTCCCATGATTTACATCATCTTTAATCTCTCCGTCTTAATCAATTGTTGATCCAAGATATCATAAACTCACTCTTGGCCTTGGATATTTCTTGCATTAAGTCTTAAAACCCCTTCATCTATATTTCTACTTTTACTAAACTTATGTTCCATGTACTTTGTTTTGGTCCTACTAGTAAAAAGCAATTGTGATAGAGAAATTGTCAACCTCAGAAAATAAATAAAACTTGCCATGCAGAGTTTGTATCTTACCGGACATGTTGTACCTGATATGGCTCTGGTGCAGAAGGAATGAAATGAAACATAAATGCCCACACTTCATCTCAAAATATTTTTTAACTGTAAGAATTTTTTAAAAGTTCACTAAAAATTTAAGACTAAGATGAGTAGGAAGTGAAAATCCACAAAATTATTTATTCTAAGACAAGTTAGAAATATTGTACATGAGATATGAATGTGAACATATCTGTTTGTTTGATAGCAGGACTTGCAATCAGTTAAGATTACAATTGAATGGCAGCCCTGCTTCAAACCACCCTTCATATCATCCTAACTATGCTCTTGGCCAGAAGCTGTAAGTTTATACAGATGAAAGCCAAGGGTTAGGTGCCACATAAGTATATCCTTGGAAATGTTCACCTGCAGTTGGCGTGGGAGCTGGCGAGTCATCTGCAGGCATTGCTGTCCAGCACCGGTCGAAATTGGCTGTACAGTCTTTTCCACTCACATCTGGCTTGAACTTTGGTTGCAGTTCTCTGGCCTCTAATTTCTTCCAATTGATTGATCGAAACCACTTGTGACTTTTGATCTCATCCCCTCCATTAGGACCACTGCCTAATCTTCTTGATGGTTCCTTTTGCAGCAACTGGAAAAAAAAAAAAAAAAAAATTATCTAGGTTTTATTTGACAGGAAAATTAAAATAAAAGATGCGCAGGGTGGGGGGAGGAAGGAAAAGAAGAGAGACAAAAAAATCACTTGGAAAGGAATAAAGAAATATACTTACTCCTTTAAGTAAGGAATGAGCGTCACTGGTAAGAAATGGTGGAAGTTTAAACTTCTCTTTGATGATTTTCTCCTGAAGTTTCTTTCTATTTGCATGTGTAAATGGTGGCTGCAGAAAGAAATAAATAGTTTGGGAAAAAAACAATAAAAATTTGGCAATCAATGTAACAACACTTCAGACCCCTAATAATTAGCTATTTGAGCCCGACAGTTCAAAGATATTTAATGATAAATTCCTCAACTATCAATATCAGCCTAGATATTAGCCAAAAAAGGAGCCAACTGGGTTCTATCAGGAGCAACTCGCAGTCCAAAGCAGGTGACTTCATAACATCTGTGCTATATGGAATAACGGTTACTAAAAGGCGAGTATCTGTGCTTAACTCAGGATGACAAGCACGTGGGCATAGGGTATGCACTCAACAAAACAGTTGGATATGTCCTCAACATGCATCTATGACAAAGAAAAAAGGAACAACTTGCTAGCAGACTGTAAGTTACCTCAATCATTCTCAAAATGATGAAGTAACCGTGCCTTACATGCTAGTATGTTACAGAGGCACTTTGTTTTTGCGTGAAGTATGGAAAGAGAGCAAATTCCAAAAATAGCTATTCAGTTAGATTTGTCCATTATCATTTTTTTTCTTATCCCCATTTATTCTAGGAAGCAATATGCACTCCCTTTCCAGTAAAAGCCATGCTACCTAACTTTTGACCCTTTGACATTGGCGGATACAATTAACAGGTTACTGGTTTGGAAATCTAGCAATTATTTGGGCAACAAGAAAGTCATAATTGTTAAAAGAGGTCCTTTTCTTCAGTAAAGCCGCTACTGACAAGAAGACTAAAACAAACCACTCCCAGTGACCACTTGGGATGGATGGATACAATGTTCATATTCAAATTAGGTACTCCTAAGGTCATCATAAGTTAAGATCTGGAAATTCTAAAGCACCAAAATTTTCACATGGTATTACCTGTCCAGTTAGCATCTCAAACAAGAGTATCCCAACACTCCACCAATCTGCATCTTTATTGTGGCCTTTAGACAGCAAAATTTCTGGAGCCATGTATTCTGTGGTCCCACACATTGAATTTGATCTGCTTGATTCATCAATTTCCTTTGCCAGTCCAAAATCAGTTAGCATAACCTGTATCACAGGTACCAACATTAAGACAAATAAAAACCAACTTATTTTAAGAAAGTATATCTATGCAAGAAAAGCATATTTCAAGACTTTCAAGCATATTTATATCTATGACCGAAATGGGTAAATGGGCACGGCCATTACATGGCCATCAGCGTTCATGAGAATATTTTCAGGTTTAAGATCCCGATGCACGATCCCGCACTTGTGAAGATGTGAAACAGCAGAAACTATCTCAGCAGTATAAACCCTTGCCTGATCCTCACTACTCAAGACACACCCAAAGCCAAAAACAAACAGGTGAACATACATTCATACAATGTGATTAGAAATCTAGAATTTCAAAAAGAACTACAGAAGATACCTGAAGATTCCCTGCCGGTACAGATGAAAAAAGAGATGCCCTCCATTAATAAAATCCAGAATCAAGTAAAGCTTAGTCTTGGTCTGCAATGTCATCCACAAAATAATAATTACAACATTCTACATCCATGTAAATTCATAAGGATTCTCCACAAATGTAGAGGAACAAAAAAGAATCTCAAGCCTATTTTTGGACCATTGATCATGCCAAGCCAAATCTTCTACATGTAATGGCCATTTGGATTAGCTTTTAGCTTCAGCTTTTAAGCTTATTTGCTTATATATTGCTTTTTTAAAACATCATATTTTCTTGGTTCAACCATTCGTTTGCCCATTTTCAACAAATCAGCAAAAAACTAATCCAAAAGCAAATTAAGCAATACACTTTTGCCATCTAGGATTTCCAAGTAAACAGATTAGATTATACAATCAAATCTTTGATCTATAGAAATGTGATAACTGCATTTCTTAAGTCCCATAATCCAATAACCAAAACCACCAATTAAAAAAACTTTCAAATCATGTTACTAATGTGGGCCAGTAGAAAGCAACAACAACAAAGGTCAAATGCCCAACTCAAATTTTTGTGAGAATCTGGAATCTTTCATTGTTTCCACGTTTAATTTGTCTTGAACCCAATTCACAATTGGCAAACTACGACCAATAAAAATTGAACCTTGTATCACAAAAAATGAAACCCATGTATAATAATCTATAAAATTTTGAAATTCACATAGAAAAAAAAAGAGTATACCTGAAAGGAGTAGCGGAGCTGAACAATAAAAGGGTGGACAACTTTAGTGAGAATGTCCCTCTCAGCCTTCATGTAATCCACATGGTTCTTCTTTATAATGGTGTCCTTCCTCATCACTTTCATGGCGTAAATCCCATCTTTGCTACCATCACTATCACTATCAGAACCACAATGAATATTCTCTTTCTTCTTCTTCTTCCTTCTGACTTGGAACACTTTTCCAAAAGCACCTTGCCCCACAACTCTCAGAATCTCAAAATCCAAAGGC
The DNA here is from genome assembly GCA_030021035.2 of Notholithocarpus densiflorus. Lineage (NCBI taxonomy): Eukaryota > Viridiplantae > Streptophyta > Magnoliopsida > Fagales > Fagaceae > Notholithocarpus > Notholithocarpus densiflorus. The sequence goes on along the minus strand of JARYZH020000032.1, from coordinate 868,293 downwards.
CCAATCTTTCCCACACTCTCACTCTCACCATCACCATCACCATCAGTTGGGTCATTTCCGGGTTCGGTTTCGGGTTCAGAGTCGGGTTCGAGTTCGGGTTCAAGAGGGAGAGAGCGGGAGAGAGAGGTGGTGGTGAAGCGAGGAGAGGGACCCACGAAGGAGTGGGACCGGTTGTGGATCACAGGTGGGTCCACTGGGATTGGGAAGGTGGCGGTGGCAGAGAAGGAGGGTGATGACGTGGACAGTGGTGATGAAGATGAAGGATTGGGATTTGAAGTTGGGTTTTGGTTTTGGTGGTGATGTGGGGTTAAGGGACCAAACACTTCGGAGAAGTCGAAGTCATCTTGGGTAGTGGTGGTGTCGGAATACGATGGGATTGAAACTGTGAGCTTATTGTTAAGGTTGGTGGCTAAGAAAGTGTGCAAGTATTTCTTCTTCTGAGAATTCGACAACATTTTTGAAGAGAGAGAGAGAGAGGAAAAGAATCTGTTAAGGTTGTGTGTTTGTGTTTGTGTTTTTTTTTTATGGGGTTAGAGATTTGAGAGAGCCAGCCAAGAATTTTTGATATTCAAGGCGGGCTGAGAGAGCTTGGATTACATCGTAGAGAGATAGATGGTAGAGAAGAAAAGGTGACAATTATTGGTGCAAAGCAGTAACAATCCTAACGCAAAGCAAATTTGCTTTTATAGAAGAACATGGAAGATCGAGAATACATTGAATTCAACAACAACGTGGATATGTTTGACTGTGGCTGCCAACTCGCCTTTGGTGGCTCGTGTTCAATACTCGCAAGTAGCAACAATTTATGTGTTCATTATCCTACTTGTCGTATTAGGAAACCTTTGGAGTATTATAGGGTTGAAAGACAGTGAAAAACTAGAGTTTTGAGTACGACATTAGTTTGGGATAACACACTAGTAAGGGTATTTGGTTTTAGCCATTTTTGTGACACAAAATCCGTGAACCCTACCTAAAAAAAATGTGTTTGGTTTAGTTTTTAAGTTGAGTTTCCGTAACTTAAAATTCAAAATTTTGAGTTTGAGCTACGGAAACAAAAACAACTCAAAATTTTGAGTTTGAGTCACGAAAACAAAAAACAAGTTTGGAGCGTTTTCAAGTTATGAGTTTCAAATTTCAGTGTTAGTCTTGTAAATAAATGCATCCGTGTGGGGCCTGTGTCAGAGTAATGTCTCCATCAACTCAGAACTGACCATCGCTCCTCTCTTTCTTCTTTCTCATTACGCAGTTTTTACTCCAAACTCAGTACACTCACCTGTCTTCCTAACAAACAAAACAACAAAAGATAGCACAACCAGTTTGGTGTAGTTACATTTTTTTTCCCAAAACTTTATTTTTAAGCAAATATAAATCAACGGAAATAAGTTTCACTTAACAAAAATGTAATACATGAAGCCTATACGAAATAATATCTGATTCATCGCCTCCTGTAAAATTTTGGTATGCGTTTCTTGTTACACAACTGTCACAATGCCGTTTCTTCTTTCATTCAATTTAAGCTAAAACTAAATTCTTGAAAATTAAATTTACTATTATTCGACAAAACAACTTTCTCAACAATCAAATTTACGCAAGTTACTATTAATTTGACATGGATAAAATTTAGGTACAATTCATTGGGTATATACTTTAAATTCTAAAATTAGATTCAACCATGTTATTCAACCATGGTTCTGTATCAGCCAATACAGCACAAGCAGTGTTATCTTTCATTAACAAAATTGTGGCTTACTGACCAATGCATTTTGCCCATCTGACGTTGTTTCGTTCCTAGCAAAATTAAACAATTTCTTAACCGGAAATTATGAACATAGTCAATCCAAATAATGCAATGCATTTGAGAGGTAACTTGCCTCAATTTAACAAAGACAAAGACGAGTAGACGACTAGTAAGAATAGCAATGGGTTCAAAAAATTCCAACATTGTAAAGGATGAAAGATCAATGACTCCTAAAGAATGCTTTTTTTTTTTTTTTTTTTTTTTTTTTACCTTCTCTTTTTGTTTTTCTTTTCCATTACAGTAAATTACAACTCTATACCGAACAAACTTGGTACCCCAAAAAATGACAAAGCCAAGACAAGTGAAGCCACTCTATGATCCCAATTCCCACATCTCATCAACAGCGAAACAACGGTCGCTCCTCCAACCCAAAGAATGAAAATTAAATACAGAAAGGGTATAAAAAAAAAAAAAAAACACAGCTAATACACAGACAAATTTGGCAAATTTGACTATAGTGGCCTAATCAAAATGGGCCTTTTTTGTCACTCACTAATCTCCTATGATACAGGTATCAAATTCAACTCAAGCGGCCTCAGAGCTCCTTGAACAATCTCCTGAACATTACGATTACGGCGGCAAACATCTGCCATCTCTTCAGTTGCAACAGTCAGACTTTTAATATCAAATCCAGAAGCTGCATCAGACAATGCTTTCAGAAATCTTGACCTCTCAATTTCTGTGACAGCTGTCAAGGGAATTAGAGAAACGCTCTCCTTAGCCCACTCCACTGCTCGCGCCCGATAGGCACGCGTTAATGCCAGTACTGTGTAAGTTACCTGGGAAAAGGAGGCTACATAAATTTCCAGAACTAAAAAAGTGAAAATTGGATATGTGAATGTGAATGTGAATGCTATAACAGGTTCAGAGTGTAAAGCTAGGAGCTACCGGTTCCAATCGAGAACTTGGTAGAGCTCCTGTTAAAGAGGCAATCAAAATTCTGGTGATGCTGGCCCCTCGAGGGATAATCACACTGTCCCTGATAGGTAAGTATTGCTCTCCCTTACTAGAGTTGGCAAGATCAAAGACATCGGATAAGAAGGTCAATATGGAATTGGAGGCCTGTCTGCAAGGGGAAGAAAAAGGTAAAACAACCATGAAATAGAAGTGAGTCACTGTCACTGACAATATAATTTGGGGAGGGAGATAGATAGAGGCTATACCTATGCTGTACAGTGATCCCAATCATTGAGCAATCTACTAACGGTTGAAATACTTCAGATGGAATAAATATCTGTGGACAATAGCGAATGCACCTCGATGCCAACAAAAAACAATCATCTGCTATATCTGGTCTGGCAGTAAATTCCTGCAGAAAAAGATTCAAATAGGATCAAGTTTTTTTTTCTTCCATCTTTATTTATTTTTTTCCCCCTTCTTTTGATAAGTAGGTCAATTATCAACAAATTTAAAGACAGATCTGAAGAACCAAATGCAATGAACTGCTTTAGAAGCTATACCTGAATATTTGTGAGAAGACGCGTTGTGTGTATGAAGAGTGATTCAATCAAAATTTTTAAATAGTTTGCGCAAGAAGGGTCAGAACCAAATATCTGCAACAGAATATGCACTCACAGCTATATTAAGATACTTAAAAAAAATAAAAAAGGAAAGTATCTTATTTTTATGAGGAATTCATACCTTTATGACTTCACTAGAGAGATAAAGAAAGCATGACTGATGATGCTGTTTATATAGGCCTTGAATCTCTTCCAGCATAGCTCCAATTGTGATTCCCATGAACCTTCCAGAAGTTCTTACCTAAGAAAAACTTAGATCTTTATACAACCACTAATAGTATCGTTAAATTTCTACTCCCTCAGAACAAATATTGTACTAACATAACAATCATTTCACATTAATCACATAATTCTAAAAAGCCACCCCAATAATTAATACATAGTTAAGAAGAAAGTGAAAACACACTTTAAAGAAAAAATAGGGACAATTCAAAGGTGATACAAGGATTATTGGCACTTATAAGGCTAAGTCATCATTATAGAAAACCTAGATCAACATAGATTCCTTTACTTGAAAACTCAAACTTTATAACAGACGCATATCAAGCATGCAGTTGATTATTGAGCAGCACACAACAGGAACCAGAACTATAATTATAACATCAGTTATTGGGAACAAACATAACCAAAAGTCAAGTTGCCAGTGCATAATATGCATGAAGATTGAAAGCACACAACTGGGGAATAATAAAATACTAAAATAACATAACACAAAAGACTGGTTCTCAGCACTATTATACTAGGAAAATCTGTATTTGACATCCTAAGTTTCACCAGTACAACCTAATGTTTTAACAATTAGATTTACAAATTTCATCAAGCTAACATAGAAAATGACATGGTTCAGAAACTCACAGCATATTTGCAAGCTCGGCAAAGAGACTCCATTGTTCGCATATCCCAAGCACGACTACACCAGAATCATTTAAAACATGGATCACATAAGAATGAGAAAATTCAGGTACACTAAAATATGAGCTCATCAAACCTAAGAAACAACATACAATTACTTACAGGTCAAAGATTGCCTTAAAGATTGGCCACAGCCTATGAATTGCATCTGCTACTGCTTCAGGGTGATTTACATATCTGAAAAGGTTTCAGAAGCATGTTGAGGACATATAAATAGATTAAGAATATTAAAAGAAATTACAAAGGGATTTTGGTCAAACCTAAATATGTATGCAAATCGATCAATATGAACAGTTAATTCACGAGCAGGTTTCTTATTTAATATCTCTGGACCTTGACTAACTGCTTCCTGGATATTGACATTATAAAATTGGTTGAAATCATCCACAAAAGAAGTTTTAGTGAATAATTCCATTAGAAATAAAACCAACCTGTAAAGGAGTAACAACTGGCAAGCATAATGCCTCCAGAGCCCTCTTAGCATTGTCGGGAGGAAGTTCTGTAATGACCATGCTGCAATAATATTTAAAGGTTCAAAATAGATGCCCAATACAGACTCTAATTTCACCATGCAATCTTATTATTTCCAGTAAGAAACAAATTTACCTCAAGGCTTCAACTAGATGCAATGAGTCCTCAGCAGCCACTTTAAAACTACTTTCTCCACTAACTGCCCTATGGTATATGTGGAAGAGACCATCTATGCATCCACAAAGCTTTTTCCGGCAATCTACAGTTAATATGAACCATTTTATTCCATAAAGAATGTTATGAAAAGAAATTTTAATTTGCAATACGGCCACCAAAAGAGTGCAGCAAAGAAGACTAACTGATTAGTATCTTAAGAACCAAAAATAAATATTGAAGGTGTACATTTAAAAGAGAGTCAATACTACAAGAAACATATATAAATCAATTATTCAATATCAAACAATCATATGACAAAAAAAATAAAATAAAAAAGAAGTCGATGGTCAAAACGCACCTCCTCCCACCGTAGGGGATAAGTGGGAGCATATAAGTCATTGAGTTGAAGCTCAATTTCATTTTATCTTTGTTTGAGTGGATGACTGCTTTGGGTGGTATTCCTGTATCTTCTTTGTTGAATTTTCTAGATTTATGTAGTTTTATATAGCGCTTTGTTTCCCTTTGTACACTCTGTTTACCTGGCTAACTGTTTTTTTGCTGTACCTCTTTTTCATTTCTGATAAAGTTTTTTATTTACCGATCCAAAAATGAAAAAAGAGGAGCTAAGTCCAATCCCTGACTTGGGTGTTACCTATACAAAGAGAGTAAATAATAAATAAGGGTATGTTTACAAGGATAGGAGAGGAGAGGAAAGACAAGGAATGGGGTGGGGGTTACCCTTCCCCTGATTGGATGTTTTGAGGTATAGAGGATTTGAGGGGATTTCATAATATCATGAGTTGAAGCTTTTCTTCTTTCAGACTTTGTTTGAATGGACAAATACTTTGGGTGCTCTTACTTTTAATTCTCTGCCCGATTTGCTTGATTTTTGCAATTTCATTGTTATTTAGTTTATATTTTCTGTTGTCTGTATGGCAGACTGCCTGTGTGCCTTGTTTTCATTGTATTTTCTTATTTTCAATGAAGTTCATTACTTATTAAAAAAAGGATTCATACCATCCTCAAAAAATATCCTTTTTTCAATTCCTTCAAATTAAATAAATTTGGACAGAGAGGATACTGAAACTTAATAAATTTTTCTATACTCTCCCTTTTTCCCTTAACAATTTATTGACATTTTAACACCTATACCCTCTCCTTTCCCTTCTCCCCTTGTGCTTTCCTCCTTTTCCTTCAAACTCTCCCCTCCCTTCAAACTCTCAAACAGAATGTAAAACAGAAACAGACTAAGACCTTTGGGGAGATAACTAAGCATAAGGTTTTCTTTTCTTTCATTCCCATCACACTAAGCCCTTTAGATGACTTTACAATATGTCCCAAATATCTTTGACAAAAACAGAAGCATAAGTTATCAAATCAAATCTGGAGAATTATTCTTTACCAGCTTTCTAAAATCAAGGCAACAGCTAATCAATAACACATTTTCAGCCCATACACTGGGGATTCCAGAATTTGGAAGTCTGCTTGTTACAGTCCCACCAACAAATCTTAGTAGCTAAGATATATCAGACCTGAAATCCAGGTCGCACATCAGGTTTGGAATCAAGGGCTTGATTAAAAGCATCCAGAAAAATGAGTTTTGTCATCATTAGGTGAAAACCAAAGCACTCACTCACATATGTGAAATCACTGGACACCAAGATGTTAAAATCCTAGCAAGTGTGTTATAGATGATCCTAATGGCAAAAACACAGAAATCGAATCAAATACATACTTTACAAGACAAATTCCTTACCATCACAGATGTGTCTAAATGCCAAAGCTGCAGCAGCTGCAGAATCTTCAGATGTACCCATGCCACTCATGAGGATATCAATCAGTGAAGGCAATATAGCCGGTCCAATTGATGCAGAGTCAAGCCACTTTGAATATACTCCAATTGTTAAACACACTGTTTTCCACAAGCATGAGACAAACATCAATTATAAACAATGAAATTTAGAGATCACATGCTGTGATAAAATAGTAATTGCTATTTGATATGCAATTGCAAAGACATCCCCCTCAGCAACCAGGTGAAGCAGGGTATTTGGACTAAACATCTTTTCTACCTTAGGTAGAGATGGCTCACCATCTCCATGCCATGGTAACCACCATGACCCTGGTCGGGGGAAAAGGTGGAAGGGAAAAGAGCAGCCTATTAAGCTATAACAGAAATATTACCCGTCTGAAGTAGTTGGGGTTGTTGAGGAAGTTTGGGAAACAAACCCATAACCTGCAAATAGCAAACACACCAAAAAAAAAAAAAAAAAAAAATACTCTTAAGAGTTCTATACTGATAGATATTGTCAAAATATATATATTACAAAACAATATAGAAGGAAGGCACTATTCAATTAGAAAATTATTTTTTTAACGAATTCCAAATGTACAATAGTTAAGCACAAGCCACATGAACAAAAAAGAGCTTTGGCAGGAAGATATTATTGTAGATTTATGCCCATATTCTCACCAGCAGGGAGTAATTAGTATGACACGGCAAATAGTTAAGAACCAAGAACATGAGGAAGTTGATTGACACTATACCTGAGGCATTACTTCAGCTTCAACAACTGAAACATAATTTGATATAGCCCGAATGCAAAATAGAGCAGCCTCCACTGGGCGCCATTCATTATTTTCACCATTTCCACAGCGAGCTACAGCCTTAAATAATACAATAGATAGTGAATATACCATAGCAAAAAGTAGAAAGATCTTCAAACAACAATAAGTATAAAATACAGGATATTGAAACTTTCTTAAAGTTTTGACCTACAGGCCACAGATCCATAACCCACCATTTCTGGGGATAGAACTAACGAAAAGAAATGAGAACCACTTATTTAGCTTTTTGCTAAAAACTTTTTGATGGAAGTGTGCTAAAGATACTTGAACTTTGAAAAAGTGAGAAAAAGTAAGAAAATGTGAGGTTTTAAAAAGCTATAAATAAAACCTAAAAAGCAAAAAGCTGGCTTATAAGCTAGTCCCAAACACTAAAAGAATTTTTTTACGCTCTTTCCCTCTTCTCAGAGACCAAATGAAGGACAAATGGTAACAAAATTTTGAAATACTTATTCTATTTCTCCATCTTTTTTAAAAACATGTCTTCTCAATAAGTTTGACACAACCCCTTTATTTTTTTGATAGGCCACAACCCTTTTATATATGATAAAATCTATTATCAGAGAACAAATTAGTACTAGCAATTCAGGTTTTCAGCATCCAGAATAATTTATGATGACACCAAAAAGAAAAACAAACTTAGTAATAGTAAAAATCCAAATTGCAGAAAAAAATTTAAAAAAAGAAAATAACAGAACAGTTCATCATTGCCAATTTTAGATACCTTAGAAGTTGATAAATTAAGACTTACTTTTAAAATCAGTTCCAAATTTTACAAAATTTAGATCTTCTGTTATAAAGATGGAAAATACTATTTGAGAATCCAAAATAATAATAATAACATGCACCTCAAGAAGCTTCTTGTAAAGGATTTGTAGCGTTGCATCACCACCTAAAACTGATGCTGCATCAGTCAGGACATCGGCAACAGCTAGCAGCATTACAGATTCAGTTAGCAGTATAGAAGAAGAATAAGAAATGAAAATCAGTTGGTCAAAGACAGACATTAAAAAAAAACTCAACAAATCAATGGAAGGTTCAAGTTTAAAAATCTAAAAAATTATTTTAATGAAAGCATTTCTTTGATTAGGATTTCTTCAGGTTGCCAATGGATAGAATACTCCAGAACTCCAAGCAACAAAGAAAATGGAGATCCAGAGATCTATTTCATTAACCACAAATTATTAATTCCAATCAACTACAATCTTTTTGCACTTGATGAGATGTTTCACCATGACCTGAAATGAAGAACATTAGTCCTATGCCTATACCCTGCCTCTCTTCAACAATTGTGTATAGTACAAACTTAATCATTACTTCAGCAACCACAAAATTCTGGTTCATGTTTTTCGAAGATTCTCCACAAAAAAAAAAAAAAAGAAGCTAGAAATAACTTTAAAATTTTTTGCATGCTACCATAAGCGTTACAACTTAAGAAATTTCTTTAATCAATGTTGCATGTGCAGATGCAGTGGTGAGACTGTTGATCATCTGTTGTTGCATTGTGAAATAACTTATGTAATGTGGACTTTTATCTTGTTAGTTTTTGGAGTATAATGGGTATTGCCCAAGAGAGTAGTTGAACTACTTTTTGGATAGAGGAATTGGTTTGAGAATTATTCTACATTTGGGTGGAACTTAGCTCCTTTATTCCTTCTGCAAACTTTGTGAAAAGAAAGGAACTGGCATACTTTTGAGGGAGTGGATGCCTCAAGCCCTCGACTATTTAGCTAAGATCTTCTTTCACAAGAACTTTGTTTGAGTGGTATTGTGTTTTGGGTCATAGTGAGATACGTTGCATTGTAGATTTCATTCTTTCTCTTATATTTAGATTTTAATTATCTCTTTAAGATACTTTGCATACTGTTGTGTAAGCAAGACAGTTCTTTCAATAAAATATTATTACTTTAAAAAAAAAAATCTTGAACAACATGAGTGTAATATATGAACTTGTATGAATTACTAATGGACAATAAACAAAAACAAAAACAAAACACTAAAAAGCTGATAATTACCATATCTAGTCTGTCTAAACTCTTTGCGGTCCTCGTGTGAGAGATCAAGATAATCTTGAGGATATTCAACTCGGAAGCTAACCTGTGAAGAAAACCATAGTTCTCTCTAAAAATCTTATAGGCAATTAAAAGATACTCATGAAAGTTGTCTTCAACTCAGTTTTAAGTTTAGTTGAGAGACATATTTGTCAATTCTTCTTCCATTTCACAACACTTGTGACAGAAAAAAAAAAAGTATCAAACTGTTATTCCATTGTTCATAAGGAATCATTTATTGGCAAATGCAAAAGTGAAGGGGGTGCAAATGGCAACAATTCAAGAAAAGCATGTGCTTCTCCAGACCAAAGATAAAAGACACACCTCACTATGCTAAACAATAAGATCAGGAATAACATTTTACGAAATTATTAAGATGACGATACTACCAATGTAAAGGAGACAAGTGAATGCCACTACGGGTGCGTTTGTTTTGGCTGAAAAGAGTTTCAGGAAAGCCTTTTACACCCCTCTATGTGTTTGGTAAAAACAGGAAATTGGGTCAAATGGAAATCACTTTCTGCGTTGACCGTAAAATACCCATGTTGGCCCGTAAAACGATTTCAGGTTTTATTTTACCTTCAAATCATTTACACCTCTCACACACTCTCTCAAGGTTCTCACACGAACACTCCAAGCTCAGTGAAGACCGAGCTCCACAGAGTAAGAGACGCCAACGCAGGTCACCGTTCGACGACCCAGTTCGTGCTCCTCCTCCAGTCCGTGCTCCTCACGCCAGTTCGTGCTCCTCCACCGACCCACAGTCCACCGATCCACCCACGTTGAGTCCGATCCACCCTCTATTTCACTCCGACAACCTCACCTCACCTCTGATCCACCCTCTACTTAGTCCGATCTAGTCACCTCACCTCCGATCCACACACCTCCGACCCATCCTCTACAAAAGCCGATCCACCCACAGTCTTTCCCTCAATCTCTCAATCTTTCTCTCTTTGATCTCTGATTTTTTTTTTGTTTTTTTTTTTTTTTTGTTTTGGTGGTGTGGGTGGTGGTGTTTTGGTGGTTTTTCTGTTGTGTGGTGGTGGGTTTTGTGTGGATATTGGTGGATTTTTTGTGGGTGCTAGTGTATGGGTGGTGGGTTTTATGTGTATAGTGGTGGATTTTCTGTGGGTGCTGGTGTGTGGGTGCTGGTGGATTTTTTGATATAAAATTTGTTTAGAAGCTGAGAAAATGTGAAAAATTTGAAGGAAAATAGCATTTTCAGGATGTTACCAAACACTGGAAATCATTTTCTGGACTATTTTCCATTGCACACCCAAACGCCCGGATTTTAATTTCCTTACGGGAATTCATTTTCCCCTGCATTCATTTTACACTCAAAATTCGATTTACTTTGAACCAAACACAGCCTAAGCTACAAGATTCTTGGCAAAAATGAAGGATCAAACTTTAGATGAACGAATACCAAGAAAACAGTGATTTTATCACATTACACAACAAGAACATGAATATTTGAACTTCTAATCCAAAAGGCTCACCAGAGAAACAAGTGACTCGTATGATGGAACAAAAGCACCCTGCCTCCGCTTTCTCTCAGCTTCAATGGATGCTTCATTACCAAATGGTAAACTAGTATCCCTGGCAGGTTGCAATTACTAAATTTATTATTATTTTGTTTTAAGCACAACCGAGTAACATTGATGTCATTACCAACCAAGTAATAAGAATCCCTGGCAGATTACAGAAGGATTCACCTTTTGGTCAAGATCACCTGAAGACTGTGCCAAAAATTAAATGTCATTGAAGCGATATAATTTTCTGGGTGAGAAGCAACTTCCAATAATGCATTTACTATTATCATTGATTCATCAGAACCTGAAGAAAAGAAATAATTAACCAGAAAAGAGATTTATCAGATAGAAGACAATTGATAAGATCAGGAGCACTTGGAAACACTACAAGGTACTTTGCTCCAACACAGGAAGAAGCATCCAAAAGTTTCTAAAAAGGGTTTCAATCATTTGTAGATATGCATACCAGTGGCAATCAGTTCAACGTATGAATCACCCATGTCAGCAAATAATCGAGCAATAGCCTTGACATCCTCCTCATCCTAAAAGTACAAATAGAATAAAAAGTTAATAATTACCCTTAATGCAATAACTTTTTGAGATCTGAACATATATACTTTTTTTGAACTCTTTGATGGGAAAAAAAGGGTCTCCAACAATTTGTATACCCTCAAAGGAAAGCATAAAAGAGAAAAAGAAATAGAACAAAAAAACCATTTAATTCTCTGTCATCATTTCATTTAGTAGAGCAATTTTAAAATACCTAATATTACGCAATAATCTCATTTCCCATATCATCCATGACAACCATGCTAAATTTCACTCAGATTTAGCAAAATCCCTTGGACCAAACACACCCAGTGTATATCTTTACCAATGTACATTGCCAAGGTCATGTTCCCAATTTGGAGAACACTGTAGCAATAAATATATGAACAAGTCAAAACATATCAAATCTTCTGGTTTATAAGATATTCCCAAGTGTGTGTGTGAAGAGGTGACCTTTCAACCAAGAATTGTTACTCAGCCAAAAGTAGCCATAAATTGTAAGATGATACGTTCTAAAAAAAAGACCACTAGTTTAACAGGAAGCTATTTATTTAATGCTATTACTTTTCTCAAATACATGTAATACCTTTGAAAAATCTTTAAGAAGTGCCTTTAGACTCATAACTTGAGGTACAAGTACTTGAATCAAGGGCATCTGTACAGCAACACCACCAGAGCTTCCTGCCGCTGTGTAGTGTATTAATTCAGAAATCACTGCAAAGAAGAGAGGGTATAATGAAAACAACAATCTCATTAGATATTATAGAAATAGACTATGCAAGTTTTAAACATGAATCGGAAAAGGAACTTTTCTAATAAATTCCCCAAGAAATATTAGTACTTCCCAACTACGATACCATTTACGGATGCTTCTGAAAGAGGCTCAGAATTCAAGCTTGAAAGAGCTGTGAGCACCAATGGGTGAGAAGCAAGCACAGATCCAGGGATCCTGAAACCAAGACAAGATTCACTTTTCATGTTATTCACCCACTCCGCAAAATTCAAAAGCTGTGCATAAGAATGGCACACCAAGGACCCATTTGCAAGTTGAGGCATATTAAGCCAAGTAAGATACTTTTTTTTTTTTTTGATAAGTAATAAGTTTTATTGATATCAAAAAAAGGACACCCTAGTCAAGTAAGATACATGATACACAAACATAGGAGTACAACATATTTAAATGCATAACAAATGGATTCATAGGACCCAACTCAACAAAGCCATTGACACAACTATTTCAAGAAGGATAAAAGAAAATGTTATGTCTTATCATTCTGTTCTGAACTTCAACCCATTTCCTTTAGCTGTCTAATCAAGTCTACCCTTAAGTATCACAATCTCTTTACATTTTGTCAAACAAAAAATTAAAGTCAAGGCCCCAATATCTCGAGTCTCCATACAATTTCCAATCAGTAAAAGCCTCGAAATCTTAAACCTCTATGATTCACTCTATCACATAATAAATAAAGCACAGTCCCCCACATCTCATTTGTAAAGTAGTGATTAAGCCCTCTTAGAAAGCCAATATTAGATGACCCAAAGGATAAGAAAACTTTCCATTAAGTTCAAGGAGACTAGGCCCTACTTCAAAAAAAAAAAATCAACAACAATGGAGCAGCAGTTTGAAGTTGTTCGAAGGGCAAGCCACTTCTATGACACTAAGGGTGTGTTTGTTTGGAGGTGAAATAAGGTGGATGAAAAACTTTGGAGAGAAAATAGGAAATGAAACTTTTTTGGAGTGTGTTTGGTTGGGTGGGGAGGAAGGAAAATAAATAGTGGGGCCTAGGTGTTTTCTCTCCGGACCCACCAAAAAGTTCTCCCCAAAATGGAGAGAAAACTGGGAGGAGGAAGCTCATGAAATGAGCTTCAAAAAATACCCCTCACATTGGAATTCACCTTCCAAGTCTCCAATGTGTTGGCTTTTTTTTTCCTTTGATTTTTTCTATCCCTGTTACTAACGTGATGGCTTCCTTTTTTCTTTTTCTTTTTTCCTTTGAATTTTTCTTTCTCTGTTACTAATGTGCTGGCTTCCTTTTTCTTTTTCTTTTTTTTTCTTTTGATTTTTTCTTTCTCTGTTACTAACGTGTTGGCTTCTTTTCTTTTTCTTTTTTTCTTTGATTTTTTCTGGACGTGTAGCTTTCTTTTTTTTTTTTTTGGGTGCTCGTATGTTTATTTACTAATTAATTTTGGTTGGTTTTTGTTTTTGTTCTTTTTTTTTTTTTTAGAAAACAGTTTTGGGTTAATTTCTTATGCTATTTTTTTTTTCTTTAATAAAGTGTCCATCTATACACAATTTTTTTTAAAGTATAATGTGTTACTTTTTGTTTTATTTATAAGGGACATTATGGTAAATTTATACAAACTTCATTTTCAACCAAACAAAAAAGTTTTTTATCCCTCCACTTTTCCACCCTCCCAACCAAATACAAATGAGAGAAACTAAAATCTTTTCTATCCTCCCACTTTTCCATCCTCTCTCCATTTTTTATCCTCCCACTTTTTCATCCTCCCAACCAAACAGACCCTAAAGAAACTTTCCTATCATCTATCGCACAAATAAATGGACTCCCACCTGTTAAAAACTTTTTTTTTTTTTTTTTTTGAAAGTGCAATCAATTTAACAATTCTTTCCCAGGTGGAGGATCAGAATTTATCAAACTACCCCATGAACCCAGTAAATGCAAACCCTAACTCTTTACATAAACTCAATGCTAATTTCGCCACCCATGCACCACTTTTAATGAACAATGCCACAACAACATAATTTGTCCCAGAACCTCCTTTAGATTAGAGGGGTAAGAGCCACCAACTGATATTTACTACAGAATACATAACTTGCACGAAGTACTCCCCTCTCTGTATAGAAACAAATTCTGAATGAAAATTTTAATTACATGTATGTACAAGATTCAAAGAAGAGGAAATACATACCCATGCTTCAGTCGAAGCCAAGATGCAAATGCCTCGAGAACCTGACAAAGGCATTAGGTTGAAATGATCCAAAACCAGTTAGTAAACAATCCAAAGTGGGCACCTATCATGTCCTGAACATCAAAACAAACTAAAGAATTACAAAAATTCTAACAAGAACAGCTCTTACCTGCTCCTTAAGTTCATTGATACTCAAGCAAGCTGTCAAGATACTTAAAGCAACCTCCATTTGAGAAGTGAGCTCTTTTTCAAATTGACGGCGTCTTTCGGGACGAGCTGCTATTTTGTAATTATATACTTCCTGATTGCAATAACAAAACAGGTAGAGAATGCATAGAGGCAGCAAAGTTACTACCTATGTATTATTAGCTTTTCAATAAAGACCACTAAAAGAAGCATTCCTGCGTTTCTTTTTTTTAATGTCCGACTCAATACTATTACTTTGGTAATATTATTATTTTATCAAATAATTAAATTATTTATTTCTTTTGTAATTGCTTCAATGTTATATTTGTGTTAGTATTTAGCAACAACGAAGTCTTAACCTCAAAACTTTGGGGTCGACTATAGATCCACAACAAACTAATCAAAGTTAGCCACATGTATTTTTTCTTTCATTCTACCCAATCCAAAATCATACTCTCTATTATGACCTTAATTGACATATCCTTTTTTTTCCTAGATAAATAGGGAAAGGGTTGGTGGGGGTGCAAACTCCAGTGCCCAAGCACCACAAAAGATGTTGGAACCACTAGGGCCTTACAACTCTACTAATGTTATTTTAAATCTTCCTCTTCCTTTTTTCGTTTCCTCGACCTTGAATCAACTCATTTTTCCTCATTGATGCATTAATCTCTCTTCTTTGCACACGAAAAAACTACCTCAAGTAACTCTTCCCCATATTTTCATCAATTGGGGCCACCCTTATCATTAAAAAAATTTCTTCTTTTGGAATCCTATCTTTCCTTGTATTTCCACTTATCCATCTTAACATTATCATTTCAGCTACACTCATCTTATGAACATGTTGCTTCTAAATAGCCCAACATACAGTACCATAGAGCATAGCTAGTCTTATAACAATCTTAGATAATTTTCCCTTTAAAAGAGGCAACTTAAGAGGCATTTTACGATCACACAATACCCATGATACGCTTATCCGCTTCATTTAACCTACTCTCATTATATGATTCACATCTTCTTCAATCTCTCTATCCTTATAAATTATTTATCCAAGCTATCAAAAGAACTCATCTTTAGCTCCATCATGCTCCTGTCAGAACCTTCAAAGGATCTTATTAAGTTCCCCCCAAATGGTCCACATAAGATGAACAGGTACAGCTCTCCAAATATCACCATTATCGTGATTAGCAAATCTCCCCTTCCAGCACTCCAGCAACTCAACTAGAGACACTGGCCATAGGCTTGCTCTATTTGGGCACGCAACGTCTGTGGGGGTTAGTATGGGCTGATGAGCTTGCAATGAACCTATTGTATCACAGGTCAAAAGAAGATAATTGAGGCCACACAACTCAAAAATTTGATCATGTGAGCATTGTTTACTCCAGAGTCTTCATGTTTTTTTTTTTTTTTTTTGAAACATGGATTTCTCCAAGCAAAACCTCAACTACATAGGAGTGGTCCGCAAGACCCAATTGGTCCTCACAACAGGTCTCAATCCCAGCAAAGATCAAGCAGCACGATGGTTGCCAATGGAGTTCTGGCAGTGGTGCGGCATGTCTCTCATGGTGTTGAGGTAAGTTTGTGTGAATTTTGAGAGGTGACAAGGCCAGTTGGTGACTGGGTTTCACAAGAATTAAGTCTAATGGATTTGAGGATAACTGCTGCCCCAGGGGTGGGGGGCGCAAGCGAGTTTGGCTTTCGGCGATCTTCAGTTCAATGATAGGCTTGACAAATTTGGGGCCAACAGGTTTGCTTTAGCGAAACCTAGGTGTTTTGGGTAGTGGCAGTGAATGAGACTATGTTAGAGATTGGGTTCAAGAGAGGTATGACTGGTTTTTGTGGCTTTTTTGTTTGTTTGTTTGTATTGTTGATGGTGGTGGGATGGGTTATTGCAAATGGTAGAAATCAGATTTTGGCCTTAACTTGGTTGTTGATTTTTTTGGTTGTGACCCCATGGCAATGCTTCGAACGGTCTGATACCAAAACCGATGCAGAAAAAAACCAAAACAAATTCAACAACAGAAATGGAAGCAGCACCTAGGCTTGCTTGGAGCCAACACCTAGCATGAGAAAACAAATCCAGTAGTAGGTACCTAAAGTTGGCTAAAGTTAGCACCAAACCATTGGAAAATGTCCAGGATAAAATTTATTTTATTAATCATAAACTTGTCTCATAGGAGAAAAATAGCATGAATAAATTTCTTATATAGAATGCTAAAACCAAACCTTAATTCTAGTTGACTTGGGAAAGCCAATTATTGAGTTACAAAAATAACCTTGACTCTAGGAAATTATATAAAATTCTTCACACCTCCAGCATCACTTTCCCTACAACCATGTTAAGCAAAGAGTGCTATAATTAATTTATTGTTTCAAAGTTTTCAGGATCTGCCTTACACTTAATCATTTGTTTTCAAGATATGCTAGCAGTTGTCTAAAATTTTGGAGTAAAAAAAATTACCTATAAACAACCCCACCCCCCCGGGCGCAAAAAAAAAATTCCAGTACACTGTCTAACCAAGCACATTCTACTTGGACACAAGGGCATTACTTAGTTTTTCTGTGGACAACATTCTCATCATTTAATTCTTTTGTAGAAAACATTTCTGTCTTTCTTCTTCCTAAAAAATGCTGAATACATCACAGATATAAATTCTCAACACGCGTGATTTAATACATACCTCAGGCAAAACTGTAAGTAGCTCCAAGAATCCTGGTATGTATTCTGGATGAGAATTCATCTCATCTCTAAGCCAATTCACAATACCACCATCTCCCCAATCTTCTGCAGGAACATATACAGCCAAAGCAGCCACCGCAATGCTAATCTACAAAGCAAGCCATTTGAGCATAATAATATCCTCTTGGTTTCATAATATTACAAGATGGATATGCATGAGAAAGGACTTTCAAATAATACCTGAGTTCTAACTTTAGGAGGCCCTTTGTGAAATTTTTTCAGTAATGTCTGCATTTAAAACATCCATGCAGCCAAATTTCATGAATATGATAAGAAATTCCTTAAGTATTTTGTGTGCATGCATATGAATGCTTGTATATATGGATAAAAAAATAACACTGCTTCTTCATTGACTAAATCTAAACAAAGCAGTAATAGGAGACAATAGCAGAAAAAACTACTACAACCCAATCAAATATCTGGCAAGAGAAAGGAGTGATGAAATCCACAGCTTGACAATAATGAGATGTGCTACTGCTACCACAAGATCCAAAGTCATAACCTAGATAGCATTATTTACTTGTACTTCTTCCTTTACAATTACACATGAGCTAATCAACTAGATTTCTATCACTTGCTTCCTTCCATAAAAATGCAACATCCAGATGATGATTGAACATTTTTCAAAGTGGTATGGACACCCAAAAATATATTTTTGATGCAAGGGATCAATAATCCTGTTTCTCATGCTAATACTAGTAAAAACATGAAATTCCAGTATATGTTTCACAGGCATGTAAAAATGGACTTAATTTGCCTCACAGTTACCACAATCTCAAAGATTAATAAATAATGACCGATCCAATTCAAGTGCTTCATTAGAGAGATACTGTCTTCTGTTGAAAGAAGAAGCATATAACTTACAAAAACAAATCATTAAGATCTGTAACATCCATTGATGAGATGTTCACCCATCTTAATTCTTTTACTTATTGAATTTATAAGAATCAAAGGAAGATAAGATTTTCTACCATTTTATATGCATAAAAAGTGTTTCGCACAATTGACTACTATTAAGAAGATGCAGCAAAAAAAAATTCTTTTTTGGGGGGGGGGGGGGGGGGGTTGTTCTATTAACTAATCTAATGATCACACACACACACACACACACACATCCAACTAATGAAACAATTCAATAGCATCTTTGTTTTGTTACATAGACAAAAGAACACGTATCATATATTTCAAAAGGGAAAAGTCATGTTCCTACTAGCACAACCAGCAATTCATGCTTTATTTATCCGGCAACATTAGTAGTAGAATATGATATCAAAATCCAAGCTTCTTCCATGGTCAAAGGTATAAAAAAAGATACTCACTCACATTTAAGGAATCCCGCAATGGACGAAAAGCTTCAGAAGGTAGTTCTTCAAAATCTCGTTGTACCTAAATCAAATACAAAGTGCATGAAAACTCAAAAAGAGCCAACATCACATGCTAAACAAGTTTTTTCATTGTTTAGAGTTTCACATATCTATAGAATCAAGCAAAAAATATTCACAAGTGTGTAAGTTTACCTTGCTTCTAAGGGTCTGAGAACAAAAGATTAAGGTTTCTAGATTGCTTGTGGCGTCGTGAAGCAAATTATCGGCAACCTAAATAGGAAAACAGAATGTTAATCCATCTAAAACAGAACACTGACACATATGGCTTGATGGGCGGAAAAGCCAGATAACAAGAAAATAACTATATTACATAACAAATTCTAATTAGAGTGAAATGACATATAAATATAATAGCATCTAATATACTTATTAAAAAAAAACCATGTAATAGCATCTGATACAAATGGAACCATCACACAGGAACACCAAAGCTTTTTGAAAGATTCCTTTTTTCTTTTCTTTTTTTTGGGGGGGGGGGGCACAGGGATAACAACTGCTAGAACTGACCATTTAACGTCAGTCTATACATTAAAAAACATGCCTTAAATATAATCCAGGAGGAGGCAGTTCTATTAGAAAACAGGAAGCTTGCTACAGAGAGAGAGAGAGAGAGAAAGTTAACTGCTACAAATAAATCAAGTCCAAAGCAATTTTCATACTAAATAATGATTTCAGAGGGTAGTGTTTGAAATATGATGAGTTGAGCAGAAGAATGAGATTCATCTTTCAACTGACTTTGAGAATATTTGCTTAAAAGAACTCATAATTGATATGCTGTCATCATAAGTTGTAAACCTTTTACTGACTAGAATTAACGTAGTGCCCGAAATCAGGCCAAGCCTAGCCCAAGCCCAAGATACCAGGCTTTGATAGTGAGCATGAGCCTTCAATCTCAAGCCAAAGTCAAAGCAGGCAACACTGTGGCTCATTTGCAGCCCTATACCAACACATATCAGTTAAAATTTAATACTAAACAAGTATGGAAGAAACAAATTTCTTTGATAATTAACTATTTGGAATTCAAATTCTTCTTCCTAAAACAATTCTATAGCAACAATACATTCTCTAGTTGATGCACAAAATTAAAATTACAGTGCTAAATTACATAAATTTTCATCAGTCAGAAATATACAATATGAGATTTCAAACACTTCCAGTATATTATTTTTCCCTATTTCTTTCTCAGAAACCAAACATAATACAATTAATTCCGGTATACAACATGAACTTCATGACATTCCCAACATAAATTCTAAAATTCAAACTTGCCAGTTTCTTTTCATTTCTCCACATTTTCTCAGTAACCAAACAAAGCATACGTTCATTTCCTTCCCAGACATAAAACCAAAATCGACATACACATAAAAAATACAATATTCAAGATAAAAAACGGTGAAGCAGTACTAAAAAACAAACCCTAAATGAAAATTCAACTCCTTCACATTAATAAAACACATGTAAAATTTGAACGTGTGCTTGTGAACTTCTCAGAATCCAATTCTCATCGAAACCAAACATAATACAATTAATTCCAGTATATAACATGAACTTCATACCATTCCCAACATATATTCTACAATTCAAACTTGTCAGTTTCTTTCAATTTCTCCACATTTTCTCAGTAACCAAACAAAGGACACGTCCATTTCCTTTCTAGAAACAATACAAAATTCAAAATAAAAAAATAAAAAGAAAGTGAACCACTACTCAAGATTTCAAAAAAACGAACCCTAAAAAATTCAAATTCAAATTCAAATCCCTCACATTCCAATACTTCACACATGCGCTTACGAACTTCTCGAAATCCAATTCTCAATCCACAAAACAGTAAAAACATCAACCAAATTCATCTCGCAACAAAAAAAAAATCAATCAAAAACACACAAATTCTTCGCACGAATCGAATCCAAAACCTTCGAATCTAAGAAGCAAAGCAAAGCAAAAAAAATCGAGCGCAGTACCTGCCACGCATCGAGTGTGCGCTGAAAATCTTGCAGCCACCGATCGGCTTGCATACGCACCGTATCGTCTGGGTGATGGTACAGTGCATTTAGGGCTTCTTTCACTGTGTTCTGGAGCTCCATTTTTTGAACTCACAAAATCAAACAAAACCGAACCAGTAGCTATTCGATATATTAATACCAGTAACAATATATATATTTCTCTGTTTGTTATTTTTTTCTTTGTTTGTTCGTGTTTGATTTTTGTTTTTTTTAATTGGGCTTGGGTTTTTGGCGCCCGGGGGGGGGGGGGGTGAGGAATGAGGATGATGATTGATTGATGATCAGAGATAGTTTTTTTTGAAGGGAAATGGAGGTGATTTAGTTTTAGCCGTCTGATCTGTGCGTGTTTTTTGACTATTGGTCAACTCGAGCTGGGATATGGACACGTGCCGCGTGATTAGATTGGGTTGGGTTCTTTGGGTCCCACTCAACAGCTTGTCAATGTTGAAATCGTCGTTGGATTGAAACATTTGAATTAGAGAAGAGGAAGCTTTTTAGTTGTATTTTTTCAAATAAATAAATGTGTATATAATTTAATTCTACTTTTCAAAAAAAATTAGAAATGTGATTAGATGAGTTTGTTTTTATTGATTTATTTTAAGTAAATAATTGTGTGTAAACATAGTTATACTTAAATAAATAAATAAAAAGATATTAAAATACACAGAAAAGCATTGTTTGTACTTGACATGTTCGTAAATTGACAACGTAGCAACATTTAATTTTTTTATAATTTTGTTTTGAAGTAATGACAATGCCAAAAAAATAAAATATTACTCCTAATTTCTCTTCCTTGTAATAGTGTGGTAAGAAAAGTATAGCCCTAATCCACATCTCATTGAAAAATAGAACAAAACAAAATTTGAATTATTAGAAATTAATTACTAAATCATTCATGAACCATCAAACTGCTTATAGCTCAAATGGTACTGCTTCACTCTCCCTTATGAGAGAGCTTAGGTTTGATCCCCAATAACTTGTCCCCATTAAATATTATTATAGAAAAAAAAAAGATAAAAAAAAAAAAATCCATGATCTAGTTAAGGGAAAATGCATTGGTTCGTAATAATTGTGAACTAAACATAGAGAAACTATTTTCCTTCTCATTTGCAAAAAAAAATATATATATATATATATATAAAATATATAATTAGTTACAAATATGAAAATTTTGACTATATTTTTAGCGTGGTATCATGTAGATTTAGCTGTTTATTTTGAAAGATTTTATTAAAAAGAAAATGTATGGATCATTTGAATTTTGTCCTTTTTTATTTATTTGCTAAAGCTATATTTGTGCCATCAAATCTTAATGCCTTGACTGTTAAAGGGCGTTTGGTTCGCTGTGATGTACCATTGATGTGATGCACATTATGATAATGTGACATTAAGATTTTTGGTTTATTTTATTTTTTCTAACACTAGCATAATCTAAAATTATAAAATATATCACATCACTTTAATTTCACTACATTCCTAAATAATGTAATATTTTATTCTTGTATTGAGATTACATTAATGTAATATTACAATAATGTAATATTACGGTGTAATGTAACATTACAGCAAACCAAACACCCTCTTAGTAATTCTACTTAAGAAATAAAAGAAGAAGGAGAAGGAGAAGGAGATCATTGAAATAAAAGTCACATCAATGAAATCCAAATAGAATTGGATATGCAATGGATGGAACAAGTTTTAGTACTTAACAAGGTGTACACTGTACAGATCTAGTACTTTAATTCTACATATTTTGGTGTAGCAAAACAAAAAATCTACATATTTTGTATCTCATTCAACATTTTTAATTTATAGAGCATTCAAATATTTGAATTTTTTATTTTAATAAAAGTTATAATGTATGAATTTTATTCCATTCATTGTTTCGTGTTTTTTAATATGGTGTCAAATGCCAATAACCCTTATCATTGGATAGCACAATTTTGTGAGTAACTGTGTTGGCAAACCAGTATTTGTAAGTGATTAAATTTAATTTATTAGTCTTTAGTGGGCAAAGAAGTCAAGGAAGTTGCTTCTCTAATAGCCTTATTGAATAAGATAAGAGTTGTAAATTGAAGATAAAGACAAAGAAAGACTATTGTACTTGCTCAAGAGAGCTGTTGTAATTGTAGTCTCGATTGCATTTGACGGATCAAACCTTGGGATTATTGAATTCCAAACTCAAGCCCAATTGAGCTTAATGCCTTGAAAATTGTGCCTTTAACAAGGTTCACTAAAGTCAACCTAAACAAGGGAGAGAGGAGAGATTGATGTGTTTGATGTGCACCAAGGATTTTGTGTCAAGTGAGACTATCCTTTACCAACAAAATGAAGATTTGAAGACTAGTAAATTATTTGGATGAAGATTTGAAGACTAGTGATTATTTGGAAGTTGTTGAAACTTACACAGTCAAGTTGTTGCTATGAGAACATTCAATTTGAAGACTAGTGATTATTTGGAAGTTGTTGAAACTTACACAGTCAAGTTGTTGCTATGAGAACATTCAAATTGATACTTGAAGTCATAGACTTGAGTTTTCATGTGAAGAGATCCATTGTGGAAGAGTTCAACCGAGTTAAAGTTACATGCATGGGATCACGGCAGTAAATTCTACTGGAGGTATGTAGCAAATTAGTATTGAATAATTCTAATTGTAAAATGTCAATGTCATTGATGGATTATTTTGTTGGGGATGACTATTATCATTTGTTGATTCTACGAATAAAATGAATGGTGCTTTGCATAGAAAAATATGAAAGTCACTTAACATTTGTGGAAAATGTATGTTCCACCTTATTAACGTTGTATGAGCATTTCCAAATGTTATTATTCCAATCATGTATTTTGTTCCTTATTTCAATTTATTAAGAAATAGAGAAAGTTCAAGAGATAAATTTTTGTGAATTGATTGCCTTTAATTGCAAATTGCTTTTCAAAGTAGTTCTTCACCTTTTGTTTTTTTATTTCATATTGTATTAGAGGTCAGATCTAATTATAGTCATGTTGGGTATAACATGTGTGAGAGCAAAGTTCCACATTGAACAAAAATAACAAGAGGTAGTGATTAATATAACATAATTAGTAGGGGTGTCCAGACTCGACCGAAGCTTGAAAAACTGACCAACCCACCCGACATCGACCTGATTTTAGCCCGAACCAAAGATCCAGTCGATTGGCGACGGATTTTCGATTCCAAGAACCGACGTCGACAGGTCGAGTGGCGAGTTTGCTTCTCCAAAACCTGAGCAACCCGAACTCGATCGGAGCTATATAAAAAATTTGGCCAAATTCGGCCAAATCAAGCCAGATTCGACAAGTTCTTGACTAGATCTGGTGAGATCTCGACCAGATCTAGTGGGATTTAGCCAGATTCGGCCAAATCCCAGCAATTTTTAGAGAAAAAAAATGTAGATTCCAGCAACATTTTTGCAGATTTCAGCAATGTTTTTGCATATTCTGGCGACGTTTTTGTAGATCCTGACAAGCGACTGAACTAATCGACGCTCACCCTTACCCAAAACTGACTCGATCGATTGATTCTGGCGGTCGAGTTCCTCCGCCCTCCACTTGACGACGGCAGGTTGAGTCTCGGTTGGGTCCAAAACCAACCCGGCCTGACCCAACCCATGAGCAGGCCTAATAATTGGGCTCAAACTCATGGACTTAAATCTTTTAAGCCAAGTGGTCCATATATGTTATATTAACTACTCAATATATTTTCTTTCCAACAAGTCAAAGAATGGTGAAAGTTGTTTTCCAAGCATTTTTGTACTATGTCTTCTGTTTAAGATATCTCATTTTTGTAGCAATACAAGGATGAGAGATCTAATATCTCATCTATTTGGTTCTCCTTGCATGTTTTGTAGAGTATCTTGCAACTAAATGTGCAGAGACTTTAAATTTTGCAAATGAAATGCAATAATATAGAATTATTGTTAGCTTAAAAAGCTAGTGCATATATAAAACGAGCTTCACCATACACGCTTTGCACGTGTGATGAGGCTTTTTCTATTTTTTTTTTTAGTGTCAAAATTTTTTAGAAAAATAAAAGAGAAAGAAGCAACTAAAAATCATATAGAACAATCAAAATCATATGAGCAATAAAATGATTTTTTTTTAAAAAGCACTAAAAGAATTACCTTGTAGGAAAGGACTACTCCTTCCTCTGAGAGAAAAAAGAAAGAGATTTAAAAATTAAAAAAAAAATTTAATTGAGGAAGAGAGCCATTTTCCTCGGAGAGAAAAAAAGAAGGAGATTAAAAAAAAATTAAAATTGAGGAAGAAGGCATTTATTTATGTTTGATTTTAAAAACTAAATTGACGGTTTAGAAGGAATAAGGAGAGATGGAAGTGCCTAATTTTAAGGGATATGGATAAGTATCTAAAATTTAGGAGTTTTTAAATTAGTACTTTTATATATCTAACCTTATTATTTAAACATATGAATTTGAGAGTATTTTGGTAAGCAAAATAATGAAATCCAAACGTGGAATCATGTTCTTAATTAGTAGCATAGATACAAGAACATTTATCACACATTCAATCCAGTACATAATTTTTAGATTAAAGTATTATCTAAATTGTACAAATCGCAATTAATCCTTCAATGATAATCATTATTAGAAGCCCCAATACAATATAAGTCATCTTTACCTTCACAGCCTCGTCACTCAAATTTAAAATCATACATTCATATGTCTTGCATGTTGATTTAAACCAAACTAAATAACTTCAAACAAGATCACTTAGCAGAATTGGCTTAAGACCAGTCATGATGAAATAGCCATTCATCTTACATATATATAGCTAACTTCCAAAATAAAAATACCATAAAATCATTTGAGCAGATAGTGCAGCTTTTGAACAAAGTTATCAATGTAGGAGTTTTCAAGACCTTTGCTGGACAAGAACTCTCTCCATTTAGCATGGTTGGCTCTCACCTCTTTCCCCACTTCACTATCATCATCCATTACAGCTTTCACTGCCTTGCACACACCTTCCCTAGTAAATAGCCCATCTTCCTCACCTTTCTCAACTTCAACTCCCACTTTTAGATCTTCACTCATCAGCCTTGCATTGATAATTTGATCCCCAGCGTGTGGTAGCAACACCAATTGGCACTCAGTCACCATGGCCTCTGATAAAGAACCAGACCCACAATGTGTCACAAAGCACCCTACAGAAGGATGCCTCAGTATTAATTGCTGCTGAACCCAATCCCCATGAACAACCCCTCTTCCTTTTACCCTCTCTTCAAACCCTTCTGGCAATGCAGATTCAATTGTTTCGGCCTCCATTGGTGGTTTTAGTGCAGCCAAAAAAGGCAAGCCTGTTAGCTCAAAACCCAAAACCAGTTCTTGAAACTGATCTTTCTTTAAAATGCATTCACTTCCAAATGCACAGAATATCACAGTTTTGGCCTTGAAGCTATCCAACCACTTTGCCCATTTCTCTTCTAATGATGTAGTTGGTGGCTTAGGCACCACTGGCCCTGCAAGAATAACAGGTTTTTTGAATTGTTCTTCAACATAATCACAGTAAGGCCCTTCCATCTCCATGCAAGTTTTGAAACTAATCGCATCAGAATCATTGAAAGAGATCAATTGGCGTTCCAGGAATGATATGTCTTGGTCATTTTGTTTCACCCCTGCAAAGGTTAGATGTCGAGCTTCAAATGGGCGTAACTTGATCGATGAAGGTGGGAAACTTGGGGGAGGTTCCATATAATCAGCTGCTGTTAATGGTTTTTCATCGAGTTTTCTTTCAGGGCTTATCAAAAACCCTACAGATGCCGGGCTAATGCTACAATATTGTACAGACTTAATGCCTAGCCGACGTGCCAACGCGGGTAACCAGTGAGCAAAATCATAGAACACAAAATGGGGTTTGAGGTTACAAAGAGAAGCTTCAATGGAGGGTGCAGTAAGGTCTATTGCATTCCAGAGGAGAAACTGCAATGGGAAAGGAACATCTGCTGTTGTTTCAGCACCAGGTTGGAGTCCATCAACATGTGGAACAATTATTGGGATGAAAGAAATGAGGTCTTTGTGAAGATTGAGAGGCTCTAGCTTAGCTTGAGTTTTTTTTGGCAAGAAGAAAGAGATTCTGTGGCCTCTCTCAGCAAGTTTGTTGGAGATGTGAAGTAATGAGGTTAAATGGCCCATGGCAAACCATGGGTACATGACTATGTGAAAGGTTTTGTCACTCATATTTGCTGCAAAACAAAAATACACTTCTATCACTTGATTTCTTTATTAAAAAATGCAACATCCAGATAACAATTGAACCGTTTTTTAAAGTGGTATGGTTACCAAAAAGATACTTTTAATGCATGGGGGATCAATAAGAAGGAATAAAAATCATCTTATCTCATTAGTGTTCTGATCTAAGAGTCTTCACAGTGTCATGTTATTTAAAATTTTAAATATATCATGTATTCATGTTGCTAGATGCATATTTATATTTGTAATATTTAATCTGAATCAAGAAATGAATCAATTTTAAATGAAGATGATCCTTACACCATATGTTCCACCAACTACCATATAACGTGTGAATTTTTTTTTTTTTTTTTCTATTTTCAATGTTGGTAATTACTTTATAAAGGGAAAAAAAGAATTCATAAGTTGTGATTAGTAAACCATAAAGTATCAAATTAGGACTGGATTTTTATTCAATAAAGAGTAATATATCCTGTTTTTAAGGCTATCATTGCTAGAAACATAAAATTCCAGCATATGTTTCTCCTGAATATATACGGCTTGATGAGCAGAAAAGCCACAAAACAAGAAAATAACTACATAAAAAAAATTCTAATTAGAGTAAAAAACATGTAATAGCATCCAATGCAAATGAATTATGGAACTAGCACACAGGAACCAATAAAGAACTGTACAACCTGAACTTTGAAAGGGCCTTAAATATCATCAACAAGAAGGAGGTAGTTCTAGTAGAAAAACAGGAAGCTTTATAGAGAGAGAGAGAGCAGAGAGAGATAAGATGAATAAAAAGTTTACTGCTAGAAATAAATCAAGTCCAAAGCATTTTTCATACCAAATAACTAGCAATTTCAGCATATATAGTGTAGAAGAATGAGCTTCAAGTTTCCATTGACTTCGAGAATAATTGCTTGGAAGAATTCATATTTGATATACTGTCATCATAGGTTGAAAACCTTTTATGTTCAGTTAACAACTGAACTGATGTGCATAGCCACAGATGAAGAGGGAGATCCCTTATATATAGACCTGTGATTTTGCAATGTAAAATCAGAGTCTTCTGGAAATTTGAAAACAAGTACTTTGTGGTAGGTAAGTCCTGCAACACGTTATTTAGTGTAAAATGTATTAATTAATTTGAATTCACCCATTCTAATTACTGGCTTAAATTTTCATATAAAAAATTAGTCCATGGCCATGGGGTCCTGGCAGTGACAGTGTGTATCTAAAAGATACCAACAACTGCGTTATTAGAGCAGTCACATTGTATAATAGCATAAGAGATAAATTTTGTCCCCCCTCCAAAACCCCCTAACGTGAAATCCTAAGTCCATAACCCAAGTCTAGGCAACTACAAGTCTACAATCCCAGATCTAACAAGAATAGAAACTTAACAAAATTTTGAGATTTATATAAGACAAATTCAACCACAACCTTATTTGTCTCATTTGTGGTTGAAGATTCAATGAAATGAGAGATTGATTATTTTTTTTATTTTCGATGTATTGTGTATTATGTGTTTGGTTGCCAAGAAAAAGTGAGAAAAAATTGCAAAGTAAGTTTTTTTTTTCTCCAAATCTTTTTTTTTTATTTTTTTTTTCATATAGATTCTTATGTGGAATTTTTTAAATATCAGATAAATTTTTTTTTTTTTATTTTAGAAGCCAAGTAAGTTTAAGTGTGCATATTATTGCTATGATAACCTTGTAAATATACACCGTTACTATTTACATACAATTTTTTTTTTACTCAAATAAACAAAGAGAAAAGATGATTTGAGAGACTAATAAAAAAATGATTTAATGAAATGTAGTGTAAAATAGATAATCTAATTGGATGTTTTTGAAAAGTGGATATTTAAAATAAAAAGTAGATTTTCATACTAAAATAGACGGAAAATGTTTCTCTAAACCAGTTTGAAGGAAAATTCTTCAAATTGCTTATATATCTTTTTATTGGATGTGAATTTTGAAAAATACAATAATTCCATTGCATATTCTTATTATATCCTCCATGCTTGAAAATTTTTAAGAAGATCAAATATCAACTACTATGTAATCAATCAAATGTTTAAATTTTAAGTTTTCATAGTTTAAAATTATGCATAAAAAATAAGTTTATTGATTGAATAGTAAATAACATCCAATTTGAACAAAATTTGACATATATATTAAGAACATAAGGAATATGAAATCCGACAGTTAGATTTTCAAAATTCATAATCAATAAAACAATATATGAAGAGTTTGAAGGGAAACCTTATTCAAAATAGACAAAAAAAAAATTGCATTGCTCAATGAAATGGCTGTTGTTTGCATTTCCAACTTGTGATCATAATCAAGGAGATGCAAGTAGGTGCATGAGAATCACTAGAGTCTCTAATGGTTGAATAAGAGATTTGAGATTCAATCCCCACCTACACCAAAAACTGATTGGTGTCTTGGTCTGATGATAAAGAGTTATCATCAGGAGCAGACGCTATAGGTTGAAACTCTCTCTCTCAAAAAAAAAAAAAAAAATCACTAATTTCAACAAATTCCTATATGGTAATGTAAAAATTCATTGCATTTAGTAGCTAATGTTGTAAACTTCACTGCAATAGGACAAGGCAACAAATAGATGTTGCCCTTTCCTTTAGGGATGGCAATGGGGCAGGGCGGGGCGGGGCTGAAGGATGGGGTCTTTATCCCCGCTCCGCATGGTTTTGTCTTGCCCCATCCTCGCCCAACCCCGCATGAAGGGGAAAACTTTCCCACCCCATCCCCACCCCTTGGGGTCCCGCAAAGCCTCACCCTACCCCGTAAAACTCTACTTTTTTGTTAATTTGCCCTATAAGTAGTACAATTTTTTTAATGAAACCTATTTCATTAATAAAAGTATACTTGAAATTACAACTAAATTTATCCCATCAAATCAAATCAATTTTTAGAAAAAATTGAATAATATATCCAAGTGTTTAACAAGACAATCATAAAAAAAAAATCTCATAGTGTAACACATAACAAAATAAAGGCAGAAAACCACATTAGGTAGAATAAAATAAGCTAATATTGATATATTTGTTTAAATAGTAGGGTTTTAGGGTATGAAAAATTTACAATTATAACCCTTAGCAACGCGGGGCGGGGCGAGGCGGGGCAAGAACGGGGAGGGGTGGGGCGGGGCTAGTCTAAAAAGTCTAAACCTATCCTTGCCCCGCCCCATGGTGCGGGGCTAAAATCTTGCCCTATCCCCGCCCCACCACCTTTGCGGGGCGGGGAAAACCCGCGCAGGATGAAGTGGAGAGGGACGGGTTAAGCGGGGCGAGGCAAAATTTCCATCCCTACTTTCCTTTATCCATATTTATTGTTTATGTTTTCCTTATGATTTACACATGCATTAATTGGCATTGCGGACATGGTGCCTAACACTGGTGTCATTGTGTGATGCAATGCTCTTTTCTTAATTTTGATTGTCTTCATTGAAGCTCTTTCTACTATGGTACAAGAAAAAATGGTACAAAAGATATGTATTCGTCTATTATAGTCCGCTATCATCAACTACTCTTTGGTCTCTAGCAAAGCTTTTGAAAGGCATTAAAAACTTTCACTCTTAAAAATTGGTCTCATTATTAGGATATACAAGTCATTATTCCGTGTAATGCATGAAAAAGTTTAATGTACTAAGATTTCTTTATTTTTCTAATTATAAAATTTAATAATTATGATAATTTTTAATTGGTATAATTGTGTTTGTACATGGAACCATATATTTAACATTAAATATTTATTATAATTGTGTTTGTATATTGAAAATCAGTTATTGAATTACAAAAATAACCTTGATTTTAGAAAATTAAATTAAATACTAATAACCTAATTAAATATATGAAGGCCTGAAATAAAATGTAGTTGACCAATAAAAATCTAATTGATTTCCAAAATTAAATAAATTTGTAGCCAAACTTTGTTCTTTTTTTAAAGAGCACAAGCTAAAGGATCTAAAACGAATAAAAAAAGTGCATAAAAAGAAAAAGACTAAAGAAGAAAACCAAAGAAAAAAAGAAGAAGAAACAAATGGGTTTAGGAAAAGACAAAATATTAAAGGAAGGAAGAAAAAAAAAGGGAAACAGATGGGTTTAGAAAAAGACAAAAATTAAAGGAAGGAAGAAGAAGAAAGAAAAAGAGGCCAAAGAATTTATGACAAACTCATGTACACTTACACATGAGTTTTTAGTCTTTTTCTTCATTTAGAGTTTCCCCTCTAATTTTCTCCATATTTTGGGGAGAAAACATTTTGGTGGACTTAGGGAGAACACCTACACCCCACCTAGGCCTGTAAACGGTGCGGTGTGGCTGGTTATGGGGGGAATTTTTGCACCACACCTATAAGGTGTGGTTTCCCCTCATGCTTCACCGCACCTCACATGTGGATGGTAGTAATCGGTCTACACCAGGTTCAGTTCACCATAGCGGTTGCGGTGCGATTAGTTCGGTGCAAAAATAAAAAAACCAAATCACATCAGAATCATCAAACAACCCACACAGAAATTTCAAAAAACTCAGATATTAACTAACAAACATGTTCAAAATATTTCTCTAATACCACACAAAATTTCAAACAAATTTACAATCTTTCTAGAAACCTTAGCAAGGAGAAGATAAGTAGCCTAGGTCTTAAGCATTATATGACTCCACATACCTATAGAAAGCATAGTAACCAGGTATTGACAATTGAGCTTCAAAACATTCTCTAAAAATTTCTAGATAATAACCATGATAGAGAGCAGAGAGGAGAGAGGGAAACTTGGAAAACAGTGGAATCAAGTTGCAGTCGACGGTGGTGGCGGGGAGCTGCAGACGGCAGTGGCGGCGAGTTGCAGACAGTGGCGGCGGCGAGAGAGAGAGAGAGAGAGGCAAACGACAGAAAGAGAATCAATTGATCTAAACCAGAAATTTCAAAATTTAACCTATACTCCAACTAAAACAACGTCGTTTTGAAGTTGAAATTAAAATTAATATTATGTCCAAAACGACATAGTTTTGTATCAGATTAAAAAAAAAAAAAAAAATTAATGAAACTACGTCGTTTTATAACTTGCTTAACTTAACCCTATTTTATCATCTTCTTCTTCCTTCACCTTTCACACTTCTCTCATTCTCCCTTTTAGAGTTTCTGTTTTCATGCCTCCCCTCTCAATCACATTGCACATGTACTCTCTCTCTCTCTCTCTGTGGAAATTTCTTAAAACTAAAACTTGATTATAAATCGTATATGTATATGTTAAATATTATACATACATACATACATACATACATATATATATATATATGGCGGTCGGTTTGGTTACTCATCAAAATGCAAAATCCACAACTGTTCGCCACATCGGCCGATGTCGGCACTTGGAAATCGCCTCTAACCACCGCGCCATACACCTTCGGTGGAGCTCTGTAGGGTGCAGTTCGGATTGGTGTAGGTCGGTTTTGTCAGCTGCGGGCAGAATCTGAATAGGCCTAACCCCACCAATTTTTTTTTCCTCTCCTCCCTCCAATCAAACACCTAATAAAAATATTTTATCTCCACTTTTCTCAAACTTTTTTTTCCCATTCCCCCCTATTCCACCTCCAACCAAACAAACCCTTACACAACTCCCCTAAACCCAAAATACAAAACTTTTAGTCCACTATCTAACAGAGCACATTCTACAACTTGGGCTCAATGGCACTACATAGCTTTTTTTGTGGACATTGTTCTCATCATTTAATTTATATATCTACATATCTAAAAGCTAAAGCGTAGCATTTATTGTTGTTACACTCTTGTTGAGCCACATTAAAGGTCACATCATCCACCCATTTCTAACATTTTCTCTCTTCTTTTAAACTCTTTTTTTTTTCCTTATTAATTTCTCAACTTAATATCATACTTTCTCCAACATTTCACATCTCTTTTACCTTTTCATCTCCCCACTACTATCTATCTTAATATCATTTTTCCTCTATCCCTTTATCTTCCTTTATTTTTGGCTTTTCTTATTCTCATTTACTATAAATTTACAATTCTCTCTCTCATTCTATACATAGTTTTCCCACACACAAAATGTTATTTCTCTCTCTCTTTCTCTCTCTCAATTTTTTTTTCCATTTTTTGGTGGATTTTTTTTTCTTACATCTCTACTTTAGGTTGATGAATTTTTGTATTATTTGGGAACTCTACTTTGAGTTGATGTGATTAAGTTGTGTTTTAAAGTTGTTATATTTTTTCTTTTCTTTGATTTCATAGATGTTATCCTATTGCATTATATATAAAGATAGTATATAAGAATATAATGTTATTTTATTACATAACCTAACATAACATAACTTGGATAATTTGATATTTATTACAATATTTTTTATTTTTACTTTTTTTTTCTTTTCATATTATTTTTTATAATTTTTTTATTATTAATTCTCTCTTGAAAAGTGGTTATTCTCTCTCTCTCTCTCGATTTTTTATTCTTTCTTGCAACTCTACTTTATATTGATGAATTATTGTGATTTTAATACTCTATTTTGGGATCATACATTTTTGTGTTGTATTTTTTAGTTCCCCTTTACAATTAGAATATCTCTCTCTTATAGTTCTCGTTTGATTTTTGTTTGAGTTAATATTTAATTATTTTGGAAGTAAAAATTTGAGTTTATATCAAAACAAAATCTTAGCTATGCTAATAACAGATCGGCATTTGGTCCATTTCAGTAAATTTTGGTCCAATTCGGTCTACTTTGGTCCACTTTAGTTCAATTAGGTCCATTGGTCTACTTCAGTCAATTTAGTCTACTTTGGTCAATTCAGTCCTGTTCGATCCATTCAGTTCAATTCAGTTCATTCGGTCTACTTCGGTCCATTCAGTCCACTTCTATTTATTCGGTCCAATTTGGTCCATACAGTCCACTTAAGTCTATTCGGTCCAATTTGGTCCATTCGGCCAACTTAGGTCTGTTCGGTTCAAATTGGTCCATTCGGATCACTTCAATCTATTTGGTCCATTTTTGATCACTTCAGTCAAATTTGTTGTAGCTACTTAAGAATGATAAAATACAAGTTTGGGTTGAGAGTACTATTAATTATTTGAGTAATATCAATTGTAATTATATGATAAGTTTTGGTTATCATAATAATCTCCTTTTGAAACTTAAAAGTTTTAATTGTACCAAAAGAAATTAGGAAAATATAATACATAATAACAATAATTAGAAGAAAATAAACCATTTCACAAAAGAATAATATCAATCAAAAACATCAAGAATGATAAAATTATATATTTGTAAAAATAGAGTGATGAAAATTACTTTTTAAAATTGTTTAATTTTTAGGGAGAACAAATTATCTACAATAAAATTTAGAAAATAAATTATACATATTTAGTATAAGTTTGTTATGAGTTTTGATTATCATAATAATCTCTTATAAGGGAATGAAGAATTTGAATAATTTATTTAAATAAAAATTATACATACATACATACATACATACATTTATATATATATATATATTTGTCTATTTATTTATTTTGCTTGAAAGTATAATCAACCTCATGCAATTCATTTAAAAGTAATGACGTTAAAACAAATGAGTAACTACCCTAAAGATTAGATTTGTATATTCCTAGCCTTAATGTTTAGAAAGATTTTCACTTAAATTTAGCTGAACTGAAGTGGACTGAATTACTACGTTAATGTGGCTCAACAAAAGTGTAACAACAATAAATATTATATTTAAGATTTTAGATATTGCGAGTTTGAGATCTATATTTTTTTTTAATAAATTTGGATTTAGAATAGGTACTCTTAACCCAAACATGTCTTTTCCTTCTACGTAAGTGCTCAAAAATGGACCAAAATGGACCGAAGCGGTCCGGATGGACCGAAGTAGACACAAATGGAATGAAGTGGACTGAATGGACAGAATAGGACCCTATGGGAACAAGGTGGACCGAATAGGACCCAAGTGGATTGAATAAGATAAAGTGGACAGAATAGGACCGACATGGACCGAATAAGAACGAATGGACATATTAGGACTAAAGTGGACATAATGGACCAGATAGGAACAAATAAGACCGAATAGGACTATAGTAGATCAAATAGGACTAACGTCAACTGAATAGGACCGAAGCATACAGAATTGACTGAATATGACTAATGTGGACCGAATAGAACCAAAGTGGACAGAATGGACCAAATAGGACTGAAGTGGATAGAATAGGACCAATGTGGACCTAATGAACCCAATAAGACCAAATAGAACCAAAGTGGACAGATTATAAAAAAATAAAAATAAAAACCAAAGTGGAGTGGAGAGGACAAAATGGACCAAAGTAGAAAGAATATGACTTTTAAATATGTATCATTTTTTAGGGTTCATATTTCTAATTTACAATGTCTATTTTTTATTTTTTATTTTTGTATTTTTTAACTCAAAACTAAAGAGTTTAACTCAAATATAATAAAATTTCATATTTTTCAACCCAAAAATTAAGGGAAAAAAAGAATTTTTGAGCTAAACTTGAAAAGTCAATCTACAAAAAGAATCAATTTAAGACCCAATTAGCCCAAAATGGAGGGAAGGGGACTGAAATTTACTGAGTGGACCAAACTGGACCGAAGTGGACTGAAGTAGACCTAATTGGACTGAATTAGACCTAATTAGACCCAATAGAAATTATTATATTTTTAAGGAGAAAAAATTATAAATTATAGGATAAATTGCAAATTACATCTCTAGGGTTTGGGGGTGATTGGATTTTACACCCTGAAGTTTAAGAATTTGGATTTTACCCCCTGAAGTTTGGTGATGTTTGGATTTTATACCCTGATGTTTCAGAATTTGGATTTTACCCCCTATATTTTAGGAGTATTTGAATTTTATTCCCTAAAGTTTTGGGGTTTTTGGATTTCACACCCTAAAATTTTAGATTTGGAGGTGTAAAATCCTAACAACCTTATAGAGGGTAAAATCCAAGTTCTGAAACGCCAGAGTATAAAATCCAAATACCCCAAATTCAGGGGGTAAAATCTAAATTTTGAAACTTTAGGGTGTAAAATTCAATCACCTCAAAACTTTAGGAGTGTTATTTGTAATTTACCCTAAATTATATTACAATTACAAAATAATTATTAATTCTCACGCTTCACATGGCTTTATGACTAATTCTTAAGTAGAGAACATTTCTGTCTTTCTACTTCGTAAAAAATGCTGAATAGATCACAAATATAAATTATCAACACGCATGATTTTAATATATACCTCAGGCAAAACTGTAAGTAGCTCCAAGAATCCTGGTATGTATTCTGGATGAGATTTCATCTCATCTTTAAACCAATTCACAATACCACTTGCAAGCCAATTAAGCATAATAATATCCTCTTGGCTTTATAAAATCACAAGATTTCTATCACTTGCTTGCTTTCATAAAATATGCAGCACCCAGATAATGATTGACGATTTTTTAAAGTGGTATGGGAACCCAAAAAGTTATTTTTGATGCATGAGATCAATTATCTGATTCTTAAGCTACCACTACTAAAAACATAAAATTCCAGTATAGGTTTCTCAGACGTAAATGGACTCAATTTGCCTCAAATTATCACAATCTAAAAAAATTAATGAACAAGAAGGACTGGTCCAATTCAAGTGCTTGGTTAGACAGAAATTGTATTCCGCTGTAAGCACATAACTTATGTTACGATCCAAGTGTCTTACATGTCTTAAGTGCAAGCTTAACCATGTGTATATAAGCTTTTGTACACCCTTCCTTTGCAAGCTAGTTTTTAAGGGTGAGTTCTATCTATGAGTTTAAATCAACTTACAAAAAAATATTATTAAGATCTGCAACATCCATCAACGAGATGTTTATGCTGTCAAATACCAAGCAACACTCACAAAGAGCTCTCAACTTTCAGCACAAACATATATCCAACCTGCCGGTTGAAACCTTATTTTCATGCTGTTGTAAGATGTTTTTGAAATTAATCCTTCAAAGATAATCATTATTGGAAGTCCCAATACAATATATTTAATCTTTACCTTCACATCCTCATCACTCAAATTCAAAATTATGCATTCATGCCTTATATGTTTGTTTAAACCAAACTAAATGAGTTTTAACAAGACGACTTAGCAAATATTGGCTTAAGAACAGTCACGATGAAATATCCGAGCTTCTTATATATATATAACTAACTTCCAAAATATAAATACCATAAAATCATTTGAGCAGAGTGTACAGCTTTTGAACAAAGTTATCAATGTAGGAGTTTTCAAGCCCTTTGCTGGACAAGAACTCTCTCCATTTAGCATGGTTAGCTCTCACCTCTTTCCCCACTTCACTATCATCATCCATTACAGCTTTCACTGCCTTGCACACACCTTCCCTAGTAAATAGCCCATCTTCCTCACCTTTCTCAACTTCAACTCCCACTTTTAGATCTCCACCCATCAGCCTTGCATTGATAATTTGATCCCCAGCGTGCGGTAACAGCACCAATTGGCACTCAGTCACCAGTGCCTCTGATAAAGAACCAGATCCACAATGTGTCACAAAGCACCCTACAGAAGGATGGCTCAGTATCAACTGCTGCTGAACCCAATCCCCATGAACAACCCCTCTTCCTTTTACTCTCTTTTCAAACCCTTCTGGCAATGCAGATTCAATTATTTCAGCCTCCATTGGTGGTTTTAGTGCAGCCAAAAAAGGCAAGCCTGTTAGCTCAAAACCTAAAATCAGTTCTTGAAACTGATC
This sequence comes from Notholithocarpus densiflorus, assembly GCA_030021035.2. NCBI lineage: Eukaryota > Viridiplantae > Streptophyta > Magnoliopsida > Fagales > Fagaceae > Notholithocarpus > Notholithocarpus densiflorus. The sequence goes on along the minus strand of JARYZH020000032.1, from coordinate 830,453 downwards.
TTTCTTTAAAATGCATTCACTTCCAAATGCACAGAATATCACTGTTCTGGCCTTGAAGCTATACAACCACTTTGTCCATTTCTCCTCTAATGCTATAGTTGGTGGCTTAGGCACTACTGGCCCTGTAAGAATAACGGGTTTTTTAAATTGTTCTTCAACATAGTCACAGTAAGGCCCTTCCATCTCCATGCAAGCCCTGAAACTAATCGCATCAGAATTGTTGAAAGACATAATTTGGCGTTCTGTGAATGATATGTCTGAGCCAAATTGCTTCACTGCTGAAAAGGATAGATGTCGAGTTTCAAATGGAAGTAACTTGATCGATGAAGGTGGGAAACATGGTGGAGGTTCCTTATAATCAGCTGCTATTAATGGTTTTTCATTGAGTTTTCTTTCTGGGCTTAGCAAAAACCCTATAGACGCCGGGCTAATGCTGCAATAATGTATAGACTTAATGCCTAGCCGGTGTGCCAACGCTGGTAGCCAGTGAGTGAAATCATAGAATACAAAATGGGGTTTGAGGTCACGAAGAGAAGCTTCAATGGAGGGTTCTGTAAGGTCCATAGCAGTCATTAGGAGAGAAAGCAAAGGGAAAGGAACATCTGCGGTTGTTTCAGCACCAGGAGGGAGGCCATCTACATGTGGAACAATGATTGGGATGAAAGAAATGAGGTCTTTGTGAAGATTAAAAGACTCTAGCTTAGCTTGAGTTTTGTTTGGCAAGAAGAAAGAGATTCTGTGGCCTCTCTCAGCAAGTTTGTTGGAGATGTGGAGGAACGAGGTTAGATGGCCCATGGCAAACCATGGGTACATAACTATGTGAAAGGTTTTGTCACTCATAATTGCTGCAAAACAAATATACACATCAGCTGGTTAACTAGATTTCAATCATGTTAGAATAATGGTTAAGTGATTAAATTTACAGTTTCTTATCAGTTTTGAAAATGCTACTTGTAGATAACAATTGTTTCCCACATGCTACCACTATTAAAAACATAAAATCTCAGTATATGTTTCTCCCGCATGTAAATGACCTAGTTACTACAAGCTCAAATTAATGAACAAAGACTGATCCAAAGTGCTTGAATCTAGAAAAAGAGATTAAGATTTCTAACGGCCTGAGAACAATAGATTAAGGATTCTAGAATGCTAGTGGCATCAATAAGGAAATTATCAGCAACCTAAATAGGAAAACAAAATGTTAATTTATATAAACAGAACAGTATGACACATGGTTTGATGAGCAAAAAAGCCACAGAAGAAGAAAATAACTACAGAAAAAATTCTGATTAGAGTGGACTACAGAACAAATTATAATTAGAGTGGAAAAACATGAATAGCAACCGATATAAATAAACCATCACACAACACCAATAAAAAACTGCATAACCTAAACTTTGATTACTACAAGTTATTGAAATAGAAGGAAACCAATAGTTTTTGAAAACTTCTTTTTTTGGGGGGTAAGGAAAATTATGAGTTTACATTGAACTATCAATATAAGATTTAAATTGTAGACTAAACAGTACATAAACGAATAATAAATAAACCTTTCAAAAGCTGTACATAAGGAGTAAGTTAATGGAAAAAATATATATATAATTAAAAAAACTAATATAATCCAGGAGGAGGTAGTTATTGTAGCAAACAGGAAGCTTGCTAGAGAGAGAGATAAAAAGTTAACTGCTAGAAATAAATCAAGTCCAAAGCATTTTTCATACTAAATAACGATTTCAGCATATATAGTATGATGGATTGAATAGAAGAATGAGTTTCAACTTTTAATTGACTTGGAGAATATTGTGCTTGGAAAAACTCATAATGTATATGCTGCATGCATAGCCACAAATAAAGAGGGTGATCTCGTATATGTACCTGTGGTTTAATTTTGCAATTTTAAACCACCAAGTCTTCTGGAAAACTTGAAAACATGAAATAGCTGGAAGTTTTGATAAGTCCAGCAGTTAATTTATTGGTGCCAAATGCATTAATTTGGGTTCACCCATTCTAGCAGGCTCCTCCTAAAATTTGGCTTGATGGAACTGACTTTCAGTTTTCATATCAAGAAGGAGCCCATAGGTTCCCCGGCAGTGAGTATATATCTGAAAGAGACCAACATTGCATTAGTAATATGACTATTTTGGGACAACAAAAAATGGCTGTTCTGTATGCAGTTTTCACCTGTGATCATAATGAATAAGGGAGACGCACCTAGATGCACGAGAATCACTATCAGTATCAACTATCAACTGCTTCGTATACACAACACAAGGGAAGAGTAGAAAATTTATTGCATGTAGTTGGAAACTTCAAAAGGGGACAGATTTATTTCCCTTATCTCCAAATTTATTTCTTATTTTTAAAAAAATATTTTTTCCTCCATGACAACACAAGAAATGGTCTTGTGATGATCCTATTTTTACGGCTGTGGTGGTTGTCACACTATCACTTGAGTGCCTATTGTAGTACCCTTTTCCTTGCATAGTCTCCAAAAGTGTTACGTACACGATATTTTAACAATATTTTCGCAACAAATCATAAGTGGCAAGTTGTTATTGGTTCTAATTTGAACCTATCACTTAAATTACTTTTATTTCCATCAATAACAGCTATGGTCGAGTTATTCTAGGACCACAAATTTTGCTACCACTTTAACTTGACAAACTATGACTAGTTATTTATTACTTTGACTTGACATATTATGAATAGCTATCTATTACTTGATCTCGTTACTTTTTCTCCATTATTCATAATCATCCACATCAGAGTTGTATTTACCAATGTTATTAATTCCGTCCGACGGAATTTCTCATACCGGCATGAAAACCGGAACAAGAATACACTCTGTTCCACCTCGGCTCAAATTCCGGCCCATTTCGGCCAATTTCAGGTAATTTCGGCCAGAATGAATGAATTTTGTTCTCTTTTATCGTTACATGCAGCAATGTTTTGACTCTTCTGAGTTCCACCGTTTCTATTCTACCTCACGGCATCAAATATAATAAAAAAATTCTACAACAATGAGCAGAGAGAGAGAAGGGTAAAGAACAGAAAGTGACCTTTGATGATTCTTCTGAGGTGGATTACTCATGAAACTTCAACCTTCACATATTTGCATTTTGCACTTGCAGCACAAAGCCACAAAGAGAGAGGCAGGCAGAGTAACAAGTTAAAATTTTAAAACACAGAGATTTGAGAAGAATTTTAAAGGATGTATACTTGTATTCCGGTAGAGGAGATGGAGTTCGGCGGGGGAGGTGAAATGAATAAATGTGCATGCAATGTAGAGTGCCACGTTTTTGGCCATTATTGCAAATAGTGCCACGTGACCATCATCCTATTAACTTAAACTAACAGTTGAACTTAAAAAGGAAAAGTTAACCACAAATTTTTTCACAACTTCTTCTCAAAATTGTGAACTAGCAAAGTGTAATTGGTAAAAAAAATATTAATAAGGTTTATGGGTAAGCGATGGTTATATACTTACAGTTTTCCAAAAAAATTGTATAATAATTTATTGTCCTAAAACTGTTCACTTAAAAATAGTATTACACCTTGATAAAAAAAAAAAAAAAAATTAACAGTAGTATAGATTTATAATATTTAAAAAAAAAAAGGAATAACAACCGTATTATTTACTTATTTGTATCTACTTTGGTAACTAGTTATTATCTTTTGGAAAATTTGTTAAATTATATATATATATTTATTTATTTATGGTAAACCGGTAACCCCTGAAACGGTATCCAAAAACAGGCCGGTACCGAAATATTCCATTCCAATAGACAAACTGAAACAGAGTCCGAAACGGTATTCATAAATATTGGTATTTACTACTTTTTCTCCACTATTCATAATTAGAATTGTACTCACCACTTTTTCTCTACTATTCACAATCAGTCACATAGGGTTATGGCAAAAGTTATGGCACAAGAATTGTGTCCACAAATTTTCTCAATATGATCCTCTACCTCCAAATACTCTTCTTCAATCTTCAGTCTCCAACGAAGCTTTAGTGTAATATATCAAATATGGTGTAAATTTACTTGTTTATTTTGAAAGATTTTATAAAAAGATATGGATTGTTTGGATTTTGTCTCATTTATGATATTCATTCAGCTTATTTTTTTACCCTCAAATAAAATTGAGAGTCAAAACCCATAGCTTGATTGTTAGTAGTTCCACTTAATATGCAATTGAGAGAGATATTAAAAAAGAGGCCAGGCTAAAAAGGCACATGTCCAAATAGGATATGCAGTGCAAGTTGACAAGTTCTATAATTTTTTTTTTTTTTTTAATAAATTTGATAATTACAATGGGGAGGAGATATTTGAATCCTGCATGTCTCCATTAGAAATGTCAAAATGTGAAATATGTGCTACAAGGCTCTTAACGTATAGAGCTAATAATTTATTTATTTTTTCTTTATCTACATTCTAAATTTACATAACATTTAGTTATTTGAATTTCATTCACATAAAAATGTTATCCCATTATATCCAATTTGTGCTCTCTAATAAGGTGTCAAATGGGTGGGTATAACAAGTCATCTTCAATCAGTTTCCATTTTGTAGGTTTTGAAATGTTACATTAAATTTTTTTAAAAATAACAATAGCAACCAAGTCTAAGATTTAAACATTTTTGGTAAGTTATAGATTTTTGACAGATTAGCCTGAGTTAGCTAAGACTTTGTTATTATTGTTGTTCAATTTATCTTATTTCCATGTCTACAATGAGTAATATTATTTTATTGAACATCTTTATTTTTTGTTCAAACTTGGTTTTGCCATTATATAGTAAAGTTTTAAGACAATTTGATATTAGTGTTCGAATATGTAATGAGATGAGACTTCATAGAAACAGGGAGATGAGACTTCATAAACATTAAATATTCGTTTTCTATTTTTTTATTTTTTATTGTTAGTGATGATATTAATATATATATATATATTTATAAATATAATAGAATTTAAACCTATAGAGTTTGCTCCATAATGATTAATTTAACCATTAAATTAAAGATCTTAAGAGTCAATAGCTCAACTGGTTCTTTTTGGCATTTTCAACAAAGACGTTAAGGTCAATAAAAGATTGGAAATCAATTCCTGTTTAAACCAAAAACTTATTAGTATTTTAGTTTGATGATAACGAATACAATAATCAAAAACGAACATCATAAGTCGAAACTTTATCAAGATATTAAGGTTCAAATCCAATTACCGAATTATTAGAAGAAGAAAAAAAAAAACATTAGGTTAAGACATCTATGAGTTTCATTTTGATATAGTTCAGATTCAATTTCAAATAATTTATTTAACTATATAAAACTTTTATTATTATTATTTTTTTAATAATAATAAAACTTTAAAAACTGAACTAAAAGCAATCAATCTCCAATTGATTCCTATCAAAAAAAAAAAAAAAAATCTCCAATTGATTTGTTCACATACTCAACGTGCCCCTCTTCACTCATTCACGCATGTTCCACCACCACCACCACAACAACAACAACAACAACAACAATTCACACGTATTATATTGTCGCCAAGCTTATAGAAACAAAAACAAAAAAACAGAAACAGAGACAGAAAAAGAACACAGTGAAAGAGTTTGAACTTTGAACTCTTGAAGTTGAAGTTGATGGCTTCGCTTATAGAACCCGAAACCCCATCAGAGAACATTTACATACCAGAGGAATGGTCCGATGCCGCAGACTCCATAGCTTACGACTCTGTCACTTCGCCGCCTCCCATTGCTCTTGTCTGCGGCGCCAAAAACTCTGGCAAAACCACCTTCTCTCGCTACCTCCTCAACATCCTTCTCCAAAGGTCCATTCTCTCTCTCTCTCTTAATTAATCTCTCTCTTTTTTTCCTTTTTAATATATATAACTGAGTTTCTTTGAATTTGTATGGATACTATGTTAGTGAACCTTTAAGTACGTATTTGCTACTAATATTTGTTTCTTTTTTCCTTTTTCTTTCATGGGTATGCTCTCAATTTCACAACTTTTATGCCTGGTAATATTTGTATGTCTATTTAAGTATGTATTTGCTAGTGAAAATTGTTTCTTTTTTCCCTTTTCTTTCGTGGGTATGCTTTGAATTTCACAACTTTTATGCCTGGGAATATTTGTCTGTCTATTTAGTATGTATTTGCTAGTGAAAATTGTTTATTTTTTCCTTTTTCTTTAATGGGTGTGCTTTCAATTTCACTACTTTTATGCTTGGGAATATTTGTATGTCTATTTAGTATGTATTTGCTAGTGAAAATTTGTTTCTTTTTTTCCTTTTTCTTTCATGGGTATGCTTTCAATTTCACAACTTTTATGCCTGGGAATATTTGTATGTCATCAATGAAAAGCTGCACTGAAATTTTACTATTCTCATTTAATATGTTTTTGTTAATTTCTTACCCCCAAAATGGGTTTTTGTCAATTAAATTTAATATCTGGTAGAAACAGTTACCTTGATCTTCATTTGTTAATTTATTATATTGGATTTGTATGTGATATTGTGAAAAGCCATCCATGTACTACATGATAAGTCTGATGTTTCTTTGTTGCATTGCTTTATTGAATTCAGTGATTTTTTTTATTGCAAGATTTCCTCGCATATATTTGACTATGAGTGATGCTAGCGGTACTAAACTTTTTCAACATAAGCATTACAGACTAATGTGTCAACTTCTAAACACAAAATAAAAAGGTAATTAAGAAATTTATTTATTTTGTTAATGTGGCACCAATCACATTCCTTGTTTTGTCATGTTGTAAGCTGTTTGTAGTAAAATTGGTAGTACCTTTAATATTTTCCATTTGATTATATTGTTTTAATTCGGAATATGATCCTCATTAGTAGACCTGTGTGGATAAATTAAAGATGTATCATCTACATAGCCTGTGTTGAAATTTGAAATATATCCCAGTTGTTATTTCTGCCAGAAGTACCGAACCAGGTTTATAATCTTTGATATTGATGTTTTGTTTTCCTTTTTCATTTGTTTGTGAAGGGATGAGGGTTTGGGAAATAGTTTTGTGAGCTTCATGCTGCCTTTCTTTGACTGATATTTTCATTTTCTTACTTATAGTTTTTCCCCCCTAAAAAATTCAATTTACTTCTATTTATAGGTACAAGAAAGTAGCTTATTTGGATACAGATGTTGGTCAACCTGAGTTTACACCTCCTGGTTTTCTATCCCTCACAATAGTTGACCAATTAACTCCAGGTAATTATTTATGGTTTTAAGTTAGTTAACAATCTTGTCAATTCACTGTGTTACTATAATTTCACTGGAGTATTATTGTTTGTTCTTTGTAATTTTTATAATTATTTATCCAGATTTCTCTTTCATTTCATTGAATTAGATTTGACAATCCCATGTCTGAAGACTCCAGAGAGGTATGAACTGTTGAACCTTGTCCTCCTCATTATTAACCTCATTCTTAAATTTTAAAAACTGGCACTGTTGCTAGTGGATCAATTATGTAACCATGTGGTATGGTATAGAGTTGACAATCTGCAATGAATAGGAGTTATTGGGCTAAATGAGACTGACTGGACAGTATTGTCTTTAATGAGAAGTAGGTTAAACGGTTGCTTGTCATCTAGTGTGTGAAGGGCATTGTAATGATGGCTTTTTCATGGTCCTATCAATAGGCCTTTCTGGCCATAACCCTTGATTAATCCATTGCCATTGTTATGATAACATTCACATAAGTTATAACATTATACCTGTTATATGCATTGTAATTACATTTTTTTTCTTATAAAATATATATTTTTTTGTAACTTATCAATATTTATATATATATATATATTTTTTTTTTTTCTTTGCTATTGATATAATATGTGAAAGCCAACTGAGTGATGAACCATGACAAAAGTGTGATAATGTGAAGATTGATTTGGTTTATCCCTGATTCCCTGATTTAATAAATGCTGTATGAGGGAATTTTGAGGATCAAGTGTTTCAAAGTGGGCACTATAAGCTTCTTATAAAAAAAAAAGAAGAAGAAAAGTGGGCACTATAAGCTTAGAGTTTGGTTTTGGTAAATAACTTTAATTGCGGGGGAATTGGAAACTCTAAATGGAAGTTCCTAATATTATGGAGAAGTGTATAAATTGTAGTTTGGATTCCCACAATCAGTACAAAGTTTGAAACTTTTTTGGTCTGTAGAATTTAAGATGGGATCTTGCTGCTTTATGAATGTCGATCAAACATTACTTGTGACCTATTACATGAGCACCGTCTGTTAGATGCGAGCTCATACATTTTTTTTTTTTTCTTCCCAAAATGTAATTAGTCTCCAAGGGTTTACTATCACATGCTATCGATTAACTGTTCAACTATTTCTCTCTTCCGCCCCTCTCTTTCAATTCCGCCTTATGTTGCAAGTAGGCATTTCCATGTATATGCTAGATTCCATTGAAGAAAATACATGTGTTGACGTACTATTTTCATTTCCTCTCAGATGCTTCTTCTTCGGTGATGTGTCTTCAAAAAGGGATCCAACAGCGTACTTGAATGCTATATTTTCCCTATGTGATTACTATCAAACGGAGTATTTCTTGTCGAACAAGAGTAAAAACCCTACTAAGACTGAATTGCCTCTTGTCATAAATACTCCTGGCTGGGTGAAAGGTAGCCTTATTTGAGTGGTTAATTGCCTACTCTTTTTTTCTTCTGATTTGCAATGTGATAAAATTTTCACCAAATTCCAATCTTGTATTACTTCTTTACTGGGTACCAATGCATTGACATGAATATTATTTGATTTGTTTCTGTAACAACACTATTTTCTCCAAATTTGCTCATGTGACAGGTGTTGGTTATGACATATTGGTGGATATGTTGAAATACATTGCTCCCACCCATGTAGTTAAAATAAACATATCCGCCGAGAGTAAGAATCTACCAGCTGGGGCATTCTGGTTAGATGAGGATAAGGAGATGGTTAATCTAATTGAGATCAATTCAGCTCGTCAGGATTCTTACAATAGATCGTAAGTTCTTAGCTGTCTCCTGGTTTATTACATTGTGAATGCAGTTTATTTTCTACAAAATTGTAAATCTTGATTCCTTTGCGTTATCAAATATATATCACTTTGTCTTATGTTGGTTTTCATTCTTCATACATGAGGATCATTGAAATTATGACCTTGTTTTTCTCTTCTGGAGTCTTTCAATGTAACCTATCCATAATAAAAAAGTGTGTTCTACTGATCACATTAGTTTGTTCTTTTACTTTTCTCTTTTTTGTAATCTTTGCTTTGCTTTGTGCCTTTTTTGCATAAAGAAGCTTTTTGAATATACATCTTTCTTACTTATCAAAAAAAAAAAACCTTACTATGTTTTAAAAGGAATTTACAGTTTATTTGGCTGTTTGAATGTCATAATGTTCTGGGTTTATTTTGGATCTTTTATGCAAAGAGTTCTTGGGTAGTCAATCCTAAAAGTAATTGCGGTAGGATACTATACAATCTGTTGCCTTGATGAGTGGCATATTTATTGCTACAAGACATGGATTTTTGTTAGAGTTGTGGCTTTTCTTCTTTACATTTTATCTTCACTTTGTTTTCCAGGGTGCTTGTGCAAAAGGATGCACGTTCTTTGCGGGAATTTCGTATAATGGCATATTTCAGGCAGTGCTTTCCTAGTAACCTGAATATTACCACAATCAAAGAACTTGCGCATGCATTAGCTTCACACCCTCCTTATGAAGTTCCAGTATCAAGTGTCAAGATCAGGCATCTTCATTGTGAGGTCAGTTCAAGATGTTGATTGAATTGCTGCAGTGTTGTTTTTAAAATTTATTTTTCAGTGCATACCTTTTTTATTGTAATATTACCTTCCTATTCAGTGTAGCCTTGAATATATTAAGGCAGAATTCAGAGAAAAATAGATCATGTCATTAGAATTTGCTAAAATATTGCTATTAACTTCTTTTTTTTGATCCATGTCACAGGAATGTATACATTTATTTGTTAAATTATTTCAAGTTCTTAAAAATGTTTCAATTTTTTAATGCTAGGTCCCAAGTTCCGAGGTATTCTACAGTTTGAATGCAACTCTCGTTGGCTTGGCAGTTAGCTCTGAAGGCTCTGAAAATTTACCTTTGAGTGTTGGCCTTGGTGGGTCACTTTTACTTTATTGTGTCACCTTGCTAAATCGATCATTGTTTACTTTCTCTCAGCTGCATAGCTATGGCCTGTATTTGTAATCAGTCATGATTTTTTCCATTGTAATGCTAGTTTGTCTGGGGAGCTGGAGGGTAAAGTTTTATTATATAAAATAAGCTAGAATCATTTTTCATAACAGATGGTTGCAGATTTGTGGTCAAGTTGTAGTACTAAAGTATTTTCTATAAATTGTTTCTTGCCTGATGATTGCATGTTCTTATTATAAATTAATTACATAAAATCATAAGAGATATTTCTAATTTCCACTTACAAAAATGTCAATGGAAATTTTAATGTTTTAGCATTCCAGATGGTGTATTTACTATCCTAGCATGCCAGAAGCTCCTCCTATGAGATTACTTCTCTCTCTCAATTTCATATATGATATTGCAAATGCTATACCCCTCTTTGGAAGATAAACTCAAGGAGATTTTTATCCTTCATGGTCATCATCTTATTGTTCTTGGTTGCATATCATCTAACAATAACACTTTTTTAGAACTATATCCCATCATCAATTTCCTGCAAAGCATTCCATGCCTTTTCATCCTTAGAGTCACACTGGAAATATTAATTGCAATATAAACGATATTCTGATTGGAAAAGGTTTTTACTTGTGAGCTTTAACAAGTTTCGAGGGAGTAATAAATGTTTCATTGCTTTTAAAAGATGGCAATGTTTCAGTATTTATTTAAGATAGCAGTTTGTACTTCCAATTTTTTTTCCTCTTGGAATTGTTTCCACGAACCATTTTATATCCATTATCACATTATGTTTCCATTTCCATGTTCAATGTAATCCTTAAATTTGATGTCTCTGACAATCCCACGAACTTAATTCCATTTTGTACCAGGGATAGTGAGAGGCATTGACACTTTTAAAGGTTTGCTATATGTAATCACACCTGTCCCTCAGAGCACTCTGGAAAAAGTCGATCTCTTTCTGCAGGGATTTATCCAAATTCCTACTGGCTTATTGCAGGTAACATACCACCCTCCTCTGTCATATCTTGTCCTGGAAAAGAAAACATGTTTTTTCTGCTAATCATTTACGTGCTCAACTTTCTGTACCATATCCTGCTTGATTTCTGTCTGCATGCATTTGTTTGTGTGAAAGATTTGGGTAATTTTTAATTTTCTTTTGCATTTTTCCTGCTGCAAAATGGTCTTTTAGGATCAAAAGATGCTTGTTCATTTTTAAGTGTACTAGTTACTCTAATATGCTTTTTGCATGTGTTGATGAATCTTTTGTTGGGATGTTATGAGGTATGCATATGAGGATAAGTAGTTTAGGACAGACTGCCACATGCTGGTTACTGCACGGGAAATTCATTGGGGCAAAAATTAAAAGGGAGGTGTATCTTGCTGAATTTCTCAGCATCATTGCTAAAGGAAATGTGGGTGTGTAGGATGTTTGTATGCAAGCTCAACTTGATAAAGCTTTAAATCTCAACTATTTGATTGTATACATGATCCCTTTTGCCATATCATTTGTCAAATCATAAGCTACTGACCTTTCTTATTGCAATAATCTGCACTCTGTTCTTTAAAACCATAACACAGAACGTGCCTTACTATTCTCTAAACCATAAATGGGCCATCTGTGCCTCAATTAGCTCATAAGCATTACATGATATAGGAATGACCAACTTGCTGTGCTTACTACCTTATTCATTCACATTTTATTTAAAAGCATTCAAGGACTCCTTTTACTCATTTTATTCTTGTCATGACAATTAGATCCTTAAATTTTGATTACTGCTGTAGTTCTTATTTGAACAATTGACTTCTTTTCAGGTACAGGGATGCGTTTCGCCTTACATGTCTGCAAATGTTTTCTCTACAAGCTAGGTCTTATTCTACTGATGATATCCAAGTATATTCTTTTTGGATTTCCTTTGTGGTTATCTTCTTTTAGGATCTCCTTTACAGTTATTCAGCTAAGTTATGTCCCAACCACGCAAGAGATGGGTTGCATAGTGGCTGCAGAAGCCAGTCTTATATGATTTTAATAGACATCAAAGACTCTGTTACTCTTTTGTTTGATTAAAATTTTGATCTTAAGTATTATTTTAATCTCTTATATGTAATGGTCATTAAATTTATTTATCAGAATTACTTTGCATCAAAAAATACTCCTACACTTGTTTGACGCTCAATGAGCATTAGCCATTGCTAGCCTTGCTATCTTTTATTAATTACAAGATTATCTTTAATTGTTAGGAATACCTGTATTCACCGGCGTTTCTGTATCCCAATATTAATTTTAGCCAGTATGATTTGTGAAAGCTGTGTTTTAAATTTCTAACTTTCATGTGATGAGTAGAATGTATGAATCATGTGAGAATAGTTCAGTCTTTTGGCTGGATGACGTGCCAAAAAAAAATTAGCTGTCAAGAAACCAGAAATGAGAGTGACTGTTATGTATAGGTTGCCCTTCCATGGTTTTTTAAACCAGGTTTCAGTGGTGTGGATGCTGAACTGGCTAGTTAACTACTTCTCTGTTATTTGTTCGGTTGAGCTACTTAATAAGCCTCATGGGCGTTATCTCTCTCTCTCTCTCTCTTTTGGGAGGGTTGTTCTGGACTCTGGATGTAAGGCAAATTAAATTAAAATTGTGAAATGATTGTGATGGAGACGAGTCAAGTTTGGACCAGAAGAAGATTTCTTGCATCTTGGAGTTAGGCAGTTGACATGGTGGAGCAATGTTAAGATTGGAAGCTAAGCTGGGAATAGAAAAGTCTAGTGAACAACTCTGTTTCTGTCAGTAAAGGTTTTAAAATTCCATTTGTATCAGAATCATGCCCTTGGGATAAAAGTTGTCAGTACAGTCTTTAAGGCATACATAACAAAAGTCATCTTTATAATATTTCATAGAGAAAAGTTCATAGATGTCCTAACGGCATTAGTTTAAAAAATATTTTTAGAAACTTTTTTTTATAAAAAAAGAAAAAAACAATTGTTACTTTTTTTACTGCTTTTTATATATTCCACGAAAATGATGTTAAAATCTTTTTAAAATGTTTTATTAACAATGGTTCTAAAGTCATGAATTTCGTATTAACGTTATCAACACTTTATTTAATATACTTATCTCCTCTTTGAGAAATGAGAAGTTCGTCTCTGCTCCTTTTTGTTAAAATATAAGTACTAATACATTTTCCTTCTAATTAAAAAAGAAAAAGAAAAAAAAAGCCATGAATTTCGTACCATCGTTTATGCTTCTCTTCTCTTTTTCTCCCTTTTTTTTTTTTTTTTTTTTTTTTTTTGTGTGTTAAGTTATGAGACTCCGTGCAAGGACTTGGCGTTGGCGTACAGTCTATTACAGTCCTGGACTTAATTTCTAATAAAAAATTTATATAAAAAGATAATTATACCTAAAAATAACTCAGGTCAAAGATATCAATTGGTTTTTAGTATAAGTAGGATTTAATAAAAATTTCAATATAAATCAGATAAAAAGATAATTGTACCTAAAAATAACTCAAGTCAAAATATCAATTAGTTTTTGATTTAGACAAGATTTTTTGATGACAAGAAAATTTATCAGTTGAGATATAACTAAAACACATTGAAGCAATAAGCTTGGCAACTTATGGAAACACATTAATCTATATAACTCTCACATCTAACCCACCTTTCCCACCAAATATCTACTGGCCCCAGATTCAAGTGCCAGATATGTGGGCAACGGGACATGCAAAAAGTTTCCATGAAACAATGTGGATTGACTGTTGTTTGGTTGGTTGGAAAGTGCATGATTGACCGTTATTTCAGCTACATGATCTGCCTAACAACCTTGATAACTTTGTCTATTTATAGACCAATGAAATACGCCACCCAAATTTAGAAATCTTTGCTTTGAAACATCAAAATCTCCTTCCTAGTACTCTCCTTCCTCAGACATAAAATCTCACAAACAAAAAAGGTCATGATCTCGGTTCGGTTCATCCCTCCAAGGTCATGATCTTTCATCTCACCAACCTGTAGGCACTTGATTTCATTTCATTTTAGACCCATTTCAATTTCAACAATATAGATTTAAAAAAAAAGAAAAAAAAAAGAAAAAAAAAGAAAAGATAAACATTATTGTCAGTATTATTTGATTTCTCTGTGTTTAGATCCAATGGCGAAGCGGTCATTTACACGTTTTGTCGAACAAGAGCTGGGAAAATTCCCACACTTCCTGGTCTGTGCTGTGCTCGAATGGGTGTTAATAATTCTGCTATTCATTTATGGATTTCTTGTATTTGTTGCAAATGAATTCGCCAAGTACTTTGAATTGCCAATGCCTTGCTTGCTTTGCACGAGAATCGATCATCTGCTTGTGAATAGAAAACCTGATTCATACTACAATGATTCAATATGTGAAGGTCACAAGAAGGAGTTTTCATATTTGGCATATTGCCACGACCACAACAGACTGTCTGATATAAGAAAGATGTGTGAAGGGTGCCTTTTTTCATTTGCAACTGGGAAGCAATCTGATCGCGATACATATAAGTCTCTAGTTGGGATTTTGCATAAGGATCTTGAGGGCTTTGTTGAGGATATTAACCCAATTCATCTCAGTTTGCCTGCTCTAAAGGAGGATGATACTTTGGAGGTTGAGAAGAATAGCATTAATTGTTGTTCTTGTTGTGGTGAGCCATTGAAGGTGAAATCATCGTATTCAAAAGGAAAAGGTGCTGGTGCATATTCACAAGCTCCTGCTCCTTCACCTCGAGCATCGTTTGTGACATTGAGAAATGAGGAATCTCGCAATTTGGATTTGCCTCACATCCGATACACAGAACTCAAATTTATGTCTGGCAATGACTCACCTCCGGAGGATGAGGATGGCCTTAGTGCAACTAATTCCGATATTCAATGTGAGTTTGGATCTAAATGTTTGTTATCTTTCTTAATGAACTCATAAACTGATTTCTAAAAACAGAACTCTTCATACTTTTGAGTAATTTTTAGTCTGCAAGAAATCTTAGGTAATTAGATATAACCCAGAACAATATGCCAGTTATAGTTCAATCATTTAGGAATTGTTTATTGATATTGTAATTATTCTCAGTTGCTTTTGATTTGCTTTAGCTTGATTATACTCCTTTTTTCTTTACTGTCTGCAATGCTTCTTGCATTGCTTGGAAGTCTTGTATCTCTAGTCTGTCATCTGTACTTTCTTGCTTTGCCTTTGAAGTTTTCATTATTTTCCCCCTAAAATAAAAAATCCAAAATTTTGATTACAATCCAATGTATTTTTGTAACCTTCTCATTGATTTAGTGTCTGGATTTTGTAGTTCCAGTTAGGGAAGATGTCAAAGCTGCTACAGTGCCATTATTGACAGAAACTGTGGATTTGAATGATGATGCCTCTAAGACTTCTAACTTTGATAGAGGGAACAAGTTTTTTGGGATCTCACTAACAGATTCACCTACTAATAGTCCTAGGTGGGCTCCTAAGATTACAAGGAAATCGTCACTTTCAAAATTAGCATTTGCTTCAGAGTCTGTTGAGGGGAAACTGCCAAATGAAGCTGAAAGTGATTCCATTTTGCATTATTTGACGAAACAGGTTCACTTGGATCGCAAGTCACTGGTGGCTTTGTACATGGAACTGGATGAAGAAAGAAATGCTTCAGCTGTTGCAGCTAACAATGCAATGGCCATGATTACCCGGTTACAAGCAGAAAAGGCAGCTGTTCAGATGGAAGCCTTGCAGTATCAGAGAATGATGGAAGAGCAGGCAGAGTATGAAGAAGAAGCCCTAGGATTAACAAATGAGTTGCTTGCCAAGAGAGAGGAAGAGATCAAGATTTTAGAGGCTGAACTTGAGGCATATAGACAAAAATATGGATGTTTAAGTGAAGATGATTTCAGGCGATGTGAAATTGAGGCTGCTGAGGATTACCGAGAATATACATCTTACTCACCCAATGGTGCAAAATCTGAAAGTGACAGCTTTAATGTTGGTGTCAATGAAGGGGATATTAATGGAGAAAATAGGCACAATAATTATCTAGCCTTGTCAACTCAGGAGGCAAATGGAGGGGGTACCCCAAGTGCAGTATTGAAAGATTTTAAAGCGGAGAGAACCAATTCTCTGGGACGGTTCAAAAAACCAGACAGGAGAAATCACTTGTCATCAGAAAGAATTCATTTCTCACAGTCTGGCATTGATGGAATTGAGCATACAAATGATAAGACAGGTAACATACAGAAAAATCGATATATGTACAATATGAGCATGTTATAAGCGTATTGATGATTGGATAGGTAACATACAAAAATCCATTTACGTGCAACAAGGGCATGTCTGTAATAATATTTTGCATTTACAATGTCACCATCAGATGATCAGTTAGTCTTTCTGATTTTGCAGGAAAGCAAAGGAAATCTATCCTAACAAGAGAATTATCTCTTCTTAGTAACAGGGTGAAGGCCCTTAAAGCAGATGGTGGATTCATAGAGAATGCTGCTCAGAAACTTGGAAAAGAGAGTGAAGGAACAAAACTTTTGACAGAGATTTATCAAAATCTGTGGAAGCTTCGTCAGATTGTGATAATGCCCCCTGAGGAGAATGATGCATGATTGTCATCGTAATCTTTTTTATGGTAAATGCAATTTAATCCTAATTAATTGTGCTTAGTTGACATGATATGTGTGATGGGTCAAGATTCTATAGCTATCCTAATGAGAAGTAAAACAAAATAATGAATGCAGATAGGATGGCCAGTCTCTTTATTCAGAGTTGATTAATAGGACTAATAGAAGGGTTTGGGAATCGAAAATCAATCCTAACATTTTTTAAACTCGTGTAGTTTTGCTAATGGCTAAAAAGTAGTAGGAAGCCTGGTGCTGGCCCCTATTACTACCACTGATTGTACATGTAGTTTTGCTAATGGCTAAAAAGTAGTTTTCTTTTTCCTCATATTTATTGAAGGCCTTGTTTCCATTACATGTGAACACAATATATATTTCTCATTGCTAGGTGAGCATATTGAACTAGCCAACTCTGTCATCATGGATGGTTAGAAGCACTTGTCAGTGTAAAGTATTGTTTGAAGTACATCTGATTTATTGACTACACAACTGTATCCACAATAATTTGATTAGTTGATTGGCCTCTTCCTGATACCATCCAATACTTCTAGACACAGTCGCCATAACACAATGGACATGTCACCATGTTAAAAAGCGCCCGCTACATTGCATGGTGGTGAATATGGCTTCAAGGTACTGAATGGTACCTGGAGAAATCCAGATCCTAGGATGAATTTCTTTTA
Source organism: Notholithocarpus densiflorus (assembly GCA_030021035.2). Taxonomy (NCBI): domain Eukaryota; kingdom Viridiplantae; phylum Streptophyta; class Magnoliopsida; order Fagales; family Fagaceae; genus Notholithocarpus; species Notholithocarpus densiflorus. The sequence goes on along the minus strand of JARYZH020000032.1, from coordinate 812,997 downwards.
TAACAGAGATTGGAAATTTTTTTAGCCTTTTAGGTTCGTGTCAGTCCTCACAAGATTGAATTACTGAAGGTTGAAGATATTTGGTTAAACTTTACAGTGGCTCCCTGGTCATAGAAGTTCTTTCCTGAGCATGAGTTTATGGTGTTAACCAAAGCATAACATGGGATTTGCAGAAACGAAATCCCCTTCTACCATATGAAGCACTACCATTATCTCTAATTTTCATTCATCGTCTAATATCTGAAGATTAACAGAGTAAAGCTTGTGTCAGCTTTGTAGTTAATCAGCCATAAACGTCAAAAGTCGTACAGAAGGATACTAAGCTCACAAAATGATGATATAAGAAAGTACTTACTAACCATACCAAATGCATGTATTACTAAGATTCAGGATATTGCTCCTTGTAGTTTCACCCACGATGGTGTGTATGCTCTCAGAAATGTGTTTGCACTTTCCCCATACATACTGAACTAGCAGTTCTTAAACCAAATTAGTCAATTTATAAATTTTTAAAAGATTGTCTTTTTGGTTGCAGTTTCTTTTTTTCTTAGGATGTATATACCTATTTCAGCACAAATAATTCCTTTCTGTCATTCTTAGCACTTCAATCTATTCTATTGCATTTGTAAGAACATCTTAAACAGAGAGAAGAGTATCACATTTCTATAATCTTTCAAAAAATTTGAAAAAAAATTAAGGTGGTATTTAAGCACTTAAGAAACTAAACAATTTAAAAGTGAAGAGAAGACAGATTAAATGAAACAATCAGTAATCAGCATAAGTGTTGATACAATTTAAACAGCATCATTCCATGAAACCTAAAAGTATCTCATGCAATTTGGTAATTCCAAGTGTGCCTCTTATTTTCATTTAGGTGCTGCAATCCAGGTAATGAAATTAAATAGAATAGTATTAATTCTGATTAAATGTTACAAGTTCTAGTTTGTTTGTTGTTTTGGTTTTATGTAATGCCTGTTTTGGTTACCATTATATTGTCCAGTTTTACTTTATTAAAGGGAAATAAGAAAGGAAGAAATTTTTTTTGACTAAATGTTGTGCAGGTGAAAGCATTGACATTGCACTGTCATTGGTGTCACCAGCAATTTTTCACCTGAATGCAACCTAGAGCTTTGATCTAGTGGGAGTCAACTTGATTGGGTTGGCAGAAAATGGTTGTCGTGCTTTAAGGTTATATATCATGCACCTACCTGGAAATCAAATGATGAAACTATAATCAGCTGTAAATTACGTCAACTAAAATTTATGTACTTCAATTACAAGGGTGCTGGGAGACTGTTGGTGATGTCAGGATCCAATTAGGAGAGACAAAGATCCTCATAGCTGATGAGTGAATCCCGAAATGAGGAGAGCTAGAGCGCTTTCTGAACCCTACATAAAATTTGAATAGCTCAAATTATAATTGTTTCTTCCATCAGAGTTGTTGCTTCATATAAGGATCCAAATCTTTTGGTTTAGGGTAAGTGTTTTCATTAAGGAACGGGACTAATGCTTAATGTTATCTTGCAACATCGTTATGGACTATTAATGCTTTTGAACATTTTGCTCATCGATAGTGCATGTACATCCATAATTCTTGCAAAAATATAGGAGGTTAGAACCAGCCCTAGAAGACGCTTGATAAATGAAATGAAGCCATACATGATTTTCAGTCTGTAAGAGGGATTATCCCATACTAACGAAGGAGTATGTCTGGCTTCATTTCTGGTGTATCACTATTAAGCCTCTTCAATAGCTACTCTTCTTCTCTGCTTGTTCCCTTTTGCCTTGTTTTGCCGCTTATTAGTCTCTGGTTTGAACATTTTTTAAAACAATTATGTATTGGTAAATTTCACTAAATCCTTCTATTTTTTTGCTCTTTCTGTAAGCCATTTTTAACATCTGGGAATATATGGTCTTGCTTTTTCTTGTGATAGATCATTTATCATTATTGTTTACATTTCCAAACCAAGACTATCCAATAGCAGCTTGGGTTATAAATCAACTTGAACTTATGAAACTTTCATACATTTTTTGAACTTCTTATTACAATTATAAAGTATAAACTGCAAATTAGAGCAGGGGCATGTTAGATTGGCTACAAAGAGAAAAAGTGTCCTCTCAATGGGACACACTTTCATAAATGTTTCAATCTTGTACTTCAAAAGAATGTTATTCCAAAGAAAAAATGTTCATTAACTTAAAATGAATAAAGGACACATTTCATGCATTTTAATTCAACGGGAAAAATAGCAGAAAAATAGCTTCTAAGAATACATATCACAAGAATGCCTCATGAACTGCGAAATTATCTTCTGGTTCCCTTCGACATGAATGATATGAAGCTTCTATCCAACCTGGATTAACCAAGAACTTCTTTTTCTGCTCTGCCCACTTAGCCTCCTTTGTTTCCATGTCCACTATCACCATATGTGTTACTGCTGTACCAAGTTCCAAGCTGCACATTGCTCCTAACTCCTTTGCCATAATCCAGAAAGGCACTTCCTCTGGTGGATACATCATAAACCAACTTGTGCTGAAAAATAAAACACACCCAGCTAGCACCTTAAGTCGAATCATTTTGAGTATTAACCTCGCATCTCCATGAGCAAGATTAACTTCAAGCTCTGGATGAAAAAACTGTCTGTGAACTCTTTGAAGACCTTCAAGAATTCTGGCGAGCATCCCATTAGTCTCATTTTCATCAATCTTTCTCTCTGCAAAAGACTTATAGTTGTCATCCTTTGCACTCCTTGAAGAAAAGTACCGATATGCATGAATGTTTATCAAATTTTCTTGATGATTTGGCCACATGTCTCTGTTGTCATCAACTATAAGAACCATATTTTCATGCCCCACCACCTCATCAAGGCTCTTTTTCTCACAACCAGGCCTTTCATCATCCCTCGTGATTATCCTAGAAGCAAAGTAATCCCCATCTGGGTCTAGCAAACGAGCAACCCTCAGGGCATAGATTCGGTTTGCTTTAGTGTAAATGTACATCTCAAACATGTCATTAGCTGCTTCCAGAAACTGCTTAACAAAGGGTCTCAGTTTCACCAACAGTGGGAACTTTTTGTCTTGGTACGCAAAAAGTGTACCTTTGCCACCACCTTGTTCAACAACTTCAGCCTCCTCAAGTAAATATTTCTCTTCCGAACTTAACTTTTCAATTGCTGTTGACTCCATCAATGTGAGGTCCAAATCAAGAACCAGAATAAGCTTTTTATTACGAAGCAAATGATGGGTTTTCCAGTCACGTTCCAATTTGATAACATCGTTACGATATTTTTCAAGTTTGCGTCTTTTGATGTTTTGTTGGTGTGAATCAGAATCAGAATCAGAATTAGTTCCCAAGTGTTCGCGGACAAGACCGTTTTCGGGCTTAGAAGGTACACGTAGTCGAAGCTTCATCCTTAGTTTGCTCTTACACTCAGTGAGATCGATGCTCGGCTAGCAACTAGCAAGTCAAGAATGGGGTTGTTGAAGTGTGAGAGAGAGATTTTGAAAGGAAACCAGGAAAAAGTAAAGAGTGGGAAAAGTGTCATGGATTCTTGAGAGCCAAGCTTATCAAAGCAAAGCAACGGCTATTATATATATATTGATTTTTTTTTTTTTTTTAAGTCGGTGTGGCTTTCAATTACCGAGTCCTAGTAGTAATAGGACTTGTATTGCCACTATCATGTGATGCAAATCTAAGAATACAAATACTCTGCAGGAGAGTTAAATAAATATGTGGTAAGTTCTCATTGGTAGAACATAAAGTGGAACACAAAAAATTATGCTCTTGTGTGAGTATATATATATAGAGAGAGAGAGAGAGAGAGATACTTTTTTTCTCAATCAATTCCACAACTTTGGTTATTGTTTTGAGTTGAGGTGCCACTTATCAAATGCCTCATTATGGTGTATTGACAAAATTACTTAAATCCAAGTGATAGGTAATATTAGGGGTATGTATTTAATTTTTAAAAATTTAAGAGGAAAAATCAAAATTATTCTAAATACTATGAATTTGTGGCAGTGTGCCCCATTTGTTTTACACGACATTTTATTGTCGTTCTCTATACCAATTAGTTGTAGGCCCATGCAATGTGTGGGACAGTTACAATTTTGTTAAGTAAAAAGTTTGATGCTTTTTCCATTCATCAAAGAATTGGTATTGAACTTAATATCATAAATTTACAAATTTCTTATTCCTTTATAGATAAATAAATAAAAATCCTCAATTGGTCTCCAAATTCAAATTATATCATAAGAAAAACTAAAATTGTGTTTTCACTCAAAAAATTAAAATACTAAAATTAGCTAAGGAGGGAAAAAAGAACATAAACAAAGATAATACTACAAATCATTAAATTAAATATAAAAATAAAAATATTACATTTTATCATCTATATTTTTTAATAAATTTGAATTTAAAATAGGTACTCTTATCCCAAACCTATTATTTTTCTCATTCTTAAGTAAGTGCATTGAAATAGACTAAGTGAACCAAATAGATTAAAATGGACTAAATAGACCAAATGGACCGAAGTGGACTGACTTACACCAAAATGAAACGAATAGACAGAATTAGTTTGAAATGGACCGAATTGGACCCAAGTGGATCGAATCATAGGCAACATCACTTTTTTTATTTTTTATTTTATTGATCTGTTCCTCTAATTTTTTTTAATTTTATATATCAATTGATTGACTTTACACATTCATCTTAGACGGGTTTTTTTTCCTAATAATATCTTAGATGATTTTAACTTTACATGTACTTTGCCTTTAATAATTCATCTACTTTAATTTAGAAAGAACTCATTCCACACTTTTCTATTTCTTCATTACTCTTAATTCAATTCATTACTTTTAATTTTTTTTTAATATTACCAAAAATTAAAGGAACAAATTAGAGGTTGATGCAGAGTGATTTTAGTTGAATTTAGCCAAACTTTTGTTGAAATGCGGTTTTGGTGAGGCTAATGGTATTGCTCTAAGTTCTTAAAAAATAAGGATTAAAACGTCCATTGCCTCTGAACTCGTGTCTATGTGAGTTGAGTTACTAATAAAATGTATTCATAAAATTTAAAGCATTTTGATCTAAAAAAAATAAAAATAAAAATTCTAAAGCATTTTGTAGATGACTACTTGGAAAATTAAATCTTTTGGTTTATAATGGATGAGTGTTCTTTAAGGAATTGTAAATAATGCTTAATTTTATCTTGCAACATCATTGTGGAGGAAAGAACCAGCTCTAGAAGAGGCTTGACAATTGAAATGAAGCCATACATGATCTTCAGTCTGTAAGAGGATTATCCCTTACAAACAAAGGAATATGTTTGGCTTCATCTCTGGTGTATCCCTCTATCAAGCCTCTTCAACAGCTATTCCTCTCCCCTACTTTGTTCCCTTCTGCTTTGTTTTGGCGCTTATTTGGTTAGAACATAATTTAAAATAATTATGTAAATTTCACTAAATCATTTTCTCATTTTTGCTATTTCTGTTAGCCATAGACCATTATAGTTTTTGACATTTACTGAACCAAGACCATTATAGTTTTTTTGGATAGACCATTATAATTTATATATCAACTAGAATTTATGAAAATTTTATTCATTTTAAATTCTTATTTACAAATTTAAATTGCAAAATTAGAGAACGTGTACAATATTGCAAAATTAGAGCAGTCTTGGTGATACATCAGGGCATGTAAAGATTGGCTAGAAAGAGGAAAATTGTCCTATCAATGGGACATACTTTCATGCATGTTTCCTTTCAAATCTGTCAATTATTTACATAACAAGAATGTCATATCACAGACAAAAAACAATGTTCACTAAAATTAATGAATGCATTTTAATTCAAAATTAAGGAACAATAACATAGTTTTTATATTAACAAAAAAATAGCAACAACTAGAATAAGTCTTTAAAGAATTCAAATCAGAATGTATCAACTGGGAAATTGCCTTCTGGTTCCTTTTGAAATGAACGATAAGCTGCTTGTATCCAAGTTGGGTGAACCAACAACTTCTTTTTCTGCTCTGCCCACTGAGCCTCCTCTGTTTCAATGTCCACTGTCACTACATGTGTCACTGCTGGACCAAGTTCCACACAGCACATTGCTCCTAACTCCTCTGCCATGCCCCAGATATGCGATTCCTCTGGTGGCCCCGAAATCAGTTCACTGAAAAATAAAACACACCCACCTAGCACCTTAAGTCGAATCAGTTTGAGTGCTAACCTTGCATCTCTATGAGCAAGATCAACTTCAAGCTTTGGATGAAAAAACAGTTCGTGAATTCTTTGAAGAACATCAAGAATTCTCGCAAGCGGCCCATTAGTATCACTTTCATCAATCTTCTTCTCTGCCAGAGACTTATATCTGTCATCCCTGGCTCTACAAAAACTTGAAGCAAAATACTCATATTTCTGAATGTTTATCAAATTTGCTTGATGCTTAGGCCACATGTTTCTGTTATCATCAACAATGAGAACCACATTTTCGTGTCCCAACACCTCATCAAGGCACTTTTTATCACAACCAGGCCTTTCATCCCTTGTGATTATTCTAGAGAGAAAGTAATCCCCATCTGGGTCTAGCAAACGAGCAACCTTCAAGGCATAGACTCGGCAAGCCCGAGTGTATATGTACATCTCAAACATGTCATTAGCCGCTTTCAGAAACTCCTTAACAAAGGGTCTCAGTTTCACCAACAATAGGGGTTCCACTTCAAGCTTAAAGAGACTACCTTTGCCACCAGATCTTGATGTGCAATCTTGACCAAGCAAATAATTCTCTTCGGAAGTTAACTTTTTGATTGCTCTCGCCTCGAGTAAAGTCTGGTCCAAATCTAGAACAAGAATAAGCTTTTTCTTACGCAACAAATCATTGGTTTTCCAGTCACGCAACATAGCAACTTGATCAACAACATCATCATCATCCAAGAACGGTTGCTCAATGTGATTGGGATGCCCAAGTTTACGCCTTTTGAAGTTTTCACCACAGAATGTGGCATTGAGACACGCGACAAGACCCTCATCGGCCTTAGAAGATGAACGTAGTCGACGCTTCATCCTTAATTGCTCAGAGTGTGAGAGACAGAGAGATCAATTCTGGGGTTGCAAAGCAAGAACTGGGTTCTTTTTGAAGAGAACGTTGTTTGTTTGAGAGGAAAGTTTTGGCTTTTTTCTTGAAACCAAGAGTTGGGGTTTGAGAGGAATTCTTGAAGAAGATTAATGGGTTTGATTTGAGATTTAGAGGATAAAAAGTTGGAGGAGAGCAAATATATTAAGGAAATTCAAGGTACTCCGAGTGAAAAGTGGATTCTTGCGAGCCAAGCAAGCTGATCAAAAAGCAAACGGCTTGACGGCTTGGGAAATCAATATATAACATGTGGAATATCAAATAAATTTTACCCTGCCGCGGAATTTGGCCAATTTGTGGCAAATTTTTATTTTTTATTTATTTATTTATTTATTTTCAGATTAGCAATGAATTACTTGAGTTTCTTGAGGGAAAAAAAAGTTTTAGGAAAATGAATGACATATTAAGAGCTTAGATATATTAATTAAGTCTCTTATTATTATTAAATAGAGACTGATTCAAATTCTATCTACATAAAATAAAATAAACTAACTAATAAATAAACTCCACACTCAGTTAAGACGGGCTAGATTCAATTCAAAACCTAAGACCACATATTTGAGTGAGATTTTATATATTATATTTTAAATATCAATTAAATAATATTTATTTAATTATTAATTAAAATTTTGTATTGTGGTATTGCTAAAAACATTTTTTTTTTCAATTAATAATAGCTAATTCACTTAATATTTTTGTGACATAATTGATCTTAAGTAAGATTTTGTCAATTTTAATTTTGAAAAACTTATTTCTTCAAAAATATTGTAACGGCATGTTTTTGAAAAAAAAAATCATCTTACATTCGTTTACATCAACTATTTTACATCAATATCCACAATTGATACAAACTATTCATATTTTAAAAATGACCACATTTTAAAACATGAAAATGGATGTAAAAAACACACTATAAGAATACCATTGCCTTAGAATTTATGTACTTCTATTGTAGGGGTGCTAGGAGACAGTTGATGATGTCAAGGAAAGTAGAAAAGAAATACAAAGATTATCATAGTTGGCAAGTGAACCCCAAAATGTGGAGAATTAGAGCGTTTTGCAACCTCAATAAGATTTTAGTAGTTCAAATAATAACTGTTTCTACCATAAGACTTAGGGCTTCATGTAAGGATCTAGATCTTTTGTTTTATATTGGATAAGTGTTTTGACTTTTAGTGAGAAAGGAGACTAATGCTTAGGCTCGTTTGGTTGGAACAATTTTAGGGAAGATGGAAGAGGGGGGGGGGGGGGGGGAGAGAAAATGATATTTTTGGATATTTGGCTAGAGGAGAAAATGTGAGGAAAAATGGTTGGTATCCAGATGTTTTCTCCCTAGGTCCACCAAACTACAATCTCCCAAAATCATGAAGAAAATTGAAGAGAAAAGGGGGGTAAATGGTTGGGGTGTTTTGGATGAAAATGTCCCATTGTACAAGGTTCTTGTTTTTTTAATGAATTTCTCAATTCATACACAATTTTTTAATAAAAATATAATTGTTATTCTCTTTTTTATCTGATAGCTGCATGAAAATAAATTTATATAAACTATATTTTCCATTCTCTCATTTTTCTTCTCAATCAAATAAAAAAAAATTTCATCCCTCAACGTTTCCACCCCCAAACAAATACCATGAGGAGAAACTAAAATCTCTTCCATCCCACTTTTCCATCCCTTCTCTATTTTCTATTCTCCAAATTTTCCACCCCCAACCAAACAAAGCCTTATCTTGCAACATCATCATGGACTATTAAGGCTTATGTAATTTTGCTCATTGGTAGTGCATTTACTATCCATAATGCTTGGCCAAGTTAGGAGAAAAGAAACAACTCTAGGGCTTGATAAAAACGAAGCCATACATGATCTTCAATCTGCAAGAGGGATTATCCCTTACTAACAGAAGATTATGTCTGCCTTCACCTCTAGTGTATCACTATCAAGCGTCTCTGGCTCTTCAACAGCTACTCCTCTCTTCAACTTGTTCCCCTGTGCCTTGTTTTGGCGCTTATTAGTATCTGATTCGAACATGTTTTAAAACAATTATGTAAATTTCCCTAAATCCTTGTCTCTATTTTTGCCATTTCTGTTAGCCAGTTTTTAACTGTTGGAAATATATTGTTTTGCTTTTCTTGTGATAGACCATTATTGTTTACGAAATTTGCCGAACCACCAAATGTGCCTTATTAAGAAGCAAATATGGCTCTCTCTTCTCATATCAGTTGAAAATCTTAAGGAGCATTTGGAAGGAGCAAACCACCTTCCCACGTATTTCAACTTTGAACCATAAATGCACAATTTATGAAGCCAAAGAATACCTTGTTATTTGCTATTTCCTTCATCTTTTAAATACAAGACAGAACAGGAAGGCCCCTAAAACCTTATACCAGATAATCCTATTTAACAAGAACAAGAGTACAAAGAAATAATGATTACAAAAATGATTTCTTTAATCTCTCCCTCACCTAAACACCAACACACTTCATGTAAGACACATTCTACCAAACACACACACACAAGAGGAAACAAGAAGAATTGCCAGTGGATAGTACGTTATGAACTTATGATGATTATAAAAAGTAGTCTGGAGTACGGCGTGTGCTGTCAGGTTCAACCTGACGAGGCGCTGGGTCAAATTGAAGGAAATTTTGATCCATATTCTCTCCAATCTCGAGAATTGCAGCCATATTTCCACAGCGATAGCAGTAGTTTGGAGCACTAAACACTGTAACCACATTCTTCTCCTAAAAAGGAAACAAAGAAAATACATAATGATTAACCTCCAGAAAAACCAATTTCAAATATGATTCTGCTTTCCTTTCACAAACCTGGCACCAATTATATCCTTCCATAACAAGCTGGTGAGCTCGGGAAATAAGAGTGAGCCCGTTATTGTGGTTAAACTGTGCAGCGATATCTTGTCCAAATGTATACCCTGCACCCCGAGGAGATATTCCCCACCCACATCGGTCATCTGGGTCAGACCATAAGAGATCGCACATTGGCCCCTCATGCGGAACCTACTCCCAAACAAACATTAAAAATATATTATATTATATTATATATACAATTGAGAATATTAGATAAACAAGGGAGTAGGAATACTAAATTTTTTGTTTAATGGAAGGCTCACAGTGACTGGGAGGAAAGTGATGTATCATTGGAATCTGTTCAACTAAACTTTTTATTTTATTTTAAATATTTGTTCAAGTCAACTTTTGCCTGTGGCATCCCTCCAAGTTGATATACTTAATCTTCTTATAATGTAAAAAGTAGGAATTTTAAGTATCAAAATATCTTTAAAACTATTTTATTTCTAATAGAGGTAAGAGGCTACAATGCAAATTAGATTACAAATTGCATGTAGATTACAGTTGAGGCTGTTATGAATACATCAAGTTATTGTACGCTTATGCTCTTCTACAAGTAATTTATGTGGTAACAACTGGTAACAACAATGTGAATAGACATTCACTTGTAGTCAGAATCCAAAACAAAGACATGAGGAATAAAAATCAACATTTAATCATATGTTGTGGTAACACTTTGAACTATGAGATGGAAAACTGTAATTGTACCTCTTGTATCCGGTCCAGAGCACGGATGTTATCTAATGTATCTAATGAGGGGGACAGGCCACCATGCAAGCAGAAGATCTGCAAACACAAAAACAAATAAAAATGAATAAAATTAGGATAAAGCAAGCTTGTTAAATGAGATCATCTGAGGAAAATCAGGATAAGATTGCATTATAAAGTTCGAACCTGACTTTCAATTAAGGCTGTGAGTGGCAGATAATCAAAAAGGTCAGTGAAATATTTCCAGACATTAGCATTTCCATATTTTCTCAAGCACTCATCATAAAAACCATACCTGGGAAAAAGAAACCACCAAGTTATTGATGTAAAACAGAATATGGCATTATGAAATTATTAACCAAGAGTCCTGAACACCTGCATGCTTCAATTTCATATTAAATTAGCAATTTAAACAACTTTGGCTTGCACTCTGATCTCTTTGTTTCTCTTCTCCATTTTTTTGGTGTTTTTTTTTTTTTTTTTTTTTTTTTTTTTTTTTCTTTTGAAAAAATAAATGGCTTACATTTTGTTAACAAACAAAGTTGAAAAAAACAATCTATCACATGTATAATAGCTCTCTATGGGATGTAATTAATTCTTTATTTATGTTTTAGGGTTAAAATTTTGGAAGCAGCTCTGTAAGCCAAATATGTAAATATTTAAAATGATCTTAAAAGTTTACTTACAGCGTTGCTAATTCCCTATAATAAATTAAATATGTGTTGCATTACTATTGCTTAATCTGAGTACATCTTGTGCAGATTATGCAGTTGTATGAAAAAGATTGCCTACAGTGACAAAACTTAAACATAGTAGGTCACAGTTCCTGAAACATAAACAAGGAAACTTTTGGGTTGTACATGGCTGCATGTTGGCATTCACAAGCATGCAGATACAATGTTTTTACAGACAAAATTTCTATGCACTTTTTTAGAGTGAGAAAACTTGAAAAGAATAAGTTCTCACACTTGAGTTATTTGTCGACTCTCATGATTTCCTCTAAGAATTGTAATTCTATCCCTATAACGTACTTTCAGAGCCACTAGAAGCGAGACAGTCTCCACTGAGTAGTATCCTCGATCTGCAAACATTGAAGAAAATTGTAAAATACTAACAATATTTTTTTGATCAGTAAAAACATGAAGTAAATAAAATTCTAACAATATTGTATATCTAAATTTCAAAAAGAGATGCATAAACATAAATGGTCAACTAAAGTACATTTAGACAGTCAACTTGGCCTTTTCAGAGTGCAAAAGGTCTTGTTCTAGTTGCAACCAAATGGTCAAATAGAAATTTTGCAGCTGCAAGTAACCTAAGGCTTCGACAGTGGCATGTTGAGTCGGGCTTATTTTAATAAACTGGCCTTGGGTTGGAAAAAAAAAAACACAAACACACACAATCTTTATCAGGGTTATATGTTGGTATGAGGCCCAGATGCAAGTCCACTGTCCTCAAAAAACTTTTCTAATCTCTCCAGTGACAGATCTATCTTGCTCTAATTCTATCACTCTTTTTCCTCCTTTTTTTTTAATGACGTGTAAACTCACCAAGGCAGGGTCCTTTGGACTTATCTTTTTCCTCCTGAATTCATCAAACAGGTCAAATTCAACAACACACGCAAAATAACTTCATCTTTGAGTTTTTTCCTCCCCAGTTTTGTTGGCACTGCGCATTCTTCAATATGGTAAGTGCTACAACTAAGATGTCCGTAGTCTGTACATAGCAAAACCTAAATACTCATATATAGTCATTCATTGCTAACTATGTATGAAAGTCTACAAATGAAATGCCTTCTCTCCATTACCAACTAACTTTCATATACTGACATTCTAGCTCAAAACTCTCATTCCCCCCAAAATAAACAGTATTAAATCCCAAATAATCATATCTTGTTTTACCCTAAACTCCAGTCCACATCACTCCAACGTAAACATCATAAACACATTCTTATCCCTTCCACATCCCCCCACCAATGACCAATCGTTTCACCCAAACACAATCTCCACCTATTAGCAACCTAAGAACCACAAACACTCCAAAATCCTGACATACCTGACAGACACTCCTGCATGCATGTCCTCAATGCGCTGGGAGGTAAAAAAAGTGAAATTTTTATTCAAAAATTCCTAGAAATAAACATAAAATATACCCTAAGAAGAAGGGGAGTTTGATATTCACTCTTTCTATAATGCTTTGTGGGGGCCTAATGCTGCCACTTTCCCTTGGAAAAGTATTTGGGGTGTGAAGGCAGCATGGGGGAAGATACTCACTTGTGACAATCTTAGGAAGTGACGTTATACTATAGTGTTTGATGCTACATGTGTTGATGTAGTGGGAAGGAGATGAATCACCTTTTGCTTCATTGCAAGGAGGCTTATCAGTTGTGAAGCTTTGTTATTCGATCTTTTGGGATCTGCTGGATCTTATCAGAGAGGGTGATTGATCTTATACTTGGTTGGAGGAACCGGATGAATAAACATTCATCAAATATTTGGAATCGGGTTCCTTTAAGTTTGATGTGGATCGTATGGCGAGAACGAAACAGGTGTACATTTGAGGAATTGGGTTCTTAGGCGTTTTGTTTGATAGATTCTATTCCATTGTTTCTATAGAGTCTCTGTCTTCCTTTAATAAAATTATTCTTACTTATCAAAAAAGTCACATTAACTGTCCTATCACCACCATTTCGCGTCCTAATTTTTCAAGAATTGACGTGTCCCGGCATCAATGTCTATGCTTTCTTAACCATAATGTCACAAGACACCGCCATAAATTCAAATCCTATCATTCGCAATACATTTCTTCCACATCAAATTGCCACGTTCTTGTTTCAAAACTTTATTCTACACACCCACATGCTCTCTCTCTCTCTCTCTCTCTATATATATATATATATAACTAAGCTAATCCAAAAACGAAATGGCAAAACAGTAAATACAGACCTACATAGTCGCCCATGAAGAGATAATTGGTATCGGGAGCATTGCCGCCGATCCGAAAGAGCTCGAGGAGGTCGTAGAACTGGCCGTGGATGTCGCCGCACACGGTGACGGGACACTTCACCGGCTGGACGTTCCATTCCTCCATTAAAATCGACCTCGCTTGCTCGCACAGCGCTTTCACCTCTGCTTCTGGCAGAGGCTTGCACTCCATTAACTGCTCGATCTGTCGCTCCAGATCGGACTGCGACGCTGCCATGGTTTTCGCTGAGAGGGTTTCGTGTTTCTGATGATTTCGATTGTGTGGTGAACGAGTTCAGCTCAGCTCAGGTCATGGTTGCCAATTTAGGGTTTGATTGGGCATCGAGGAGAGAGAGAGAGAGAGAGAGAGAGAAATGTGAACACGGTTTTCAGAATTGGGGATTTTTTGGAGGGGTCCCTGGTTTTATGTGTATTTATGTTATTGGTATCAATATTTGGAGAGGTTTTTTTAATACAAATAGGCCCTTGCCAAATTGGGAAGGAAACACCTTTTTATTATTATTATTATTATTATTATTATATTTTATTTTTTTTAATGGATAGTGGGGACTGTCGAGAAGGAGAAGGGAAATATAGAATTTGGAAATATTAAGAGCCATTTGGTGAGTGAGTTTGAGAATTATTGTTTAGAGTTTTTTGAAATTTTTTGAAATACGTGTAAGTGAAAAAATGTGTTGAAATGTGTGTAAGTGTGTTTAAAATGTGAAAATTGTTGTTCAAACTTGGCGACCAAACAGGCCCTGAGAGGTGCTAACCGGTTGAGTCATAATGTTTTTAGTCTTAGCATTGGAAACATAATTATTAAACTGGACTGATCTGGCTGGTCGGACCAGAAACTCGATGACCTCGCATCTAGACTAGTTCGGGTATTTAAATGGATTATTTCTGCATACGACTCAATCAAACCCAGTCAAACTTGGTGAGTTTGTGGTGACCTAGGTGACCTAAATGGGTTATTTTGCAGCTTTTTAATTTCTTGGACTTGTGATACTTATTTCTTGAACTTGTTAGATTTATTTTATTTTTATGTTTAGCTAGTGATTTTAGCTATGATTTATTGATTTATGATTAAATGGTTATCTTAGTTAGGCAATTTATTGATTTACAATCTTAGCTATGATTTATTGATTTATAGATTTATAATTAACAGATGATTTATTGATTTATGATTAATAGCCTATGATTTGGCATTTGGGCCACGTTATATGGGCTTGAATCTGCACGTCATAGGGCTTGAATCTAGGCAAAAATGAATTTGGGCTTCAATTCATTTTTTTTTGTTGGGCCACGATTTGGGCCGTGGATTGTGCCCAAATCTGGTTGGGCTAAATGGGGCCTGGTGGGGCGGGTCTGGGCCCTGAATAAAAAACCCGTTTATCAAACGGGCCGAGTCCGGGCTCGTGGGACGAGTCCGGGTATGAAAAAACCCGGCCCGTTACCATTCCTATATATGACTTGATTGGGTTTGTAAAATTTGTAAAATTACATTTATAAATCCACTTTATTTGGGAAACACTTGATTTATATTCATTGCAAATGAGTTGAACTCGAGTTAAGTTTAAGCTTGAAAAGTTGAACTCTTATGTAATATTATACTTGTAAATTAACATGTGAGTATAAGTTTAGATTAAAAGTATTATAATATTTTATGCACACAAAAGGAATTTTTTTTTTTTTGAAAACAAAATAACAAAGTAGTCTCTATATACAATGGTAGAGGCAAGAAAATTTTGTTTGGGGATTAAGTTAATCTTATTTTATAAGTTTTTGTGTGCCTTACACTAGTTATTAACCTCATATTGAGTTCATTATTTAGTAAATCCACTATTAAATTATTGTGTCCTTATACATTACAAAATATGAAAGATTATTAAATAATAATCCTCTCATCTATATAATATTTAAAATTCAAGTTTCTTTAAAGGATAGACAAAACATGAAATTATGACCTAGATAATAAATAATATATTATTGAAAAATTGATGTGAAATTTAAACGTGCTTATTAAAAACAAGTAAGATGTATATTCCAATAGTAAGATTTCCAAATATTTAATCTAATAAAAATTATTAAATGATGTAACATTAATCAAGTGTAATTTAATCCTAATCATGTGTGTGTGTTCACACCATAGTTGTTAGTATCGTACGATATGCGATACGTATCGTATCGTGTGTAAAAAGTTCCGTATCGTATCAGCGTATCGTAAGTGTTCATGAATCGTACGATACAGTGTGAGTATCGTATAAATCGTATCGTATCGTAAAATTGTACGTATCGTACGATACATAGACAAATACTTTAAAATGAGATTTTTTGTTAAAATTTGTACTCTTATTTGAATCTAACAAGTTGTTAGACTTGTTTTGAACACAAAATTATTATTAGTTTACTTAATGTAGCCTACTAAAATAACATATTCATAAGTTTTTTTTCTCCTCTTTCCTACAATTGGACTACACAGTACACACTTACCTTTCACTTTAATATTTAAAAAAAAAATTAAATTAAATTAAATTTTTATTTTTAATTTTAATTTTATTGTTATTGTTATAAGTCCAAGAAACTAGAATGCCAAAATTTTTTTTATAAAAAATTATTAAAATAAAAGGAACAAGAAGAGATAGTAAATGTTAATGACGAATGACGATGAAGAAAATTTTAATGAAGAAATAAATTTGCAAAATTATAAACATGATGATAGCGTTGACTTAGATGGGGTTGATTAGGCAATTTGATGAATATGATGAAAATAAATTATTATTTTTGGGTCATTTGTAATATATTGCCACTTTTGAATTTAAGTAATTTGAATGTGTATGTTATAAACACATGCTAGTTTAATTTATTTAGTTAACTTGTTAAATATTATATATTACATAAGTGATGAATAAATTAGTCATTAGTTGAATATATTCAAAATTTATAATGAATATACCCTTTATATATGTATATTTATAATTTTTTATAAATTTTATTAAGTGTTTGTATATCTTACGATACACGATACAATACGATACACGATACGAAAAAATTAAGAATCGATTCGCGATATGATTCACGTTTTGACAACTATGGTTCACACACGTGTAGAATGATTCTTTTGATTGAGAAGCAAGATGGTTCCTACAGGCAGGCATCTCTAAATGCAAGCTGCATGCTTTGCCATTACTCGAGAAGCAAAATATTAGAGAGTCCAAGCTATATATATAAAGAATCAATATCAAGATGCACACAACTATAAGATAATCGTTGTTTTTCTCAAAAAAAAAAAAAAAGGAAGAAGAAGATAATCATTGTTATAATAAAATTTATTTTAAATTTACTCATATTAATCATATTTATACGATATATTTACCTAACTAACTTTTTATTCTTACATTAAAACCTTTTTATTAATATTTAAATTATTATTATAATAAATTTTAAAAAGATAAATTATTTGTATATCCCTCATACTAGAACTTTTTTTCTAATCAGACCTTAACCCTATAACATTTTATTATTGTTTTTCTCATTTTCTAGTATTTGGGCATTCGTTACCTTTTTTTTTTTTGTTTCTCAGTTTGTTTTGATAGAAAATATTGCGTAAAAATAATTTTCCATATTTTCTAGTATTTGGTAATATCAGAAAAAATGAGTCAAAAGAAAACCATATTTAGTCAACATAAAAAGTATGACTTATTATTAGAGATTATTACTACTAATATTTTTTAAAAAACAACTTTATCTCACAGCAAGCTAAATAAAGGAAGTTGGGGAGTTTGTTTTTCAACTCATTTAAATTTGTTACCAAATATAAGAAAATGAGATAGTTTTATAGTAAATATTTTTTGAAAAATGATTTTTTTTTCTAGAAAACATAATTGCTAAAACAAACAAAGCATTACTATGTTTAACTAACAAACAAACATTTGGGCATTGTTTTCAATTTATTATGTGTAACTAAGAATTTTATAACTCAACTATCATTTCTTATGTTTTTTAAGAAGATAGATTTCAAATTCATTGTTTTTCCGTTGTAACAATCAAATTAATATAGAGGCCAATATGTGCGCAGATTTTTTGGCTAGAAGGGGCTGTTGTATGCAAGATGATTTTGTTATTTTCGATCAGCCTCCCTCTGTTGAACTTCTCCCTGTTTTGTATGCAGATTTGTATGGTGTGTCATGTTGTAGGCTGATAAGCCCATATTTGGTGTCTGTAAACAGATAGTTGTTTTATTATATAATCCTTTTAACCAAAAAAAAAAAAAAAAAAAAAAAATCAAATTAATATTAAAAAAAAAAATGAAAAGAAAAAAAATTTCGCACTGTGATATTTTAAGAACAAATTGTCAAATTGCAAAATAAAATAGAATTAAAAAGGCACGACAGCAGAGAGAGAAGGAGCCTCATGAGGCCAACTGGGCTGAGTCGAAAACTGAAACAACTTGTAGTATCGATGACCCAACCGTGCAATTTTGTCACAACAACAACAAACCCACTCTTACTGTCTCGCCTAACCTCGTACGCACCACGCTACAGTCACAGTTTGAACTTCACGACAATGATGACCAACAACAACAACAACAATGAAGAACAAGATCATCTGAACGCTTTGTTCAAGCAAAAACAGCTTCTCCGATCAAGGGTCCGCAAGGACCTCAAGAACATGGACCCAACTCTCAGATCCCAAGAAGGTAACTTTTAACTCGTACTAATAATGCCAAATCATTTTGCATTAATTTTTTACTACTGGGTCTACCTAGAATTATCAGATTGATGCATCTTTGTTATTGAAATTTTTTCACTTGGTGTTGTTGATTTTTGTTTTCAGACAATGCAATCCAGAGCATTGTTTTGGAATCTCCTTGGTTTAAATCTAGTCAGAGATTGTGTGCCTATATAAGTTGCTCTTCTTTACGAGAAGTTGACACATCAAAGTTGTTATCAGAAATCTTGAAAAACCCAGCTCAAGGTTTGTGTTTGCTTGCTGTCTCCTACGTTTTAGTTTCGCCATCTGAATTCAAATTCTATGTGAGTGTGATTGTAAAATGGAATCTGTAGAAAAATATTACTCCTATATGCGACAAATTGAATTGTTTTTATGTCAGCTAGCTAAGTTAGTGAATGAATAGCTTGGGCTTGACTCAAAGAAAGAAAAGCTTGTATTATGTCTGTTTGACTTGTTAATAAATATGCCGAGTTCAAGCAAAATTATTTGTTCGTAGACAAGTTTGTTAGCATATGAATAGAGGACATCCAACGCTCAATTTAAGCTTGTTATTAAGGCTTGTTATGGGTTCAAGAAAATCCTACAAAATATCAGATCAAAGTATGTGGTTTGCCTCGGCTAGACTCATTTACCCAATTAATTTATGTGGAAATTATTATTTTTACATTTGATGGTCTTTAGATGCATTTAATTTTGATTTTTTTTTTCAGTAGTCTTAAATAAATAAATAAAATAAAAACTTGTTTGTAGGATTGATCTTGAGCTTGATTTGGACTTGTGCTTGGCTTGATGGCTTGACTAATGAAGCAAGCTGAGGTAAGTCAAGTTCAAGCTACTTGTAACAAGCCCAAAATCAAACATTATAAGTGAGCTCAAGACGAGCTTGAATGCCTTGTTAGTCTTGCCAAGACGTGTTCAAGCATTCAATACTTGGCTCAATCACAACCCTATCTCAATTGAGAGAGTTTATGAGCAGGGGGATCATACTGGGAATGAATGATTCTCATACAAATCTATGCAAAAGGATTAAAGTATATGTTTATTTTCTTTACTGGAATATTACACATGCATCCAATTGGTCTTGAATTAACTACCCCACCTCCACCTTGGTCTTAGAAGGGGAGGAAGTGCCCCCCAGTGGGTTACTTTAAAGTGTTTGTAAACTGAAAAATGTAGCAGGAATGACTGCTTGGTTCTTCCTCACAAGAGATTCTTTAGAGAGATAATCATTGGACAGAATGCTCCTAGTTTTTTTATATGAACATGTTGTAATTGTTTGAGAAAAACATATACATATGATTGTTGAGCAGATAGCTCCTAGTTTATGACACTTTTTTTGTGTGTGTGTGTGTTTGGATGAGCTTATTTTTATCAACTTATATTGTTTATTTAGTGGTTGTATGATACATGCATTTTCATTAAATTTATCTCTTTGATAAAAGCTATCTTGACTTGTTGTCACACTTCTGAAAGTATTGACATTTTATTTTGACTTAGATGATCATACAAAGATGGGCAAAACGCTTTTTGTTCCACGTGTGGAGGACAAGAATAGTCACATGCGCATGCTGAACATCTCAAGTATTGATGATCTTATTGCAAATTCAATGAACATTTTAGAACCAGCTTCAGTGGATGGTGATGGAAATGAACGTAAAAATGGTAATTAAAAAATTGTACTAGTTATATGTTGTGACTCCAATGACCAGCAGGCTGCTCGCACTATGAATAATTTATAAGTTGTAGTCATTTTCTGCTTATTTAATTACAAATTTCACATGATGAGGAGTGAGAATTAAGTTTAGGCATCAGAATGATGACAAAAGTTGTCATCTTGTAACTTATCAGTGCCCAAGATAAACTAGCAGGTGAAGAAGAAACGTGATTAGCCTTTGAAAATAATATGGTTAAACTTGTCTATGTTGTGCTTCAAGATATGCTCAGATACAAAAACATTTGTTTTTTATGTTGAGGAGGACCAGGGTGCTACTTAGGAGCTTCTGCTTTTCTGGAACTCATGACACAACTCCCATGCTCCTTTCACTTTGTGCACTTTAACCTTCTTGCAAGTGAATGTCTCCATTTATTTTCTTCTGGTTCATATTTTCTCATAGGCTTGACTTTATATTTCATAATTGCATGGTTTGCACATAAATTAACACTTATGATAAAGGATCACTTTTGATGCAGTTATGCAGGCAAATGAGCCAGTTGATTTGTTTCTCTTACCTGGTAAAACTTTATCCCAATTTTCTTAATTACCTGCAGAATGCTCTAAAGTTGCAGTCTTGCGGAAACCAAAATTTAAGCAATAGTAGTTAGCAATTTTTCTGCCTGCAGGACTAGCATTTGACAGATCTGGAATGCGCCTGGGTCGTGGTGGAGGGTATGGCTACGAATCTTGGCCTATATAGAATTTCATTTAGCCTCTCATGTTGTGGGAGCTTAGTTGGTTAAAGATATCGTTTACTCATTTTGATATAAAGCCTTTTTTTTAAGCTCCTAGAGTATAACTTCTAGTATAAATATTGATTTGTGAATATTATTGTAGCTCCCTAGTAATTGGTGAGCCAACTTTGTGGGACTGCAGAATGGTGATGATTGTATGGAAAATCCAACCCAACCCTCCTAGGAGAAAAGAGAGAGAGAGAGAGGGGTTTAATGGGAGATTTTCTAAGGCTTAGTCCATGGAGCGGAGGCTTGGGCTGATAGGCCCAAGCTAGAGCGCTTATGAAAGTTTTTGGCCCGTGTTTAGCCTATTGAGGATCCTCTATGTAGGATATTAATACCGTTGTTTTAGATTAGGGTTGGTCGTGTTGTTGAGAGAGAGAAACACTGTAATGTTGCATCTTGTATTTTTTCCATGAAATAGTAAATCACTGTAACTTTGTAGACATAGGCAAATTGCCGAATTATGTAAATATTGTCTTGTGTGATTGTTTTTTCTTTGGCACATATTTTCTCTATTTTTTTTTTTTGCATCTCACAAATCTAGGAATTGGGTTATATTCCTAACAGGCTCATGTTCATCTCTAAAAATCTCAATCACTTTAATTCTAAAATGAAATTTGACCATTTATCCATATTCACTGATAATTCTTAAAGTTGTACATAGCTCATGTTGGTGCTTGATGAAAATCAATAGTTATTATGATACCTTCTTGAAGAACTACCAAGAGCTTGTGAAGGCAAGGGATTGGAAGCAACCCCTCCTTGGTATGCATGACTTCTAATAATTAATAATTGCTTATGGTCTTATAGTCAGCTTACATGTTTTTGTTAGTCTTTTGAAATGATTGGCTCTGGTTTTGCAGTTGCCCTATCCTATTCTCTGCAGATATTGGATGAAGGAGTTATACCAGTCACTGCAAATGATGTTCCCGTTGATGCTCTTGTGTCCCCAGCTGGTGTGATTCCCATCAGCCCGGATGCTTTAGACAGGTATAACTACATAAATTCCTCTTTTATTTAGATGAGTTTGGTTTTCAATTCATCCAACTAGTTAAATATTTACAGGATGAAGCTTTAACATTTGACTTGGAAACCAAACCTGGTCACTTTCTTCAAATGATAGATCCTCATCCCTGCATTTGAGTTTGGTTGTCTCATAAGCTGTCAAATGCTGTCTTGATTGCTTGAAATGCAGCGATTGTGCTATCAAAGGAATGAGGTAAAGTTATGATGTTTTTATAGTTAAGAAGCCATGTTTGATTGTCCACAACGTTTGCCCATTGAAATAGATCTCAAAAATGGTATTGGTTTTATATGACTTGTATCTTACTGATTGGGACCAACACACTTTGAGAGATTGGAAATACTACTCAAGATTTATCATTTAAGGAAATGGTTTTATTCAATGCAATAAATATTTGTATTATGTGAAGATGTTTTCTTTTCTTTTCTTTTTTAAGATAAAGTTGCATCTATATAATATATAGAAGCAGAAGTTGAGAACAAGTATGTATAGCCCTAGTACTCCTACAATTGTTCCATGGATATGCTAACTATGCAAAATTGTGCCACTTTATAGTACTGTTAAGTTAAATAATAGATAAACATCAAACCAAAAAAAAAAAAAAAAATCAGTTTATTAAATGTAGGAATTATTTTTTCTTTTTTTTCCTCTTCTCTCTCTCTCTCTCTCTCTCTATATATATATGTATATATATGAGAAAAGAAGAGAGTACAGCAACCCTCAACAAGTCCAAAACACCACACAACAGCAAACAAGAAAATAGGGAAAACCTAAAACACATCCCAGACGCAAAATAACTACAACTCCTCCTACTTGGTCACAACTCACAAATCATAAAAAATTGAGTGCTTCACAAGCTCTGGCAGGCACCCCCAAGCAGTTCACCTTCAAACAAAGATTTAGCAGTCCATTTAGCTGCTAACTCAAGTGCATCTTTGTTTCTTTCTCTTTTTGCCAACTTGAAGGACAATTGAAAATGGTTTGCCATCTTTACTTGATCCCATGTCTTCTACAACTTGAGCTATTTTCTAACATGTGCTTTTCTTTGGATGATTCACAACCTGAAACACAGTTAGAGCATCACCTTCAACAATAACATTGTAGAACCTGGTGGCAATGGCTCACTCCATAGTCCACTTAATTCCCTGAGCTTTAGCCGCTAGAGAAGAGACAAATGAGATTCTTTTTACCCAATGCTTTCAAGAATTCACCTGCATAATTCATCGCTACTATTGGAACATGTACTTTATTATCTAACAAGAAGCATCAATATTTGCTTTCCAACAAGAGTAAGGTGGTCTTTCCCACTAGACTTGTCTAGAAATTTGCCTGCAAAGTTGAGTTCAGGGGTCTTGGCTTCAAATCTCTGACAGTCCAAATGAATTTATTGAATCAAATCATCAAGATTGAGAGGCTCACTTGTTACCACCACTTTATTTCTTAATATTCATATATTGTTCATGGTCACAGCTACAATAAGAAGAGTTTGATCTTTGGAAAGCCCTCCTTCCAATAACTCACTATCTGGGATACAAAATCCTTAATCAAACCAGGACTTGAGTCTACACTAACCTTGTTTATCTTTGGCCCAAAACTGATCTAAGCCACATTAATCTTACCACATCACTTTTTCCTCTTTTTGGAGAAAACAAGTGAACCTCAATTCTGCCTTTCTACCACATAGATACCATGTGCTGATGTGTCTTCTTCCCTCCCAATCTTTTCACTAATCCTGCTTTTAGGGGTAACCAGAAGCATCAACATTTTTAACCATTCATGGAATATGCTTTGCCATAAAGATTTCCAAAAGGAGGTATGAGAATTATTGAATCTGTGCTGTTTATCAGCCCAATATTATGTGGACTTGACAAAAAGGAGTCGAGATCTCTCTCCGACCAAATCACGTTGTCTTGTGTAAGGGAAGTAGGAAGAGGATTCTTGTACTCTCTAAAAAAACAGGAGTCTCTAGCAGCCTTTAAAGTTCTAGTATGAGGTAGCTCCTTTTAAATTTTTTATTTTATCGGAGGAAATAATTCCTTTTTCTTTTTCTAATGGGAAAATGAGATGAATTGGGGTCATAAAGTTGTGATAAAATTTATATACAAATATTCTACTCTTCTATTAATAATAGACTAATAGTATTCTTAGAAAATTTAGCTTCATTGTTTTATGGTGGGGGGGAACTAAATAGTGAAGGGGGAAGTCAATAGTAGTTAGTAGAAGCTTGAAACTTCATCTAAATGATATCATAATAGTCCTTCCTATGCTGAGAATCGATTGCTTGAAAAATCAAAGAGGTGATTGGTAGACAATCACATCCTCAATTTTAGTGAAATTGATTCTCATGCACGAAGCCACGACATATCAATTGGGCAAATAGCACTTGTCATTGCACCAAACTCTGGCCAATTTTATTACTAATTCAGAGGGAAACAATAAATTCTATTTAGAGAGTAAAATATCAAATGAATGAGCAAAATATATTTTGATAATGATTTTACCTTACAGTGTGATGGAAAATGTATTGCATACATTGTAGAGATTATTTTTAACAAATTATTGTTTTCATCCTTAAAATTGACATGAAGTTCAAATTGATGGGTGTTGACATGAAGTTCAAATTGATGGGTGTTTGGTTTGAACATTACTCATAGCTCAGTTTCCATAACTTAAACTCAATTGTCATAACTCGTATCTCTAACTTTACTTTTTCACTCACTCCAAAAAATATTTGTTTGGTTTTATATCTTGGATGCATATCTCATGTCTAAAACTCAAATAATTCATAAAGTGGTGGGGTCCGGTTAAAGAAGAGAAGTTGCTTGAAAACAAAAAGAAAAATAAAAAGTAAAGAGTTAGCTTCCAACAGTCACACATTGGTTTGATTTGACAATACACTGACGCGGGCCCTACTATGAATGAGTTATTTACAATAGTGCCATTGAAACACTTAACTCAAAATTTGAAAACATCCAAATTTTGTTTTTAGTTTCCGTAACTCAAACTCAAATTTTGAGTTTTGAGTTATGAAAACTCAACTCCAAAATCAATCCAAATAACTTGATTTTTGGTGGAGCCCACGCTTTTTGAGTTTTGGGTGATGAAAACTGAGTTATATAACTCAGTTTTCGTCAATCCAAACACCCATAACTATCAAAATTTTCTTTTTCCCCTTAAACTATTGAAAACATTATACTTTATGTTATTCAATACACTGTTAACTTTTTATCCCATGTATCTAACAAAATGCCTAGGTGGAAGCAGTAATAATAAATAAAGAGCTATTCTAAGATCATAGTTTTTATAATATACTTTTTTTGTCACAATTTTGATGACATAAACTATGAGTCTGTAAAAGTTATGGCCAAAGCTGTGGCACAAATGTTATGTTCATAGATTTCTAATAAAGAAATAAATAAAACATAACTCAATGCAATCCATAGTCTGAAAGTAAATACGGCATGTGAAGAAATTGGATTACACATGATTTGAAGAAGCAAGCAACTGCCTTCTTGGAAGTCACGACTCAGTCTTGTTGATTTTTCTGGCTTGAATTCTGATGCAATGGATGCTGCTACCAAACCTTGAAATTTGGACCTTTGCAAGTCAAAATAAAGAACAATGGATAATTGCATTGATTTGTTCAAGTGAGCTATGCAGCTCCATGCGGTATGGATTGTAAGACTAATAAATGGAAAACCATAGTTGTACAGGGAAAGCTGGAAACTTTCACAGATGACAGACCATGATGTATCTGCATGTATCAGCATAGAATTTCTTAGGAAACACACAATCGTGTAGTTACTGCTCATTTAAAAGAGGTTCCCAGGACCATCTGGAAATTTTGTTGATATTGAATATTATAGCAATGAGTAAAGTTCTCCATAAAGAGCCAAAATTTCCAAGGTTGAAGGAGTCCATGCATTGAACCTGCAAAAGTACCAGGGTCCCATTCACATTCATGTTATAATAAAACCCTTTCCATTAAGGGTCTGTTTAAATATAACTTATTTGGTTGAAAACTGAAAACATTGTAGTAAAATAATTTTTAAATATGTGAATAGTATCGTGAGACCCATTTTTAATGAAAAAGTTGCTGAAAAGTGGAGTTT
Source organism: Notholithocarpus densiflorus (assembly GCA_030021035.2). Lineage (NCBI taxonomy): Eukaryota > Viridiplantae > Streptophyta > Magnoliopsida > Fagales > Fagaceae > Notholithocarpus > Notholithocarpus densiflorus. The sequence goes on along the minus strand of JARYZH020000032.1, from coordinate 787,003 downwards.
GTAGGTCTCGTGAACAGTACACGGGACCCACTTGTGTTGCTGAAATGTGCACTGTACACTGAAGAAAAGTCAACAACTGCAGCTATAAAAAAAAAAAAAAAAAGCAAAAAAGAAAAAGAGAGAAAAACGGAAAACATGAACGCGCAAAATATGAATCCGAACCGCACCTAAGTCATTGAATTATTCATTTACAGCCATCTACCCCAAGATTAGTTAAAAAGAATCTCTTTTTAAATTATTTTATTATTCGTCTGACACTAAAAAAAAAGACAAATGTTCTAGACCATGAAAAAGCTTTAGAAAATAACTAAGATTTTCCATTTTGCTATCTCTATCAAAGCTAATTGATCCTTAACAGTTACCAAGAAGGACACGATTTGCTAATACAAAATTTAAAAGATATTTTGACAACATCCCGCCATCTCCAGTGGACTTTGTTGCTGCTTGTGTCACTTCCTCCTATGTCTCTGCGTCAGCAAAACTAAGAATACTATTGGGGTTTTCACATAGAAAGAGAGTTATATATAGAACCGTGATCTTCATTCTTCAACCAACCAAAAACTCATCTTGTACTCTCTAAAAAACAGGAGTCCCTAGCAGCCATGATGAAATCATCAAACTCACCCCTCTACCTGCTACCTTGCCTTCTAATGTTACTGCTTCTCCCGGTGCCTTCCCTATCGGCTGACCCCGATGCGTTACAGGACTTTTGTGTTGCAGATTTGAATGCATCCATATCAATCAATGGATTTACTTGCATACCTGCCTCAAAAGTTAGTGCAAGTGATTTTTTCATTGATCTGAGCAAAGAGGGTATCACTAACACATCAAACCTAAACTTCAGTGTCACTCCTGCAAATGTCCTTTCATTTCCTGCTGTCAACACTCTTGGGATTTCCATGAACCGTGTAGACTATGGCCCTGGAGGACTTAATCCACCACACTCTCACCCTCGTGCAACTGAGATGGGTTTGGTCGTTAAAGGAAGGATACTTGTGGGGTTTGTGACAACTTCCAATGTGTATTACTCTAAGGTTTTGACTCGTGGAGAGATCTTTGTCATTCCTAGGGGACTTGTACACTTCCAAAAGAATGTTGGAAAAGGGAAAGGTATTGTCTTCACTTCTTTCAATAGTCACATGCCAGGGGCTGTGATTCTCTCAACAACTCTCTTTGGTTCACAACCCCCAATGCCTAATGAAGTGTTAACTCAGGCGTTCCAAGTAGACGATGCTGTTGTCAATAGCATAAAATCTAAATTTGGTTCTTAAGCCATGGCCTACCTGATAAGGTCCCTTTGATTTGAAGATTGTGTAATAATACTTTTGAGATTACCTGCCTCCCTTTGTTGGGCTGTGTTATTCAGGTTACCAGTGTATGTTGTTTTGATTATTGATTGATTCTTTAAAATTTGTTGTTTTGATTATGCCTATGTTGTTATGTTTATTGACGAATTTTATGATAAATTTTTTCACCCGTGAGTTGAAGTATTGAGTTCTAAACAACACAATCAAATCTCCCTCACTGTAAAAAAATACCTTGGAGAATATACCTCTGAATTCGGATACAATAATCTAAAAGTGTCCTGTATCAAACCCCGCATACGTGGATTCCAGTTATCTCAACTGGTAAAGTTTCTGATAGTTATATAAGAGATATGGGGTTTAATCCTTGCTTACACCAAAAACTGATTGGTGTCTTGGTCTGATGGTTATAATGATTCAAATTGGCTTTAATGGCTTCTCTCAAAAAAAAAAAGAAATAAATAATCTCCTATGGCATTTGTCAATTGCTCATTCTGTAACATATAGCATTAGTTCGATTTTAATGACTCCAAAATTTTTCATTATTTGAATTTATTTCATTACCATTATTGAAATACAAATTTGTACCAATTAGTAACATACTTAACAACGAAAGAGAAACTTTGGAAAGCAAAATTCTCTCATTACACAGTTTGGCATGAAATTGTATCAATTAGTAACATACTGTAACAATGAATAAGAATTTGCAACTAAGTTCCTGAAAGCAGAGTCCTTTGCTTACACAACTTAAGAATTAAATCAACCTAGGACTAGGAGATTCTTTCTGCGTACTATTACAATTAACTAAAGTGTATCCAGTAAGATGATAAATAAAAATATTAATGCATTTTCTACATATGATTTCATATTACAATTTTAGGACATTAAAAGAGACTAGTAAACACACTTCAGCATCAGACATGGAGAAACCTACAGCACAGTTGCCCTTTGATTATAAATGATTAAGTACTAATTCTTCTCTAATCTTCTTACGCACTCAAGATTATGTTGCTCTTTCAAAACTACCAACAACATGCATATGCAGCCATTCAGGTTGTGAGCTTTGATCATATTCCCTCATTGCTTGTGATCCAAATATCATTCCAGAAGCATCAAATGACTGTGCACGAAGCTGAAACACCAAATCAATTCGTTACAAAAGTCATACAGCATATAATTCCAAAGTCTTCTTTTTGGAACTTTGATACAATAAAAAAAAAGATATTCTCTTCACAAGAGGATAACATAATATTCAAAGCAAATTCTTAAGAGCCTATCCACCAAAAGACTAATGAGTAAGAAAAAACTGACAAGTATGATTTGGTCCTAGGGAATAAAATACAAGCCAACATTAAGAATTGAAAGGGATAAATGAATTTTGGGTGGAAGAGTGCACCCATGTCGAAGGGTGGCACCAAATGGTGAGAGGAGTTGGCATAATCATGCATAACAAAAGCCAATGGTTGCACACAGAAGCTCACATACATGTTGGAAGCTCTTGAAAGAACAAGTAAAGCAGAAAAAGAAGAATAAAGTGAAGGGGGAAAAATTGAAAACAGGCCAAACAAACTATATTGGTCCTGAACCATGTGAGAACGTTCAATTTCATCGTTAAACTACTGATTGTGTCAATTTAGTTGCTAAAGTTCTAACGAAGTTCAAAGCTACCTTGTTCCCCACTACTTGTCAACATTAACTGCAGGAAGTTGGACTAATTTTCCCCCCTTCAAACTCTTTATTCTTTGTATTAATAAGGATCAAAGTAAATTCACTCAATTTGAAAAGAATTTCACAGAAATCAATCAATTTCTCTGAGGGAAGTAGAAGCAAGTGTAACATGCAACCATTTTCAAAACGTTGGAACTAAATTGGAACAATTAAAAGTTGATGGACGAAATTGAACTCTTAATATATCTAGGGATAAAAATGGTAGCTTGCCAAAAAAAAAAAGAAAAAGAAAGGGGGTAAATCATAGGATGGCTTTATTGTAGATGTGAACGAATATGTGTGTGTGGTTCTTGTAGTCAACCCAATCAATCAATATATATATAAAAGCAGAGACTTCATGTGAGAGAGCATGAGGTTCTGCCATGTGGCACTCTATTAGAGTGATTTGCATTTAGCTTTTGTCTCTTTCTTCTTCTCCTTTTTTCCCCCCCAAATTTGCTTTAATCAATTACAATTATTCAATATTTCCCTCTAATATTTCCAATAAACTCTCCTTCCTCATTTATTACTTCAACTCTCTATTAATTCTATTCAAGTGTCCCACGTATTATATATTATCCATCCACACTCACAAGACTTCTCATCTCCTTATCAAAACACAAAATGGTTAACAATTCTCCATTTATTTACTTTTCCATTAAATCACATTCATCATTTTGGCCCTCCTTTAACACTATCTTTTTGGGCTCTTCCTCTCCTTATCAAAACCTTCAATGCCTGCCCCTTTGGAATTAAAACCCATTCATTTGTTTTTTTTATTTATATATAGATTTCCAATTCTCTCTCCACCCCTGCAGAAGTTGCCAAAGTACAAGCAGAGTTGGAAAGTCCTTTGAGGTGAGTTTTGCCTTTTCTGTTTTCCCCTCCATCTTCATTGGTTTGTTTGGTACAAATTGCATTTTCTCCCGTTATGTAGAAGATTAAATGTTTGATTTTAACGTTATAAAAAACTCTAATTGCTCGCTGCTGGACAAAGGAAAGTGTTGCGGTAATACAGAGGATGCAAGTGTAAAGCATTTGTAGGTGGCTTTTTGTGTAATGGGTCTTTCAAAAATATATTATTATTGTTTTACAAGGCTCATGGCATGATATATTATTGTTCAATTCCTGATTCATTTGGAATATTAAAAAATGTGATAAAAATAACATAGATAGATAAAATAGGAAAGCAACTAGACCATGTTGATTTATTTTATAAAATGTCAATGTTTATGCATATTTTTTTTGTGTGTCTCTTTATATTCAATTATATAAACATTTTAAATGTTCTAAAAAACTCTTAAATTGATTAGAATGAAGAAGGTTAATATATGAAGCTCAAGAAGTATTGCCAAGATAATAGGGACGATCTTTAGCGTTAGCAAATCAGTCAATACTACATTGCTCTCGGGGTGTGACTCAGAAAAATGGCATATTAATATAACTCTTTTGGTGTTTTATTTTTATTTTTTTATTGTAGGAATTTTGATGTGAAGTAAGGAATAAGTTTTTCATGGCCATACTTCTTACTTGGATGTTTTCCAATGACTCTTTGTAATGTACACATTTTGATTACTTAAAATTTTTCTTACAAATGTTGAATTGGATCTGTAGTTAACTTTTTTGTTTAGGCTTGGTGCATCACAAAGAGGTCCCCTCTTCTCAACAATGTCCAACTCTCTATTCACAATCAATGTAACCATTTTCCTTTTATGTAATAAAAGAAGTGTTTGTCTTCAGCTTGCTAAGTTGCTAGGTTCTTTTTCTATGATCACAGGTTTAGATGTTGTGCTTTGGGTGAAAGCTGAATACCTTGAAGAGGTAGGCGGTTCCAAAGCTACTAAATGAATCTTCAGAGAACAAGAGTAGTAAAGTTGCTTTGGAAGAACCATGATTTTCTTAAAGTCAATCAATGTCCATGTAACTAAATTTCAATAAGCAATGAGTAAAATGTATAAATTTTTTTGCTCATAAGTGTTTCATTTTTTTTCCCTTTGACTTCTCCGTGAGATGGGAATTTGGCATATAGTTACAAATTTTCTGGGAAAATTAGCCCAGTAAGAGTTGCCATTTCCGTATTGCACATGTATGATATTCCAATTATGTGATTTTTTAGAAATTAAGATGATATTCCAATCAGTACCTCAGCATAATGAAGCGATTCTTCATTATTCCATGGTATCACAAAAACAAACGTTGGTGTCAAACCAGATTTAGCATATGAGCATATGCATGATCTAGATATTTAGATAATTTACACAACTTTTTTACAAAAGCATAGACTGTATGATAAAATTGCAAACTAAATCATGTTCAAATGTACACATCTAAATGTTGCTTTGACCATGGTGTCATTTCTCTTTCCTAGAACAATTCAGGTTAAAAAAATGGACATTTATAAACAGTTTTGTCTTGAATAAGTTTGCATTTTATAAAAGTAAACTGTTTATAAATGGAGTTTATAAAAGCAAATTGTTTATTATGCAGGTTAACGATTATTAACCGCTTAGCTTACAAAATATATATTACATTATATCAATTATGAATAATGCTAGAGATATAAACTATTTTATAAAAAAAATTTACAAACTGTTGATGTGGTGAGTGATTATTAGTAAATAAAAAAGTGATATTAATGATGGGCCTAGATGAAAACCAATAAGAGATTGGCCACATCAACATTTTGTAAAAATGTTGTAAAATAGTTTGTGACTGTAGCATTAGTCATCAATTATACTCCATTAGAAAAATAATTATATAATTTTGAGTTTAAGACTAATACTTATAAGTTCCATGTACTTATTTCTTCTTTAACTTATAAATAAATAATAAATAAATAAAAACAACGTCAAAATTTCTCGCGCATTGCGTGGGTTTACGCCTAGTTATTTAGAAATAGCCACACTTGAGATCCATATTAACATATCAGAAATATTCACATATGGCATTAACAGACCAAATGGAATATATAAGGAAATAGGATATGGGAGTGGTGGCATATATCTAAAAAATTAATAACACAGTGAAGGGCAGCTTCAAGCTGCGCCATACAAAACTTTGGTTTAGAAAGTCAATTTATCACTTTTTATAAAACTTCTATGAATTTATTAGAAACACACACCTATTGAGGTTGCAAAGAAACGATGACTGGCATAAGAAAGTAAAACAGATTAAGGTGTGAGTGTAAATTATGATTCAACAAAATTAATAGGTTACTATAGATTCTCTCATTCTTAAAATCATTTCTTCAACTTTTGGCAGACCAATAACTTTATCTTAGAATTATAGAAGCACTAGTCGTAGACCTACGCGATGTGTGAGAATAGATAATTATATTTTAGTTATGGTATAATATATAATTTGTTCTCTAAATTTTGTGGAAAATGATTCGTTCTCTCAAAAAATTAAAAAATTTCTAAAATTACTTTTCATTTATCTATCTCAAAAAATATATCATCATTTTATTATTTGGATTTGTTTGATTGATATTATTCATTTTTTAGGCGGTTCATATTTTGGTAAAATTTGTTATTGTGAGTTATAGTTTCCTAATTTGTTTTTCCAGTACAACTAAAAGTGTGTTTGGATATCGCTTATTTTGCTGAAACTGAAAAATTATTGCTGAAAGTACTGTGGATAAAGGTAAAAGTTAATTGAAATAGTACAGTGAGGCCCATGAATAGTGCCAAAAAGTGCAGTGGGGCTTATAAATAATAGCAAAAATAAGCTGAATAGTGAAATAATTTTAATTTTTAATCCTAACCCAAACGCACACTAAACTGTTTGAGTTTCAAATATATTATTCAAAATTTTCATTCTCTTGAAAAGAGATTATTATCTATATATTACTAAAAGCTGAAGCATAGCATTTAATGTTGCTACGCTCAGGTTGAGCCATGTAAAGTTGTTATTTACAACTATTTTGTGTTGGCTTTAATTCTGTACCAAATTTAATTGTAATTCTATTCAATCATTTTTTCCTGTATTTTATGTGGGATTTTATTATAAGGGTTATGTGTGAGAGAGAGTGTGAATACTCAAGCTATTATTGAAGACCAAGTGGATTTCGCGAGAAGATTCGCAAGGAGCTATCCCGCGAAGTAAGCCACGTGAAGAGCACATGACTGGAATGCGAAGAGTCATGACAGTTGGTTTTCGCGAGTAATTCCCGGGTAAGGCCTTCCCGCGAAATACCCGCGAAACATTTTGTTTTGCTATTTTGGCATATCTACTCCACCATGTCTTCACCCACACTATTTATACCATCATTACCCACATATTGTAAGGAATGCTTTTTAGAGAGAAAACCCTAGAAATTATCATTGAGAGTTAGAGATTGTCATACCCACAATCATCTACACAATCCTTTGTAGTTTTTCTCTACTCCTACCTCTCTATATCCATATCCTTGAGAGGTTGATAGCTCAAACACTTACCACACCCAATCTGAGTGTAAAGTGAGGTTTTGGTGCCACTGGGAAGCATTGGAAGAAGCCAATCGTTGGCGGATGCAATCAGATTGAATTGCGTGATCTGGGAAAGCTAGAGAAGACAAGATTTCGTCAAGTCAGTTGATAGCAAGAGCTTGGAGGGCTCAAGTACATGGGGGTAGACTAGGCTTGGATGGTCTTTTGTTATTTGTGTACTCTAACTTATTCTCTAGTGGATCGATTTACTGCTTCGAGGGCGGCGGAGAGATTTTTCGCTGAGTTTTTCGGTTTCTTCTTCGATAACACATCTCAGTGTTATCTTGTGTTTGCATCCTTCTTCCCTACTCTTTTAGCTTTCATTTTATTGTTAATATATGACGAATATGGCTTAGAGTAATTTTATCATTTGTTTGCATGCATTTACTCTTATTCCGCACTTAGTTTAAGTTAAAGTAAAAGCAACCGAGTCGTAACTTTTAATTGGGGGTCTAAACAAGCTCTTGTGTATTCACACATATTTGAGCTTTCAAGCCACATCAGCTGCCATGTTATTACCATTCTTTTTCCTGAATTTGTCCTACAATTTAAAATTAGTTTTTTTAAATTTAAAAATACTAACAAAAAGAAAATAATTCCCAACCCTTTGTGTTCCACAGTTACAATTTTAGATGGCAACCCTTTGTGTTCCACGGTTACAATTTTAAATAGCAACCATTTGTGTTCCACAGTTACAATCTCAAACAGTAACCCTTCAGCTTCCTGACGCCAGAATTTGGCTTTCTAACTCCTTCATCTCTTCATCTCTTCCTCTCCTCATACTATATTAATACTGAAAAGTTGGATGATTCAATTTAGGTTTCTCTAAATCCCAGTTGCTCTTGACTTCTATTCTTGTGGCTGGCTACATAATAGTTCAATGTAAGAATTAGATTAATAGTGTTGTTCTTTACTACCTCTTTTGTGTTGTGGGTCATATATGAGTTTTTATGTATTTAGGTTGGATATTTGTATTGATATATGATTGTTTGTTTCTATGTTTAAAATTGATTTTTTTTATTTTTATTTTTATTTTTTAAATGTTTGAGACGGTAACATTATTGGTTTATATTGTGTAATCTGTGTGATAGAGTTTTAGTAGTATCCGTGTGATAGAGTTTTAGTAGTTAGAAAATTGAATGATAGAGTTTTAGTAGTATCCGTGCTTGCAGAAATTCAATTGAATGATGTAATTCGTGCTTGCAGAAATTCAATTTGTTAAGGTATTTTAGTAGTTAGAAAATTGAATTATAGAGTTTAAAATTCAATACTATACTCAAAACATGATACTTCTCCTTTTTTCTTGGTCTCCTCATTTAAGTGAATCCCTCATTCATCATTGAAATTGATTTAAAATTCCTTCTATTAGCTTTAATTATACTCTTGGCTACATCATAAAAGACTGTTTTTTGATATAATCTTTTTATGGTAATTATCGTCATTTTTGTTGTAGTTGAATCAACATAAGATTATGCTAGATCTGCATAATTAATAGTTGTTGCATCTTCATCATTATCACAAGTTTAAGATAGAGATTACCCTCATCAATAGCTGTTGCGTCTTCTTCATTGCCAAACTTGATCATCTTGACAAACCTTTTATTTATTTGCGTCTTATGAATTCTATTTGATTGTAAGATTTTTATATTTTTTTATATAAATTAACTAGCTGGTATGCTAGCCAAATTGCTTGCTTCTTCAGTTTTTTAATCTTTTACTTTGCCTCCAACACTATCGTAATTGGTTGTCTCTTTAATGGCATGTTCTGTCTCCATCACTATACACATATATATATATATATATATATATAAATTGTTTTGTAGGATCCAAGCAAGAAAGAGTTTAAGATGCAGTGTTATTCTCTCAAATTTTTTACAACATGAACAACTTGCGGTATTGAAGTAATTACTGAATATTTTATATCAATAGTTATTTGTTAATAGGTGTTTGACAACTTTAGAATATGAAAAGTTTTAGGTTAAATGGGTATCAACTTTAATTTTGTTTATTTTTGCTTTCTAAATTACTAATAGTGATTTATCATGTTAAATTGGTAGTTTATTTGTATATTAATTAGCTACAATGTTGTAATGTTATTTATTTTTTCTTTCTAATTTGTGAGGTTTAATTCAAATTGAAAGCTCGAAAATGTGTTAAAACAAAAGAGCTGTTTAGACCCCCAAATTAAAAAATAACGACTCGATAGATTTTACTCTAACTTATACTAAGTGCGGAATAGAGTAAATGCGAGCGGAAAAAAAATACAACTACTCTAAGCCATATTTAATATAACACAGCAGTAATATGAAAGCTAAAAGAGTAGGGAAGAAGAATGCAAACACAAGATAACACGCCGATGTGTTATCGAAGAGGAAATCGAAGTACTCGGCGTAAAACCTCTCCGCTGCCCTCCAAGCGGTAATCGATCTACTAGACAATCAGTTGGGATACACGAATAGCAAAAGACCTTCCAAGCCTAATCTACCCAATGTACCTAAGCCCTCTAAGCTCCTACTCTAACAAGGCTTCTTGGAACAGTGTCTTGTCTAGCTTTCTGGATCACGTAATACGCCCGATTGCATCCACCAAGCCTCACCAGCTTCTTTTAGAAAATCCCCAAAGCTTCCCAAGCTCCAAAACACTCTCTACACTCTGAATAGGTGTGTGTTGTGTTTGGGTACAAATCTCCTCTCAAGGTATGACAATGGGAGAGGGAAGGAGAAGAGGCTACAATGATTTCTCACTAAGGATGAGTAGCTCTCTCTCTAAAAGATGGGTGTGTGTGTTGTAGAAAACCTATTTAGGGTTTTTCTCTCTAAAATGACCTCTTTTACATTTGTGGGTAATGAGGGTATATATAGTATGGGTGAAGGGTAAGAAAGTCACACTAAAAATCCTTTAGGCAGAATGTTTCGTGACTATCTCGCGGGAAGGCCTTACCTACGAGACACTCGCGAAACTGACAGCCTGGCCCGACTTTTCAGCTTCCAATCATGTGCTTCTCACATGCCCTTTTCGCGGGAACCCTTCTCACGAACTTTTCGCGAAATGCATTGATCTTCATTTAAGCTTGAGTCTTCACCAACTTAATACTAAACCCAATACAATAAAATCCCACAAAATACAAGGAACAAAATTAAAGCAATTACAACACTTTTTGTTATGGAATAAAGCCAACATAAAACATAGTTGTAAATCACAACTTTACAATCTCCCCTTTGGGCTATTCCGTGACAAAACACCCTATAACAGACTCTAGACTTAAACGTGAGTTTGGGAACAATGGCAAAACTCACTCACACCTAAATCTAGAAGCTGTGATGAACTTGGAACATATAATACCTGTAACCTGAAACACTTGCACAAAACGCATTAGACCCTCAAGGTAAATCAAGGGATAAAAGGACAAGTATAATGTAACAAGTAAAATACGATCAAGTAAACATGATGTGAAACATGTGAGCAATTTGATCATACACCAAACAGTCATATGGAAATGACTACAATGATCATATAGCAAAGAAAATAATCACCCGAATATGCAACCAACAAAGCACAATAACATAAGGATGTATGCATGTCCAACACATAAACACGATGTGATGAGAGCAACAAAGCATTGATACTAAACATAACTCAAAGCACCATAAAAAAATGAGGAAACAAGCATAAAGTAAAGCAAAGCAAAGCAAAACAAGGTTTTCTCAAAAAACAATGTCTTCTCCCTCTTGGTATATGCATCTCCCCTATGTCCTTCTCCCCCTACGAATGTGCACGAGGTAGAATTTTTCTCCCTAAGAATGTGCACATGAGTATACTCTTTAGTATACTCTCCCCCCTTTTTTGTCACGAATAGACAAATGAATTAAGAGGAAGGAGGGAAAGAAAAGAAGATATGAACAAGGGTAAAAGATGATGAATGAGGGGTGCAAGATGTATGAGAAAATGAAGCTCAAACGAAAGACAAAAACATTTAAAAAATGCTACAAAGCATAAAGTAAACACGACATGCTAAGGAAGATGGAACATGATATAGACCTAGGCATGACATAGACACAAGAGCATGTTATATGTGCTAAAAAGTCTAAAAAGACTTAACTTGCATGAGTGAATGTAAAAACATATCAAGTGATCAAGTGTGTGCAGCAAAGGTGCATCTAGTGTGCATATGATATGCATGACCAATGCATGAGCAAGTACTCAAGGGGCAAAGTGTATAAAACACACAACCAATGATCAAAACATGATAAACAGGCATAATCATGGTAATCCCCAAAAATTGGTACTCATCGGAGTCCAAAACAATGAGAAAATGCCATTTGGGCATTTTATCAAACACTTAGAGTGCACACACTACACATGTATATTAAACAATGCATGAACATATGAAAATCTTGCCTAAATACATGTTATTTACGTCACAAGGGGCCAACATCCAAAACAAATCAACATTTAAGACAAAACCCAATAAAAAAGATTGACAAAAATAAGTTTTCCAACTCCCATTTGAGAAAATCCCAACTATGAACATAAAACCCCCAAAAACATAATCTAAGGATCAAAATTAATGAAAAGAGTTAAAGATTACCTTAGAGATGTTAATGGAATGAATTTAGTTGGGTTTTGATGTAGAAACATTGAAATAGGGGTCTGGGAGAAGATGAGAGAAGTTTAAAACAAATGACCCATGAAATGCATTTTAAAAGCTTATTTGGAAATTTTCGCTAGTATCTCGTTGGTTAGCTTCCTGCAAAAATTTCGCTGATATCTCGCTGGTAAGCTTTAGTCGCGAAATAGTCGCAAAACTCTCTGTCCAAAGTTGAAAAACTTGAGAATTGGACCCTTAAACTCGTGATTGAGCTTATACATGAAATAAGTCATGAAAACACCTAGAAAACATGTTTTTCACGCAAAAACAATTTGAAAAACTTTGAAAAACATGGGTAATACAAATCACTTCTAAAAGCAAACAAAAAGAAAAAAAAATCTTTTTGGTTTGATCCACATATGGTTGAGCACACACACATCACATTTGAACATGTACAATCACACAAATGAAATAAGCATTCATTGAACAAAAGTCTTATATGTTGTGTGTGAGTATCAAATGTGGAATAGTCCTTAGTCTAGAGTGAAGCTTTAATGATCAATTCAATCAAGTCATATACAACTAGTACTAAGTCAAGTGGTCTATCTCAATTATAGAAATGAACATATATGACCTCCCACGAGAAAATGATTACAAATCTTAGAAGCTTTTCATTTGGCTTCTATACACATCATAACATTTAATCCTTTTTTGATCAATACATCTCCTTTTTGAGATCGGTGCTTGAAATTTTTGATATTTCAACATTGAGAATGAGCCTTTGGCTTTTTGAGCACCATACATTTCAATAAAAAGTCGTTTTTCTTTTTTCCTAGTCAAATACTAGTATGTGCGACGGCTTTTGCAGTTCATTATCTCTTTTCATTTTGAGATTTACATTTGTTGAGCTCTCTAAGCAAAAACATAAAAAGTGTGAGAAGATATATAGGCACAAGTCTATGCAAGTATTAAGACCATCAAGACTATTGACCAATCATTTATGACAAGCTTGAAGATCTATTTACAACAATCACACAAAGTTTTCAAGATTTCTCCCACAAAGATATATGTGCATACAAAATAAGCTAAGCTCGTAAATGCACTACGCCATTAGTACGAAAGTACTAGGGCAAACTCACATGTGATATGTGCTCAAACATATACAATCAAAGTTTTTGAGTTTTTCACTTTTTATGTGGTTTTGAATTTTTACACACATAAAACAAAGACATAAAAGTAAGATCAAATGCAAAAACAACAAAAAGAATGTATATAAAGAGGTGCATGATGCACAAATGTATGACAATGAAGCATCTAATGCATGAAGGGTACTACAAAGATCGAAAGAATTTGATCAAGGACCAAAAGAGCATAAACTCAACCATAGCTTCCTCATCCAAACGGAACAATTGTTTGGAATGAGTGTCTCATGAGAAGTGAGACGAGGGTTGGAAGAATGAGAAGTGAGACGAGGGTTGGAAGAATGAGAACCGGAGATGCACATAGACAAGGAGGTAAGAACATTAAAAACTTTCTTCAACAACTTACCATTTTCCTCCAAAATTGGTTTTGCTTTCATAGCACAACTTCCAAAAAGCTCAAGTTTCTCTTTTCTTTTAATTCTTTTAAGAGCTTGAAACTTAGAGCAATGAGGTCTTAGATGACCAAAGGCACCACAATGGTGACAAACAATATGTTTAGGTCCACTAGGTTTTTTATGGAGGGATCTAGCACCATGGTTTTGTTCTTTCTTCAACATGGGGCATTGAGGTCTTATGTGACCGATCACACCGCAATGGTGGCAATTAGGAACAAACTTAGATCCACTCAATTCTCTAGGATGGGACCTAAATAGAGGCTTAGGATTAAGAGCCTTTCTCTCCACTTTTTGATTTCTTTTGTGTGGAGGAATGTACACCGATTTGTCCTTTGAGGTAGAACACATAATAGGCACAAAATCAGGTACCACAACATGATTGCAACAAATATTTTCATCATTTTTATCAATAGGTTCAGCAATCAAAAACTTGGCATGCATCTTAAGAGATTCGTTTTCACATTTTAGCTCATCAACTAGTTTGTTAGATAAAACAAGTTTAGCATCCAAATCCATATTCAAACATTCAAACTCTTTTAGTTTTTCAAGAGATTGTTCAGCAAGTTTCTTATACTTTTCAACCAATTTATTGGATTCATTGAGCTTAACAATCAAATCATCATTTTCACAAATGAACTTGCTGAAATTCTCATGAAACTTCTTAGCCTTTTTCTTTAAGAGTTTGACATTTTGAATATCAACAACAACACCCATAGATTCATGTAACATGTCATCACAATTATGAGGATTAACACTCATAGAGGCATTTTCACAAACACATGGCACGTTACACTCAACAACATCCATAGAAGCATACAAAGCATTATCCATAGCAAAACACATAAGGGGTCAAGGATCACACTTAGGTAATGAAACCAAAACAAGTGTACCCGTTCTGATACCAATTGAAAGCTCGAAAATGTGTTAAAACACAAGAGCTGTTTAGACCCCCAAATTAAAAAATAACGGCTCGATAGATTTTACTCTAACTTATACTAAGTGCGGAATAGAGTAAATGCGAGCAGATAAACAATACAACTACTCTAAGCCATATTCAATATAACACAGCAGTAATATGAAAGCTAAAAGAGTAGGGAAGAAGAATGCAAACACAAGATAACACGCCGATGTGTTATCGAAGAGGAAACCGAACTACTCGGCGTAAAACCTCTTCGCCGCCCTCCAAGCGGTAATCGATCCACTAGACAATCAGTTGGGATATACGAATAGCAAAATACCCTCCAAGCCTAATCTACCCAATGCACCTAAGCCCTCCAAACTCCTACTCCAACAAGTCTTCTCGAAACCGTGTCTTGTCTAGCTTTTTGGATCCCGCAATAAGCCCGATTGCATCCGCCAAGCCTCACCGGCTTCTTTTGCCAAACTCATGTGAACATTCTTAGGGGGAGATTGTAAAGTTGTAATTTACAACTATGTTTTTGTTGGCTTTTATTCCGTGCCAAATTTGATTGTAATTATGTTCAATCTTATGTACCCTGTATTTCATGTGGGTTTTTATTTGTAAGAGTTGTGTGTGAGAGAGAGAGTGTGTGAAGACTCAAGGAAAATTGAAGACTGAAGTGTTTTCGCGGGTAGCTCGCGAGAAAACATCCCGCAAAGTGATGGATGTGCCCTGCACATTACTGGAATGTGAAGAGTCAGGACATGATGGAGACAGCTGTGTTTCGTGAGTGTCTCGCAGGTAAGGCCTTCCCGCGAGATACCCGCGAAATATTCTGTTTTGTTAGATTGTCATTTTTGATACACACTATCTGTACTCACACTATATATACCTCATTACCCACATATGTTGAGGAGTGCTTCTGAGAGAAAACCCTAGCCACAAACCTTGAGAGTTAGAGATTGTTATACCCATAATTATCTACACAATTACTTGTGGATTTTCCTCAATTCCTATCTCTCCATTTCCATACCATTGAGAGGTTGATAGCCCAAACACTTACCACACCCTTTCAGAGTGTCAAGTGAGGCTTGGCGGACTCAATCAGGCGTATTGCGGGATCTGGAAAGCTAGACAAGACACGGTTCCGAGAAGTCTTGTTGGAGTAGGAGCTTGGAGGGCTTAGGTACATTGAGTAGATTAGGCTTGGAGGGTCTTTTGCTATTCGTGTATCCCAACTGATTGTCTAGTGGATCGATTACCGCTTGGAGGGCGATGGAGAGGTTTTACGCCGAGTACTTCGGTTTTCTCTTCGATAACACATCAGCGTGTTATCTTGTGTTTGCATTCTTCTTCCCTACTCTTTTAGCTTTCATATTACTGCTGTGTTATATTGAATATGGCTTAGAGTAGTTGTATTGTTTATCTGCTCGCATTTACTCTATTCCGCACTTAGTATAAGTTAGAGTAAAATCTATCGAGCCGTTATTTTTTAATTTGGGGGTCTAAACAGTTCTTGTGTTTTAACACATTTTCGAGCTTTCACAAATAATTTTGAATAAGTCCTTTAAAATCAAATTCAATACAAAAAAATTTTTGTTAGTGACTCTGTAAGACTAAGGGGAGCTTGAAGATAATATAAGTTTTGGTCTCATATAATATACTTATATTGTGAGCTTCAGTTGCTACAAGTAGTATTGTAGTAACTTAGATATGAAACTCTAGATGTAACACAAACAGTTAAGGATAATGACATTCACTAATATTTGTCTTTTAATTTAAATGATATTTTGCATAATTGCTTTGCATTCATTAGATTTCATTTTTAGTAATTTTCCCGTGCATCGCACGGTAGCGACTAGTATTTATAATTTTTCTTATCGTAGGAGTAGCTTCGAACTATTGATTGAATTTTGTTTACTAATATAGATACATGAGATTGAAATTGCATATTTTTTAGACATTCCTAGGAGACTATATCATATTATAAATTTAATATTTAAAATAATATGTAGAAAAAAAAGTAGAATTTATGTCTAAAATTGAACCCTTAACGTATTGAATGAAAGAAAATAATTTGTATAACAACATAAAGAGAACGTGATCTAACATTTTTTTTTTAAACTATAGACCCTTTCATTTATTAAGATTTAATTGTCTTTAATTGGATCTTCATATTGCATTTTTGGTTCTACACTCCTATTGAGCCTTCTCATTCGCCACATCATTATTCTTTTTATTATTTATTTTTTACTTTTAATTTTTTGATAATACTAAATATATAAATATATTAGCTTTACAAATTCATCTTAGGCAGTTTTAACTTACATATTCACCTACTTTAGTTTTAATGTTATAACTAAATAATAAATTAATGAAAAATTAAAACAAAAATATTGTCTAAACATATTCATCTAGGGTGGTTTTAATAGTTGATAGACACATTCAAATACAAAGCCGTGATTTTATTTTGATATAAAATCAAAATCTCACTTCCAAAATAACTAAGCATTATGTTAAAATCAAAAATCATAATGATCATACGTCTGTAATGCATAATAGGTCTCATTCTTCTACCCTTTCCCGAGAGTTGATGACTATTCATAACTGTTACCTTGACACCAAAGAAGTGTTCGACCCAATGCTTTATTTCTTTCCTAGTTGATCCCGCTTCGACATTAGAAGTATATTGATTTTTACCCAATAATCGAATATTTTTGTCTTTAAATACTGCATATTTGATTCCATTCATAAATCTATTTTCTTCTCTATGAGCATTAGTCTCAATAAGAATGCTAGTTCTATATATATATATATATAAAGAGAGAGAGAGAGAGAGAGAGAGAGAGAGAGAGAGAGAGAGAGAGAGAGAGAGAGAGAGAATAATCACCATTTTCGGGAGAGAAATAGAAAATAAAATGAGAAGAAGAAGCGTCAAAATAAAAAATATAGTCATAAGTCAAACACCAAATTATCCAAGCCATGCTATATAATAGAATAACATTATATTCTTGTAAACTATCTTTATATGCAATACAATAACATTTAACAATCATAGAAAAGAGAGAAGATAATAACTTAAAAACACAAAAACCAAATTGCATCAACCCAAAGTAAAATTCTAAAGAACACATAAATTCTTCAATCGAAAGTAGAGATATAAAAATAAAAATTCACACAAAAATAAAACATGAGAGAGAGAGAGAGAGAGAGAGAGAGAGAGAGAGAGAGAGAGAGAGAGAGAGTATTAACCTTTTTGATCATGTGGGAAAATATGTATAGAAATGGAGAGAGAATGACATACTTATAGTAATAGAATGAGGATAAGAAGAGCCAAAATAAAAGGAAGAGGAATGGATAGATGAAGAGTGACATTAAGGTTGAGAGTAGTGGAGAGATGAAAAAGTAAAAGAGAAATAATGGTTGGAAGTAGTGGAGAGAAATGAGAAATAGGTAGATGATGTGGTCGCTAATGTGGCCGCTGATGTGGTTCAACAAGAGCGTAGCAACAATAAATACTGCACTTTAGCTTTTGGATATATATATATATATATATATATTTATTTATTTATATATATATAGATTACAAGAGATTTTCTTTTATTGAGTTGAATATTGACTAGAGCAAAGACAAATGAGATTCTTTTCACCCAATGCTTTCAAGAATTCACCTGCATAATTCATCACCATTATCGCAACATGCACTTTACCATTTAACAAGAAGCATCAACATTTGCTTTCCAACAAGAGTATGGTGCTCTTTCCCAATAGACTTGTCTAGAAATTTGCATGCAAAGTTGGGGTTTAGGGGTCTTGGCTTCGAATCTCTGATAGTCCAAATGAATTTATTGAATCAAACCATCAAGATTGAGAGGCTCACTTGTTAGCATCATTTTATTTCTGAATTTCCAAATCGTGTTCATGGTCACAGACTCACAGCCACTATAAAAAGTTGATCTTTGGAAAGCCCTCCTTGTAATAACACACTATCTGGGATACAGAAGCCTTAATCAGACCAAGACTTGAGTCTACACTAACCTTGTTTATCTTTGGCCCAAAACTGATCTAAACCACACTAATCTTACCACATCACTTTTTCAATTTTTTTTGGAGAACATCACAACTTAAAAACAAATGAACCTCAATTCTGCCTTTCTACCACATCAATACCATGTGCTGATGTGTCTTCTTCCCTCCCAATCTTTCCACTAATCCTGCTTTTAGGGGTAACAAGAAGCATCAACATTTTTAACCTTTCATGGAATATGCTTTGCCATAAGGATTTCCAAAAGATGGTATGAGAATTATTGAATCTGTGCTGTTTATCAGCCCAATATATGGACTTGACAAAAAAGAGTGGAGATCTCTCTCCGACCAAATCGCGTTTTCTTGTGTAAGGGAAGTTGGAGGAGGATTCTTGTAGCCACAGGATCCAATGATCATTCCAAACGTTTATATTGAGGCCTTGCCCTACAAGAAAGCATCTACGCCTAATAGAATTTTTTGTAGTAACCGACATCAGGAAAATGACATATTCAATTCTTGAGGTTCTCACTTTTCTAAGGTCTAAGAGAGGTGATTGGTAGACAGCTGCATCCTCAATTTTAGAGAAATTGATTCTTGTGCTCGAACCCACAACATATTAGTTGGGCAAATAGCACTTGCCATTGCACCAAAATTTGGCCCCTTTTATTACTAATTCACAGGGAAACAAGAAATTCTATTTAGAGAGTAAAAACTAAAATGAATGAGCAAAGTATATTTTGATAATAATTTTACTTTATAGTGTGATGGGAAAATGTATTGCATACATTGTAGAGATTATTTTTAACAAAATATTGTTTTCAGTCTAAAAATTGACATGAAGTTCAGTTTTCATCCTTAAACTATACAAAGTTTTTTTCCCCCTAAACTATATTGATGACATTATACTTTATGTCATTAGTACATTCTGTTAATTTTTTTATCCTATGTATCTAACTAAATGCTTGGGTGAAATTACTTAATTTGATGTGCAGCACTAATAAATAAATAGTTATTTCTCAAAAATAAATAAATAAAGAGTTATTCTAGGATTACAACTTTTGTTTCATAACTTTTTGTCACAGCTATGATGTTATCAACTGTAAAAGATTGTCTATCACTTTCACATAGTCGCCCTATTTTTTTATCTATCACTCGCAATCAACCACATTTGTGGCACAAACATTGTCCACAAATTTTCTCATAAATAAATAAAACATTATTCAATGTGATCCATAGTCTGAAAGTAAATATGGCATGTGTTGAAATTGATTTACACATGATTTGAAGAAGCAACTGCCTTCTGGCATGAATTCTCACGCAATGGACGCTGCTACCAAACCTTGAAATATTTGGACCTTCGCAAGTCAAAATAAACAACGGATAATCGCATTGATTTGTTCAACTGAGCTACGCAGCTCCAAGGGGTATGGATTAAGCCTAATAAATGGAAAACCGTAGTTTTTCAGGGAAAGCTGGTAACTTTCACAGATGACAAACCATGATGTATCTGCATAGAACTTCTTAGGAAACACACAATCGTGTAGTTACTGCTCATTGAAAAGAGGCTCAAGGTTGAAGGAGTCAATGAATTGAAACTGCAAAAGAACCAGGGCCCCATTCACATTAAGTTATTGAATTGTTCCTTTACAGCCATCTACTACAAGATTAGTTAGAAAGACTATTTTAAATTATTGTGATATTCATCTGACACTGTCAAAAATAGACAAATGTTCTAGACCATGAAAAAGATTTAGAAAATAACTAAGATTTTCCATTTTGCTATCTCTATCAAAGCTAATTAATTGGTCCTTATCAGTTTCCAAGAGGGACACGATTTGCTAATAAATTTAAAAGATATTTTGACGACAGCCCGCCAACTTCAGTGGACTTTGTTGCTGCTTGTGTCACTTCCTATGTCTCTGCATCAGCAAAACTACGAAGACTATTGAGGTTTTCATAGATGAGAGTTATATATAGAACCGTGATCTTCATTCTTCAACCAAAAAACCAACCAAAAACTTATCTTTTACAATCTTGTACTCTCTAAAAAACAGGAGTTTCTAGCAGCCATGATGAAATCATCAAACTCACCCCTCTACCTGCTATCTTGCCTTCTAATGTTACTGCTTCTCCCGGTGCCTTCCCTATCAGCTGACCCTGATTCGTTACAGGACTTTTGTGTTGCAGATTTGAATGCATCCATTTCAATCAACGGATTTCCTTGCATACCTGCCTCAAAAGTTAATGCAAGTGATTTTTTCTTTGATCTGAGCAAAGAGGGTGTCACTAACACATCAAACTTAAACTCCAGTGTCACTCCTGCAAACGTCCTTGCATTTCCTGCTGTTAACACTCTTGGGATTTCAATGAACCGTGTAGACTATGGCCCTGGAGGACTTAATCCACCACACTCTCACCCTCGTGCAACTGAGATGGGTTTGGTCGTTCAAGGGAGCATACTTGTGGGGTTTGTGACAACTTCCAATGTGTATTACTCTAAGGTTTTGATTCCTGGAGAGGTCTTTGTCATTCCTAGGGGACTTGTACACTTCCAAAAGAATGTTGGAAACGGGAAAGGTATTGTTTTCACTTCTTTCAATAGTCACATGCCAGGGGTTGTGATTTCCTCAACAACTCTATTTGGTTCACAACCCCCAATGCCTAATGAAGTGTTAACTCAGGCGTTCCAAGTAGACGATGCTGTTGTCAATAGCATAAAATCCAAATTTGGTTCTTAAGCCATGGCCTTCCTGATAAGGTCCCTTTGATTTGAAGATTGTGTAATAATACTTTTTGAGATTGCCTGCCTCCCTTTGTTGGGCTGTGTTATTCAGGTTATCAGTGTATGTTGTTTTGATTATTGATTGATTCTTTAAAATTTGTTGTTTTGATTATGCCTATGTTGTTATGTTTATTGACGAATTTTATGATAAATTTTTTCACCTGTGAGTTGAAGTATTGACTTCTAAATAACACAATCGAATCTCCCTTACTGTAAAAAAATACCTTGAAGAATATACCTCTGCTCTGAATTCGGATACAATAATCTAGAAGTGTCCTGTATCAAACCCTGCATACTGACAGCAAATTGTCATGGATTATTTATAACTCATTAATTTTCACTAGTCGCTAACCCGTGCGATGCACGGAAAAATTCCAAAAATAAAATATTTATGAAACATCCTAAATAGGTTTTTTTTTAATAAAAAAAATTCAAAAGAGAGAACTCTAACCCTTACACTTACTTATTACACAATCTAGAAATTGTCCTATAGGATATATGTCCTACCTATTTCACAAAAAGCATGAGTTTGTTCTAACACATGCAAAATCTCCTTCAAGCGTGGTTCCCACAACCCAATTGATGCCAGCAACTGAGTTGGCAAACTCCGCAATCAAATCCCCGATCCACAGTTCGTGATAGGAGTGTAACACTCAATACAGCATGGCAGCCATCCACAATGGGTTTCCTTGGCAATGAATTAATTATGGACTACAACAGGAGAACCATGATTATCTCTAAATATAATGCCCAAACCTGCATAATAAATGGCTTTGAAAAAAGGCCAGTGCCATGTCTAGTTTTGAGATGAGGAGAAACAGGAGCTGCAACTTTTGGGCTCACTTAATATTTTAGCTTATGTTTTTTAGCATAGTAAAGTTTAAAGATATTTTGGGCTGGTAAACAATTAAAGTTATTTTGGTAATATGTGGGATAAGAATAAGTTGTCATCGAGAAAAAAAGAGTATTAGTATTGTATTTATCCTTATTTGTGAGTATTAAATATTTATCCTTATCAATTTCATTTGAATGGTTCAACAATCTTCTCTTGCTCAAGGCCACATTTTGTCTTTCCTTGACTGACTCTTCATTCACCTTCTTAAAGAGAAGCTCTAATTTCATGCAACATAGGAAATTTCAAGTAGAAAAATAGCAAGCATATCTTTGGAAGTCTATAGTCAATATCTAAAAAGGCTAGTGTTCATTGATTTTTAAAATAGAATTCCAAAACCTTATACGAAAAACATATTAGTCCAACAACAAATGACAATGCACACTTCAATGCAATGTGCATTCCTTGTATGGCCAAAATAAAATAAACAAACAGCTACTCAAAAACAAAGCAGGATTGCAATAGCAAATTTGCTACACTTTTTTTTTTTTTTTTTTTGTGGTTGCACAAAGCCATAATTGAGACATGTTTTTTTGTTTGGATAAAATTGCCCACCTATAATTTAAATACATACAATATCATAAGCCCTCAGTTTGTTCTTTGTATAGTACTTTAATTATTATAAGAAATACATAATTTTTCATTGGGCTAAGTTAAAAATTAAATCTATAGAATTCGGGACCTTATCTCTTACAATTGGTGAATATATGCAATACCTACAACATAACAACTGTTCCAATAACAAAGTGTGAAATAATTAAAAAAAAAAAAAAAACATACACACACAAGTTCCAACTGACAACTAACTTGTCAAACCCTAAAAACATTTATGACCCATTCCTAAAAACATTCATGCATTTATCGTCAACAACGAAACAACTCTAACTCTCAATAATCATGACCAACCACAGCCTACCAAATTTGGAAAAAAGAAACCATTTTCCCATATACTTTTTTCATGAGAAACAAAGAAAATAAAAGTTGTGATCTCTCTCCATAATTTGCTCTCCAATTTGTTATACCAATAACATATATTCAAGCAAAGATAATGTCTTGAGGGATCAAATAGGATCTGTGACACCAAGTGGGTAGAGATTATTTATGACATTGTCATTTACAGACATAGTTTTGAAATCTGGATCGTTCAAAGAACCATAAAAAGGAGAGGTTTAAGGTTTTTTGAAGTCGAACTATAGTCGAACCATGATGACATCATAATTAATTTATAATTATTTTAAAAAATAAATATATTAAATTAGAGAAAATATAAAAATTGACTAAAATAATTCAAATAAATATAAATATCTATATTTCAAAAAATTTTTATATCATAACTTTCATAAGACAAATAAGTAATATTAAATCAAAAGCAAACATAAATAAATATTGAGTATTTCAATCAATGGATATATATATATATATATATATATATATATATGAAATTAATATACTTAAACTTTTTGTTAGAGTTTAATATTCTACTACTTTTTATGCAAGTCTTTTTTTTAAATTATCTTACATCATGTCTAGCCCATTTGATTACCCAATATTTTTTTATTATGCCCAACCCCATTGATGATCACGTATGAAATTAAAAAAAAATACAAAAACTGAAGAGGGGTGGACATTGGTTTGTCCGCCCATTAAAAAACCGATTAAGTAAAAACACAAGCCCAAGGCAATTTACGAAAGAAATAAGCGGTTGACGGCTTGCAAGCGTTTGACACACTATAAAGTGGCTAACAGCTAAGCTTGCCTAAGCATTTAGTGGGTCAAGCACAACCAGTCCATCTTCTGCAACAGCCAAAACCTTCACCGTGACAGTCAAGCAAAGAAGACCTATAGAAATGGAGAAAATGCAGTGAGAGCGAGAGAGATAGAGACAATCTCATGGTTTGATAGCATCTCATGGTGGTTGAAGCTTCAACAATGGCTGTAAGTACCCAAAATTTTATATATATATATATATATATATATGATCTGAACCTGGGAGAACCGAATTACAAATTGTTCAAGCACTTCTTTAACGTTGACAACGTTTTGGTTGGAGGTTGAAGGGCTTTGATTCTAAAAGCTTTTGGTTTTATTTTTTTTGTTTGTTTTGTTTTTGTTTTTGTTTTGGTCTATTTGTTTGCTGAGAACCCCACAACAAATATACATGGCTTTAAATATGATAATTTTGTGGGGGCTTATTAGTGGGAAGGATTGGATTCTGCATTGGTATAAGTTAAGCTGATAGGCTCCTTATCTATGGAGGCAAAGAGATTGCAGATATATATAGAAAAATAAAGCAATGGGGGTTCTATTTCCAATAGGCAACAATTGAACGTTTTGGAAAACCTCTTGATTGGGAATAGGAAGAATCACCATTAATCAAGAGATAGATTTGAAAAAGGTCAGAATTAATGCTCAATTAGTTGAAAGAATAGCAAAATGTTAATTACAAAAGGAAGAGATAATGTGTACCTAGGAGATGAACAGGTATGAAGAAGTGATTTTTTTAGCAAAGTGGCAATTGAACATGTATGAAGAAGTGATTCAGAGGAGATGAAGAGAGCAAGGAGGGAAGAGAGAGAGAGAGAGTTTGGCGTTAGAAAGACGAAATTCTGAAGTTTTGAAAGTGTGAAAGAGAAGAAGAGCAAAAGGAGAATGAGGGGAGACAGAGGGGTTAGCATTAAAGACAACATTAACAACATTAACGTAAGATTGGCTTTATGGTGCAGATAGAATTGGAAATCATTTCTTTTTAATAGTATTTTAAAATTATGAGAAATATTTAGAAAAAGTATTTTTAAATTATGGGAAAAATTTAGAAAAAAGAAAGGTAGTGACATGGCTGCTGATGTGGCTCAACGGGAGCGTAGCAACATTAAATGCTACGCTTCAGCTTTTAGTAAAATATAGATTTGGTTTCATTTTAAGTGGAGAGTAATGATTCAAATTGGCTTTAATGGCTTCTCTCGAAAAAATAAGAAATAAATCATCTCCTATGGCATTTGTCAATTGCTCATTCTGTAACATATAACATTAGTTCGATTTTAATGACTCCAAAATTTTTCATTATTTGAATTTATTTCATTACCATTATTGAAACACGAATTTGTACCAATTGGTAACATACTTAACAACGAAAGAGAAACTTTGGAAAGCAAAATTCTCTCATTACACAGTTTGGCATGAAATTGTATCAATTAGTAACATACTGTAACAATGAATAAGAATTTGCAATTATAAGTCCCTGAAAGCAGAGTCCTTTGCTTACATAGCTTAAGAATTAAATCAACCTAGGACTAGGAGATTCTTTCTGCCTACTAATACAATTAACTAAAGCGTATCCAGTAAGATGATAAATAAAAATATTAATGCATTTTCTACATATGATTTCATATTACAATTTTAGGACATTAGAAGAGACTAGGAAACACACTTCAGCATCAGACATGGAGAAACCTACAGCACAGTTGCCCATTGATTATAAATGATTAAGTACTAATTCTTCTCTAATCTTCTTACGCACTCAAGAAATTGTTGCTCTTTCAAAACTACCACCAACATGCATATGCAGCCATTCAGGTTGTGAGCTTTGAGCATATCCCTCATTGCTTGTGATCCAAATATCATTCCAGAAGCATCAAGTGGCTGTGCACCAAGCTGAAACACCAAATCAATTCGTTACAAAAGTCATACAGTATATAATTCTAAAAGTCTTCTTTTTGGATCTTTGATACAACTAAAAAAAAGGATATTCTCTTCACATAACATAATATTCAAAGCAAATTCTTAAGAGCCTATCCACCAAAAAACTAATGAGTAAGAAAAAACTGACAAGTATGATTTGGTCCTTGGGAATAAAATACAAGCCAACATTACAAATTGAAAGGGATAAATGAACTTGGGGTGGAAGAGTGCACCCATGTCAAGGGTGGCACCAAATGGTGAGAGGAGTTGGCATAATCATGCATAACAAAAGCCAATGGTTGCACACAGAAGCTCACATACATGTTGGAAGCTCTTGAAAGAACTAGTAAAGCAGAAAAAGAAGAATAAAGTGAAGGGGAAAAAATTGAAAATAGGCCAAACAAACTATATTGGTCCTGAACCATGTGAGAACGTTCAATTTCATCGTTAAACTACTGATTGTGTCAATTTAGTTGCTAAAGTTCTAACGAAGTTCAAAGTTACCTTGTTCCCCACTACTTGTCAACATTAACTGCAGGAAGTTGTACTAATTTTCCCTCCTTCAACCTCTTTATTCTTTGTATTAATAAGGATCAAAGTAAATTCACTCAATTTGAAAAGAATTTCACAGAAATCAATCAATTTCTCTGAGGGAAGTGGGAGCAAGTGTAACATGCAACCATTTTCAAAATGTTGGAACGAAATTGGAACAATTAAAAGTTGATGGACGAAATTGAACTCTTAATATATCTAGGGATAAAAATGGTAGCTTGCAAAAAAAAAAAAAATTGGGGGTAAATCAGGGATGGCTTTATTGTAGATGTGAACGAATGAGTGTGTGCGGTTCTTTTAATCAACCCAGTTATTTAGAAATAGCCACACTTTAGATCAATATCAACATATCAGAAATTCATATATTCATTTTTCCTGTAACAAAGTTTGAAGTAGTTAAGGTGTTTTCCAATGGTCCATGAATTCATAGCTTGAACACAACAATTTCAATTGCCACTATATGTTATTCAGAGAGCCAAACTAAGGCCATGACTTACACAGCAACAAAAAAAAAAATTCTTAAGGCATTAACAGACCAAATGGAATATATAAGGAAATAGGATATGGGAGTGGTGGCATAAATCTAAAAAATTAATAACACAGTGAAGGGCAGCTTCAAGCTGCGCCATACAAAACTTTGGTTTAGAAAGTCAATTTATCACGTTTAATAAAACTTCTATGAATTTATTAGAAACACACACCTATTGAGGTTGCAAAGAAACGACGACTGGCATAAGAAAGTAAAACAGATTAAGGTGTGAGTGTAAATTATGATTCAACAAAATTAATAGGTTACTATAGCTTCTCTCATTCTTAAAATCGTTTCTTCAACTTTTGGCAGACCAATAACTTTATCTTAGAATTATAGAAGCACAAGTCGTAGACCTATGTGATGCGTGGGAATAGATAATTATATTTTAGTTATGGTATAATATATATTTTGTTCTCTAAATTTTGTGGAAAATGATTTGTTCTCTCAAAAAATTAAACAATTTCTAAAATTATTTTTCATTTATCTATCTCAAAAAATATATCATCATTTTATTATTCGGATTTGTTTGATTGATATTATTCATTTTTTAGGCGGTCCATATTTTGATAAATTATGTTATTGTGCGTTATAATTTCCTAATTTGTTTTTCCTGTACAACTAAACTGTTTGAGTTTCAAATATATTATTCAAAATTATTAGGGTTATATTTATGTAATTGGCTAATCCTTTGACAAAACGCACTTTAATTGTAATTGGGTAGATCTAGGATGAGTTTAGTACTTCAAGAAACAAGTGTTCAAGTTTAGTATTGAAGCCATGCAAATCTGACCAAGAAACAAGTGAAGGAAGTGTTGTTCATTAAAACTCGACAGAAGTCTCGACAAAAACTCGACACAAGCTGTATCTGTCGAGAATTACGAAATCAGGTTTTCTAGATCTGATTACACGCATATCCTTGAGTATTTGTGTAGGGTTTCTTTTCTCACAACCCTAGACATATATAAGTATTATTTTAAGAGCCGTCACAAAGTGATGCAAGGTGTTGCAAAAGAATAATCCATACATATTGTGACTGGAGACAGAATTTGCTCTAGTTCATCATATTCTCTGTAGAAGTTACTGTGTCTTTACGCCAAGAGTTTTATGACCAAGGAGTTTCCTGATCTTCATTGTTGATGAACTGAAGAACTTTTCAGCTAACATCTTTCTCAAGTTGGTGTGTTAGTCACGTACTGGGATCCGTGCATCATTAGTTAGTCACATATTGGGATTCATGCATTGAATGGAGAGATTGCCGCTACAATACAAGTCCAATTGGGTATGGGGCAAGGGTTCAACTGTAGGTTGATATTGGGTACTGGGATTCCTTTTACTTGTAACCGCTTATGATTGATAATAGTGGATTCTCAGGAGTGGTGACCTTAAATTCACTCGGTGGGGTTTTGCTTTTGTGGTTTTCCCCATTCGTAAACAAATCACCTGTGTTATATTTAATTTCCACTGCATTTAGTTATTTGGTGATTTGTTTGTGCTTTCACGCTATTGCATGTAATTTGACTAATTAATTAACTTGGGTAATTAATTAATTTGCCAAAGGGGTCAATTCATTTTAACCCAACAAGTGGTATCAGAGCGGGTACACTCTGATTAGGTTTAATCTTTGTTGTGTGATCCATTGACCCTTGTTTGTCATGGATAGAGGACAATCTCTTATTATACCTCCTTTATTTGATGGCACTAACTATGCATACTAGAAAGTACGCATGAGAGCTTTCTTGTAGTCTTTAGATGAGAAGGTGTGGCAAGCTATGAAGATTGGCTGGACTAAGCCAAAGGAAGCACCGGCTGATTGGGATGAGGCCAAGATCAAAGTGGCAAACTTCAACAGTAGAGCATTGAATGCCCTATTCTATGCCGTGACCAATGAGGAGTTCAAGAAAATATCCTCAACTGAAACTGCTAAAGAAGCGTGGACCATTCGTTAGACTACCTATAAAGGAACTAAAGTCGTCAAGGATTCTTAGCTCTAAAGGCTTACTACAAGCTTTGAGAAGATCAAGATGGAGGAGGATGAGTCATTCGATGAGTTCTATGCCAAGTTGAAGGACATAGTCAACTTAACATTTAATCTTGGAGAATAGATTCCCGAACCCAAGATTGTGAGAAAGGTGCTCAAATCTCTGCCTGAGAGATTCCATGCCAAGATCACTGCCATTGAAGAATCAAAGGACATTGACAAAATTCATTTGACGGAGTTAGTTGGCAACTTGCAAACCTATGAATTGGGTTTGACTAGAATTGGGAAAGGAAACAAAAGTAAGAGCATGGCACTGAAGGCCAAAAGTAACGAGACTGATGAGTCTTCAGATGATGAAGATTCCAAAATGAAGTCCTACATTACTAGGTAGTTTAAGAAGTTCATGAAGAATTCCAATGCGAAAGGATTTGATAAGGACCACAAGCAATCCAGTTTTTCTCAATTCAAAAGCCAAGACAGAGGAAAGAAGGATGCTAAGGATGGTAGTCAGTACATTATTCCCTTCAAACCAAAGTGCTTCGAATGTCAAGGTTTTGGACACATGAAACAAGAATGTCCAACATATCTCAAGTCAATTGGGAAAAGCAAGGCTCTTGCTGCTACCTTGAGTGATACCGAGCCTAAGATTGAGTTAGATGATAGTGATGACAAGGGAATCTTGAGTGCCTTCACTGCCACAGTGGATCATATTGAGGGGATCGTAGAAGCAGTAGATGAAGAAGAGGACTTGGTAGAATCAAAATTTGAGAAAATGGACGATCAAGATGACATCCATACAGCCTATGCTAAGTTGTACAAGGTTTCTGAGAAGCATGAGAAATTGTATAGGCTGGCCACCAAGAAGCTGAGTGATGTGGAGCTAGATTGAAAGGAGCTCTCTACAAAGATTGATGAAGCAAATCAAACAATTGGAGCTTTGTGGTTCGAGAACAACTTCCTTGATGAAAGGACAAAGAAGCTTGAAGCGGAACTGTTCCAGGTTAGAGCTCGATGAGATGCTAAGCTTTCAGAAAGCTGCTTCTGATAAAACCGATTTGGGGTATGATTTCTCTTCTCCTAATATTGTCTCATCTAGTACAACTGTGTTTGTTTCACCTGCTGATAATGTTAATTCTAAGAATGATGAAGCTAAAACTGAAATAGCTAGTGAGAACTTAGATAAAGACAAATCTATTTTAGGAGCACCCCCTAAGGTTGAAAAGAAAGAGGCTAGAAACCCTAGGACAAAAAGGGAAAACAACAAAAAGTCTCAACAAAAGAAGCCGCATTTCTGTCATCACTATGGAGCTTCAGGGCATACTCAGCCAAATTGTTACAAGTGGTTAGCCACTCAACAAAGCAATATTATGCTCTCGTCCAGAAACCAGAATCAGTTTCCATCATCTTTTGCTCCTCTTGGAGATCTTCTCAAGGCACTCATGTTCCTTTCGAACTTGAATGGTTTTAATTCTTCCTCCTTACCTCCGGATCATAGGTTCACGCAAAGGAAAGGTTCTTCCAAGGTGTGGAAAGAAAAAGGCTTAAAGTGATTCAGTTACTTTTTCTCTCTCCCTTTATAGTTATGCATTACTTGTGTGTTTTGCTTTCTTGTCTTGAGTCAGTCTAGTTTTATGCTTTGTGTGTTTTTTCCTTCTTGTTTTGTTTTGGTTGTTTTCAGTTTTTGCTTTATTTGTTTTTCATAAAAAAAAAAATTGAAAATTTGAAAAAATACAAAAACAGTGTGTGTATATTGGTACTTGTGTACCTTGGATGGCCATTGAAACAAAGTTTTCTAAACTTTGTATCTTTTGTAGTTTAGATGAGCATCTCAATGCGTAACTAAACAAGTGAGCTTTGTGGCTCGTGTTTGTGATGAGTACGATTAAGTAATCTTCTATATTTAACACTCATATCACTTTTTTTGACGGGAAGGACTAGAAAATCCTAAGAGAAAGGCATAAATAACTATCTCACCACTAAAGCCTGCCAATCATGTTTAACATCTGTATGCTTCGGCATAGCAAAATTGTGATGTTTTGGCTTACATAATTGGGTATTTCTTTTCTCTCTTATATGCCCATGCATGATTTTTTCAAAAAGAAAATATGCAAAGAAAAATAAAAGCAAAAAGAATCAAAATGCTTTTAAATATGGTTGCAAGCATGTTTCTAGGAGATGTGGGAGTTATAGGATGTATCTCGAAGGTGATAGTCCCCATCAAGCAGTTATGATTGTGTGTGAGTGTATTTGATTCTCTCTAGTCTCAAATCTTCATAATATGAGACATTTATGCACTCTTGTTATGTTTTCACACATAATACGCAAACTCTTTGCTACTTTTGATACTTGTGCAGGTACAATGTGATTTGGTCATCACAAGGAATGCATGTGTTAATATATACTCACTAAACTTTCTTAACTTGTTTTTGAAATATAAAATTAGTTAGACTTGTTTAGTGCATGCGTGTGTTTTGGATCTATGAATGCTTTGCATATATGTTGAGAGATGTTTTGAGAGCTTAATATGTTGATTGGATCTTTGGTTGAGTTGCTTGCTTGTTGCTTTCATCTCTATGCGTTTTTCCCTTCTTTGAAAAACTTCTTTCTTCAAGCTCAACAGCTTCTCGACAGATCCTCAACAGATTCACTTCTATCGAGCCCTTCTTTCTCCTTTTCTCGATGGATCTTGACGGAATCTCGATCCATTGAGACTTCTGGGTTTCTCCTCGATAGATTTTCGACAGCTTCTTCGATCCATCGAGCCAATTTTTCGAGCTCTTTGTCTGGCCGATAGCTTCTCGACAAATTCTCAATCCATCAAGGTGATTTTGCCGTCAACAGCACCTTGATAGATTCATTTCTGTTGAGATTTAATGCTCGACGAATCTCGATAAATACCTCGATCCATCGAGCTGCGTTTTATATTTAAAGCAGAGGTGCGTATCAGATCTCATTTTTTCACTTCTCTCTTGACAGAATCTTTTCTCTCTCGCCCAAAACACTCTTTTCTCACTAAAATCTCTCTACCCACCTTATTTTTTGGCCTTGTTCAAGCCTTAATCACTTGGTAAGTGTTCTTAAACACTCATTTTACATGCATTCATGCATTTTAGACCTAGGTTTTGGGTTTTTGACAAATTTTTGGGGTTTTTGAGATTTTTGTGAAATTTTTAGGTTGGGTTATGTTGTTTTAATATTATATGTTTATGCATTGCATTCTCATTGCATTATAACAATGTTTCATGCATTTTAGATGTGTGTTTGATTATTGTTGATTGTGTGCTAGTAGGTTTGGATTGGGTTCTGCCCATGATGCTTTAAATTTTGCACGTCACATGTTCATGCATATTTCATGCATACGCATATTTTCTTTCCTTTCTTAGTTTCTGGTTGTGATTGTGCTCTGTTCTTTTTCTTCTCTCTCTCTCTCTCTCTCTATCTCTCAGATAGACTGCGTCATGGCACCCAAAGCGCATAAATCCACTCCGGCTCGGAATCCTCTTGGTTCCGGGTCTTCTTCTTTTGATCCTATCCCTCATCTCCATGTTTGGTTTCGTGATGAGAAGGCCAGAAAGGACTTCTTGGAGAACTTTAAAAAACGTGGCGTTCATCCGGAGCGCCATGTTATTCTGTCGGACTTTTCCGACACTCTTCTCCCCTTTGTCATTCGGACTCGGGGCTGGGAATCTCTACTTGAGAGACCCATGAGGTGTCCCATTGTGTTTATATAGGAATTTTACTCCAATATACACGGTATCGATACCTCTGTACCTCGTTTTGCCACGACATTCCAAGGTACACATATCGTAGTCACTTCGGATCTTATATTCGAGGTACTACACCTTCCACAAGTAGCGCATCTTGACTACCCCGGTTGTGAGCGTCTTCGGATTGTGTCCAGAGATAAGCTTCTGTCTCACTTTTGTGAGACACCTTCCATATGGGGTGGTAAGCAAAACACCCCATGCTTGGGTTTTGCCAAGAGCCCAAGGTTCCTTAACTTGGTGATGACATTTACTCTTACTCCTTTGTCTCACTATAACTCTATCACTGAGCCTCGTGCTCGCTTTCTTTTGTCTCTTCTTGAGGACCTCTCTATTGACTTCCCTTCTCATTTCATCACATCTATCCTCGATGTGTATCAGGATACGGCTACACGTGATAAGCTCATCTTTCCTTCGACTATCATGCGTATCCTCCGACACTTCTCCATTCCTATTCTTGATTCTCCTTACTTCACCACCATGGGTGCCATCAGCGCCGGTTCTATTCGGCGGAGCGAGGCCCAGCTTCGACCGAAGTGGCCACGAGTGGAGACAATCGATCCTGTAGCTTCTGCTGTTCCTCCCTCTTCTTCAACTCCTTCCACCTCTGCTCCTTCTTCTTCGGCAGTTGGTGTGACCTTAGAAGCCATCATGGCGCAGCTTCAGCGGATGGAGGCTGACTTTGGTGGACGTCTTGACTATCTCACAGATGAGATGTGTCAGATTAACACCCGAGTCGGTCGCATTACCCGTCGACAGGCTCGCCTTGGTGGTTTCGCTGCTTCTCCATCTCCTTCTCTAGAGGCTTCGGCTGATAAGGATGACAATGCTGGTGATGATGTGGATGAGGATGCTAGCTCTTCTGGTGATGACGAGATGACGACCTCTCAGTGACTTACCCTTTGTCACTCATGATAAAAAGGGGGAGTAGTTTTGGGTTTGAAAGTAGTCTTATACTTAGGGGGAGAGTTAGTATAGGACTTTTTTTTTTGTTAGGGAGAGTGTGTATATCTTTTGAGGGATGTAGTGAGGTTTACATGTATTTTTTCTTTTCTTTCTTTACATTAGCCTCTTGTATACTGGTCTTGTGACCATTTATTTATGACATACATTGTACTTCTCTTTTCATATATATGCTGATGTATGTTTTTTTTCACCTATCTCTACATGTATTGTTTATTTTCTTTCTTTATACACATGTTTCTTTATATATGCAATCTGTATTTCTATTTCACACATGATGCCTTGATGAGTTTTGTTTAAGCGTTTTAGAAAGATAGGTTATGAAAGTCTACCATGCCATGAACTCTCTTCTTGCAAAGTTTTTCAAGAGTTTATGTTAGGGTTAGATTTATTTTGTATTTCAACAAGTGATTATGAGTTAGTGATTTAAGACTCCTCTAATGGTTCATTTGTTTGTTGTGGTTTTGTCACGGATTGCTAAAGGGAGAGATTTTTAGGGACATATTTATGTAATTGGCTAATCCTTTGACAAAACGCACTTTACTTGTAATTGGGTAGATCTAGGATGAGTTTAGTACTTCAAGTTTAGTATTGAAGCCATGCAAATCTGACCAAGAAACAAATGAATGAAGTGTTGTTCATTAAAGCTCGACAGAAGTCTCGACAGAATCCTTTCTATCAAGAATTACTGCTGAAGCTCGACACAAGCTGTATCTGTTGAGAATTATGAAATCAGGTTTTCCAGATCTGATTACACGCATATCCTTGAGTCTTTGTGTAGGGTTTCTTTTCTCACAACCCTAGACATATATAAGGATTATTTTAAGAGCCATCACAAAGTGATGCAAGGTGTTGCAAAAGAATAATCCATGCATATTGTGACCGAAGACAGAATTTGCTCTAGTTCATCATATTCTCTGTAGAAACTACTACGTCTTTACGCCAAGGGTTTTGTGACCAAAAAGCTTCCTGATCTTTATTATTGATGAACTGAAGAACTTTGCAGCTAACATCTTCCTCAAGTTGGTGTGTTAGTCACGTACTGGGATTCGTGCATCATTGGTTAGTCACGTATTGGGATTCGTGCATTGAATGGAGAGATTGCCGCAACAATATAAATCCAATTGGGTATTGGGGTAAGGGTTCAACTGTAGGCTGGTATTGGGTACTGGGATTCCTTTCACTTGTAATCGCTTGTAATTGATAATAGTGGATTTTCGGCAGTGGTAACCTTAAATTCACCCGGTGGGGTTTTGTCTTGGTGGATTTCTCCATTCGTAAACAAATCACCTGTGTCAAATTTAATTTTCGTTGCATTTAGTTATTTGGTAATTTGTTTGTGCTACCACGCTATTGCATGTAATTTGACTAATTAATTAACTTTGATAATTAATTAATTTGCCAAAGGGGTCAATTCATTTTAATTCAACAAAAATTTTCATTCTCTTGGAAAGAGATTATTATATTTATAATTTTTCTTATCGTAGATGTAGGTTCGAACTATTGTTCGAATTTTGTTTACTAATATAGATACATGAGATTGAAATTGCATATTTTTTAGACATTCCTAGAAGACTATATCATATTATAAATTTAATATTTAAAATAATATGTAGGAAAAAAGTAGAATTTATGTCTAAAATTGAACACTTCACCTATTGAATGAAAGAAAATAATTTGTCCAACAACATAAAGAGAACGTGATCTAACAAATTTTTTTTTTTTTTTTTACTATAGACCCTTTCATTTATTAAGATTTAATTGTCTTTAACTGGATCTTCATATCACATTTTTGGTTCTACACTCCTGTTGAGCCTTCTCATTCACCACATCATTATTCCTTTTATTTTTTATTTTTTATTTTTAATTTTTTTTAATACTAAATATATAAATATATTAGCTTTACAAATTCATCTTAGGCAGTTTTAACTTTACATATTCATCTACTTTAGTTTTAATGTTATAACTAAATAATAAATTAATGAAAAATTAAAACAAAAATATTGTCTAAACATATTCATCTAGGCCGGTTTTAATAGTTGATAGACACATTCAAATACATAGCCATGATTTTATTTTGATATAAAATCAAAATCTCACTTCCAAAATAACTAAGTATTATGTTAAAATCAAAAATCGTAATGATCATACATCTGTAATGCATTGTATATCCCATAATAGGTCTCATTCTTCTACCCTTTCCCGAGAGTTGATGACTATTCATAACTATTACCTTGACACCAAAGAAGCGTTCGACCCAATACTTTATTTCTCTCCTAGTTGATCCTGCTTCGACATTAGAAGTATATTGATTTTTACCCAATAATCGAATATTTTTGTCTTTAAATACTGCATATTTGATTCTATTCATAAATCTATTTTCTTGTCTATGAGAATTAGTCTCAATAAGAATGCTGGTTCTATATATATATATATATATATATATATATATATATATAAATATATATATATATACACATAGAGAGAGAGAGAGAGAGAGAGAGAGAGAGAGAGAGAGAGAGAGAATAATCACCATTTTCGGGAGAGAAATAGAAAATAAAATGAGAAGAAGAAGCGTAAAAATAAAAAATATATAGTCATAAGTCAAACACCAAATTATCCAAGACATGCTATATAATAGAATAACATTATATTCTTATAAACTATCTTTATATGTAATACAATAACATTTAACAATCACAGAAAAGAGAGAAGATAATAACTTAAAAACACAAAAACCAAATTGCATCAACCCAAAGTAAAATTCTAAAGAACACATAAATTCTTCAATTGAAAGTAGAGATATAAAAAAAAAATTCACACAAAAATAAAACATGAGAGAGAGAGAGAGAGAGAGTATTAACCTTTTTCGTGTGGGAAAATATGTATAGAAATGGAGAGAGAATGACATACTTATAGTAATAGAATGGGGATAAGAAGAGCCAAATTAAAAGAAAGAGGAATCGATAGCTGAAGAGTGACATTAAGATTGAGAGTAGTGGAGAGATGAAAAGGTAAAAGAGAAATAATTGTTGGAAGTAGTGGAGAGAAATGGGAAATAGGTAGATGATGTGGCTGCTGATGTGGTTTAACAGAAGCGTAGCAACAATAAATGCTACGCTTTAACTTTTGGATATATATAGATTACAAGAGATTTTCTCTTATTGAGTTGAATATTGACTAGAGCAAAGACAAATGAGATTCTTTTCACCTAATGCTTTCAAGAATTCACCTGCATAATTCATCACCATTATCGCAACGTGCACTTTACCATCTAACAAGAAGCATCAACATTTGCTTTCCAACAAGAGTAAGGTGCTCTTTCCCACTAGACTTGTCCAGAAATTTGCATGCAAAGTTGGGGTTTAGGGGTCTTGGCTTCGAATCTCTGATAGTCCAAATGAATTTATTGAATCAAACCATCAAGATTGAGAGGCTCACTTGTTAGCATCAATTTATTTCTGAATTTCCAAATCGTGTTCATGGTCACAGACTCACAGCCACTATAAGAAGAGTTTGATCTTTGGAAAGCCCTCCTTGTAATAACACACTATCTGGGATACAGAAGCCCTAATCAGACCAAGACTTGAGTCTACACTAACCTTGTTTATCTTTGGCCCAAAACTGATCTAAACCACACTAATCTTACCACATCACTTTTTCATTTCTTTTTGGAGAATAACATCACAACTTAAAAACAAATGAACCTCAATTCTGCCTTTCTACCACATGAATACCATGTGCTGATGTGTCTTCTTCCCTCCCAATCTTTTCACTAATCCTGCTTTTAGGGGTAACAAGAAGCATCAATATTTTTAGCCTTTCATGGAATATGCTTTGCCATAAGGATTTCCAAAAGATGGTATGAGAATTATTGAATCTGTGCTGTTTATCAGCCCAATATATGGACTTGACAAAAAAGAGTGGAGATCTCTCTCCGACCAAATCACGTTTTCTTGTGTAAGGGAAGTTGGAAGAGGATTCTTGTAGCCACAGGATCCAATGATCATTCCAAACGTTTATACTGAGGCCTTGCCCTACAAGAAATCATCTACGCCTAATAGAATTTTTTGTAGTAACCAACATCAGGAAAATGACATATTCAATGCTCGAGGTTCTCACTTTTCTGAGGCCTAAGAGAGGTGATTAGTAGACAGCCGCATCCTCAATTTTAGAGAAATTGTTCCTCGTGCTCGAACCCACAACATATTAGTTGGGCAAATAGCACTTGCCATTGTACCAAAATCTTGCCCCTTTTATTACTAATTCACAGGGAAACAAGAAATTCTATTTAGAGAGTAAAAACTAAAATGAATGAGCAAAGTATATTTTGATAATAATTTACTTTATAGTGTGATGGGAAAATGTATTGCATACATTGTAGAAATTCTTTTTAACAAAATATTGTTTTCAGTCTAAAAATTGACATGAAGTTCAGTTTTCATCCTTAAACTATCCAAAGTTGTTTACCCCTAAACTATATTGATAACATTATACTTTATGTCATTAGTACATTTGTGGCACAAACATTGTCCACAAATTTTCTCATAAATAAATAAAACATTATTCAATGTGATCCATAGTCTGAAAGTAAATATGGCATTTGTTGAAATTGATTTACACATGATTTGAAGAAGCAACTGCCTTCTGGCATGAATTCTCACGCAATGGACGCTGCTACCAAACCTTGAAATATTTGGACCTTCGCAAGTCAAAATAAACAACGGATAATCGCATTGATTTGTTCAACTGAGAGCTACGCAGCTCCAAGGGGTATGGATTAAGCCTAATAAATGGAAAACCGTAGTTGTTCAGGGAAAGCTGGTAACTTTCACAGATGACAAACCATGATGTATCTGCATAGAACTTCTTAGGAAACACACAATCGTGTAGTTGCTGCTCATTGAAAAGAGGCTCAAGGTTGAAGGAGTCAATGAAATGATCGAGACTGCAAAAGAACTAGGGCCCCATTCACATTCATGTCATAATAAAACCCTTTCCATTAAGTTATTGAATTGTTCCTTTACAGCCATCTACTTTAAGATTAGTTAAAAAGACTATTTTAAATTATTGTGATATACATCTGACACTGTCAAAAATAGACAAATGTTCTAGACCATGAAAAAGATTTAGAAAATAACTAAGATTTTCCATTTTGCTATCTCTATCAAAGCTAATTGGTCCTTAACAGTTTCCAAGAGGGACACGATTTGCTAATAAATTTAAAAGATATTTTGACGACAGCCCACCATCTTCAGTGGACTTTGTTGCTGCTTGTGTCACTTCCTATGTCTCTGCATCAGCAAAACTAAGAAGACCATTGAAGTTTTCACATAGAAAGAGAGTTATATATAGAACCATGATCTTCATTCTTCAACCACAAAACCAACCAAAAACTTATCTTTTACAATCTTGTACTCTCTGAAAAACAGGAGTTTTTAGCAGCCATGATGAAATCATCAAACTCACCCCTCTACCTGCTATCTTGCCTTCTAATGTTACTGCTTCTCCCGGTGCCTTCCCTATCAGCTGACCCTGATTCGTTACAGGACTTTTGTGTTGCAGATTTGAATGCATCCATATCAATCAACGGATTTCCTTGCATACCTGCCTCAAAAGTTAATGCAAGTGATTTTTTCTTTGACCTGAGCAAAGAGGGTGTCACTAACACATCAAACCTAAACTTCAGTGTCACTCCTGCAAATGTCCTTTCATTTCCAGCTGTCAACACTCTTGGGATTTCCATGAACCGTGTAGACTATGGCCCTGGAGGACTTAATCCACCACACTCTCACCCTCGTGCAACTGAGATGGGTTTGGTCGTTAAAGGAAGGATACTTGTGGGGTTTGTGACAACTTCCAATGTGTATTACTCTAAGGTTTTGACTCCTGGAGAGATCTTTGTCATTCCTAGGGGACTTGTACACTTCCAAAAGAATGTTGGAAAAGGGAAAGGTATTGTCTTCACTTCTTTCAATAGTCACATGCCAGGGGCTGTGATTCTCTCAACAACTCTCTTTGGTTCACAACCCCCAATGCCTAATGAAGTGTTAACTCAGGCGTTCCAAGTAGACGATGCTGTTGTCAATAGCATAAAATCTAAATTTGGTTCTTAAGCCATGGCCTTCCTGATAAGGTCCCTTTGATTTGAAGATTGTGTAATAATACTTTTGAGATTACCTGCCTCCCTTTGTTGGGCTGTGTTATTCAGGTTACCAGTGTATGTTGTTTTGATTATTGATTGATTCTTTAAAATTTGTTGTTTTGATTATGCCTATGTTGTTATGTTTATTGACGAATTTTATGATAAATTTTTTCACCCGTGAGTTGAAGTATTGAGTTCTAAACAACACAATCAAATCTCCCTCACTGTAAAAAAATACCTTGAAGAATATACCTCTGCTCTGAATTCGGATACAATAATCGAAAAGTGTCCTGTATCAAATTAATTTCCATTTAGTTTCATTTTAAGTGGAGAGTAATGATTCAAATTGGCTTTAATGGCTTCTCTCAAAAAAAAATAAAAAAATAAAAATAAATTGCTCATTCAGTACTTCAACATTAGTTCTATTTTAACTAGTATGTAATTAGTAGTGGTGCTAATGATGTTAGTTTGAGTTATTAAATATATAGGATATAGTTCGACCAGGATATTTGAAGGTACTAAAATAGTTTTTCTTTGCAATTTTTATGATATTGGTTATGCCAAGTTTCTCATCACATTGCTATAACATTTATAATTTTGAAAATCACTATTGGATACTATATATATAATATCAATTCACAATTATTGTTTGTGAAATTCTACTAAATATAACACAAAATAAAATAATACATTGGTCAAATAGAATCTCCTAAATTGAATGGAGAGAGGTGCATGGAATCATTCCGCTTAATTACAGTTTGTTACGTTTAATATCATCGCATAGAAAATATCTGAATAGAAACAATATAAAAAATATGCTCATTAGTTCAGAGAAAAAATAACAATAAAAATCTAAACAATTTAATTTGTATGGAAAGCTAACAAAAGAAAAATCTAATTTTGATTCTAATTGAATTTTCTCTAAACTTTGGTTTAAAAAAGCAATATATATATTTATATATATATATTACCTAATTAATAATGGACCGTACATAGTCATGGTATATCATATAAATGACTTATAAATTTGAATTGTTTTTAGTTATACAAAAAAAAAGGCTCATAAATATAAAATCATTCAAAATCTCTCTTCCTCTAATTTTATATATAGAGTTAGATATATGAATATGTTTTTTATGATTTATTTATATTCGACTTCTCATTGTCTATACTAAATTAACTTATTTGACACAAAACTTAAAAAAACTTAGATAAGAAGGGACATGTGGCGCAAAATTAAACTCTAATTGAAATCCAATTTTTACACTGAATTAACTCACTTAGCATAATAATTTAAAATTTTAGATTAGATGGGACACATGGCACAAAATTAGATTCTAATTGAATTCCAATTTGAAATCTAATTGAATTTTCTCTCAGTTTTGCCTATATATATAAATATATATATATATCAATAGCTAAAACTTAGAGAAAATAAAATTAGATTTTAATTGGATTCTCAATTTCATGCCACGTGTCCTATTTAATTTTTAATTTTGTTCCAAGTGAATTATTGAGTATAAAAATCGAAGAGTATAAATCCAGTTAAATTCTAAATTGGATTCCAATTAGAGTCCAATTTTTCGGCACGTGTCCATCTAAGTTTTTAATTTTTGTGGCAAGTGAATTAAAAAAAAAAGTAAGTTAATATCATGTATAATTTGAATCTCTTCTAAAAAAATATATAATTTGAACCGTATGAATGTAAATATTTTTAATTGTTTCCGTGCATATGCACGGGACTACACACTAGTTAATATATATATATATATAGATAACTCCAAATTTTTGCATTATTTGATTTATTTCATTACCATTATTGAAACATGAATTTGTACCAATTAGTGACATATTTAACAATGTAAAAGAAACTTTGGAAAGCACAATTCTCTCATTACATAGTTTGGCATGAAATCAATCTATCTATAATCTATATTTATCTATATCTATATCTATATATTACTAAAAGTTGAAGCGTGGCATTTATTGCTGCTGAACTCTTGTTACGCTATCTTATTGCCACGTCATTCGCCACATAATTATTATTTATTATTTATTCCTATTTTTTTACAAATATATATATATATAAATAGATTGTTGACTTTACATTTTCATCTTTGTCAGTTTTAACATCTATATATATATTTCTTTTTTATTTCCAATTTTCCTATAATTTTTTTTACATTCACTTATTTTTTAAATATTTACACTTTTTTCAACTTTTCTTCTTCCCTTACTTTTTCATCTCCCCACTACTCTCTACTTTAATATTGCTATTCATCTTTCCCTTCATCTTCCTTTATTTGTCTCTTCTTATCCCTTCCCTCTTACTATAAATTTGTCACTCTTTTCTATTCTTTGCATAGTTTTTTCTCACAAAAAGGTTTTCTCTCTCTCTCTCTCTCTCTCTCTCTCTCTCTCTATCAATGTTTTGGTGCATTTTTATTTTTTATTGCATCTCCGCTTTAGGTTGATAAATTTTTGTGTTTTTAAGAACTCTAATTTAGGTTGATACGATTTAGTTTTGTGTTTTAAGTTCTTATTATTATTATTTTGCTCTTTGATTGTTAAATTTTATCTGATTACATTACAAAAAATTAAAGATAGTAGATAAAAATAAAATAGTATTCCATTACATAGCATAATTTGGATAATTTAGTATTTATTGTTATATCTTTTAATTTTTCTTGTTTTTTTCTTCTCTTCTATTTTACTCAATATTGAAATTCAACCAAATCCTCCTCATCATTAAATTATTTATATTTTCTCTCTCTTTTTGTTTTAAAAAATAAATAAATGTAATATTTTACTTAAATTCAAATAAAAGAAAATTGTGTTCATCAAATTGTACTCATTTTTTTTTTAACATTTACACTTTCTCCAACCTTTCTCATTTTCTTTACCTTTTCATCTCCCCAAACATTCTACCTTGATGTCACTCTTCCTCTTTCCTTTTATCTTCCTTTATTTTGTTTCTTTTTATTATCATCCTTTTAGTATAAATTTGTTATTCACTCTTCCATTCTTTACATAATTTTCTCTCACAAAAAAGTGGTTATTTCCCACTCTTTCTCCCTCAATTTTTTGGTGGATTTTTATTTTTATTTTTCTTGCATCTCTATTTTAGCTTGATAAAGTTTTGTGTTCTTTAGAACTCTATTTTGGTTGATGGGATTTAGTTTTGTGTTTTAAGTTTTTCTTTTTATTTTTTTTATGACTTTGATTGTTAAATATTATCATATTGCATTATAAATAATTAAAAATAGTATATAAGAATGTACTATTATTATATTACATAGAATTATTTGGATAAGTTAGTGTTTATTGTTATGCATTTTCTTTTTATTTTTTTCTCATATCATTTTATTTAACATTTAAATTCAGCCACATCCCCCATATATATCATTAAATTATTTTTATTTCCACTCCTTTTTTATTTTAAAAAATTTAAAATATAATATTTTGCCTTAATTAAATAAATAAAATTGTCCACATTAAGTGGAGTAATGATAGGGAAACACTCATTCTCACACCCAATGCATCAAAGGAAGAATGAAATACAAAACAAATCAAGTTAGAGACACTAAATTAAAAAAAAAAAAAAAAAAAAACTAATAATGCATATTTAATGTCCTAGAATCATCATCAAATTTTGGAAAACGATAGGTTGCCAATGAAGAGAGAGAGAGAGAAAGAGAGAGAGATGGTATAGAAAAAAAACCAATACAAAGTAATAAAGAGTAGATAAAGAAAAAAAAAACCAAACGTCAATTAGTAAGCATTGATTGGAAAACAAAGAGGTTGTAAGGAGAAGTAAAAAAAAAAATAGAGATTATCGTGTGGAGAATATTAAAAATTTTACAATGTAGTAACATAAACCGTTAAATTCACTTAAAAAATTAAATCAACAATCAACAATTAAATACAATCATAGTACTAAATTTAAATTTAAAACTAATCAAACTCTAACTATGGAAACCATATTAATCATAACTAAAAAAGAAATGTTCTCTGATAGTAGTAGAAATTACATAAGAAATAAAGTTAGAAAATTTAAAAATCCATTTTTTGACATTTCATTTAACCTTATTTATATATATATATATATATATAATTTTCATACACTATTACTTTCGAATATCTAATGAACAATGCTACCTCTCATTTATCTTCTTTGTTATGCAAATCATCAATTAGTAAATATATGATAATGGTAAGAAGCGTTACAAATGAGATCACTAAAAAAAATATAAAATTAATTAGCCACTATCATTATGTAATAGTGGTCTATAATTTTACGCATCCAAAAAAGTGGAATATATAGAGTTTTCTTAAAGGTATGTGTAAAGATTCACTATATATATGTGTGTGTGTGTGTGTGTGTGTGTGTGTATAAAGGTAAAAAAAAAATGTATATTTAAGGTTTTTATTAACTTAAAAACTAATGAAAAACCAATGGTTAATAAATAAAATTATAGTATTAATAAAATATTTAATGAGACCATTCTAAAAAAATTATCACGCGCAACACGCGGGTATGCGACTAGTATATCTAAAAGCTGAAGCGTAACATTTATTATTACTCTGCTATTGTTG
The DNA here is from genome assembly GCA_030021035.2 of Notholithocarpus densiflorus. Classification (NCBI taxonomy): domain Eukaryota; kingdom Viridiplantae; phylum Streptophyta; class Magnoliopsida; order Fagales; family Fagaceae; genus Notholithocarpus; species Notholithocarpus densiflorus. The sequence goes on along the minus strand of JARYZH020000032.1, from coordinate 742,533 downwards.
AGACATATCAGCGGCCACATCATCCACCAATTTCTAACATTCTCTCTTATTTTTAACCATTTTTATATATTAATTTTCAAACTTATTGTTTTAGTTTCTCCAACTTTTCTCCTCTCTTTTACCTTTTCATCTCATCACTACTATCTACCTTAATATCATTTTTCTTCTATCCCTTTTTCTTTCTTTATTTTTGGCTTTTCTTTATCCCCTCCTCTCACTATAAATTTACAATTCTCTCTCTCTTTCTATACATACTTTTCCCACACACAAAAGATTATTTCTCTTTCTTAAAATTTTGTTTTTCAGTTTTTGGTGGATTTTTATTTTTATTTTTATTTTTATTTTTCTTGCATTTCTACTTTAGGTTGATGAATTTTTGTATAATTTGGAACTCTACTTTAAAATTGATGAGATTAAGTTGTGTTTTTAAGTTGTTATCTTTTTTTTTTCTTTGGTTTCATAGATGTTATCCTATTGCATTATAAAGATAATGTATGAGAATATAATGTTATTTTATTACATAACATAACATGACTTGGATAATTTGGTGTTTATTACTTTTTTTCTTCTCAAATTATTTTCTATAAATTTCTTATTATTCTCACATTCTCTCTAGAAAAAGAGGTTAATTTCTCTCTCTTAATTTTTTATTCTTTCTTGCAACTCTACTTTATATTGATGAATTATTGTGATTTTTAAAACTCTATTTTGGGTTCATATATATGTTTTGTTGTTGTATTTTTTAGTTCCCCATTACAAGTACTCTCTCTCTCTCTCTCTCTCTCTCTCTCTCTCTCTCTTAGTTTCGGTTTGATTTTTGTTTGAGTTAATACTTTATTATTTTGGGAGTACGAATTTGAGTTTATATCAAAATACAATTTTGGCTACGTTAATTACAGATCGATATTTAGTCCATTTCGGTTTATTTTGATCCACTTCATCTATTCGGTCTGGTTCAGTTTACTTCAGTTCATTTTAGTCTCATTTGGTCTACTTCAATTTAATTAGGTCCATTCAGTCTACTTCGGTCAATTCAATCCTATTCGGTCTAGTTTAGTCCATTTGGTTCACTTTGGTCTAATTTAGTCCATTCGGTCCAATCAATCTACTTCAGTCTATTTGGTCCAATTTGGCCCATTCGGTCCACTACGGTCTATTTAGTCCATTTGGTCAATTTCATATCACTTTGGTCCAATTCGGTGTACCTACTTAAGAATGGGAAAATACAAGTTTGTATTGAGGGTACTATCAATTATTTGAGTAATATTAATTGTAATTATATGATGAATTTTGGTTATCATAATAATCTCCTTAAGAGAATAAGAATTTGAATATAACTTTGAAACTTAAAAATTTTAATTCTGCCAAAAGAAACTAGGAAAATATAATGCATAATAACAATAGTTAGAAAAATATGGACCATTTCAAAAAAATAATAATATCAATAAAAAATGATAAAATTATATATTTGTAAAAATAGAGTGATGGAAATTACTTTTTGAAATTGTTTAATTTTTAGGGAGAACAAATTGTGTACAATAAAATTTTGAAAATAAATTATACATATTCAGTATAAGTTTGTTATGAGTTTTGATTATCACAATAATCTCTTTTAAAAGAATGAAGAATTTGAATAATTTATTTAAATAAAAATTATATATATATTATTTTGCTTTAAAGTATAATTAACCTCATGCAATTCATTTAAAAGTAGTGACTTTAAAACAAATGAGTAATTGTCCTAAAGATCAGATTTGTATATTCATTGCCTTCATGTTTAGAAAGACTTTCACTTAAAATTAGACGGATCGAAGTGGACTGAAATGCTACGTTAATGTGGCTCAACAAAAGTGTAGTAATAATAAATGCTATGCTTAAAATTTTAGATATTACGAGTTTGAGATATATATTTTTTCAATAAATTTAGATTTAGAATAGATGCTCTCAACCCAAACATGTCTTTTCCCTATATGTAAATGCACAAAAATGGACCGAATTGGACTGAATTGGACCAGCGTGGACCGAATGGGAACAAGGTGGACTGAATTGGACCTAAGTGGACCAAATAAGAACGAATGAATAGACGTAATGGACCGAATAGGAACAAATAGGACCGAATAGGACCAAATGGGACCGAATAGGACTTCAGTGGACCGAATCGAACCAATGTTGACTGCATAGGACCAAATGGACTGAATATAAACAATGTGGACTGAATAGAACCAGAATGGACCGAAAAGGACCATAGTGGACCGAATGGCCCAAATAGGACTAAAGTGGACCAAAGTGGAAAAAATGGACTGAATAGGACCAATGTGGACCTAATGGACCAAATATGACCAAAGTGGACCGAATATAATCAAAGTAGACGGAAGAGGACAAAATGGACTGAATAGGACTTAAGAATATTTATCATTTTTATTGCATTTTTAAGGGTCATATTTCCAATTTCTAATGTCTATTTTTTTAAATATTTTAAAACTCAAAACTAAAGAGTTTAGCTCAAATATAATAAAATTTCAAACTTTTCATCCCAAAAATTAAGAAAAAAAAATGAATTATTGAGCTAAACTTGAAAATGCAACCTACAAAAAGAATCAATCCCAATTAGTCTAAAATGGACCAAAGGGGACCGAATTAAATGAGTCTGAAGTGGACCTAATTGGATTAAATAGAAATTGTTTAATTTTTAGAAAGAACAAATTATACATTGTATTACAATTACAAAATAATTATTTATTTCCACGCATTGCATGGGTCTACGACTAGTATATTATAAAAATTGGATCTCATAACTAGTGGATGCACAAAGTGATGACACCTATTCCTTTGCCAATACACATATCAATGACAAGTATAATCTTTAAGAGTGATGCAAGCATTCAATGCCATATGGCAAATAATGATTTTTACACATCATAAATATTTAACACCTTATAATGAGTCTCATTTACTATATGGCAAACATTCACCTTCCCCAACCTTTGACCTTCCTAATTCCCTCTTTATTAGTGAGTATGTTTCTTTTTCTTCTTCCCCTCCATATTTTTAGATGTAAATATGTTATTTCTTTGTCCCTCTTATTTATTAAAAAAAACGCTTATGAAATTCGATAAGAAATTTTTTTCACCATTGCATTTTTTTTTTTTTTTTTGGTTCTACACTATTAGAGGTACCTCTCTCTCTCTCCCAAACATATTTTTCTATTAATTCCTAACTTTTATTTTTTAATTTGTTTTAATACCTTTTTTTTTATAGATTGCTCTTTGTGTATGGAATTCAAGATTGAATGATACTTGAAGAGAAGTATTGATTTACATATTTTTATTGTTTAAAATTTGTTGTTATTATTTTGATGTTAATGCAAATATTTTTTTCTTTTGGTGTTTTGATTAGTGGGTGATTTTTGTTTGTTTGTTTGGAGAATCAATTAGTGGGTGATATTTAGTTTTGTTATTTCGTATAACTTTTGTCCAATTGCAATCCAAATGTCTATTCATATTTGCATGATTTTGGAATTTACTGTGAATATAAAAGTTTCTAATAGTTCTGTCCAATATTTGGGTTAGAATTTTTAAGTTCATTCTTAAATTATATACAAACTTTTTCATTCATGTTTCCAATAACAAGTTTTATTTCGTTTTATGCAAGTGCAATCTCCTAAAAAATAGTCACATATTTTTTTTTACATATTCTTATTGAAACTCATAACTAACATAAACGATAAAATAATAATAATAATAATAATAATAATAATAATAATAATGCCATACATTTTCTTTTATAAAAATGTTTCATTTTTCTCATAATTATTATCTCATTATCAAAGAAATTGTGATTTTCTTTTCTTCACGTTAAGATTGATAGAAATATTGTAATACTAAAATTTTATAAATCGTAATATTATATAAAATAATATACATTATAGTTAAAAAAAAGTTTTTAATAACGCAAAAGTATAGTCTCAAATTTTATATAATACCTTTACGAGTGCTATATAAATAATTTTAATATATTGAAATATTTTTGTGAACCTTGTATGTAATATTTTTCACTAAAGTAATATAAATAAAATTTGGGCTTAGAAGCTGTAGTTGTGTCAAATGGCTTCACTAAATTGAAATAGTTTTTTCTAAGTTGTGGTTGGCCAGGTGGCTTCACCAAATTACAGCAATATTTTGGATAAAAATAATTTTTTAGATAGAGACAACAACTTATTTATTCTTATTAATTTCTTTAGATAAATAATAATAATTGTTTTAACAAAACATGCAACATGCAACATGCTTCTAAGTTTCAATTGATAGAAACAATAACTTATCTGTTCTTATCAATTTTCTCAAATAAAGTAATAATAAGTGTTTTAACAAAATATGCTGAAAGCTCGGATTCGTGCTAAAACCCGAGAGCTTGTTTAGACCCCAAATTTTAAATTACGACTAGATTGCTTTTACTCTAACTTAGACTAAGTGCGGAATAAGAGTAAATGTGCGCAATAAACCGATAACTACTCTAGTGCATAAACATTAATAACAAACAATAAATGTAAAGTACAAGAATAAGGGAAGAGAGATGTAAATACAAGATAATACCAAGACGTGTTATCGAAGGAGAAACCGAAAAACTTGGCGAAAAATCTCTCCGCGACCCTCCAAGTCGAAATCAATCCATTAGAGAATAAAGTTGGAGTACACGTATAACAAAAGACACTCCAAGCCTAGTTTACCCAATTTACTTGAGCCCTCCAAGCTCCTGCTACCAATGGACTTCTTGGAGTCATGTTTTCTTTAGCTTTCCGGATCTCGCAATATGCCTGATTGCATCCACCAAGCCTTACCGGCTTCTTTTGGCAAATCCCCAAAACTTTCCAAGTACCAAAACACTCTCTACACTCTGAATAGGTGTGGGTTGTGTTTGGGTACAAATCTCCTCTCAAGATATGACAATGGGAGAGGGAAGGAGAAGAGTCTACAATGATTTCTCACTAAGGATGAGTAGCTCTCTCTCTAAAAAATGTATTTGTTGTGTTGTAGAAAACCTATCTAGGGTTTTTCTCTCTGAATAGCCTCTTTTACTTTTGTGGGTAATAAGGGTATATATAGTATGGGTGAAGGGTAAGAAAGTCACACTTAAAAATCCTCTAAGCAGTATGTTTCGCGGGTACCTCGCGGGTTGGCCTTTCTCTCGAGACAATTGCGAAATTGACAACTTGGCATGACTTTTCAGCTTCCAGTCATGTGCTTCTCACGTGCTCTTTTCGCGGGAACCCTTCTCGCGAACTTCTTGTGAGCTAATCGCGAAACTGCACTGATTCTTCATTTCATGCTTGATTCTTCACCAACTTAATACTAAACCTAATACAATAAAATCCCACAAAATATAAGGAACAACATTGATGCAATTACAACACTTTTTGTCATGGAATAAAGCCAACATAAAACATAGTTGTAAATCACAACTTTACACATGCAACATGCATTTTAGATAATATACAATAAGTTAAACAGAGACAACAACTTATTTGTTTTTATCAATTTCTTTAAAGTAACAATAAGTGTTTTAACAAAACATGCAACATGCATTTTAGATAAAATAACAATAAGTTTTTTAACAAAACATGCAACATGCATCTAAGTTTCAATTGATAGAGACAACAACTTATTTGTTCTTATCAATTTGTTAAAATTATGTAACAATAAATGTTTTAACAAAACATGCAACATGCATCTAAGTTTCAATTGATAAGTTTCAATTGATAGAAACAACAACTTATTTGTTCTTATCAATTTCTTTAGATAAAGTAACAATAAATGTTTTAACAAAACATGCATGCAACATGCATCTAAGTCTCAAAATTTTAAATCCTACTCCAACTAAAAATATATTATTAAAATTTCAAAACATATATATATTTTTTCCAATGGTCCTTCCATAGAATCTCTCTTGCCCCCCACTTTTTTTTTTTTTTTTTTTTTTTTTTTCGAGTTGCAATTTACGTATATGTATTTGTATTGGAAGAATATACATGTTGTATAGATTCATAGGAGTTGATGAATTTATATGATACTCTCTCTCTAGAACAATTTTTTTCCTAATAAACAACTACTCTCATTAATTATTAAATTAATTTTTTATTAATTGTTAGGATATATTTCCTCAAATTAAGGGATAAAATTTACAACAGTTTAATTTACGTAAAACTTTATCATTTAAATTTTAACAAAGTTAAATTCTATTCAAATTAAAAGTCTATTATAATTTTTTTTTATCTTCATTCCCTAGAATAAAAAAAAAAAAAAAAATTTAAATTGAAATCTGGAATCCCACACAATACTCCACGCTTTTTTCCCCTTAAGTTGCATCTAACGTTTTATTAATTATTTTTTTAAAATTTTTTTATTAATTGTTAGGATATATTTCCTCGAATCAAGGAATAAGATTTAATTATAATTTAATTTAGCTAAAACTTTATTATCCAATTTTTAGAAATTTAAATCCTACTCCAATTCTATTTCCTTCGCCTCGTCATAATGCTACAACTTTGTAGAAAACTTATTCGTGACATGCCACACACACCAGCGATGTGTTGTTGTTGGAAATACCACTTGGATTGCTGCTCAGAGGGCTTGGCACTGATCTGTTATGATAGCTTTCGGGTGAATTCCAGACATGCTAGTAAGCCACTGCTAGAACAGCCACACAAAAGACATTGTATCTTCGCCAGATAGCAGCCCACACCCCAGCAAGCTCGATTGCGCATGATGATTTACGCCAATAAAAGGGGCAAATGGCATCTGATATCTGTTAGTTAAGTATGTGGTGCCAAATGTGACGACCTGCTTCTGGCATCTGCCCAGAACACATTGCACAATCGCTAGTTGTTGTCCACATCCATAACATGAAAGGGGGCTTTTGGTTCGCCTTGATGTTACATTACGCCATAATATTATGTTATTGTAATCTTACATTAATGTAATCTCAATATAAGAATACAACATTACATTGTTCAGGAAGGTGATGAGATTAAAATGTGTGATATATTTTGTAATTTTAAATTATGGTAATGTTGAAAAAATAAAATAAACCAAAAACCTTAATGTCACATCATCGTAATGTGCATTACATCAATGTCACATTACATTGAACCAAATGTCCCACATCATTATAATATTCATCACATTAAAGTCACATCACAACGAACCAAACGCCCTTAATTAAAGTCTTGGCATCACCATCCGCGTGATTCATGTCGCTCTGTTGCACTTGAATAACATTCCTACAATCTCTGCCAGTGTATGTAACATTATTGTACCCTCCACCGTTAACTATTACTGACTTAATGTTCTGACTAACTAGAACACCAACCTAATCATTCAGCAGTAACTTCCTCCTCGTATTAATGTCCTTGTACTTATGTGCGAGAAAATATTTTGACTTAGTCGAGCTCAAAGCATGATTGTGATCAAGCACAACTTTCCCCAATTTCCATTTTTTAGATTGCACATTTAACGCAGCAGTGATTTGGGCCTTGTAGCCGCATTTCGTTGTCCTGTGCGGGGTAACACCATCATCCTCACATTGGTAAATCCCCCAATGTCTATTCTAGTAATGATGGATACCCTCAAGAACTCTTCAACATAACAAACCGTCATATATTACGAGGGAGACACAACAAACTATAATACCGAGAATGACCAACATTAACCATAAGATGTCCAACATCATCTCACACAAATAAAAATGACCACTTTCCATAACAGGATTACCTGTGCTATATGCAACACGCTGACTGCGCAACTCATTAAATGCGGTGGCATCCAAATTTCTTGTGAACTAAGAATTTTCCCTCAATCAAAGCTAACTGATCCCTAAGCATTAGCATCCGGTTTATACAAAATATTTCATTTTATCATCTCAAAAACTAATTTATCTATTATACTATGGCATTTTATAACACACCTAACATCTTAACTTTTATATTTCTATACAATACATTAAAATAATATATCTACACAATAAAATTTTTAAGAATACTACACGCGTTCCACACATGTGATGAGGCTCTTTTTTATTTTGAGTTTAATGTAATTTTTTAATTTGAATGTATCTACTATTAGTGAGGTTATATAGGAAGAAATTTTTAAGAAACTAAAATTTAAGATTTGAAATTGAGTAAATTGCTGGGTTTAATGTGTGCTGGCATTTAGGAAAAAATGTATCAAACATGCGTGAAATTTAAATAGAGAGTGTGCTAATTTTTAGGAAAAAAGTTTCTCAGGAAGTTTTTTTGTTTTTGAATTTTGTTGAATCACAATTTTAACCCCTTTTTTTTTTTTTTAAGAATAATGATTATCTAATTAAATTAGGGGTATTTTTGACAGTTTTTGAAACCATAACTAACTTTCTGAATCCTCTTAATATATAGAGATAATCCAAAATAGTAAAAAACAGTATTTTAATTTTGTGGTGAGTCTGGGAGAGAGAGAAAGAGGAGATGCTTTAAGAATGGTACTGTAGCCAAGATGGTCAATACCGTACCGTAACGGCCAGTATTTACAGTTCTGGTATGTGCATTGGTACAGAAATGCAGCTATTTCACAATTTTTGTTTCATAACTTTTTGTCACAACTCTGATGTTATCAAATGTAAATAATTGTCTATCATTTTCACATAAATGCCCCACTTTTTATCTATCACTCACAAACAACCACATTTGTGGCACAAACAAATAAAACATTAATCAATGCGATCTATAGTCTGAAAGTAAATATGGCATATTGTTGGGAATTTTAGACCCCGGTTGATAGAATTAACAAGTTTTAAACTCAAGTTGTTAATTAGATTTATTATGAATAAACCTTGTTAAAACAAACAAACATCAATATCATGTCAAAATCATGCAGCGGAAAAATAAATAAGACAAGATATGATGACCTAGGAAAACCTTAATAAGTTTTAAACCCAAGTTGTTAATTAGATTTATTATGAATAAACCTTGTTAAAACAAACAAATATCAATATCATGTCAAAATCATGCAGCAGAAAAATAAATAAGACAAGATATAATGACCCAGGAAAACCAATGAAACAAACTAGTTTCACAGTAAAAAACCTGGGGGGAAACCTTCCCAAAAAGCAATCCACTATAGAAAAGAGAAGTTTCAGATCTAGTATAAAACCTTTGTCCCTAGACTCTACAATCCCCGTAGATGAACTCACAACAGAAACCTTCTACCGTTTCAGAATCTCTGAACTCTTCAATATATGAACGCCACCCTTTGATGCACGAATCCCAGTACGTGACTAACCAATTGCACGGATCCCAGTACGTGACTTCAATCACCAACTAGAAGAAGATGTTGGCTGCAAAGTTCTTCACTTCATCCACACGATGAAGATCAAGAAGCACTTGGTTACAAAACCCTAAGACGCAAAGACGCAGTAGCTTCTTTCAGAGAGAATAAGGCATCGGTCACCTTTTGCATATGTTCTCCTTGTATTCTCTTATGTGACAGCCTCTAAAATAAGCCTTATATAGGTCTAGGGTTGTGAGAAAAGAAACCCTACACATACATGTCAGCATAGGCCGAAAATCATATCTGAAAAATTTGAATTCCCGTAACCTCGATCAATCGAGAGGTGTCGAGGAGGTGTCGAGCTTTAAACTTCAACAGATACAGCTATCGAGAAGCTATCGAGGAGACAGGAGCTTTCTTGATCGATCCACTAGCTATCGAGAGGTGTCGAGATTGCGATATCTCTCAACTGAAGAGCTCGATAGATAGCCTAGCTGTCGAGAGGTGTCGAGCAGCTGTCGAGCTATCTGTTCGTAGGTGTCGAGCTATCTGTCCAGCTTTAATGACAGCTTTTCTTCACTTGTTTTTTCGTCCAATTTTCATGACTTTAATACTAGACTTGAACAATATGTTTCTTGAAGTATTAAACACATCCTAGATCTATCCAATTACAAGTAAAATGCATTTTGTCAAAGGATTAACCAATTACATAAAAGAATGACATATGTTCTTAACAAGTGAAACACATATGTCCTAACACATGTTATGAAATTGGATTACACATGATCATTTGAAGAAGCAACTGTCTTTTGGCATGAATTCTGATGCAATGGACGCTGCTACCAAACCTTGAAATATTTAGACCTTCACAAGTCAAAATAAAAAAGGGATAATTGCATTGATTTGTTCAGATGAGCTACGCAGCTCCATGGGGTATGGATTAAGACTAATAAATGGAAAACTGTAGTTGTTCAGGGAAAGTTGGTAACTTTCATAGATGACAAACCATGATGTATCTGCATGTATCAGCATAGAACTTCTTAGGAAACACACAATCATGTAGTCAGGGACAGAGCCAAAACTTAGAGTTAAAAGGGCCAGATTTGCTATTGGTGGTATGCAGTAACTTTGGCCTCCGACTTTATTGCTACTTAGTCGCTTAGCTGCTAGTTGTTTAAAATTTTTTAAAGTGTCAGATTGTTTGTTTTAGGTAAAATTGGTTGCCTAGGCTTAATTTTTTTTTTTTTTAGTTTTACTATTGGTAATTTTTGTTGCTTGTATATTTCTTTTTTGGATTTTAGACTTATAAACTTTTTAATGGTCTTTAAAATGAGGAAAATGTTTGAACTACAAACTTTTTTACAAATTGCTGATAATGTAAGTGATGGACCCAAATGCGAACCAAAAAGAATTTGCTACCTTAACAGTTTGTAAAAATGTTATAGAAAAATTTATGACTATAACAACACTCTTAAAATAATCAATGATATTTTTTTGGGACAAAAGTGTAATTTATAAAACAAAATTACTAAAATTTGTACCCATATATATAATAATATTTTTTTTAAAAATATTTTGGGGGCAATCCAACCATGGCTCCGTCCATGCATGTACTTACTGCTCATTAAAATAACTAGTTGCAGGAAAATTTGATATAATTACTTTTTATTGGAATATTATTGAATTAATATAATATAGAATGTATAATTTTAGAAAGTCAATATGTGTTATTTGAAATTGTGTTTTAAATTACAACATATGAAAAAATCCCACAATATATTGCCCTTTAAATTCATAAATTACATGATTACTTGCATTATATGATAAAATAAGACCAACCCATCCGGCATGGCATTCTAAAGTCATCTAAATATAATCATATAAAACCACTATTATGTTGATCTTGTCTCATAAACCAAAAGTACCATCGATACAGCTAATAAGATCTTTAAAAGGTAAAATATGACAGAGAATTCTAGTAGACTGCCCTCAACATTGAGATCAAGATATTTTTTTTTCTAGAGACTGTTCATGTTCAACCAAGAGGAATTAATCAAGGAATATTTAATCACTGTCAATGATGTGAGTTTTCTCTTTGATTTTCCTGGTTTCTCACTTTTTAGAATGAAGATAACATTGGCATATACAAACTACAACGATTGTAGAGTAGTTATGCAAAACTGTTTAATACATTATTGTTCAAAACTTTGTACAAATAAATTCAACCTCTTCTTCCATGTGTTGTATATAGTTATGGAATCTCAAATTTTATCCTCCACTTAAGCTTGCATTACAAATACCAATGACTTAATCATAAAAATCAACACTATTGAGAAGCTTATGTGGTGCAATGCTTTAGCTGGTGCTAAATGTTGTAATAGAAGTTATGCAATTTCAAAACCTTGCAAAGAGACTAAAATGGGAAAATGAAAAAAAAAATATTAATTCAAAAATGTTAAATGAAATAAGCATTGCATATATGAAATATTTAAGTAAATAATGGGATACCACAAAGGATGTCATTATTGGTAGGTTGTCACTTGAAGTCTTGAACCCCCAAAAATTAATCCAAGGGGCTAGATATAAGTGTTAGGACACATGTGAATCATTGTTAGGAACATACGTCAATATAGAATTGGCTAATCCTTTAACAAAACGCACTTTACTTGTAATTGGGTAGATCTATGATGTTTTTAATGCTTCAAGGAATAAGGTTTCAAGTTCAAGTGTTAAAGCCATGCAAGTCTGTAGAAACAAGTGAAGAAGTACTGGATTTTAAAGCTCGACAGCTAGTATCTATCAAGGTTTAAAAGGCTGTTTAAGCTCGATGCTCGATAACTGCTCGATAGATAGGTTATCTGTCGAGGTTTATGAAAATCAATTTTTCAGATCTGATTTCACTCCAATCCATGAATAAATGTTTGGGCTTTCTTTTCTCACAACCCTAAACATATATAAGGATTGTTTTAAGGGCCGTCACAGCTGATGCAACTCAATGCAAAAGTTTTTCACAAGCATATTGTGAACCGGAGACATATGCCCTAGTTCATCTTTCTATTCAAGAAGCTGTTGTGTTTGTATACCGTAGGGTTTTGTAACCAAGGAGCTTCATGATCTTCATCGTGTTGATGAACTGAAGAACTTTGCAGCCAACATCTTTCTTAAGTTGGTGAGTAAGCCGCGTACTGGGATTCACGCATCGAATTGGTTAGTCACGTACTGGGAGCCGTGCATTGAAAATGAGAGATTGTCACTACAGAATAAGTCCAATTGGGTATTGGGATAAGGGTTTAACTGTAGGTTGGTATAAGGTACTGGAATTCCTTTACTTATAATCGTTTGTTGTGATAATAGTATATTCTCGGGAGTGGTGACCTTAAAATCACCCAGTGGGGTTTTTTCCGTGTAGGTTTTCCCCATTCGTAAACAAATCACCGTGTCTATTTATTTTCCACTGCATTTTAACTTAGTTGGTGATTTGTTTGTGCTACCACGCTTATTGCATGCTAATTGAATTAATTAATTAACTTGGCTAATTAATTGGTTAATTAATCACAAGGGGTCAATACATTCTTGGCCTATCAATAAGGATAATTGGAATAATAATAAGTGCCAACCAAAATTCGTAAGCTTCAATAACTGATTGAGCTAGATTGTTTCCAACAACAAAACATTTATAAATTAGTTTAAAAGGAACATTGGTTGCTTCAAATCAGATTTTTTGGTTCTTTTGATGTTGGCAATTGTCCCCTGTGTTTTTTTTGCTTTTTCCTTCAATAAAATCTTGCAATTCATCAACAAAAAAAATTACTTTTATAGTTTGGTCTTTTTTTTTTTTTGGTCTTTTTTTTTTTTAAATTAGAAACTTTTATAGTTTTTTTAGCTTTTCAAGTCATGTCTATAAAATTATACAAAAAGTGTAAAATATAGTTTTACAACTATCGAACGTTGCAAACCCACATACCCACATTGAACATCTTATTTCTACTACTAACAAAGCAGGCCTTTTTCCCCTTCAATCTTATTCTTACAATTACTAGCTATTGTGTATTTAAAACAAAATGAGACTTCCAATTAAAAAAGTATTGAAAGTAAGCCAAACCCTACAAAAAGAGAGTGCATATGCAAATGTGACCAATAGAAACAAAAGCAATAGAAACAAAAATATTAAAATCAAAACCATCACCATAAGGAGCTGTAATTCATACAATATGTGGATGGCATTTATGGACATAAACTTAAGAAACTTCTCCCAACCATTACATGCCACGAAAACATTTGAAGCTCAAAAGAGAATAGGGTGCCCAAGTTTAGAAATAGTGTTCAAAAGCATTCTCCCTATTGATTACTTGCTACCACACGTCTAAGAGAAATTTCATCAAGTATATGTCATACAACAATAACAAAAAAAAAAAAAAATTATCGGCATTCCACATGAGATAAAAAAACGAATGGGTGACAATTAAAACGTTTTTATTGTTCAAAAGGAGAAAAATAATTGACAAAAAATCAGGTCTAAAGATTGATCTCTTTTTCAATATGTCTCTTTTGCTTTTGCACTATCTAGTTCTCTAGTTTTCTCAATTGATTAAATTAGATGGAGAAAGGAGGAACCGAGAGCATGAGACAGAAATTAGGAGAGACAAAATTGGTTACCTGGTTGATTGAAGAAGAGCAAAAAAGATCGTAGCATTACCAAGTCCGATGGTGTTTCGGTAGCTTCTGCAGAAGTGGAGAGGGGGCAATTGCAATATATAAAGAAAATAAATCAATAAGGAGAGAATAGGAGTTGAGATCAAAGAATTGAAGTAGTGCTGAATTGAGGTTAAAATGGATTTAATAAGGTGGTGGAAAAGTGGGGTGATGTTATCCCTTTGTTTGATGGAAAGAGAGACCAAGGAGGACGGTTAATTGAGAATTGGAATAGTTAGCCGGTTGGGTTTAATGGAGTAAATGGGGAAGATGAGTGGGTTGCACTCAGTCATTATGGAAAGGATTCTACACAATCTATCCCAAAAAAAAAATTGAGGAAGTTGAAAAATAGGAAAACATTCAATGGATTGTTGGGGTTGTTTTTTTATAAAGAAGCTTTGAGTAATAGGAGGAGAGCATAATTTAATGCAAAAAAATCATGAGATTATGTAAAGTCATGAGAATATGTTGCAAAGCAAAAGAATTAAGACTATTTAGAATGTGTAAAGTCATGAGAATATGTAAAGTCATCATATATTTTGCATTCTTTTAAAAAAGGTAATAAAATTAACAAAAAAGGAAAAATAAAAAAATAAAAAGATGACATGGATGATGAGTGGCACAACTGGAGCATAGCAACAATAAATGCTACGCTTCAGCTTTTAGTAATATAAAGATTAATGATATTTTTAAGAGGACAAAAGTGTAATTTTACAAAATAAAATTACTAAAATTAGTACCCATATATATAATAATATTTAAAAATATATATATTTGGGGGGCCATTGCCCCAAAGTCCAACCATGGCTCTGTCCATGCATGTAGTTACTGCTCATTAAAATAATCAATTATATTTTTAAGAGGACAAAAGTGTAATTTTATAAAACAAAATTACTAAAATTAGTACTCATATATATAATAATATTTTTTAAAAAAAATATTTGGGGGGCAAGTCCAAACATGGCTCCGTCCATGCATGTAGTTACTGCTCATTAAAAGAAGCTCAAGGTTGAAGGAGTCAATGAATTGAAACTGCAAAAGAACCAGGGCCCCATTCACATTCATGTCATAATAAAACCCTTTCCATTAAGTTATTGAATTGTTCCTTTACAGCCATCTACTTCAAGATTAGTTCAGAAGACTCTATTTTAAATTATTGTTTTATTCATCTGACACTGTCAAAAATAGACATATATTCTAGACCATGAAAAAGCTTTAGAAAATAACTAAGACTTTCCATTTTGCTATCTCTATCAAAGCTAATTGATCCTTTGACAGTTTCAAAGAGGGACACGATTTGCTAATACAAAATTTAAAAGATAATTTGACCACAGCCCGCCATCTTCAGTGGACTTTGTTGCTGCTTGTGTCACTACCTATGTCTCAGCATCAGCAAAACTAAGAAATCATTGGGGTTTTTACATAGAAAGAGAGTTATATATAGAACCACGATCTTCATTCTTCAACCAAAAAACCAACCAAAAACTCATCTTTTACAATCTTGTACTCTCTAAAAAACAGGAGTCTCTAGCAGCCATGATGAAATCATCAAACTCACCCCTCTACCTGCTATCTTGCCTTCTAATGTTACTGCTTCTCCCAGTGCCTTCCCTATCGGCTGACCCCGATTCGTTACAGGACTTTTGTGTTGCAGATTTGAATGCATCCATATCAATCAATGGATTTCCTTGCATACCTGCCTCAAAAGTTAGTGCAAGTGATTTTTTCTTTGATCTGAGCAAAGAGGGTATCACTAACACATCAAACTTAAACCTCAGTGTCACTCCTGCAAATGTCCTTTCATTTCCTGCTCTCAACACTCTTGGGATTGCAATGAACCGTGTAGACTATGGCCCTGGAGGACTTAATCCACCACACTCTCACCCTCGTGCAACTGAGATGGGTTTGGTCATTAAAGGGAGGATACTTGTGGGGTTTGTGACAACTTCCAATGTGTATTACTCTAAGGTTTTGACTCCTGGAGAGATCTTTGTCATTCCTAGGGGACTTGTACACTTCCAAAAGAATGTTGGAAAAGGGAAAGGTACTGTCTTCACTTCTTTCAATAGTCACATGCCAGGGGTTGTGATTCTCTCAACAACTCTCTTTGGTTCACAACCCCCAATGCCTAATGAAGTGTTAACTCAGGCGTTCCAAGTAGACGATGCTATTGTCAATAGCATAAAATCTAAATTTGGTTCTTAAGCCACGGCCTTCCTGATAAGGTCCCTTTGATTTGTAGATTGTGTAATAATACTTTTGAGATTGCCTGCCTCCCTTTGTTGGGCTGTGTTATTCAGGTTATCAGTGTATATGTTGTTTTGATTATTGATTGATTCTTCAAAATTTGTTGTTTTTATTGATTGATTTTATGATACCTATGTTGTTATCTTTATAGATGAATTTTATGATAAATGTTTTCACCTGTGAGTTGAAGTATTGAGTTCTAAATAACACAACTGAATCTCCCTCACTGTAAAAAAAATACCTTGAAGAATATACCTCTACTCTGAATTCTGATACAATAATCTAAAAGTGTCCTGTATCAAACCCCACATACAATGACAGCAAATTTCCAATTGGTTTCATTTTAAGTAATTATTTAAATTGGCTTTAATGGCTTATCTCAAAAAAATAAAAAATAAATCGTCTCCTATGGCATTTGTCTATTGCTCATTCTGTACTTCAACATTAGTTCTATTTTAATGACTCCAAAATTTTGCATAATTTGAATTTATTTCATTACCATTATTAAAACATGAATTTGTACCAATTAGTAACATATTTAACAACTAAAAAGAAACTTTGGAAAGCAAAATTCTCTCATTACACAGTTTGGCATGAAATTGTATCAATTAGTAACATATTGTAACAATGAATCAGAATTTGTAACTAAGTTCCAGAAAGCAGAATCCTTTGCTTACACGGCTTAAGAACTAATTCAACCTAGGAGATTCTGTCCGCGTAATAATACAATTAACTAAAGTGTATTAATTAAGATGATATATAAAAATATTAATGCATTTTCTACATATGATTTCGTATTAAAATTTTAAGACATTAAAAGAGACTAGGAAACACACTTCAGCATCAAACATGGAGAAACCTACAGCACAGCTGCCCTTTGATTATAAATGATTAAGTACTAATTCTTCTCTAATCTTCTTACGTGAGCGAGATTATGTTGCTCTTTCAAAACTACCACCAACCTGCATATGCAGCCATTTAGGTTGTGAGCTTTGAGCATATTCCCTCATTGCTTGTGATCCAAACATCATTCCAGAAGCATCAAATGACAGTGCACCAAGCTGAAACACCACATCAATTAGTTAGAAAAGTCCTACAGCATATAATTCCAACATTCTTCTTTTTGGATCTGTGATACAATTAAAAAAGTGCTATTCTCTTCACAAGAGGATAACTTATTATTCAAAGCAGATTCCTATGAGCCTATCCACAGAAAAACTAGTGAGCAAAAAAAAAGGGACAAGCATGATTTGGCCCTTGGGAATAAAATACAAGCCGACATGACAAATTGAACCTAAAGATATAGATATGATAGATGTCCATGTACAAAGGGTATTTGATTTAAACTACTGAAAGGGATTAATAAATTTGGGGTGGAAGAGTGCACCGATGTCCAAGGGTGGCACCAAATGGTGAGAGGAGTTGGCATAATCATGCACACAGAAGCTCACATACATTTTGGAAGCTCTTGAAAGAACAAGTAAAGCAGAAAAAAAAGAATAATGTGAAGGGGAAAAAATATATTAAATAGGCCAAACAAACTATATTGGTCCTGAACCATGTGAGAACGTTCAATTTCATCGTTAAACTACTGATTGTGTCAATTTAGTTGCTAAAGTTCTAACGAAGTTCAATGTTACGTTTTTCCCACTTCTTGTCAACACTAACTCCAGGAAGTTGTACTAATGTTTCCCCCTTCACTCAATTTGAAAAGAATTTCAAAGAAATCATTCAATTTCTATAAGGGAAGTGGGAGCAAGTGCAACATGCAACCATTTTCAAAATGTTGGAACTAAATTGAAACAATTAAAAGTTGATGGACAAAATTGAACTCTTAATATATCTAGGGACAAAAATAGTAGCTTGCCAAAAAGGGGGGGGGGGGGGGGGATGGCTTTATTGTAGATGTGAACAAATGTGTGTGTGCGGTTCTTGTAGTCAACCCAGTTATTTAGAAATAGCCACACTTGAGATCCAATCAACATATCAGAAATTCAGTTATTCATTTTTTCTGTAACAAAGTTTGAAGTAGTTAAGGTGCTTTCCAATGGTCCATGAATTCATAGCTTGAACACAACAGTTTCAATTGCCACAATATGTTATTCAGAGAGCCCAACTAAGGCCATGACTTACAAAGCCAAAAAAACAATTCTAAAGGCATTAACAGACCAATGGAATATATAAGGACATAGGATATGGGAGTGGTGGCATAAATCTAAAAATTTAATAACACAGTGAAGGGCATCTTCAAGCTGCGCCATAAAAAACTTTAATTGGAAAGTCAATTTATCACTTTTTATAAAAAATTTGTGAAATGTATTAGGAACACCTATTGAAGTTGCAAAGAAACACTGACTGGCATAAGAAAGTAAAACAGACATATGACTATTTAGCAGGCAGATTAAGGTGTGAGTGTAAATTATGATTCAACAAAATTAATAGGTTACTATAGTTTCTCTCATTCTTAAAATCATTTCTTCAACTTTTGGCAGAACGATAACTTTATCTTAGAATTATAGAAGCATTACAAGAGATTTTCTGTTATTGAGTTATATATTGACTAGAGCAGAGACAAATGAGATTCTTTTCACCCAATGCTTTCAAGAATTCACCTGCATAATTCATCACCATTATTGCAACATGCACTTTACCATCTAAGCATCAGCATCTGAAATCCCAATTCTACTCTATTTTTCCATTCTAAAAAGCTCCTTTTTCATTATACCATACCATTTTACAATACCTCCAGCATCTCAACTTTTATTTTCCTATTCTACTGGTTAAAATAATATTCCTACACAATAAAATATTTTTTTTTTGTTTTTTGTTTTTTTCCCAATTTTCCCCTCCACCTTCCCTCAACCTCTATCACCAGGCCTCCACTGCCCAGTCACCACCACTGCGCCTCCACCATGCCCACCACGCCACCACTGCCCACCAAAATCCCACCGGAGCAAAAACCCATAATAAAAAAAAAAAAAAAAAAAAACCAGAACCTAGAACCCAGAAAACGCAGAACCAGAACCCAGAACGGCAACACAAGCCACCGATCTGTTCTTCAACCTCAAATCTTAAATGTGCAAAACCAAAATGGCAACACAAGCCATCGATCCCACTCCAAATCAAATACTCGATCTTCTCGAACCCCACGAACTCAAACCCAATCTCCTCAAACCCAAGGTACGATCCCACCACCTGAACCACGATTTGCCACGATCAGACCACGATCTCCACAATTAGACCACGAGCTACCACGATCTCCACGATCAGACCACGCCGGGTGAGACAGTGGAGACAGTGGCCAACGGCGGCCTGGGCTTGGGTGTCGCTAGGTGAGACGCGGCCTAGGCTTGGCGTTGCTGGGCGATGGTGGCCAACAGTGGCCTGAGGGAGAGCAAAGGGAGAGGGAGAAGTCTGAGAGAGAGAGACGTGGGAGACAGAGTTTGAGAGAGTGGGAGAGTCAGGGAGACAGATGAGAGAGAAAGAGAATAAAATAATAGTTTTTGTATTAGAATTGTGCTAGAATTGCACTGTAGCACAATTCTAAAATTAAAATTTTTTGCAATAGTTGCATTATACAAGTCCGGATGCAGAGGTTATTTTGTGCTTATATGTTAAATTGAACCAAGATATGGCATATATCATTCCCAATGCTGATGCTCTAAGAGCATTTGCAGCAGTGGAGCTAAATAGCTATAATACTATTTTAGCTCCACTAAAATACCAAAATCAGCCTTGCAGCAATGGAGGTATTCTTAAAATTTTTAACTGATTTGCTACAGTGCACATCTATCTATAGATGTGCACTGTAGCAAACATCTAAAAATAATAATAATTTTTTATTTTCCTTTCACACTACTTTTTTTATTTTTTATTCTTTCTTGGTTTATTCTCCTCTCTCCGCGTCTCTCTCCTCAGTCCTCTGCCTCTCCATCTCTTCTTTCTTCCTCCAAACCCAGAGGGTTCTTTCTTCCTCCAGACCCACAGGCTTCTTTCTTCCTCACAGATCCATCGCCGATCTGCACAAGCCCAGCCTCCACGACCCATCGCCGCTAACCCACACTCGACCTCCGACCCACACTCGGCCGCCGACCTGACCCATTTCGGCCTCTCTTCTCTATTTTCGGCGTTTCGGCTTTGTGTTTCGGGCTCGTGGTTGTGCTCCGGCCTCGTGGATAGGAGTGGGTTTCGGCGTATCGGCGTGGTGGGTTTCGGCGTACCGGCGTGGTGGGTTTTTTGGTTCGGCATACCGGCGTGGTGGGTTTTTTGGTGTTTGATTTTTTTTTTTTATGGGTTTGGTTGTGACCGTGGATTGTGATTGAAATGACGGTTTGTTGGCTGGGTTAGTGGTGGTTTGGTAGCTGTGTTGTGGGCTGTGTTGGTGGTGGTTTGATTTATTTTTTTCTTACCGTGGGTTGTGGTTGGTCGTGGGCTGTGTTGGTGGTTGTGGCTGTATTGGTGGTTGTTGGCTGTGTTTGGGTTGGGTTTTTTTTTTTTTTTCCTGCTGTGGACTGTTGGCCGGTGGTGGTGGTGGTGGTGGTGGTTGTGGGTGTGGCTGATGGTAGAGGTGGTTGTGGATGGTGTTGTGGATGTTTTTTTGGTAGTGGGATATATTATTTTATTGTAGTGGGTATATTATTTTATTGTGATGTGTATATTATTTTATTGTATTGAAAGCTAAAATAGATCCACTGCTGCAGCATGTGTGTAGGTAAAATAGATAAAGTGACTTTTTGTGTAATTAAATAGCTAAAATTTTGCCTTCACTGCTGTGAATGCTCTAACAAGAAGCATTAACATTTGCTTTCCACCAATAGCAAGGTGATCTTTCCCACTAGACTTGTCTCGAAATTTGCATGCAAAGTTGGGGTTTAGGGGTCTTGGCTTCGAATCTCTATAGTCCAAATGAATTTATTGATTCAAACCATCAAGATTGAGAGGCTTACTTGTTAGAATCACTTTATTTCTTAATTTCCAAATCATGTTCATGGTCACAGCTACAATAAGAAGAGTTTGATCTTTGGAAAGCCCTCCTTGCAATAACTCACTATCTAGGATTCAAAAGCCTTAATCAGAACAAGACTTAAGTCTACACTAACCTTGTTGGTCTCTCAAAACTGATCTAAACCACACTAATCTTACCACATCACTTTTTTCTTTTTCTTTTTTTGGAGAAGAACATCACAACTTAAAAACAAGTGAACCTCAATTCTGCCTTTCTACCACATAGATACCATGTGCTGATGTGTCTTCTTCCCTCCCAATCTTTTCACTAATCTTGCTTTTAGGGGTAAAAAGAAGCATCAACATTTTTAACCATTCATGGAATATGCTTTACCATAAAGATTTCCAAAAGGAGGTATGAGAATTATTGAATCTGTGCTCTTTATCAGCCCAATATTATGCGGACCTGACCAAAAAGAGTGGAGATCTCTCTCCGACCAAATCACGTTGTCTTGTGTAAGGGAAGTAGGAATAGGATTCTTGTAGCCACAGGATCCAAGGATCATCCCAAACGTTTATACTGAGGCCTTGCCCCAGAAGAAAGCATCTACCCCTAATAGAATTTCTTGTAGTAACCAACGCCATGAAAATGACATATTCAATACTCGAGGTTCTCACTTTTGTGAGGCTTAAGAAAGGTGATTGGTAGACAACCGTATCCTCAATTTTAGAAAAATTAATTCACGTGCTAGAACCCACAACATATCAATTAGGCTAATAACACTTGCCATTGCACCAAAATCTAGCTCCTTTTATTACTAACTCACTGGAAATAAGAAATTCTATTTAGAAATTAAAATGAAAAATGAATGAGCAAAGTATATTTTGATAATAATTTTACTTTATAGTGTGAAGGAAAAATGTATTGCATATTTGCATACATTGTAGAGATTATTTTTAACAAAAAATTGTTTTCAGCTTTAAAATTGACATGAAGTTCAATTTTCATCCTTAAACTATCATTAGTTTTCCCCCCTAAACTATTAAAAACATTGTCATTTATGTCATTAGCACATTCCGTTAATTTTATTTTATCCTATGTATCTAAAAAAATGCTTGGGTGAAATTACTTAATTTGACATGCAACGCTATTAAATAAAGAGTTTCTCTAGGATTACAACTTTTGTGCCATAGTTTTTTGTCACAACTCTCATCAACTGTGAATAATTGTCTTATCATTTTCACGTGGACCTCCCACTTTTATCTATCATTTACAATCAATCACATCAAAGATATGACAAAAGTAAGTTGTGGCACAAAAATTGTCCAAAAATTTTCTAATAAATAGATAAATAAAACATTCCTCAATGCAATCTATAGTCTGAAAGTAAATATGGCATGTGTTGAAATTGGATTACACATGATTGAATTCATGACTCATCAGTCTTGTTGCTGATTTTTCTGCCATGAATTCTGATGCAATGGATGCTGATACCAAACCTTGAATAATTTGGACCTTTGCAAGTCAAAATAAACAATTGATAATTGCATTGATTTGTTCAAATGAGCTATGCAGCTCCATGGGGTATGAATAAAGATTAATAAATGGAAAACCGTAATTGTTCAAGGAAAGCTGGTAACTTTCACAGATGACAGACCATGATGTATCCGCAGTCATGTATCATCATAGAACTTCTTTGGAGACACACAATCATGTAGTGATAGTGTGATACTTCTCATTGAAGAGAGGTTCCCGGGACCACCATATGGAAATTTTGTTAATTTTTAAATTATGTAGCTAAACAGCCTCTTTTTTTTAATTATCTAGTAAAATACCACTCTTTTGAAACTCGACATTGTTGATGTTTAGTTTTAATTGGAACTCAAGTTCTATACATATTTTTAAGTGGAATTGTTGAGTTTTGCGCAAAACTTTCAAAGAAAAAAATTAAGTAACAAAATATGCAAAGAACACGATATTCGAGTTTAAAAAAATGGTATTTTATTGTATAATTTGAAAAATTGGTTGTCTGACTACATTAATTAAAAATTAAGTATATTTGGCCATTTTTGCCTAAATATAGATATGGACTAGGTCTTCCCACATATCCGACCACTATAACGAGTAAAGACTCCTAAAAAAATAAAGACTAAAGTTCTCCATAAAGAGCCAAAATTTCCAAGGTTGAAGGAGTCAATGAATTGAAATTGCAATAAGTACCAGACCCCATTCACATTCATGTCATAAAATGATAAAACCCTTTCCATTTAGTCATTGAATTATTAATTTACAGCCATTTACTCCAAGATTAGTTAAAAATCGTCCCTCTTTTAAATTATTGAATTGTCCATCTGACACAGTGTCAAAAAAAAAAGACTAATGATCTAGATCTAGAAAATAATTAAGGGTCCGTTTGGTTGGAGAGATAGAAAAGTGTGAGGATAGAAAAAATTTTATTTTCCCTCATTTTTGTTTGGTTGGGAGTGAAAAAGTGCAGGGATGAAAAAAATGAGTTTGAATAAATTTACTCATATAGCCTTGTTAAAGAATAATGTCAAATTAAAAAAAAAAAAGTGACAAATAACCACATAAAAAAGAGCAATCACCCAAAAAATTTTATAAAAATAAAAAACATGTTTCAAAAAAAATCATATCCAATAAAAATAAAAATAAACTATCACACCCAAGACCTAGAAAATCAAAAGAAAAAAAAGAGGCAATGTTAATGCCCAAGAAAAATAAAAAATAAAAAAAAGTGCAAAAAGAGGGGCAACGTTGCTGCCAGGGAAGAGAGAAGAAAAAAAAAATGCAACTTAAAGTGAGGATATTTGTGTAAATTATATCATTCAGCACTTTTTTCTCCTCATTTTCCTCCCAAATTGGGAGGATAAAAAAATGTGGGTCTGGAGGGATTATTTTCCTTCTTATTTTCTGTCTCTCTTGTTTTCTCTCCTGAACCAAATAGTAAAAAATGTCATTTTTCACCTTATTTTTTGCTCCTTATTTTTCATCCTTCCTGTTTTCACCCCAACCAAACGTACCCTAAGATTTTTCCATCTTGCTCTCTTTATCAAAGACAACTGATCCTTCAACAGTTTCCAAGCGGAACACCATTTGCGAATACAAAATTAAATGATATTTTGACGACTGCTCACCTTCTTCAGTTGACTTTGTTGCTACTTGTGTGACTTCCTATGTCCGCATCAGCAAAACTAGCATGGAAGATTATTGGGGTTTTCACATAGAAAGAATGTTATATATAGAACCATAATCTTCATTCTTCAACCACAAAACCAACCCAAAACCTTATCTTTTAAAATCTTGTATACTCTCTAATAAACAGGAGCTTGTAGCACTAGCAGCCATGATGAAATCATCAAACTCAGCCCTCTACTTGCTATCTTGTCTTACAGTGTTGCTGCTTCTCCCGATGCCTTTCCTATCGGCTGACCCTGATCAATTACAGGACTTTTGTGTTGCAGATTTGAGTGCATCCATATCAATCAATGGCTTTCCTTGCAAACCTGCCTCAACAGTTAGTGCAAATGATTTTTTCTTTGATCTGAGCAAAGAGGGTGTCACTAACACATCAAACTTAAACTTCAGTATCACTCCTGCAAATGTCCTTACATTCCCTGCTGTCAACACTCTTGGGATTGCAATGAACCGTCTAGACTACGGCCCTGGAGGACTCAATCCACCACACTCTCACCCTCGTGCATCTGAGTCTGGTGTGATCATTAAAGGGAGAGTACTTGTGGGGTTTGTGACAACTCAGAATGTGTATTACTCCAAGGTTTTGAAACCTGGTGAGATTTTTGTCATTCCTAGGGGGCTTGTACACTTCCAAAAGAATGTTGGAAAGGGTAAAGCTCTTGCATACACCTCTTTCAACAGTCACTTGCCAGGGGCTGTGAGACTCGCAACAACTCTCTTTGGTTTACAACCATCAATGCCTAATGAAGTGTTAACTCAGGCCTTCCGAGTAGAAGATTCTGTTATCAATACCATAAAATCTAAATTTGGTTCTTAAGCCAAGGCCTTCCTGTTAAGGTCCCTTTGATTTGAAGATTTTGTAATAAGATATTTGAGATTGCCTGCCTCCCATTTGTTGGGCTGTGTAATTCAGGTTATCAGTGTATGTTGTTTTGATTATTGATTAATTCTATAAAATTTGTTGTTTTGATTATGCCTATGTTGTTATGTTTATTGATGAATTTTATGATAAATGTTTTTGTAGGGGAAAAATCCTAATCCCCTCAATGTCTATGTGTGAATTAAAATATATAACTACCAAGCAATAGCAATATTATGGAAACAAAAAAAAATTCCAGCAAGCACCACATAAACACAACTACACAAGAACACCAAATCTTACGTGGAAAACCCTCTAGTGTAGAGGGAAAAACCACGGGACAGCTCCGAAAAATATCCACTATGAAATAGAGATTACAACTATCAAGTTTATGCTAAACTTGAGTTCACAATAAATTGGATATACAACAAATAAATCTCAAGGAGTAAATACAATCTCACCACAAAACCAGTAGCAAAATCTTCCTCTGAATACTCCAACTCTCCATAGTTGTAACACTCAAAAACTCCATGAGAACTTCATCAATTTATCTTCCTTGTGTGTAACTTGAGCAAAGAAAAATGTCTCATTTTTCTTTTTCACACTCTCAATGTGTTTCTCTCTATCTCTTCATTCGGACTACACCTCTCAAGTTGAAGCTCTCTCTTTCTCTGTGTCTTGCTCTCTTTGGAACTCACACCAAAAATGGCCGAATATGGCTCTCTTGCTTCAGCTCTCTTCACTAGGCCGAATGGCCTCAGTTTTCTTTCTTTTCTGCTTTTTCAGTTTCAGCGTGTCCCACACACCCAAGTCATTGCCCAAGGAATGGCATGCTGACTTTAGAAGCTTGAGGAAGCAAGCTCATTTAATGAGCTTTGACCCATGCATGTGGGCTGGACCCACACGATGCTTTGCACCCAACAATCTCCCCCTCCAGCCCACTACAGAGGAGATCTTCAACCCAAGTCTTCAATCAGAGTTCATGCGGGCCAACCCGACACAAAGCTTTAGCTTCTCTCTAGACACAACCTTGGTCAACATGTCATTCATCTGTGTGAATCTTCTCTAATTCAAATGACTGTTGTTCAACAACTAGTCTCAACCAATGGTATCTCACCTCAATGTGCTTCGAGCGTGAATGGTACATAGAATTCTTACTTAAGTCTATAGCACTTTGACTATCACAATTATCTACATACCCATCTTCCTTCAAACCCAATTCTTGGAGAAATCGTTTCAACCAAAGCATCTTTTTACCTGCTTCATTAGCTACTATATACTCAGCCTCAGTTGTAGATAAGGCAGCACACTTCTGCAATCTTGACTGCCATGGTACAGCTCCCCTTGCAAAAGTAAATAAATATCCCGATGTAGATTTCCTACCATCAAGGTCACTTGCCCAATCTGCATCTACATAACCCTCCAAAACTGGTTTAGAATCACCAAAAGTTAAGCACAATTTAGATCAATTTAGATCTACCTCTCAAATACCTGAAAATCCACTTCACTGCATCCTAGTGATCTTTACCAGGATTAACCGTGAACCTACTGACAACACCAACTGCATAAGCAATATCTAGTCGTGTGCAAACCATAGCATACATCAAACTCCCAACTGCTAAGGAATAAATGGTTGATGCTATATCTTTTTTCTCTTTCTTGGATGAAGAACAAGATTTCTTTCTTAGCTTGAAATGAGCACCAAGAGGTGTACTGACTAGCTTGGCATGTTTCATATTGAACCTTTCAAGAATCCGCTTAATATATTTCTCTTGTGATAACCTAGCTTCTTAGCTTTCCTGTCATGTAAAATCTGCATATCCAAAATTTGTCTTTCTAGACCCAAGTCTTTCATATCAAATGACTTGAACAAGTCCTTCTTCAAATTTCCAATCACACCTGCATCTTGTCCTACTATCAACATATCGTCTACATATAGCAGAAGAATAACAAATTTACCATTGGAAAATTTTATGACATACACACAATGATCTGCATTTGTCCTCGTGTACCTGTGACCCACCATGAATGAGTTAAACTTCTTGTACTACTGCTTTGGAGCTTACTTCAAGCCATACAAACTCTTTTTTAACTTGCAAACCATATGTTCTTTCCCTTTTACTTTGAATCCCTCTGGCTTATCCATTTAGATTTCTTCTTTCAAATCACCATGAAGAAAAGTAGTCTTCACATCAAGTTGCTCAAGCTCAAGATCCAAGCTAGCTACTAATCCCAGAACTACCCGAATGGAACTTATCTTGACTACTGGAGAGAATATCTCATCAAAGTCAATCCCTTGTTTCTGACTGAAACCCTTGACCACCAATCGAGCTTTATACTTCACTAACTTGTCACCATCTTTCTTTAGCTTGAACACCCATTTGTTTTTCAATACCTTCTTGCCTTTAGGAAGTTCCAGCAAGTCATAAGTCTTATTCTTGTTCAAAGAATTCATCTCTTCATGCATAGCCTTCAACCAGCTTTACTTATCCTTATGAGACTATACTTCCTGAAAACTTTCTGGCTCCCTCTCTTCAGTAATCATAGTATACTCAGAAGTGAGGTATCTAGTCAATGGACGACGCTCTCTAGTAGACCTTCTCACCTGAGGTTCTACCATCTCTAGTGGAGGAGGCTGCTCCCCCTGCTCAACACCATCTGTATCTGTCACATCATCACCATCAACACTTGCTGGCTCATCAGCATCAAATTCAATTGGTTCATCACCATAATTCTCATATTGTACCTCTTCCCTATTTGTGGCATTATTTGAGGAAGAGAAGGTAGGTGTAAGATCAGGAACACCTCCAACTGTAACTTTAGGCTTGTCAGTTTTCTCAAAGTTTGCCAAGTTTTCATTCTCATGAAAAACTACATCTCAACTTCTGATTATTTTCTTTTCCTTAGGATCCCATAACTTGTAGCCAAATTCTGCATCTCCATATCCAACAAATATACAAAGAGTGGATTTCTTATCAAGCTTCGATCTTTGTTCCTTAGGCACATGTACAAATGCCTTGCACCCAAATACCTTCAAGTGAGAGTAAGAAACATCTTTTCCTATCCATACTCTTTCTGGAATATCAAAACCCAAAGGAACTGATGGAGATCTATTAATTAGGTAGCATGCAGTCACAACAGCTTCACCCCAGAATGACTTAGGCAGATTAGTCATTTTCAACATACATCTGATCTTCTCAATAATAGTGCAGTTCATCCTTTCTGCCACACCATTTTGCTGTGAGGTACTAGAAACTGTCTTCTCATGTCTAATGCCTTTCTCGAAGTAGTAACTCTTGAATTCATTAGATGTGTATTCACCTTCGTTATCACTACGAAGACACTTCAAAGGCTTTCCTTTCTCTCTTTCCACCATGGCATGAAATTTCTTGAAGTGCTAAAAAACCTGGTCTTTAGTTTTCAAAACATAAACCCACACCTTTCGTGAAGCATCATTAATAAATGTAACAAAATATTTATTGCCACCTAAAGTCTCAACATCAATGGGACCACATACATCAGAATAAACAAGATCTAATATATTGGATTTTCTATTAGAGGGTATATTAAATGAAACTCTATGTTGTTTACCAAATAAACAAAAGTCACAAGGATTTAGAGACGTACCTTTGGCAAAGAGAATGATAGACTTCTTTGCCAAAATCTGCAACCCTTTTTCACTCATGTGAGCCAGTCGCCTATGCCACAAGTTAGGTGAAGAATCCTCCTGAGCTGCACTAACAACATCCTTACACAACTTTACTTGTATCTTGTAAAGTGTACAACAAATTTTCCATCTAGCAAACACCAATGATCCTTCGCTAAGCCTCTATTTCCCATCACGGAAATTGTAGTGACCCAAAAGGGGGTCTTGCAATCAATGGAATCCCACATCGCCTAGGGAAGCACATAGGAATGTGCTTATAAGGAGTGACCTTCCTTTCATGTGTAGAGGTCTTTTCCCCCACTGTTGTGTGCTTTGAGGGAGAACAAAACCATGAGGGACATAAGCCCCAAAGCGAACAATATCTACACAGTTAGGGCGGGGTCGTTACAGAAATAATTGCCATAACCTTCTTTATCAAGAACATGAGTGGAAATCAAATTTAGGTGAATATCTGGAACATAGCTCACATCCTTCAAAATCAGGGTGTATCTAGTGTTAGCCCTAACACAAATATCATCAATTCTCACAATGTCCGCATAACTATCATTACCCATCTTCACTCTCCCAAAGTTTCCCGCTTTGTATAAAGTGAATAACTCCTTTCTTGGAGTGACATGGCAGGAAGCAGCTAAATCAATCACCCATTCAATATAAGGATCTGAAACTGTACAACAATCATCTCGTCCTATGGCTAGGACCTCATCTTCCAACACTATAACAGCAGCAGTATTCTCATCATCCGCCTTTTTCTGTTTTTTGTCCTTTTTATGTTTGTTCTTCCAAGCCTTGCAGTTCCTTTTTATGTGACCTTCTTTATCATAGTAAAAGCACTTGAATTTTCCTTTTGACTCTGACTGACTTCTGGATTTACCTCGCCCTTTAGAATTTCCACTCTTACATCTCCCCCTGTTCTCTGTGACAAGAGCCTGTGCAATATCCTTGCCCATATCCTTTCTTCTAGTTTCTTCATTAAGCAAGCTATCTTTAACCATGGCAAGTTGTAACACACCATTCAAAGCAGAATTACTAAGTGGCACTACCAAAGTCTCCCAACTGTCAGGTAAGGAACTCAGAAGCAATAAAGCTTGCAACTCATCATCTATTACTAGCTTCATTGTAACTATCTGATTAACCAAGTCTTGAAACTCACTAAGGTGCTCGGCAATGGACTTACCCTCCTTAAGCTTCAAATTCACAAGTTTTCTAGTAATAAAAGTTTTATTTTGAGTTGTCTTTCTTTCATAAAGACTTCTTAATTTTTCCCAAAGAGTCTTTGCATTTGTTTCCTGAGACACATGGTGAAAAACACTGACATCGATGCATTGTCTAATACACCCGACAGTTTTTCTATTTAATTTCTCCCAATCTCTATCTGACATATCACTAGGCTTGGCACTATCACCCTCAATAGAGTCAAGTAAATCCTTGCAATAAAAGACATCCTCCATCATCGGCTTCCATATCGAATAATTCGATGCCGAGAGTTTAACCATAGTATTCATAGTCATATTTTCCATTTAATCCAACACAAGATAGTCAAACCCAAGCAACCAATAGCTCTGATACCACTTGTTGGGGGGAAAATCCTAATCCCCTCAATGTCTATGTGTAAATTAAAATATATAACTACCAAGCAATAGCAATATTATGGAAACAAAAAAAATTCCAACAAGCACCATAAACACAACCACACAAGAACACCAAATCTTACATGGAAAACCCTCTAGTGTAGAGGGAAAAACCACGGGGCAGCTCCGAAAAATATCCACTATGAAATAGAGATTACAACTATCAAGTTTATGCTAAACTTGAGTTCACAATAAATTGGATATACTACAAATAAATCTCAAGGAGTAAATACAATCGCACCACAAAGCCAGTAGCAAAATCTTCCTCTGAATACTCCAACTCTCCATAATTGTAGCACTCAAAAACTCTGAGAACTCCACCAATTTATCTTCTTTGTGTGTAACTTGAGCAAAGAAAAATGTCTCTTTTTTCTTTTTCACGCTCTCACTGTGTTTCTTTCTATCTCTTCATTCGGACTGCACCTCTCAAGTTGAAGCTCTCTCTTTCTCTGTGTCTTGCTCTTTCTAGAACTCACACCAAAAATGGCCGAATATGGCTCTCTTGTTTCAGCTCTCCTCACTAGGCCGAATGGCCTCAGTTTTCTTTCTTTTCTTCTTTTTCAGTTTCAGCATGTCCCACACGCCTAGGGCACCGCCCAAGGAATGGCATGCTGACTTTAGAAGCTTGAGGAAGCAAGCTCATTTAATGAGCTTTGACCCATGCATGTGGGCTGGACCCACACGGTGCTTTGCACCCAACAGTTTTCACCTGTGAGTTGAAGTATTAAGTTCTAAATAAAACAACCGAATCTCCCTCACTGTTAAAAAAAATACCTTGAAGAATACACCTCTGAATTCTGATACAATGATCCAAGTGTCCTATGTCAAACCCTATCACAGACCAAGACTAAAACGGACTGCATCAGAAGCAGAGACCAGTGCAAGTAGCAGCAGTGCAGATAGTGAAAAGGAGAAGCTAAACGACTTGTAGCTTTGATGTTGTATTAAACTACATGTAGTTAAGTTTAGTGACTGGCTTGTGATGTGCACGTGATAGATTAGTTTGTTAGAGAGTTGTTATAGTTTGATAAGTTAGTTAAAGGTATCTCAATGTATATATATACACACTAATCGGTGTATTTTGTTAGTTCAATACAATAACAATCATTCTCAATCTTTCTGATAAACCCCCACATACAATGACAGCAAATTGTCACGGGGTACTTATAACTCAAAATTAATTTTCATCTGGCTTCATTTTTAAGTGGAAAGTAATGCTTCAAATCGTCTTTAATGGCTTCGCTCAAAAATAATAAAAATAAAAAATCTTCCATGGCATTTGTCAATTGTTCATTCTGCACTTCAACATTAGTTATAGTTTAATGACTCCAAAATTTTGCATTATTTGAATTTATTTCATTACCATTATTGAAACATGAATTTGTACCAATTAGTAACATATTTAACAATGAAAATGAAACTTTGGAAAGCACAATTCTCTCATTACACAGTTTGGCATGAAATTGTATCAATTAGTAACAAACTGTAACAATGAATAAGAATTTGTAACTAAGTTCCAGAAAGCAGAGTCCTTTGCTACACGGCTTAAGAACTAAATCAACCTAGGAGATCCTGTCTGCGTACTAATACAATTGACTAAAGTGTATCCAGTAAGATGATACATAAAAAGATTAATGCATTTCTACATATGATTTCATATTACAATTTTAGGACATTAAAAGAGGCTAGGAAACACACTTCAGCATTAGACGTGGAGAAACCTACAAGGCTACAACACAGCTGCCCTTTGATTACAAATAATTAAGTACTAATTCTTCTCTAATCTGCTTACATGCGCGAGATTATGTCGCTCTTTCAAAACTACCACCAACCTGCATGTGCAGCCATTCAGGTTGTGAGCTTTGAGCATATTCCCTCATTGATTGTGATCCAAATCTCGTTCCAGAAGCATCAAATGGCTGTGCACCAAGCTGAAACACCACATTAATTCGTTAGAAAAGTCCTACAGCATCTAATTCCAAAAGTCTTCTTTTTGGATCTGTGATACAATTAAAAAAATGATATTCTCTTCACAAGAGGATAACTTAATATTCAAAGCAAATTCCTAAGAGCCTATCCACCAAAAAACTAGTAAGAAAAAACTGACAAGTATGATTTGGCCCTTGGGAATAAAGTACAAGCCAGCATTACAAATTGAACCTAAAGATATAGATATTATAGATGTCCATGTACTAAGGGTATCTGATTTAAAGTACTGAAAGGGATAAATGAATTTAGGTGGAAGAGTGGACCGATGTCCAAGGGTGACACCAAATGGAGAGAGGAGTTGGCATAATCGTGCACAACAAAAGCCAATGATTGCACACAGAAGCTCACATATATGTTGGAAGCTATTGAAAGAACAAGTAGAGCAGAAAAAGAAGAATAAAGTGAAGGAAAAAAAAAATAGCCAAACAACTATATTGGTCCTGAACCACGTGAGAATGTTCAATTTCATCGTTAAACTACTGATTGTGTCAATTTAGTTGCTTAAGTTCTAATGATAGTTCAATGTTTACCTTGTTCCCACTGAATATTAACCACAGGAAGTAGTACAAATTTTGCCTCTTTCAAAATCATTGTTCCTCGTAATAGTAAGGATCAAGGTAAACTCACTCAATTTGAAAAGAATTTCACAAAAATGAATCAATTTCTAAAAGGGAAGTGGGAGCAAGTGTAACATGCAACCATTTCCATAATATTGGAACTAAATTGACACAATTAAAAGTTAATGGACGAAATTGAACTCTAACATACCAATATAATCTAGGGACAAAAATAGCAGCTTGCCCAAATAAAATTGGTAAATCAGAGGATGACTTCATTGTAGATGTGAACTAATATATATAGAGTTCTTGTAGTCAGCCCAATTATTTGGTAATAGCCATACTTGAGATCCACATCAAGCATCAACATATCGGAAATATTCACATATTCACTCTTTCTCTGACAAAGTTTGAAGCAGTTAAGGTGTTGTCCAATGGTCCATGAATTCATAGCTTAAACACAACAGTTTCCATTGCCACTAAATGTTCTTCAGAGCACCCATTAAGGCTATGACTTACAGAGCAAAAAAAAAAAAATCTGAAGGCATTAACAGACCAATGGAATGTATAAAGAAATAGGATATGGGAGTGGTGGCATAAATCTAAGAAGGTAATGACACAGTGAAGGGCAGCTTCAAGCTGAGCCGTACAAAACTTTGGTTAGAAAGTCAATTTGTCACTTTTAATGAAAATTTTGCGAATGTATTAGAAACACCTATTGAATTTGCAATGAAACAATTACAGGCATAACGCATAAGAAAGTAAAACATACATGGCTATTTAGCAGGCAAATTAAGTTGTGTGTAAATTATGATTCAACAAAATATAATAGGTTACTATAGCTTTTCTCATTCTTAAAATCATTACTTCGACTTTTGGCAGACCAAGAACTTCATCATAGAATTAGAGAAGCATTACAAGAGATTTTCTGTTATTCAGTTGAATGTTGATATTTAGTAATGTTCTTTTGACTTCTTGAATTGTTGATACATTGCAATATACACAAAAAACAAAAACAAAAACAAAAACAAAAACAAAAAAACAAAAACAAAACAAAAAAAAAAATGTACCAGACTCCACTCCAGAGATGATTTCAGCATAAGACCTCAAACAGAAAATAATCAAGATTAAAAGTCAATTACATGAGATTTTGTCTTATCTTATCCTTATACTTTACAACCGAAGAAAAAAAAAAAACAGAGAAAGAAAGAAGAAGAATGATGAAATGAAATGCCTTTTTTAACTTTAAACATTGTAAATTCACTCATGCTGGTGTTGAGAGTCTAGAGACAATAAGTATGTATATCTGGTAATACAACAACAGGCCACTTAAACCATTTCTAAACCCTGATTATCATTGTCTTCTCGTTCCCTTGAAGAAAAATCTTGACAAATTGCTGATTGGAATATCCATAGGAGCCAGTTATATATCTGATGAACTAATTGACAAAATCTTTCCAAACAAGCTAGGTACTGCATTGAATACAAAAACAGCTGTGTAGCAAAGAAGTTGATAAATTTGTTTGCACAAACACAGAACCTCTACAATCAGGATTAACCATAAATTTACGATGAAGAGCCAACGGGGAGGAATGATTGTTGAGACAAGTAGCTCAATAGCAATGATTCCAAAAACTAGACAGATGAACCTGAATATGGCACGGTACTCAGAGTCTGGAGGTTATAGCGTTATCAACACATATGCAATGCTGTAGAAGATTGTAGCCACAATGAAAACCAAGAAGGTAGCAAAATGTGTTTCAAGTGGAGAGATGTGAAAGGGTTGAAAACGTAGAGTAATTAAGCCACCCAGAACCGGGAAGAGGAAGACAAGAACTGTATGAAATGCTTCAAAGAAACCAGGAGATCCATCACTGGCACATACACAAACAAGAAATCCTTCAGCTTTAATATTACTTTTTTCTTGTAAATATAAGAAAATCAAAATCCCACAAAATCCACTTAATTTTTTTTTTTTTTTAACTAAAGGAAATCACCTCAACTTTATTAGGTTTCTCTTTCAAACCTACCAAAATGATTGCAATACAACTTGAAGAGATGAACAAACCACTAACAATAGTATTTCATTCACCCTTACTACAAGAAATAATATCTGAAAATTTATCTTATCAAGAATTCTAAAAATTCACTCTTTATATGTGCGTGACTGCAATGCTGAGTTTGTAATAATTAAAGTCATTCAATAAGCTACAGGTCTGATATAAGACTTATTGTTCCTCATTCATGCAGAAGTATTGATGTTGAAATGTAAACAACTACAACAATCAAGCCTTAGTCCCAGAACTTTTGAAGTGGCTTAGGATCCTCAATAGACTAATGAAAGTTGGCCACATATTTTCTTTTCCGCCATTCTATCATAGCCAAAATCATACTCTTTGGTCAATTCTATCTCAAAGTCATCTTGGAAGTTTAATGTAGCCAATGAAGGACTAAGTTCAAGCATAGTATTCATTACAGTTTTTCCTTTGAATACAAAATTGACCATAACATGCGAATTAAAACCCATATTGAAACCATTTTAACCTAAGGACACATATAACTAAACCTTCAAAAACAAATTATTTTTTCTTTTATTGAATTTCACACACAGATCCTTAGAAGAATTTTGAAGTGGTAACAAATTAATCTTCAATGGTTGCATCAAACCCTTTTAAAAAAAAAAAAAAAAAAAAAACAATTATGCAGCCATGAATCTTGAGTCCTTCACAAAATATTTTACTAATAATGGTAGCAATTGCTTGATCTTGAATGAATTGTTGGATTGTTTGATTTTATTTTATATATATATATATATATATATATATATATATATCTATATATATATGTATGTATATAATGTCCCAATTTATATGTGCCCCAAAATTACTTGGGCCAGCCTCAGCCCTGATTATATGGTGATGCAAATTAATTAAGGTTAGAAATTAAGACAGTAATCTTACCTCAAAACGACAAACTTTGTTTATGGGGCTGACATTGGGTAATGGCATTATATAAGTTGATTTATACTCCTTCATTATGAATGTGAATAGAAGTGCCAAAGGCCTTGTAGCTGAATTGGTACCTCCTCATATACAAAATGTTTGGGGTTTAGGGAGAAAAGGATTTGAGTTGCGGGATTAGCAGCATGTTGTAATTATCTCTAAAAAAAAAATAGAAGTAATTTTTTCTTTGCAGATATTAGATAAATTTTTGATAATCTAAAGAAATACTGTAATTTCAAATTCGAAAAAAGAAAAACTGCAAAAAGGCATAATCAATGGATATTCCAAAATAAACTAGCCAAACACAATATCAAAGATTAATGGAAAATTCTGTAAAAAGACTACAACCAAGAATACCAAATTTTTATTCAACAAAAAAGGGGGAAAAAAAAAAGAATTTTTACATAGAAACCCTTCAAGAACACCATTCTTGGTTCGATTTCAACAATAGCAATAATCATCAAAACAAACGGGGTCCTATTATATTATAGGCACTGATTTTCACTAAATTTCATTATCTGCCAAACTCCCACCTTTGCAATGATTAAGGGTCTATTTGGAATCCGTTTATTTTGCTGAAACTAAAAACTTTTTGCTGAAAGTACTGTAGATAAAAGTAAAAGTTAGCTGAAATAGTACAGTTGACCCTTAAATAATACCAAAAAGTGCAGTGAGACCTATAAATAATAACAAAAATAAACTGAATAGTAAAATAAACTAACTTTTTTAATTTTTGCTAAACACACGCTAAATAGATTATCAATTAGTATATGTCAATGATGGGGACCCATTTGGAATTCTTTATATACACAATCTATTTGAAGAATTTTTTTTTTTTTTTTTTTTTTTTTTTTTTTTTGAGAATGCTGTTTGAAGAAGTTAATGGTTAAAGAGCTCTGGTAAAGACATTACTTTACCCACTGCTTTCTTCATTTAACATTCGTTTCAATCAAGAAAAAATATATATAGACTAGGTCTTCCCACTTATGCATAAAACACTATATATATATATATAAAAGCTGAAGCGTAGCATTTATTGTTGCTACGCTCCAGTTGAGCCACATTAACGTCCATGTCATTATCATTTTTCTTTTCAATTTTCCTATAATTTTCTTTTAACATTTACTCATTTTTTTTAATATTTACACTTTCTCCAACCTTTCTATATCCCTTACTTTTTCATCTCCCCACTACCCACTACCCTCTACCTTAATATCATTCTTCATCTTCCTTTGTTTTTTGTCCTTTCTTATTTAACAACTTCTTACTATAAATTTGTCATTCTCTATTCCTTTTTTTACATACTTTTCCCTCAAAAAAAAGGTTCTCTCTCTCAATTTTTTTGTGGATTTTTTTTATTTTTCTTTCATCTTTGCTTTAAGTTGATAAATTTTTGTATTCTTTAGAACTTTATATTGAGCTAATGCAATTTAGTTTTGTGATTTAATTTCTTTCTTTCTTTCTTTAATTGTTAATTTTATTACATGTGTTTTTCTTTAAATTCTTAGTTTGGGTTGCTTTGAATTCACCTATTTAGTTGTTCTATATATGTTATTTTTGTACAACATGACATTTGTTCTATGAAATTCCTTTTAGACTTGATACGTTATCTTTTCATTTGATTTTTTTTTTTTTTTTCTCTCCTCATGTGCAGTGATTGACTTCTAACAAAAATGATTCTGTTTATATATTTAGAAATCTATTTCTTCTTAATTCCAATAGTTTAAATTTTGTATGAGCCATAAGGAACAAAGGGGTCCATAATGCATTCGTGTTCTCCTTGTATCATGATAAATCTGAGTAGTTGAATAGTGTGGTTTAATTTACCACTATTACATATTTTTTCCTAAAAGCTACATACCATCGATCGTAACACCAAATAGATATTTCAAAGTTCATTTGCATGATTACTTTGCTGTGTGGTGAGTTGAAACATTGTTGGGTAATGATGTACGTTAGATTGTTTGTGTAGCCTCTTGATTTGCAAAGGGTAAGTACTGATTTATGCTAAGTTTTTGTTTTTGGTATTCTTTAGAGCTATAATGGTTGATAGGTCTAATGAGGCTCCATTAATTTATGCGAGGCTTCAATGTCACCCAAATAACAAGTAATAAAACAAGACAATTCATGTTCAGCTTTCAGGTTTATTCTTTCAAAAAAAAAAATGCTCAGCTTTTTGGTAATCACCAATTCGTTTTGTTAACTCAACATTATAAAGCAACTTTAATTTAGTTATATGGATAGGGTTTATCATTTTTCATGTTGCAATATATATATATATATATATATATATATATATATATATATATATTCAAGCTAAAATCAATAGCACTACAACAATTGACCATTTAAATTCGGTCATATCCTTCATATCATTAAATTATTAATATTTTCTCTCATTTTTTTAATTTTTAAAAATTAAACATATAATTTTTTAATTAAATACAAATAAATAAAAAATTCCTTATAAAATCATACTCTTTTTTTTTTAACATTTACACTTTCTCTAACATTTCTCGTTCCTTTCACATTTTCATCTCTCCACTACCCTCTACTTTAATATCACACTTTATCTTTCCTTTTATCTTCATTTATTTTGTTTCTTCTTATTCTTATCCCCTTATTATAAATTTTTCATTATCTTTTCTATTCTATATTTCTATCCATAATTTTTCCTCACAAAAAATGTTATTTCTCTCTCTCAATTTTTTGGTGGATTTTTTATTTTTCTTGCATCTCTGCTTTAGATAATTAATTTTTTGTATTTTTAATAACTCTACTTTGAGTTGATGCAATTTAGTTTTGTATTTTAAGTTTTTTTCTTTTTTCTTTTTTGTTCTCTCTGATAGTTAAATGTTATCATATTGCATTATAAAGAATATAACATTATTTTATTACATAACATGATTTGGATAATTTTATCATATAAGAATTTTACATAAGTTACATAGACAATAGTGAAACAATAATAATAATAATAATAATAATAATAATAATAATAATAATATATATTTATTAAATAACTCTAAAAAAATTATTATGCACAACGTGCGGATCTGCGACTAATTACATTTAAAAATTAAGTCTATTTGGCCAAATTAGGCCTAAATATAGATATAGACTAGGTCTTCCCACTTATCCGACCACTATAACGAGTAAAGATTTAAGTTCTCTCCTTAAAAAAAAAAAAAAAAAAGACTAAAGTTCTCCATAAGGAGCCAAAATGTCCAAGGTTGAAGGAGTCAATGAATTGAAATTGCAAGTACCAGACCCCATTCACATTCATGTCATAAAATGATAAAACCCTTTCCATTAAGTCATTGAATTATTAATTTACAGCCATTTACTCCAAGACTAGTTAAAATCCTCTCTTTTAAATTATTTAATTTACAACCACTTTTTTTTTTTTTGCTGAATATTTAATTTACAGCCACTTACTCCAAGACAAACGTTCAAGAAAATAACTAAGATTTTTCGTCTTGCTATTTTTATCAAAGACAACTGATCCGTCAACAGTTTCCAAGCTGGACGCCAATTGCGAATACAAAATTAAAAGATATTTTGACGACTGCCCACCTTCTTCAGTTGATTTTGTTGCTACTTGTGTGACTTCCTATGTCTGCAAAAGCAAAACTAGCAAGGAAAGACTTTGGGGTTGTTTTCACATAGAAAGAGTGTTATATATAGAACCATTATCTTCATTCTTCAACCACAAAACCAACCCAAAACTTTATCTTTTACAATCTTGTATACTCTCTAATAAACAGGAGCTTGTAGCACTAGCAGCCATGATGAAATCATCAAACTCAGCCCTCTACTTGCTATCTTGCCTTACAGTGTTGCTGCTTCTCCCGCTGCCTTCCCTATCAGCTGATTCCGATCAATTACAGGACTTTTGTGTTGCAGATTTGAATGCATCCATATCAATCAATGGCTTTCCTTGCAAACCTGCCTCAAAAGTTAGTGCAAATGATTTTTTCTTTGATCTGAGCAAAGAGGGTGTCACTAACACATCAAACTTAAACTTCAGTATCACTCCTGCAAATGTCCTTACATTCCCTGCTGTCAACACTCTTGGGATCGCAATGAACCG
The DNA here is from genome assembly GCA_030021035.2 of Notholithocarpus densiflorus. Taxonomy (NCBI): domain Eukaryota; kingdom Viridiplantae; phylum Streptophyta; class Magnoliopsida; order Fagales; family Fagaceae; genus Notholithocarpus; species Notholithocarpus densiflorus. The sequence continues at coordinate 702,342 of JARYZH020000032.1, read as the reverse complement.
TGTAGACTACGGCCCTGGAGGACTCAATCCACCACACTCTCACCCTCGTGCATCTGAGTCCGGTGTGATCATTAAAGGGAGAGTACTTGTGGGGTTTGTGACAACTCAGAATGTGTATTACTCCAAGGTTTTGAAACCTGGTGAGATTTTTGTCATTCCTAGGGGGCTTGTACACTTCCAAAAGAATGTTGGAAAGGGGAAAGCTCTTGCATACACCTCTTTCAACAGTCACTTGCCAGGGGCTGTGATTCTCGCAACAACTCTCTTTGGTTCACAACCATCAATGCCTAATGAAGTGTTAACTCAGGCCTTCCAAGTAGACGATTCTGTTATCAATGCCATAAAATCTAAATTTAGTTCTTAAGCCAAGGCCTTCCTGTTAAGGTCACTTTGATTTGAAGATTGTGTTATAAGATGTTTGAGATTGCCTGCCTCCCATTTGTTGGGCTGTGTAATTCAGGTTATCAATGTATGTTGTTTTGATTATTGATTGATTCTATAAAATTTGTTGTTTTGATTATGCCATGTTATGTTTATTGATGAATTTTATGATAAATGTTTTCACCTGTGAATTGAAGTATTGAGTTCTAAATACCTCTGAATTCTGATACAATAATCCAAGTGTCCCATGTCAAACCCCCACATACAATGACAGAAAATTGTCACGGAGTACTTATAACTCAAATTAATTTTCTTCTGGCTTCATTTTTAAGTAGAAAGTAATGATTTAAATTTGTCTTTAATGGCTTCTCACAAAAATAATAAAAATAAAATATCTTCCACGGCATTTGTCAATTGTTCGTTCTGCACTTCAACATTAGTTATAGTTTAATGACTCCAAAATTTTGCATTATTTGAATTTATTTCATTACCATTATTGAAACATGAATTTGTACCAATTAGTAACATATTTAACAATGAAAATGAAACTTTGGAAAGCACAATTCTCTCATTACGCAGTTTGGCCTGAAATTGTATCAATTAGTAACATACTGTAACAATGAATAAGAATTTGTAACTAGTTCCAGAAAGCAGAGTCCTTTGCTTACACGGCTTAAGAACTAAATCAACCTAGGACCTAGGAGATTCTGTCTGCATACTAATACAATTGACTGAAGTGTATCCAGTAAGATGATACATAAAAAGATTAATGCATTTCTACATATGATTTCATATTACAATTTTAGGACATTATAAGAGACTAGGAAACACACTTCAGCATTAGACGTGGAGAAACCTACAACACAGCTGCCCTTTGATTATAAATGATTAAGTACTAATTCTTCTCTAATCTGCTTACATGCGCGAGATTATGTCGCTCTTTCAAAACTACCACCAACCTGCATGTGCAGCCATTCAGGTTGTGAGCTTTGAGCATATTCCCTCATTGATTGTGATCCAAATATCATTCCAGAAGCATCAAATGGCTGTGAACCAAGCTGAAACACCACATTAATTCGTTAGAAAAGTCGTACAGCATATAATTCTAAAAGTCTTCTTTTTGGATCTGTAGTTCAATTAAAAAAATGATATTCTCTTCACAAGAGGATAACTTAATATTCAAAGCAAATTCCTAAGAGCCTATCCACCAAAAAACTAATGAGTAAGAAAAAACTGACAAGTATGATTTGGCCCTTGGGAATAAAGTACAAGCCAACATTACAAATTGAACCTAAAGATATAGATATGATAGATGTCCATGTACTATGGGTATTTGATTTAAAGTACTGAAAGGGATAAACGAATTTGGGTGGAAGAGTGCACCGATGTCCAAGGGTGGCATGAAATGGAGAGAGGAGTTGGCATAATCGTGCACAATGAAAGCCAATGATTGCACACAGAAGCTCACATATATGTTGGAAGCTCTTGAAAGAACAAGTAAAGCAGAAAAAGAAGAAAAGAAAAAAAAAAAAGCCAAACAAGTATATTGGTCCTGAACCATGTGAGAACATTCAATTTCATCGTTAAACTACTGATTGTGTCAATTTAGTTGCTTAAGTTCTAATGATAGTTCAATGTTTACCTTGTTCCCGCTGGATATTAACCACAGGAAGTAGTACAAATTTTGCCTCTTTCAAAATCTTTGTTCCTTGTAATAGTAAGGATCAAAGTAAACTCACTCAATTTAAAAAGAATTTCACAGAAATGAATCAATTTCTAAAAGGGAAGTGGGAGCAAGTGTAACATGCAACCATTTCCATAATATTGGAACTAAATTGACACAATTAAAAGTTAATGGACGAAATTGAACTCTAACATACCAATATAATCTAGGGACAAAAATAGCAGCTTGCCAAAATAAAATAGGTAAATCAGAGGATGGCTTCATTGTAGATGTGAACTAGTATGTATAGAGTTCTTGTAGTCAACCCAATTATTTGGTAATAGCCATACTTGAGATCCACATCAAGTATCAACATATCAGAAATATTCACATATTTGCTCTTTCTCTGACAAACTTTGAAGCAGTTAAGGTGTTGTCCAATGGTCCATGAATTCATAGCTTAAACACAACAGTTTCCATTGCCACTAAATGTTTTCAGAGCAACCCAATAAGGCCATGACTTACACAGCAAAAAAAAAAAATCTGAAGGCATTAACAGACCAATGGAACGTATAAAGAAATAGGATATGGGAGTGGTGGCATAAATCTAAGAAGGTAATGACACAGTGAAGGGCAGCATCAAGCTGAGCCATACAAAACTTTGGTTAGAAAGTCAATTTGTCACTTTTAATGAAATTTTTTTTTTTTTTTTTTTTTTTTTTTTTGGTTAAAGAAAATTTTAATGAAAATTTTGCAAATGTATTAGAAACACCTACTGAATTTGCAATGAAACAATTACAGGCATAACGCATAGGAAAGTAAAACATACATGTCTATTTAGCAGGCAAATTAACTTGTGTGTAAATTATGATTCAACAAAATATAATAGGTTACTATAGCTTTTCTCATTCTTAAAATCATTACTTTGACTTTTGGCAGACCAAGAACTTCATCTTAGAATTAGAGAAGCATTACAAGAGATTTCTGTTATTCAGTTGAATGTTGATATATAGTAATGTTCTTTTGACTCCTTGAATTGTTGATACATTGAAATATACACAAAAATAATAATAATTGTACCAGACTCCAGAGATGATTTCAGCATAAGACCTCAAACAGAAAATAATCAAAAGTCAATAACATGAGATTTTGTCGTATCTCATCCTTATACTTTACAACCGAAGAAAAAAAAAAAAAAAGAAAGAAAGAAGAAGAATGATGAAATGAAATGCCTTTTTTAACTTTAAAACATTGTAAATTCACTCATGCTGGTGTTGAGAGTCTAGAGACAATAAGTATGTATATATCAATTTCACCCAACTGCGAAAAACTAAACCACTTTAACATGAAGCATCTGGTCGTAATTCTCCATTTTCCTTCAAAGTTCCTTCAATTTAATATAGGGTGATCAGATGATCATCTACATGTACTTCTAATCAAATGAAACATTTGGTCCTAATTTTCCATTATAAAAACAAGGACAGAGTTTTCCTCCAAACACATTTAGAGAAAAGTTCCTCCAATCCAATACATGGCAATGAGAGGATCATCAACGTGCACTTTTACTCACATTGACTTTTTTAAAAGTCATGTAACTTGTTTGACTCATATTATTAAGCATGTGTGCAAGGTCATCTGATCACCATGTCACAGGTTGGAGGAGGTTCCTCAAAACCTATTTGGAGAAAAACATTGTGCCAAAAACACATACGGCACAACTTTTTTTTATGCCTAGAAACAGAACTGTGCTCTCTAATGGAACAGATTAGAGCTTAAATTTGTCCATAAATTTTTTTTAAAACTGCACTCTGGATTTGACTTCAGGTGCTACCCAAGTTTAATAAGAATCCAGTATTCAGGTGACTGAAAACTCTGTTTCAGCAAGACTGATGATGACCATGTCAAAATTATTGTTTCTCAATAAGCAGTGCACTGTAAATAAACAGTTCATAAATGTATTCCTAAGATTTTTTTTTTATTTTATAAGTGTATTCCTAAGATGATGTATCAGGAAAAATAATTATTTGGGACAATCGCTTTGTGATGACAGATATGTCAGGCAATCAATCAATGTATTTAAGCTTACATCTTTTGGAGGAAAGCCGTCCATGACAGGGTTCATGCCCATCCTTGAATTAACTGCTTCAAGCTTCATTGACAGGAACTGTGAAATTGAGTACATATTGCAAAAGTTCAGGTTCAGCAGTCTAAAGGAAATTAACGTCATACAGTGGCAAAGGAGATACATACCTCAACCTGGCGTTGCAGTGACTGAATGTAATTAATTATCTCATCAAGGACAAGTGCTTTTCCAATGACCTGTTCCAAGGGAAGTACACTAAGTCAAAGCTGACTTTGGACTCAAACCTTCGGATTTTTACAAAGATCAAAATAGGATAAGATCAAAATAGGATTAAGGTACTCATGAGGTAAGAAAACATGAAACATTACATTAAAAAGACACAAAATCAGTGGGAACCCTGCCCTCTTCTTCCAACAAATGCTTGCCACTCAGCTGGGCAACTTCTTTATTTCGACCAGGGGGCAAATCCTTATTCGGTTATTCCTACTTTCAACAGGCTCCATCATTAATTTTTTATATGCTAATTATATAGCACTTAACCAGCACAATCTATAGTAATAGAATAATAGTACCATAAGAACCACAGACATTTCAAAACCCCCAGCGTGTCCATTTCCTAGTCAGACTCGCCAGGGGACACTTCTGCATGTGTCCTCGTAATGTTGGGAGAAAAAAATTTTAATTTTAGATATGTTTTTAAAGATTTTGATAGTTGTTTATATTTTAAAAACTTATAAATAAACCTAAAATATGCCTATAAATAAATAAAAATACCTAAAATATAATAATTAATTAGTTGTAGTATCTCTACTGTGTTGTGTCCTAATTTTTCAAGAATTTTCATGTCTTGTGTCGTGTCCATGTCCATGTTTCATAGACCCATATTAAGCAACCAACTAGAGAACAAAATATACCTTGTTACATCCAGGGACCAAATCTTGGAGAATCTTCATCCTCTCACTGATCTTCTCTCTCCTTGCCTGCCAGTATGGGCATGGTAAGTAACACATTTCCAGAGTAATATATTACCATACATATCTAATCCAACAGCAACAAGTGTACTGTACTAAAGATTGAAAAAATTCCATATCAGGAACTAGAGCTCCCACGAAATTTTAGTTCATTATTTTCAGAAATTAGCCAATGATTGGAAATGGCAAGTTCATGGAGACTGAAGGGAATTACTCTCTCCGCTAGACTATGGCTATCAGTAGCTTGGCCCCTTCTTGCTCTCACATGGATATAGTCTTGCTTGGGTGGCTCAGAAGGTTGAGTGCTTCCTTCAGCTGGTTTGTTATCAGCTGCTGAACTAGCTTCCACTTCTGCCTTTGAACCATCATTGTCATCACAGGATCCAGCTACTTTCATCCGTTTACCATTTGACTCACTCTGCTCCAAATGAATAAAAACTGTCACACTAAAGCCTTAAAAATCAGCATAAAAATTAAGCACATTCACAAACTAAATTAGTTTCCCAAATCACACCCCATTTCATCCTAATCACGTAGTTCTTAAATCCACACAATTCAAACTTCCAATCCATCCCCTAGTTGGATATTCACATCTAAATTTTCAGCTTAAAGGAGAATAATACCACAAGAAATCATAGATATATTAAGTTTCCAAAAGCAAAAAGTCCTAACCACTTACAAATTACACAAAGACAAAAAAACAGTTAAATGCCAAGAAAATGTTGTAAAAGAAACCACTCAAGTCCAAACATTTCCATTCTGCTTCATCCTTAGTTTAACACTAAAACCATTCATCGTAACTTTATTTTCTCTCCATTTCCTTCAATTCCCAGATACCAAACACAGAAAAACATGAACCAAAAACTTCAAAAATTTGTTTCATTACTTTAGACCCAGTACTCAATTAAGCTTAAACCTACCCAAAAAGACTCAAAAATCTTTCCTTTTTTCTCATATCATTGCTTTCACTTTCCTCCCTTTTCTCAGCAACCAAACAAAGATAACATAACAAAACAAAAAAGCAAGAAAAACGAATGCGAGAGACGAACCAACAAGTCATTGGCACTACTAGTGGAAACCATTTTCGAAGACTCATCCTCAGAGCTCACTTCTTTTCTCTTCTTCCTACCACCGCCACTCTGCTCCGTCACCGTCGATTCCTCGGCCGACCCATCACGGTTCCCGGAGCTCTCAGCAAACCCATTTGGGTTCGGACCCAAGTTACCCATACGGAGCCCCAGTGAACCGGTTCCAGGCTCCGAACCACCAAATGGCCATAGCTCAGCCAAGCTGTAAGCTGCAGGGTTGGCTGCTGAAAATGAGGACTCGCTTACAAGTGGAGGATCCATTTCCAGTGACCCGAACTCATTCAGCGTAGTGTGACCCAAAAGAGTTCCGAGTTTGAGCAGAGCTTGAACTTTCAGCTCCCAATAATTAAAAAAAGACTCAAACTTTGAATATATATATCAGACAAAAGCTTCAAACTTTTTGTGAGTTTTGAACAATATTGTAACTGTGAGAGAGAAACAGAAGGTTTTAATAGAATGGGTTTTGTTTATTATATATAACAAGAAGTGGTAGAAGTGGTTTAGCAATGATAGAGAGAGAAAGTGTATCTGTGTTTTTATGAGTGAGAGTGAGAGAGGCAAAAGAGCGAGAGAGAGTTTTCTTTATTTTTTTGGGGTGGGTGCGTAATGCGCACACTGTGCTTTTTAGGTTCTGAACTGTGTGAACAGTGAGACTCTGTGTGAGAGAGACAGAGAGACAGAGATCTGCCTAAGGGCAAGAGTACGAGATTACTGTTTGGTGTCCAAAGTGTGGGGCTTAAATCAAAGGAAAGGTTTCTGTCTATCTTTCAAATTATTTGGAATTTTTTTTATTGGAGGTAACTTTTGAAAATTTTGTTGCAGGTGTAATTTATTATTCTATTAAAAAAACTTGTTTTTTATGAAAAATTTTAGATTATAAAAATTTGATTGATGACATAATATGCATATCATGCAATCGTTAGATTGCATGTTTATTATGTTCATAACACGTCAAATTTAATTCAAATTCGAATATTGTTTACTATTTGACTAAAAAACTTTTTTTTTATGCAAGATTTTACACTATAAAAATTTGAAATTTAAAAATTGAATTGATGACATAGCAATTTATTTTTTATGTCCTTGAAATTTTGCAAATATAGAGATAAATAAAAAGATTCAATCAAACGGTTAGATTTTAAAAATTCACACCTATATTAACCATTAATTTTGAAAAAAAATTTATGAGAAATTAAAAAAAATGTCAAAACAATTAATCATTTTTTTTATAAAAAAATTCTTAAAATAGTTTACTAATATATATCTTAAGACCTAAAAATATATAACATGAAAACCCTAATAAAATATATGAATTTCTCTCCAAATTAACTTTTTCTCGATGGAAAGTAGTAAGTGCATAATATATAGTAAATACTATACTGTGGTCTGTGGAGCTGTTCTGTTATAGTAAATATTTGAGGGTATCAAGCTACTATGTTTGGCCTCTGGGTCTTGGGGGTTCTTATCAACACTACTGTTACTTTGATTTCTAGAATTTCGTGCTGAAGTTGACAATTCGCTTTTGCTCTGTTATATCTCCAAGATATTTAAGGGTATTTGGAAGAGAAGCTTAAGCAATATTATTTAAGTGTTTTTGATATATGTGTGCATGAAAAAATATGTGAAAATATGTGTAATATTATTTGGGTATTTTAGTTACTTCTTTACTCTCAAGTCTTGGCTGATAGTAAATTATATTTTAGTTTTTTTCTATCAAAACAGAAATTTGTCTTTGCTGAAACAAATATAGATTGTGAGACAGTGAGAGAGACCACTGCCACTTCTAGGTGAGTTGGTACCGGTTACGTAAGTGACCTATTACTAGGAGATTCAAGCTCCCGCATTTACCAAGCAAAAAAAAAAGTAGCATAAAATTTTTTTTGTAAAAAGTGAGATAAAGAAATTTATTTATTTTTTAAAAAATTAGTTTATTTAGTAAAAAGTAACATAAAAGTGGATTTAAGTAAAATGTTGAATGCAATTTTTGTTTAAAATTTATTTATTTATTAAAAGTTAGTTAAAATATAATTATGTTTCGAAAATAAGGTTTTAAAAAATTATATATAAATAAATAAATAAAATTATTAACAAACATTATTAGTTATTTCTTCTTGTGCTTTATAAATAAGTTGCTCTTTTTTAAATGATCACATAATTTAAATTAAGAGCTATTGGAACCTGGGAGTGTCCTATTTCTTTTTGAATTCAGATCAGTGGATACAAGACTTATTTATGTTTTATAGTGTATCTTTTACAATCGTTTTTTCTTATGCTACAATAAAATGATTTCGATTATTACGGTTGTATCAAGTGAATGTTATAAATTTAATACCTTTACTCTTTCTAAGTAGTTTTATATCTAAAACAAACAAAGATAATTACAACAACAAAAAATGAAATATATACTATAGGGACCCAAAAAGAAAAGCTCAAGCCCACCTAGAACAGTGGTTCCCAATCCTTCAATCTAAGCCCAATACAATGAATTTTTAGAGAGAGTGAGCTTCTGAGTCAATTGCAATGTAAAGAAAGTTACAAGCCTAAGACTGATGGAATAAAAATAGCTAAAAAGCATGAAGAGTGAAGAGTGACAATTCAGTGTAAATTCTTCCTCAGGCGGGTCTAAGGATAGATCTCTTATTAATAACAAGGTTGATCTCTTTCTTATAAGCAGGGGCGGAGCCAAGGGGGGGCCAGGAGGGGACAAATGCCCCCCTGTCCTTCGAGAAATTATACAGTCCTCATGGTAGACAAGTAATGTGGTCCACCATTCCAGTAAAAGTCTCCCACCTATTTAAAATTGCTGAGTCAACATTCAATTTTTATTTAAAACTCCACAATTTTAAACAAGTGTGAGTCTTTTACTAGAATGGTAAACCACATCACTTGTCCACCATAAGAACCTTATAATTTCTCATGTCCTTCCCCCAAACTCCTTTAATATAACAGTCTAACGCTTATTCCCCCCCCCCCCCCTCCTCCTTGCCAGATTTTTAGATTAGTTTGCTCTTTTAACCAAGAGTAAAGAGATAAGTATTACAATTTATTTTGCTAAGAAAAGATAAGTTTTACATATTATTTTTTTTAAAAAAATAATAATAATAAAAAAAAACAAACTGATAACTTAATTATGGACTCACGATAGTTTTTTTTTTTTTTTTTTTAATTATTAGAAGTCTTATGGCACTTTTGGTGTTTTATAATAATTGAAAATCAATATTTTTTTTAGGGAATCTCGGTTAACTAATCCATGGGTTTTTTTTTTTTTTTTATACGAATCCATGGGTTTTATGAGTCAACAAGTTACTATTGCTGCAAAGTTTCAAAAGTTGGGAAATACACTGTTTTAAAGTCATGAAACAGGGGAGTTTCACGCTAGCTCCCTTAGCTCTCTGAAGTTTTGAATTCAAAGTGTCTAGAGGAAATCCTTACTAGCTTATAAGTTCTGTTTAAAGTCGCATCATTTTCAAAGGTGTTTTGTAATTTTTGTTAGTTCTAACCAAAGTTATCTATAGCCAAGGTTCATTTTGACGTTTTTGCAATTATAATTGAAAATCATGAACACGATTTCAGCTATGTGTTTCATACACATAGGATGTAACTATCACTATTTTTTTTAATCTTGCCCCCCCTAAACTAAAATCCTAGCTTTGCCACTAGTTATAGGGTGTTCCTTTGCTTTCTCACTTATACATTTTTTCTTGGAAAATGTTCATCCCATCTTTCTGGGGGATTCCTTTTCTTATATAGTCCTTTCCCCATTTGGTTCTTTAGTTCTCCTCAGGTAGGTGTAATCCTCAATGTCAGATTGCGTTTATTTGCTTGGGTTGGTAGGTTTATCCTCGGACTGGGTACTCTGATCTTCGGCCCTCCCACATATACTCATGTATATTTTGTTCTTGTTTTTGGTCTTCCCATCTAAGTAAATACCCAAGCATTTCTCCTTAAGTATTGTTTAATCAAATCCTGAGCCTCCTTGAATAGTTAATATAACATATAGAGATACATTTAACTCAATATATCTAAGTTCAATGAGTATGAGCTCAGCTATGTTATATTAACCACTCATTATTCTTATCATTATTTAATATGGAACTTCACGCACACATATATACTCAATAGGTGGTGGTATAAAGAGGAGAATGGTAGTGATATAAGAATTTTAGTTCTAGTACCGTTTATATTATGATATATTCTCTCTAGGGAACTTGATTTACGGTTTGGATGCTTAAAAATTTTAAGATAAAAAATACCACAAAAAATTTTTAACAAATTTTTTGTTAACCAATCAGGAGAAATAAAAAATAGAAATTCCAAAATTATAACCTTAAATAAAATTCTATTATAAAACCCTTCATCTAACAAACATTTGAATGGTGGCAACAGATGAGTATGGTGTTGATGTAGCACCTCAGCCAATCACTACAAAGAACCCACTCTAAATAAAGGAATGCATTTAACCTCAGTTGATTACCAAAATTCTTGAGATACAATCTCAACCTCGAACTAAAATCACAAAGGAAATCTCTCCCATAAATGGAATAAATGAAAGACTCTTGACAAAGAAAATGTATGAAAAACACAAACCTCAACGTATGAATGTTTTCAATAAGAATTATGTGATAAATCATTGCTAACTTAGGCATCCAAGAGTCCTTGAGGGCTCACCTAATGTTTTTCTTCCTTTGTTAGGTTTTCATTGACCAAGGTCACCCTTGTGATCCAATCAACCAAAAAAAAAAGGTCACCCTTGTGATGAACTGCATCATCAGCAACTAGTCTACTTTTCTTCACATGGCTACACAATTTAAATTACGATGTTCAAGTTTAAGAATGATTACACTTAGCCCTACCCTGGATAAGAATTAGTTGTTTCTCTTGCCTTGCGATTAAGATTCTTCGTAATAGCTTATATAGCCAAGTTCAAAATAACTAGTCAAATTACAATTAGAACTTTTTGTAATCGCTTATATATACAAGATTTATTTCGTAAACACTTGATGTAAGACTCAACTTACAATCACATAACACATTTATACAATTTAATCCAACCAAATCCACATACTACGAGGTATCACAATTTTCTCCACTAAAAACCCTTACATCTTTGTCAGGAAACATTTATGTCTAATTAAATCTAGACTTATACTTAAGAGTTTGTTCACAAATACTGTGTTTTATTTTTCTCACTTTGTAGAATTTTTTATTTGGTTGCCAATAAAGTTAAGGGTATATGTTGGAAAAAGAAAATATTTGGACATCATAAATGAGTTTTGAACATCGTTATAATATGAGAATATAAATTTTTTTTTTGGAATGAGGAGGACAATACAAGAGCAAGAGTTCCAAAATCACTACGGGCAAGGATAAGGACCATAATGTGAAGAATTATCGTTAAAGACAAGGAGCAATGTAGGGTTCTTTGAGCAAGGAGAGGTTGGAATATAAAGTTAAAATGGAAAAAAAGGTATCGTTCCATCCTTATTTCAATTGGGGTGCTTTTATTTATTTTTTTAATGAAATATTAATATAATGATTATATTTCATCGTACAATTAACTATCGAATTATCAAGTGACATCTTTTAATTTTTTTTTAATAGAGGATAAAATTCATCATCTCCATTGTAAGTGTAACTATTGAACTATCGAGGAAAAGAAAAAACTATCACATGTTATGCTATTATACATAAGTTTGAAATTAAGATGATGTCAAGTGATTATATATATGTCGAATGCTTTTACTTCATCTAACTAGTTTTATATGATTATAAAAAATAAATAAAAATAAAAAGTTTTATATGAGTGTAGATAAAGAAAATTATTAATTTCAAAATAAAAAAGGAAAACAAGGAGGCTCATAAATGAACTCATTGGAAGTGGCTTTGGTACATTCAAGCCAACACTATGTTTGGCAAAAAAAGTGACAAGGGGAGAAGAAAAAAAGTGAGAAGTAAAGAGGAAAGGGAAGAAATTTTCTTTTTAGTTGTTTGGTTTACAAAGAGAAAAGAGAAAGAAAATAACCTACTAGTGGTAGTGGGTCTCACCTTTAAATTTTTACCTCTGGCTTTTTCTCCCAACTTGGTAGAAAAGAAAATGGTCAATTAAGAGGAAAATAAATTTCTCCTTTTCTCATTTCCTTTACATAAATTTCTCTCAACCAAACGAGGAAAACCCCTTCTTTTCCTTCGCTTTTCATTAATCTTTTTTCCTTTTTCTTTTCTCTTGACTTGTCCCAAACCAAACACAGTGTTGGTTCATAATTTGACAAAGAGAAAGGGAAAGAAAGTGACCAATCGAAAAGGGGACCATACATATTGTTGAATTTGTAGGCTATGCCCTTTAGTCTTTAATTTACTTGCAAGTTCCCAAGTGGATAGAGACATGAGCTGGCGCAAAGTGAGAGACTCAGAGGGCTTTCACATTAAAAAGAAAAAAAGAAAAAGAAAAAAAGAAAGACATTGAGAGGGCTTCTTCCATGCACTTATTTAATGGAAAAAGTTAATAGATACCCTAAATCCATTAATTTAGAAAATATTTTTAAAATTTTGTTATGAGAAAATGAAAAAAGTAACTAATTTTTTTTTTAATTTTTTATATTTTCAATAAAATTGGTATCAAAACTTCCTTAAAATGGTTTATTAATAAACGCTTTCAGAGCACTCATTAATTGGACGCTATTTAAATCAATGCCCTAAAGGCATTCGTTAGCATTTTTCTTATTTAAATCATAGACATATTTGTGGGCATATTATCTTAATATTTAATAGGTACTCACATGACGTGTACCTTAATAATCTTGATTTTGCTAAATTTATTTTGTTTCTTTTTGTTTGTAAGCTCACATAAAATAACATCCAATTCGGACTAAATTGGCAAAGTTTGAAATCATCTATTATTATATGACAAATTATAAAATTACTTAGGTGAATTATCTAAACAATTTACATGAGTTATTAAAAACATTTTCCTTCATCAAATTACATTCAATTCAGACCGAAATCATCACATGGCATAGGGGAGAGTATATATAATTATATATGTTTTACCACACTCTCGTATGTTCTAAAAAGAGTTTTGCTATGGGATCATGCGCCTCGCAAAAGTTCATTGTACAAAGAACCAAAATATGGGGTCAATGGCTCAAACATGCACCATTCTCTGCACCAGCCAGAAGTTAAAAAAAAAAAAAAAAAATCCATAGATACATGCACTCTGGGATCAGGGTTTATTTTTATTTATTTATTTTATCTAAATTAAGGAATATAGTACATAGCAAACCTCGTACAATTTATAATTAGCTTTGAGAAAAAAGTTCTCCTTTTAAATTGGACTCATGTTAATGGAATTTATCTATTTTTTACATTCCTTTTATCATTTTTTTTATTAAAAAAACATTCTTTTTTATCAATTACCTAACAAATCTCTTATTTCCAGTATTCCACAAAAATACTTGAAACTCATTTCGATTTGGTCAAATTTAAAAAAAAAAAAAAAAAATTAGAGATTTAAATGATATGATAGCACATGAAAGCACTCTTGGATAGCAGCAATTAAAAATTTATCTATTTAAATGATTTTATAATGAGTAATATTGCTACAAATATAAATTATTTTACAATATTTTTACAAATTGCTGATGTGATAAATTCTTACTAGTTCTAATATAGACCCATCACTAGCATTACATTTTTACTTACAATAACTATTTGAAAAATGCTAAAACCACATCAGCAGTTTGTAAAAATGTTGTAAAATAGTTTGTGTCTGTAGCATTACTCTTTTATAATTATGTAAAGAATACTTTTATTTGAGAGAGAATATTAAATGATAGGTGATGTGATTAGGATTTTTGTTATTTGATGTTGTTAACATTTACTAGTAATTAAAATAAGGGGGTTCAGTTAAAGAGTGTCATAACTCAAAATGACACGATTAAAAAATAATAAATATTCAATTATAAGTTGTAATGTATACTTTTTTTTTTTTTAAGCAAAACTTGTAAATCTTTATTTAGTCTGCATGAACAAATATATTATGATGGTGTGTTTTTCTTGATGGCTTTTGTTGACAGGTGCTGCTCGGCACTAAGATGCATTTTTAACATGACATTTTAGGAGAGCATAGAGAAACTTTATGGGGGAGAAAGAGAAACCTACGTGAAACAAAGTATAATTTTTTTGCTAATCAAGTAATTGTAGAACATTTACTCAAAAAAAAAAAAGTAATTGTAGAACAAAACTGATATTAAATGGAGTACTTCCTAAATGGGTGTTGCACGACACTCATTAATCGGACACTTGCTTGATATTTGTATACAAATAAAGTCAATTGTCTTTATTTTTTAAAAGTTTTAATACCATTTAATGGAATATTAAATACACTTTAACATGTCTCGTAATTAGAATATAGTAGTTTTTAAAAAACTTAAATTGATAGTATTTCGAACAATCAAAAACAATAACTTTTTTTTTATATATAAATATGATAAAATTTAAATTTATGTGGTCCGCTTTATTATTATTTTTTATCCAATCAAAATATATTTTTTTTTTTACGTAAAGATGACATACAAATTTAAGGAAATCCTTTGTTCAATGGCTAGACATATCACTTGAGCAACCGAGGGGTCAAAAACTTATTCAAAAATAATTTATCCCTAGGACCCTAGCTGATCATAACATCTATTTGAGGCTCAATAAATAGAAATCTAGTAGTAGATTATATAGGTATGCCACGGAAGATAGCAATATGGGAAGCTGGTTTAACTACAAGATTCCTAGTTGTAGTAGAATCCAAACCCCACACACTTGCCCTAGTTTCTTCTGATGTGAAAGACAGTTTCCCATCTTATTCTTGAGAGAGAGAGAGAGAGTAATAAAGCACAACCTAAAGATGCGTTAAAGAACAGCCATTGTGTGGACACAGGACGAAGGGTAGGTGCAAGTGATAAATACACAACTTGCCTGCTCTTTTTGTCAAAGAAATCAAAGTTGAGAGAAGCTTATAGCTTTCAGAAACACTATTATCTCTCTCTCTCTCTCTCTCTCTCTCTCTCTCTCTCTCTTTGCCTAACCACTTCTCCTTCTTAATCACAAAATAAAAATAAACCCACAGACCCCAAGTCACTCGCTGTGCCTAACTTGTTTAGCAAAAAACTGATACTCAGCTAACCAAATATAATTAAACCCCAAAAAGTCTCTTTGTGCTATGCCTTAGATAGATGGTTTCCAATTCATGTGGCTCTAGTTTTTCCATTGCAAATTAACTTAGCTACTTTGTCACACTCACAGATACGTGAGAAGGACTAACTCCCTCTTTTTTTAAGTGTTCTAGACTTGGGTTCTTTGAAAACGTGCTCCAAAACTTGGACTTGGAATCAAGCTGTAACTTGTAAAATTGCTAAGAATTTTGTTGTCATGGTCATGGCATGTCCTTCTCATCCAATTGCACATGCTAAAACATCAAAATGGGATGTGTTCCAACGCAATTTTCACCATTACATCAAATGTTGGTATCATAGTACAGCTTGACAGATAGTGAGAAAGAACATACAGAAAAGAAAAGATGGTAGAAGATGACAAAATAAAGTTTTCCATTATTAAACATCAAATGGTGATACTGACTATGTTGTAAAGCTAAAATATGAAGTTGAGACGTGTCAAGAATTTGTTGGTTTAGATTGAAAATGTGAAGCTGAACTCTTCCTTTATAGGAATATTCCACATGCCAACGTGAAATATTGCTAATCATTTAGCAATAATAACAGATTATCGACTTGTAAAGGACAGATGTGACTGATACAAATTGTCCATCTACTTTCAGAATTCATTGACAAATGACAGTTAAGGTCAATTTTATGATAATAAAGTTAGTGTTTAAGATAAAATGGTCCCCCCAAAAAAAAAGAGTTTGCTTTCAAGATTATTTTTGCTTTCTTCGTTGTAAAAATTTGAATAATTCCACTAAGCAAACACTTCTAAAAGTTTACTGGTTTCTTACTTATTAAGATTGAGATTTAAGTCAAGAGTTTTATATATCTAAGGCATAGCACAAAGTTAAGGATAGCAATTTTTGCCCGACCCGCCGGTACCTGGCCCGGCCCGACCCTAATCCGATTAGGAATAGGGTCGGGTATGAGTTTTTAAAAAAAAAACTTAAAGCGGGTTCAGGCCGGGTCCAGGTTTTATCAAAAAAATCCAAGACCCGACCCGAAACCCTGCCCAGATAAAAACTCGGTACCTTGAAATTACAAAAATACCTTATATATATATATATTTATACCTATAATCTAACTATAATCTCTCATTTCTTCAGCAGCAACTCAGAACTCACGCCTTCCTCCCTCAGTCCTCACCCTCACTCCGACACTCCCTCTCCCTCAGCTCAGTCCCTCATTTCAGCTCACGCAGTCAGCCAATCACTCCGACACTCCCTCACCCTCACTCCCACACTCCCTCAGTCACGCCTCCCTCGCCTCCTCACCCTCACTCCAACACTCCCTCAGCACATGACCTCACAGCCCTCACTCACTCTCAGTCACTGCCTCACGCACACGCCCTTACTCACGCAGTCACGCCACGCCTCGCCTTCTCACTCTCACGGCCTCGCTCTTCCTCAAGACCTCAGGTACACCTCACTCTTCCTCTGTTGTCTGATTTGTAAAGCTTTTTTATATGATCTCACTCTTTGATGATAAAGAGGCAAAATGTATGATCTATCCAGGTTTTTGTTTTAAAATTTTGGATTTTTTTTTTCAATGTTTCATTAAAATTTGTTTGGAGGTTTTGATTGTGTGGTGGTTCATTGAATTTGTTGTGATGATAATAATGTTTATTTGGGTTTTGGGTGGGTGAGGGTTTGGTTTATGGGTTAAAGTGTTTGTGGTGTTATTGGGTTTGTTTTGGTAATTAGGATTGGATTTGATGATAAGTAATACATTGGGGATGTTGAAATCAGTGAAACTAAGTGTGAAATATGGTAGTGAATTTTTGTACACATATCTTTTACCTGATTCAAGTCTCAAAGCATTCTGTTCCCCTGTTCTTTCCCTTCATATCTGCATAGTTTGTTTAATGGAAGAAATTGTTTATTGTTTTTTGTGTTTGTTGGGAATGCAGAGCCTAAAACGGAGATGGAAGACACAAACACAAACACAAACAAATCTGGTTCTTTCTCGCCAAGTGGCTCTCCCTTGAGAACCGGACATTGTCCCTTGCCAACTATGCGGTCTCCTTCGCCATTTTCACGATCACCCTCGCAATTGTCGCCTGGCAGCTCTCCCTTGAGAATATGCAGGCTTGAATGTAGGCAAAAATAAATTTGGGCTTCAATTCTTTTTTTTTTTGTTATCCCTTAACAAGGCTCGACAGGGGCGGGTTTGGGCCACGGGTCTTGGCCCGCAGGTCAGGTTCGAGTATGGAAAAACTCGGCCCGAACCCGATCTATTGCCATTCCTAAGTTCAACTGACATCTTTTGATATTTTCAACAAAGAAATTCGGAATTCAAATCTCCACTAACCCTTTATAACTATCAAATTAACAAAAAAGATTAAGCAAGGTTTAAAGTTTAAAACTTAACATATATGTGTGTGCGCGCGAGAGAGTTAAACTTAACAATAAGTAATTAAATCTTTAATTCATTACTTAGCATAAAATATAATATTAAACATGATTGTAATGATTAGTCTCTTAAGTTGAATATATGCCTTCTTCTTTTTTCTTCTTTTTTAAGTTAATGTCAATCTACAAATGACAGAAGGGGGAGGATAAGGCTCATAAGCAAATTGCAAAATTCACTCTAAACGAGAAATTTAACTTACAAAAGTGTTTAAGCGATAGAATGGTCCCCAAAAAAAGAGAGTTGGTTTTCAAGATTATCTTTGCTTTCTTCGTTGTAAAAATTTGAATAATTTCACTAAGAGAACACTTTTTAGTGTTTTCTTATTTATTAAGATTGGGATTTAAGTTAAGATTTTTGTAGTTTAATTTGCATCACCTAGTAGTTTCAACAAAAAGTTCTGAGTTCACATCTTCCCTATCCCATTATAAATTTATAATTATCAAATTATTTATATATATATATATATATCTGTGTGTGTGTGAATCTAAAAATGAGAAAAGGAGGAGGATAAGGCTCATAAGCAAATTTCAAAATTCACTCTAAATGAGAAATTTAACTAACAAAAGTGTTTAAGCGGCATTTCATTAGGTCAAAAGGCCACTAGCAAACATATGTAGTGGGGGAGATTGGAATTACTTCTACTACATAGTCCAAAGTTAATGATTGATCAACAAAAAGTAGAAGACAATAGATCTGCCCCCTACATAAAGGGCCCCGACCCATAATTTTAAGTATCTTTTAAGTTCTAAGAGGACCAAGTTCCTTTAAGATAAACTTACCAAAACAAGGAGGAGATAGTGTAATGCCTAGTAAAAGTTGTCTCACATAAACTAATGATAAGGTTGCCTACCCATTTTGTGTAGAAAGTTTTGTTGAGTTGTAAAATTGCAATGGTTAGTTCTTTGATGAATTATTTAGACATGTGTTGCTGTCATGCCTTGAGAAAAGTATTAGCCACATATGTACTATATCCAAGAATGGCTAATCAAATTATAATTAAGGTTCATTATAACCATTTAGTATTTTTATATTCTTGATTATTCTAAACACATTTAATATATGAATAAGTATATGTCCACACAACGCATTCATAACCCAAATCTTCAAACAAAGCCAAATTTGAGGTATAACAGAATTATTACGATGTAGGCCTTTAGGAATTTTATGATAAGAACTTTTGTTAAATGTTGTAACAAATGCTCCATCGGAATCTTTATCCGCATTTGATTTGCTTCATCTACCATTCTCCAATTCTACATCAAGCTTGAAACAACAAGCACATCAATAAATGTTAAGAAGGACATCACATGGTGTCAATTTTTTATATTTTTAAACATTAAGTAATATTTCCTTATTTTATATGGTTTTTATTGTCACATTCAAGTCCAATTAGAATATTATGCGCAATTTAGGAATGTTATACATGCTGGTTGAGTCTTCTATGCCACATAAATATACAATAAAGTAGGTTGAAACTCTCTCTCAAAAAAAAAAAAAAAAAAAAAAGTAGGGACTCAGTAAAATTTGACAATAATTTCACATTCATTTAAATATTAACATATCACCTCAAACATGAGTCTACTATAATATGCAATTTGGAATTTCTTTTAATAACCCACATGTGCAATGGTAGACTAATTTGAGAATGTTGTGAATTTTTGTTTTATCCTAGAAGAACTCATAAATATTCCTAAATGTAAAATGAAAATATATAATTCTTCTATTGATAAAAGTTTGTTTTGTTAGGCTTCAAAAAACTTTTATGAAATTAGGGGTTTAGCCTAAGTTATAATAAGATGTAGTTTGAATCAAGGTGGTTAATACCGTACTAGTACTAGCCGTACCGATATCAAAACGCCAATATTTCGCATCGATTTAAATACCAGCCATACCGGCTGATTTCGGGCAATACCGGCTGGTACAGAAAAAAAAAAAATTCATAAAAGCTTTCGTAATTTTTGAATTTTTGTAAGGGCAAAATGGTAACTTATTTGTATTAAATTATTAATATTATTTGTTTTCTTAGTATGCAATGAACAATTAAGCTTTTTTTTTTTTTTTTAGTCTGAAATGAAAATTTTCTCTGCTCACGTCTCTCTAGCGTAGCTTAGAGTGGCGGGGCTGTAGAATCCTTTATCTTCCTCTAGGAGTGATATTCTTTCCCTCTATTGACACCGTTGATAGTAGGGCTAGTTGGTCTCCTTTTCTTGGGGTGGGGAAACCGAAATCCTTTTCTTTCTTTCTTTCTATAGCACTGATTGTCCTCTGGAGAATATGGAAGACGTACTAAACGATTGGAAACGATTCTCCCTTCTGGAGGAAGAAAATAACAAGGTCACTCTGGATAAATAAAACCCCGCTACTAAAGAGGTGATTCTCGCAACCAAGTTTATGACAAAAGGAGCGCTTAACATTGAGGCGATTGGAAGAACTCTTAAGCCCTTGTGGAAAACTCGAAACGGATTCGAAATCCAAGATGTAGGTAACCATATCCTACTATTTGTGTTTGATAATGAGAACGAGGCTGAACGGATTTTAGCTACTGAACCGTGGACTTATGACAAACATCTGATCATTCTCTCTCGCTATGATGGATCTTGCCCTATCCGAAATATTAGATTTCACACAGTTAAATTCTGGGTTCAAATCCATGGTCTCCCAGTGAACAGACTAAACGAAAAGACACCCTATGGGATCGGCAAAAGCCTTAAGGAAGTTTCTAAAGCTGCACAAGCCGGGGAACTAATCGATGGTAATTTTTTAAGGATCAGAGTTGGCATTAATGTCACTAGACCCCTCAGCAGAGGACGTAAAGTCCATCTCGGCAATGACTGTGAGGTGTGGGTAACTTTCAAATATGAGAAGATGCCTAACTTTTGCTATTGGTGTGGAATGGTGTCCCACGATGCGAAGGAATGTAGTGTTTGGCTATCTAGCAAAGGGTCACTGCCTTTAGATCAATAGGGGTATGGTTCATGGCTCTGAGCCAATCCATTCTCAGTAGGGAAGAAGTCCTTTATGTTCGTACCAGGCACAGGAGGGGATTTCGGTGGGGAAGATAACCCTATGAGGACTGGTGGTGGTTCAGAAAGGAGGCCTTAGGGAACGGAGGCACCGCTGGAGGTGGTTGCACACCTGCTTGACCCCGACTCATCCACAGATGATCAAAATACAGCAACTCCGGATAATCACGCAACAATCACTCCAACTTCCCATGCAGGTAACGATGCAGATTGCCCTGAATCTTTTCCTGTTGTGACGCTTGTTAACACGCACATAAATATGGTAAACTTTGAAGCTCAAATTCAGGATATTGACATGGAATTAAATAAATATGATTCTCATGCTCCCCTTTTAGCTAACCCGGATTTTCAGGAAGAATTGTCCATTAGCTTGTCTAGCTATTTTGATCAGGTACTTGCACGTGACATTAATGCTCCTTTGCCCC
Organism: Notholithocarpus densiflorus; assembly: GCA_030021035.2. Classification (NCBI taxonomy): domain Eukaryota; kingdom Viridiplantae; phylum Streptophyta; class Magnoliopsida; order Fagales; family Fagaceae; genus Notholithocarpus; species Notholithocarpus densiflorus. The sequence continues at coordinate 681,087 of JARYZH020000032.1, read as the reverse complement.
ATAATGATGCACATGACTCCACTAAAAATCCACGTGACCTTGAAGGAAACCAATCATGCTTGAGAACCTAGAAACGCTTAGCACGCTTGAATCAGACTTTAGAACAAGTCATGCATGCACCAACCTTAGGTAAACGTCCTATTGAGGCGAAGGGGGCTGAAGAAATAGAAAAGGCACGCAAGAAGGTACAGATTTCTAATAGAGATCACAATTTATTGGTGAAGGCTGTTGTGCAACCCCACCAGTCCCAATGAGTTGTTTAGCATGGAATTGTCGTGGGCTTGGGAACCCATGTACGGTTCGAGAGTTTGGAGATTTAATCCAGGCCAAAGATCCCTCTATCGTGTTTTTAGCCGAGACATGTGCAGACGAAACAAGGCTAAAAGAAATTAAAAGAAATTTGAGTTTTGACAATTTTCACTTTGTGTAAAGATTAAATAGAGGTGGAGGTTTGGCTCTCTTTTGGAAGAACACTGTTGACTTACACGTTGAAACGTCATCTAAAAACCATATTGATGCTATCGTGTTAATAAAGGGGAAGAAGGAGCTTGGAGGCTTACGAGATTTTATGGGGAGCCTGTGACACACAAAAGAATAGAGTCTTGGAATCTCCTCCGAGAGCTTAATTCTCGAATGACACTTCCTTGGCTTTGTTTGGGTGACTTTAATGAAATTACTAGACAATCGGAGAACTGGGAGGTAGTGTCAGAAGTCAAGCACAAATGCAACTCTTCAGAGACGCCATTGATGAGTGTGGTTTTATGAATCTCGGCTTTACGGGACCCCAATTTACTTGGAAAAAGCACTTTAAAGATGGTCATTCGGTTTGGGAGCGATTGGATCGGGGTATGGCTAATAAGGAATAGCTGCTTAGATTTGCTGGAACCACTGTCCACCATTTACCGTCTTTCTTTTCAGATCATTATCCAATCTGGATAGTGCCAAGGGATTTGATATTACCAAATGCAGCCAAACCCTTCCGGCTTGAAGAGATGTGGCTAGTAGAGAAAAGGTGCACCGAAACTATTCAAGCAGTATAGGCCATGCATGATTCTGCTGACCCGGGTACTAGAGTCATAAAAAAGATTGAGAGATGTGGTGCTGAATTGAAGAAGTGGAGCATGAAGAGTTTTGCCAGTGTAAGGAAAGAGCTGGAACTAAAGAAAAAAAGAAATTGTGAAAGCCAAAAAGGAAGCTATGAGGCCTGGGCATAATTTTCAGGTTAAGGAATTGATGCTTGAACTCAATAATCTCATGGATAAGGAGGCTCGGATGTGGCTACAAAGATCCAAAGTTCAATGGGCAAAATATGGTGATAGGAATTCAAAGTACTTCCATGCAAGAGCCACTCAAAGGCTTCAACGAAACTCCATCCATTCCCTAAAGAAAGCTGATGGCACGTGGTGTCATAGCCAAGATGAAGTGGCCAAAACTATTGTGGCCTACTATCAAGAGTTATTTCATTCGGCCAACCCCATTAATTTGGAGAACACTACTCAGCATATAGGTCCCATTATAAATGATGAGATGAATACAAAAGTGGTGGCTGATTTTGAAGCTTCGGAAGTGCATGATGTAATTAAACAAATGGCCCCCCAAAAAGCTCTTGGCCCGGATGGTATGCCTCCTATCTTTTATCAAAATTATTGGGATTTATTAGGTGCGGATGTCACCTCTTCTGTGCTTCACTTTTTAAACTCTGCATCTTTGCCTGCTAACCTTAATGATACTTTTATTACTCTCATTCCTAAGGTTAAAAATTTGGAATTTGTGTTTGAATTTCGGCCTATTAGCCTTTGCAATGTATTGTATAAAATTTTTTCAAAGGTTTTAGCAAATAGGCTTAAAAAAATCCTACCAAATATTATTACTGAAAATCAGAGTGCTTTCACAAAGAGTCGTCTTATTTTAGATAATATTTTGGTGACTTTTGAATCCTTACATAGTATGCGGAGGCACACAAGGAAAAATGATTATATGGCCATAAAGCTGGATATGAGTAAAGCTTACGATAGGGTGGAGTGGGTTTATTTAGAAGCAGTGATGAGGAAAATGGGGTTTGATGAAAGATGGGTTCGATTGATGATGATTTGTATTACTACTGTATCCTATTCCATCCTGATAAATGGGGAACCTAAAGGCATGGTGGTTCCGACCCGAGGTATCAGACAGGGTGACCCACTATCACCTTTTCTCTTCTTGCTATGTACTGAAGGATTGAATGGTCTGATAGCCCAAGCTGCCATCCGTGGAGACATTAAGGGCTATGGTTTATGTAGAAATAGCCTGAGACTAACACATCTTCTTTTTGCAGATGATAGTCTTCTTTTTTGTAGGGCCACAGAACAGGAATGCAATAATATTTTGGAGATCCTAGATGTGTATGGGAGTTGTTCTGGCCAACAAATTAACAGGAATAAAACCACCATCTTCTTCAATAAGCTCACCTCAGGGGGGAAAAAGGGAGCATATCAAACAAGCCTTGGGGGTTCCGGAGATCAAGCAGTATGAGAAGTATTTAGGATTACCATCCTTTGTAGGGAGGAGGAAGAAAACCAGTTTCGACTTTATCAAGGAGAAGGTTTGGAGGAAACTGTAAGGGTGGAAGGAAAAATTGTTATCTCAGGCTGGGAGAGAGATCCTGATTAAAGCAGTCGTACAAGCAATTCCCACCTACATTATGAGTTGCTTCAAACTTCCCCTAGGGCTATGTAACGATTTGGAGAGTCTTATCCGGAAATTTTGGTAGGGTGTTTTCTACACAATAAAGACTCGCTTCTTCACAAAGTCTTCAAAAGTAAATTTTTCTCAGCATGCTCATTTATGGAGGCCCCAGATAATTCTAGTGGATCATATGCTTGGAGTAGTTTACTCAAAGGCAGGGAGGTATTGTGGAGAGGGGCCCGTTGGAGAGTGGGCAACGGAGAGTCCATCAAGATTTGGGACTACCCATGGCTGCCTAGCCTAGAGCATTCGAGAATTTTATCTCCAGTCATTGATGGTTTACACGAAGCAACAGTAGATTGTCTCATCAACCCAATGAGTAGAAGCTGGGATAGGGATGTTGTAGCTAGTTTCTTTGCTCCTTTGGAAGTTGAGTTGATCTTGAAAATTCCACTTAGTCCCACCAATGTCGATGATAAACTCATCTAGCCTCACATACCTAATGAAGTGTATACTGTGAAGTCCGGATATCGGTTTCTTGTTTAAGAAAAATCAGGTCCTCGGCCATCTCCTCAGTCTCAAGCTGAAACCTCAAACGTCTGGCGTCGGACATGGGGGCTCTCGATGCCGAATAAAGTCATGCAAGGAAGCTCTACCAGTGAAGAAAAATCTAGTCCGCAGAAGAGTCATTGATGAAGACGTGTGTTGCCACTGTAAATTGAAAGCCGAGGATGGGTACCATGCGTTGTGGGACTGTGTTGAACTCTTGGCCATTTGGAAAGCTGACACGTTGTGGCTGTTTTGCAGGTTTAAGAAGTTCTCCAATTTCTTCGAGCTTGCATGCTTCGTGCTGGAGACAGGCAGGCAACCGGAACTGTTTGCGGCAATTGCATGGACGATTTGGTCTCGGCGCAACCAACTTCGAACTAGCAACAAGCCTTACCTGATATCTCAGGTCATTTCTTCAGCCAAACACATGCTTCAAGAGTTTACAGAGGTGCAACCAGCAGCTCAGGTACAAGTGTCTCCGCCCCAAAGATCAAGACCCAAGTGGGAGCCCCCTCCTCCGTCACTCTTCAAGATTAACTTCGATGGGGCAGTGTTCAATGACACGGAGGAGGCTGAGGTGGGAGTGGTAGTCCGTGACTCTTAAGGGAAGGTGATTGCTTCCTTGGCGAAGAAGATAAGCTCCCATCCTCATCAGATGAAGTTGAAGCATTAGTAGCAGTTCGAGCTATCACCCTTGCTATGGACCTCAACCTACCCTCTTTTATAGTCGAGGGAGATTCAGAGGTGATCATCTTTGCCTTAAGAAAGGAAGAGGAGTCTTTTGCATCTTTTGGCCATTTAATTTCTTCTATTAAGCATTTTTTACTTTCCTGCAATTGTATTTCTTTTTCGCACACCCACAGGTCGAGTAACTCAATTGCTCATTTTTTAACAAAACATGCGAGACTTATTGATGGTTTTTCTGTGTGGATGGAGGATGTTCCACCACAAATTGCTAATGTACTTTTAGCCGATTTTGGTTGATTTCAGTTATTTAATTTGGAAGCCGGTTTCTCAAAAAAAAAAAAAAAAAAAGCTTTCTATTTTTTATATTGTGTTTTTTTTTTTTTTCTTTTAATTGATACTAAAGTCTAAAACCATGAACAATTTATTTTGAATTAAGGTAATGTTTTATGGTAAATTTTTATATTTATTATAATACACACACATATATATTTATTTATTTATAAATATAAAAAATAACGGTAAACCTGAAACAGTACACCGGTATTGATCGGTATCAAAATATATCGTTCCATAGGTCAAACCGATATAACCACCGGTACGAGATTGACTCCCTTGGTTTGAATAATCTCGTTAAAAAATGACTAGTTAGAATAAAATCTATTTGAATTCTTCCCCTCATGTCCAATATCTCATGTTAATAAATTGAAACTTTTTTTTTGGTTAATTACTGATACAGAACCTGGTTGTAAAACTATTGTCATCAAGAAGTGAATGTTAGAATTCTAAGGAATTTTTATTCATGTGTTCCATTGTTTTAAACGCAGAAAACCTTCAACAGTAAATTAATAGCCAAAAATATACTATCTACTATATAATCGGTTATTATTCTTATTTCATTCAACTCCAAAAATCCAGTCCTGATTTTGAAAAAATAAAATGAAATAAACAAACTTACGTCTTTGCAGGAAAAGATGAAAACAAATAATGTCATATGTGGTGTGGAACACAAGAATTTTGATTCCATTGTGATTATATTTAGGTAAGCAAAATTTGATCCTAATACCTTTTTTTTTTTTTTTTTTACTTTTGGGCCAATTTAATTCATACACCCAGAAATTGGTGTCTATAAGTCTATAACAGGCCCCAAAAAAAAGTCAAAAACAGCCATAAATGGCCTAGCTAGACAAAATAGACTAACGGGTTTATCTATGTAGTTTGGGCTTCTATTGTGTCAATATCTTCAGGCCTACACTGACTAAATTTTGGGTATGGTTTTCACTTTCCAGTCCTAGGTCTAGCTACAACTACAAGGCCATTAATGAGAGATGGATTTCTCTATCAACAGTGGTCCTAGTCCTAACTCCTAGGGTCCTTTGACCATCCATCAATGATATTGGATTCCATGCAATTCTCACATTCAAAGTTGCGTTTGGTTTGGTATTAATTTAAAAAGTCGCGTGTTTACCCTTTTTTTTTTTTTATTTCAGTTTGTTAATTTTCAATTGTTGTCAATTTGGTATTATGTTAATCAACTGTTAAGCGTCTCCTATAAATGAGCAGCCCTTTTGGTTTTTTTTTTTTTTTTTTAATTTTTCGTAATTAAAAGAAATTAAGAAAACTGTTATTAAAAAAAAAGAAAAAGAAAACATTTAGGAGAACGATGTCATTCCCCTTAAAACTTCGCTCCCAGCCCTAAACTGTGAATTTTGGGGGAAGAAGGGAGAGTCCGTCTGGGTTGGCAGCGGCAGCAGCGATGAGGTGAGATTGAGAGAGAGAGAGTCCGGGGACTTTCTTATGTAATTATCCTCTTTTTTTTTTTTTTTTAATAACAAAAAGTAGAATACAATACAATAAAAATAAAAATAAAAATAAAAAAAATACCCACTATCTGGTCCGCCAAGCTGGGTGATAGCATCAATAAAACGGTCATGAAGGTCTCAGAAGTCCATCGCAAACGTTGCTTCCCAGTTCCAGCAGAGCCAGAGCCAGAAGCAGCAGCAGCAGAAGAAGCAGTGTTTTTCACAGGAGGAACAGCTGCAAGCTCAACACCTTGTGTTTTTTGAGGCACTAAGCTCGTCAAAGAGAATTTCTTTGCGTGATACATCTTCTTCAATCTTCAACCTTCAACTAACTAAATAATCACACCCACCTGCATATCATAACTAAATTCCAAGACATAATCAAAAAAAAGAAAGAAAAAAAAAATCTATACATAAATTGAGATCAAATTTTACATATATAAAAGTAAGAAATGGAACAGTAATTGTAATAATTATACCTCAAATTTCATGTATAAAAAACAACCATTGATTCTGAAGTTCCGAGAAGAAGGATCGATGATGGGTATGGAGAAAACAGTGGCGTTGAAATTGTTGGGTTGGGGAAAATTAATTGATACGAAGAGAGACAAAGAAAATCGGAATGGAAAGACAAAAAAAACCTCACCTCAGTTTGTGTTTTGATTTCAGGTAAGGGGAACGACGTCGTTCCCCTAAATGTTTTTTTTTTTTAATAACAGTTTTATTAATTTCTTTTAATTACGAAAATTCAAAAAAAAAAAAAAAAAAAAGAGCCAAAACAGCGTAGTTTTGCTCATTTAACAGAGACATTTAACAGTAGGTTAACAGAATATCGAATTGACAACAATTGAAAGTTAGAAGACTGAAATGAAAAAGACTGAAAGTTAGAGGGTCAGTTTTGGATTTTTGCCTTTAATTTATTTTTGCTATTATTCATGAGTCCTATTACACTTGTTGATACTATTCATAGGTCTCATTGTACTATTTCAGGTACATTTTAACTTTATTTACAGTATTTTCAGTAAAAAGTTTTCAGTTTCAACTAAATAAATTGTTTCCAAACGAACTCAAAGAATAAAAATTTAGGTATATAGTTCTTAAATTCAACAATGTAATTGTATTGATCGTTAAATCACATAGTTAAATTTAATTGTTCTTAAAAATGATAACATTGTAGTGATCAATACAACCATACTTGAATTTAAGTTTGGCCCCAAAAACAAAATGACACATTTGTGGAAATTTTTTTTTTTTTTTTTTTTTTTAAGAAGAAGCATTTGTTGCAAGCTATAAGTATATGATCTGGGTTTTTTTTACAGGTTACTTTTCCTTTTCATTGAGCCAATTCTTATTTCTTTGGAATGCCTTGTTAAACTGACACAAGCACAAAATTTATGCTAGAGCAAATTTCATGCTTGTAGATCCATTTAATGCTTCTCCAGTTAGACTGGAGGCTATGCTTAAAAGTTAAAACTGTTTTCCTGCCTCATACTAGGAAATGTGTGAAAGCATTAACAAACCCTAGCCTTAGCTTTTCTTTTTTTCTTTTTTTTTTACTGAAATTATTGTAAAGAAAATGTAAAATTATATATTCAACTATTTCACAACTTTTAAAATTTATAATTTCAATTATTTCACAACTTCATAATTGCTATCTAAATCTTTTTATTTATTTATTATTAATGTAATGTTGCTTTCATTTGCACTACCACTAAAGACCATTTTTATTAAGTGCTAATTACAATATATTATATTATGACCTCAATAACTATGATTTTATTATTATTATTATTATTTATTTTTTTATTTTTTTTTTTATTTTTTTTTTATCATTAGAGATATTGAATTCCGCTTTAGGTACAAATTGTAGTAACTATATTGTATGACTCCAATAATTTCACCCTATTTTTCCTGGCAAGACTAAGTATCCATTTGGATACACGTCCGCGTCCACGTTTGGTTCTTCAGCGCGTTTTCATTTTTTTTTTTTTTTTTTTTTTTTTTTTTTTTTTCAACTGCAGTTGTTGACCAATTCTCCCGTGAACAGTGCACCCATGCACTATTCATGGGACCCACAAACTTCACTTTTCAGCAACTTTTTCATTAAAAATGGGTCAAACGGCACTATTCACACATTTACAAATTATTTTGCTACAGTGTTTTCAGTTTTCAGTTTCAACAAAATAAGTTATATCCAAACAGACCTTAACTCCACGAAAATTGTCCTTGTGCACGATTCATCAGAATTTTATTTTATTAAAATTAAGTACAAAAGAAACACAATTGCAAGAGAAAGTAGTTCATACATGTAACTCAACGGGAAAAAAACCAGTTAGCTATCACCGCATACTCTTGGTGCGATGGTCACTCCACAAGTATAAGTGCTTATGGGGTGTAGGGGGTGTACACACAATTTTCGTAAAAGAAGAATCACACGATCACGAAATAGTGTAACAAATAATCAATTTGTATATATGTGAGTACAATCCTCTGTTTGAATCTTTACAATGAAAGAGTACAATAAATTCCTCTGATTCGATCTCCAAGAAACGTTACGATCCGAAGGGGCTATGAAGCTTGATCTTGAATCGTGCTTTGATGTCTCCAAGTTGAATGAATAGTTGAACGTGCTTGATTTGATGCGAGGGCCGTTGGCTTGATCTCGAACTAGGTTAAAGGAGAATCACCACTTTGATTTGAAGAAGTAGGAATAGGCCTTGATGAACAATGGAATTCTTGTAAACTTTAGAGATGACTCTCTATTTTGGCAGAGTGTCAGTAGTGTTTTCTCTCTAAATGTTCTCCCATTTTTTCATATGAGAAGCCTCTATTTATAGGCAACTCAATAGTATTTAATTTGGAATTTTCTCTCAGCATTTATTGAGAGTTGAATTATGAATTTAATTTGATATTTCATTTAATAAGAACTTTCCATATAGGTCTTTTCTTCTGACGTTGCCATATGGCTTTCTTCATTTGATGTTGCCACGTGGCTTGATTTCATTCGTTGATCGTCCACATCATCAATTGGAGATTAATTTGATCACAAATATTTTATCATGAACAATCGGACGATTGTGAATACATCATAAAATTTTGATGTCTACAAATGCCCCCACTTCAAGATTTGGCTTTGCGTCTTTCTGATACAAGGAAGACAAGGCTTGAAGTATTCTTTCATTTTTTTTTTTTTTATTATTATTATTTTATAATGGACTAGGTTTTAAGGGTACGCAAGGCTTTCATCCAAGTGAAATATGGGCTTGTTTCACCAATGCGGTATAATACAGCTTTGCCATCCAAGGTATCTTTTCATTGCTTTACCATATAATGGACACATCATTTTTTTTGAACACTGGGGCTTCACTTTCACGGGCCTGATCACACACAAAAGGCTTCTCCTTGCAAGCCCACCTTAGTTTTGTTAGGTAGGTCGGTGCCACAATTGTCTTGCTTGGCAAGCATTTTTTTTCTTTAGCCGCACCCTTACAAATTACAAGGGTTTCTTGCGAGTGCCACCCCTATAAAAAGGACTTAATGTTTTACAGGTTAGAGGAAATTGAGCGCCTTTCTCTCTTATTTTATTTATTTTTTCTTCAGCCGTAGCAGGCATCTTCTCTCTTTCTCATTCTTCCTTATGCTTGTCTTTGTTTTTTTTTTTTTTTTTGAACCCCTTGATTTACTCTGTGCAGGTCATAGAAGTTGGCACTGCGTGAGCCAAGGTCATAGAAGCTGGTACTGCATGAGCCAAGCCTCAGTTTCAAGCGAGTCTACCGTCTTATCCTTCTTATCTTGGCGTCCGACGGATTCGAGCACAGCAGTCCTCTTGCCTTCCTTGGACACGGGGTGTAAGCTTTAGCAGCGCATCCATTCCTCTGCCCTTTGTCTCGTGACCATTGGTGTGAGTGCTTCGTCTGCGCAACCTTCTCACAACCTTCCTCCTGCGGCCACCAGTATGGGAGTTTCATCAGCGCGCCCTTCTCGTTGCCTTCATCTTGCAGCCTTCAATACGGAAGTTCCATCAGCATGCCCTTCTCACTGCTTCACCTTGCGGCCTTCAATACGGGAGTTCTATCATTGCGAGAGCTTCGTCGGCGCATCCTTCTCACTGCCTTCGTCACTGCCTTTGTCTTGCAATCATCCAATACGGAGCCTTGTTCGCGTATCCGTCGTCTCCACCTTACAGTTGTTGGCGCCGGAGCATTGGCGGCTTCGCCATTGATCAACCTTCTTGAGTCGGCGCTGAGTCCAGAACTTTGTTCTTCCCTTCGTCTAAGCCCATGTTCCACAACCATAGGTGCGTAGCTTTGTTCGCGTATCTGTCGTCTCCACCTCGCGGCTGTTGGCTCTGGAGCATTGAGAAAGCCACATATCGGATTCAAGCACCAATTGTTATCTCTTGGAGGCAATACTACAGTGAGATTTCTGCTTCATCTTTGAACTACGCTCCTCTTCTTTCAGCGTCTTGCGGATTCGAGCATCGGCGGTTTCATCCTGGACTTTGTGCTGCTGCCTTCCTCTTAGACTTTGTGCTACTGCCTTCATCTTCACGTGACAACCAAGGTGCACACTAAACACACACCTAAAGCTTCAATGCCCCCATGCGGACACATGGCTTCCTTGTAGCCTTGAATTTCAACGCCATGCCCAATAACCAACAAGCTATGAACATGGTTTTTTCAAGTTTGGATAGTGCACATGCAAGCCTCTACGTGTCCTTCTCTTCACATGCACCTACATATGATAACCTTGGAGCGTTGAACACACGGCCTAAAGCCTTAGCACCACACGGACACATGGCTCCTAAATTTACTACTCCAATGCCACACCTAATAACTAGAAGTTAAAGAATATTAATGCATGGCTTGGCTGTGAAACTTGGAGTATGATGTTTGCGTGATAATATTGAATGAATTGTTTGCCCGTGGCTTTGAATCTCAATGTCACATGCCTCCCTTTTATTTATCTATTTATTTATCTTTTTTATTTTATTTATTTATTTTTTTAATATCAATTTATTAGTAACGAGCATTTGAACGAATAAGTTATTCATCCTTGTCTTTGGTTTGTTGTCAGGTGATTCAGGCTTGCCATCAAGTGTGCTTCATCATGGTCTTCTTTTACGACTCGTCGAGGACTCTCAATGATCGATCTATCACTCTCTTGCGCTCTACGAACGAACCCCTGGAGAAAGGCGTCATCTTGAAAGTCCATCCACTTGGTAGCAGTATCTCTTCATCTTCGTCTACTGCCATTCCTCGTCCTCCGAGTCTATCTCAATGGTGGGTCGAAGCATCTCACGAACTACACGACCCGACTAGAAAGGATTCGCATGTCGTTTCGAGGACGTTTACTTTGGCCTCCAACCTTCACTCAACCGCGGACCATGTCAATCCATTTCCTCTCCTTGGTTGTCGGATAAGTGTGGGAGAAGTGCAATGGGCCCTACCTTCTTCCAAGACCCCTCCACTCCAATATAAGGGTGAGTTTTCCTACCTCCCTAAATATTGGGAGTGGCTAGAAGACATATTGAGCCGCAATACTAAAGTCTTAAGTGATGCCAATCTTTACGAGTCGCTACTTGCGTCGTTATTCACGTATGATCGGAACCCCCATGTCTTGCAAGCCTTTCTAGAGTGTTGATGTACAGCTATGAACACATTGCACACGTCTGTAGGAGAGGTCTCCATTAGCTTATGGGACTTGCATTCGATCGGTGGGCTTCCTGTGTACGGCTCATTTTACGAAGAGGTCGTTCCAAACTCGAAAGAAATATCATCTCTCCCTTCATGCTGTCGTTCTCTATTTGCTGCCTTCCATCACCTGAGTCTTGAGCTTGGTGGTTCGCACTTGGTCACTACGGCTGCATGGGTGAAGTTTTGGTTCCGTGGCGAGTCTAAATATCAGAAACCGCCGACTAGAAGGTCAATAAAGAGGAATGCAAAAGGCAAGCAATCTCATAACCCCTCTGGTAAAATCGATGCCCCCAGAATTCTGACTAAAGAAGACAAGGCTCCCTTTAATGTGCTCAAAGTGGAGAGAAGACTTATAGAAGAGACTTGGTTAGTTGCTTTGATCTCGTGTTGGCTGTGCGAGTTCGCTCTTCCCGATGGGGGACCAAACTTAATCAGGCTTGGTGTTTTCAAGAGCGCAAGTGCGATGGCTCGTGTTAAGAGATACTGTCTTGCAGTCCCAGTCCTGGCCAACATTTATAAGGGCTTGAATGAAATTGTGTCTTCTAAGACTCCTAGTAAATGTGATGCCACTTTTCCTGCACACTACTTGAATGATTGGTTGGCCGAATACTTCGACACTCACTTTGAACTTGAAGGGTCTCGCTCCAAGGCTGTTCCGCGCATGTTTAGATACTCCGGAGAAGGTGCAACTAAGCATTACGACGAGGTTACAACCCGTAAGCTATTTCATGCCGTTAGTAGCTTCAAGTTTCATCGTTTGGGCCTTTTTAAAGGCCATCGAGAGATTCTGGTAGATGATGACAAGCTACCTAGCTCTTATGCAGATTACTTCATTAGCCAACGCTCTAGCTACTTGGCCTCTCGTTGCGAAAGTATATGTATAGTTGAACCATATAGCCCTCACCGCTTTGGTCGACAGTTCAATTTCAATCAACACATCCCTAGGGAGCTTAATGAGGACTTTCGCACTGTCACCTTAGAGAAAGTAGTATGCTTCTGGCGCCGATGTCTTCGTCTTGTTACCAGTTCAGAGTTCTTGATCCCTGCCTGCCTATCTGAGCACGGGGCTCTATGTACAAAGGACTATATGAATTGGTGGGCTAGAAGATCCGATGGTTTATTTTCAAGTGGGATTGAGCAACTGATTGGGAATGTTAACCCAAGCAAGATAAAACTCAAAATAAGATAGCCCAATGAAGTAGTTGAACCCGTGAAGCGCCGAAGCGATGGGAAGCCATCTTTTGGGATTTCAGAGGCTACCGACGAGTCTTTAGGAAGAGCATGCGTGGACAAGGCACATTCTCCCAAACGTGGACCCTCTTGCATAGTCTCAATGCCTCAGGACGTGGAAGTGACCAAGGGTAAGGATGTGTCAGATTCCGAGCGGAACAGTGGCAACTCAGATTCTCACTGGAGACGCAAAAGGCAGAGGGACAATCCTAGCAAGAATCTAGATCATGAGGTGGCCGACCGTGGTGTCGATATGGATTCACATCCTGACCCTTCTGGTGGCAGTGCACAAGTGAGTCTTAATTCTCTTTTTGATGATTTTGATCTTGAACCCATTAAAGACCTTTGTTACCTTCACGATGACCTTGAAGCTATTTTTAGTATCCAAGAACTTTTTGAGAATGACAATCTTGGTATTCTTCCAATGCAGGATGACAATTATCCTTCGAAAAGAGCAGGAGAGAAGTGTACACCAGTTGTCACCAGCCCTTCTACGAGCAAGTTTTCCATTCAAGGTCCGACGGCCTTTGATTTGGCTACTAAGGCAATTGACTCATCACGTTCGGGGAAGACTAACGCCACTCCTTCTTTCGACCCTATTCACAAGCCTTCAAGGGACGTGACTCGAAATAAATCCATTATGTGTAGTTCGAGCATCCCAGCCACTTCAACTGTCACAAAGTTTGAACCTGATGATTTGATTTTAAAGGCCAATCGACAGCGTGCAAAAATGTTAGGAGGGGACCTAATTGAGAAGGTCGTCAAAACCCCTTTTACTTTGGTGACTTCACTTAGGGATGGAGTCGAGAAGATCCTCCAAGTTATCGCACAAATAAAAGTTGTGGTTGCAATGCCCTTAAGAGAGCGTATTTTGAAATATATGGATGATGCAGACTGATATTCTTCCCTTCACCATGCTCTTTCACAAGGCATCGTGCCTGAAGACAAGGAACGGAAGCTTACCGACGCTCAGCATCGTCTCACTCTTGCCCTTGACTCGGAAGCCATTAAGATCAATTAGAAAGTTGCAATCAAGACGAACTTAGACAAGGCCTTAGCTAGAGAGATTGAATTGAAGAAGGAACTTGAGTTGCTTTCAATGCAAAAGGAAGAGTTTACAGCGTCGAGCACCCGCTGTGATTCAGAGCTAGCCCAGCAACAAATGATCATTTCTCAAATCAAGGGGGAGGTTTCCAAGATTGAGGCTACTCCAACTTTAGAAGCTTCTGATGATGCAAAATTTAGAGGGCTACAAGAGTTACTAGAGACTAGTAAGGAGGAGTTGAGGCATTTAGATTGGATAGGTTAATCTTTTTCTTTTCATTGATGTAGTCATTACAATGTAACGACACCTATCTCTTTATTAATAAAAATTCATTTATCTCCAGATCAATGTTTGCTTCTTCCTTGCTCCTTTGTTTTTTTTTTTTTAAGTACATATGTGACTGAACTTAGTAACGAATACCAAGTTGCCTACGTACCCAAAAGGGATCAAGTCATAACGTAGTTCAAGAGAGTATTATAATTTTTTATTTTTTATTTTTTTTATCCCTAACTTTTGCCTAGGTCGCCTCTTTCAAGGTTTTCAACCTAGCGGGATTTTTTTTTTTTTTTTTTTTTGTATAATGGGCAGTTTAAGCTCTTACTGAGGAGCAACTTCAATACTTTATGCATAGTATCGCTTCAGGAACTTTGCATTTATGGGACCTACCCTCAGGCCATCTTCATCGACTATTTTATAAACACCATTAGTGTGAACCTCCTGCACGACATAGGGGCCATCCCATTTTGATGTGAACTTGTTCCCAGTCTTGTTAGAGATGTTGATGGGTCTTCGCATTGCAAGTACTAGGTCCCCTACTTGGAAGGATCGAGGTCGGACTCTCTTGTTGAACGCTCGCGAAAGCCGCACTTGGTAGCATTCAAGACATTGTTGAGCTTCCAATCTCTTTTCATCAAGTGCTTCCAACTCTTCGAGTCTTAATCGCGCATTTTCTTCATTTGTGAGCCCTTCTTGGATAGCAATTCGAAGTGATGGAATTTTTCGCTCTAAAGGCAAGACTGCTTCGACACCATATACTAATGAATACAGGGTGGTTTGCGTGGGTGTCCTGTATGTTGTTCGGTATGCCCATAAAGCTTCTCCAATCTTTTCATGCCAATCCCTTTTTCTACTACCTTTTTCAACAAATTGCAAAGCGTCTTGTTGAAAGCCTCAGCAAGACCGTTGGCTGGTGCGTTATACATGGATGACTTGTATTGCTTGAACTCGAACTTCTCGCATAGTTGGGTCATCAAACTGTTGTAGAATGGCTTACCATTATCCGTGATGATATAGCGAGTGACACCATACCGATAGATCAAGTGAGTCCGAATGAAGTTCACCACATTTTCCTTTTTTACTTCCCTGAGAGGTATGGCTTCCGCCCATTTAGAAAAATAGTCGGTCGCAGCTAATATGTATAAGTGACCCCCCCGACGACTTAGGCAATGGTCCTACAACATTGAGTCCCATGCATTAAAAGGCCAGGATGCGACTGTAGGGTGTAGGGGCTCCGGCGGCTGATGGATGTAGTTTGCATGAAGCTGGCATGCTTCACATGTCTTTGCATAGTCCATACAATCCTTGACCATGGTGGGCCAATAATAGCCCATTCGTTTTATCCGGTGATACAATTTGGGACCAGACTGATGGGCGCCACACACTCCCGAATGAGCTTCTTCCATGGCTTGATCACCTTCTTCCTTGCCAAGACATCTTAAGAATAGACCGTCAAAAGATCTCCTGTATAATGTACCCTTGTAGTGTATAAAACGAGGCGCCCTTCGCCGTACCTCAGTCTTGTGACGGGGGTCTTCGGGTAGCTTACCGTGTTCCAAGTAATTAATCAGGGGTTGGTGCCAATCCTCATCCTCCACTATAGATATTGATATGGCATTCGTTGCACTCGCGTATTCTTCCGTGTAAGAAAGCACTCAACGGTTGCAGACAGGGACATTCGCCTTTTCACCCTCCGACAGAGCCAAAGTGGTGGCTAGGTTGGCTAGAGCATCTGCCATCCTATTCTCATTTCTGGGGATATGCTCCAAGGAAACTCCGTCGAACTTCTCAATTAGTCGCGTAGCCATCTGAAAGTAAGGAATCAAACCCTCATGTTTAACTTCATAATGTGTCAAAAGTTGATTGATTACCAACTTGGAATCGCCGTAGACTTCTAAGTATGAGATCTTCATATCGAGGGCCATTTGGAGGCTGGCAATAAGGGCTTGATACTCAGCAACATTGTCTGAACATGGTTCACTAAGCACAAAGGCAAATGGTAACACTTGTTTCTGTGGCGACACGAAAACAACCCCAGCACCGGATTCTTCTTGTCATGCGGCCCCATCGAAGAACATCATCCAAGGTGGGAGGACTTCTGTGTACAATACATCTTCATCTGAAAAATCATCTCAGAGCTCCCAATCGGCAGGAATAGGATGATCAGCAAGGAAATTTGCTAGTGCTTGCCCCTTGATGGCCTTTTGGGGCACATACGCGATTTCAAACTCTTGAAAGGCCACGGCCCATTTTACCAACCGTCCAGACATGATTGCCCTAGACAAGACGTATTTTACTAGATCTATCTTTGCAACCAAGTGTATTATGTGTGCTTGCATGTAATGCCTTAATTTTTGAATGTAGAAGAAAAGCGCAAGACACATCTTCTCTATTGGAGAATACCTTAATTCTACCCTAGTTAGCTTTCAACTAAGGTAATACAATGCTTTCTCTTTCTCTTCTTTATTTTTCTGAACTAAGAGGGCCCCAAGTGATTGTTCTTGTGCAGCAATGTAAAGCACTTGAGGTTTTCCTGGCATAGGCACTCCTAAGACGGGTGGGTTAAGCAAATACCTTTTAATGCTCTCAAATGCATTCTTGCAAGCCTCATCCCATTCAAAGGTGGCATCTTTCCTCATCAATCGACTGAATGGTTGACACCGTCCTGCTAGATTCGATATGAAACGTCGAATGTATGCAAGATGGCCTTGTAAGCTTCTAAGCTCTCATAAGTTCCTTGGTTCGGGCATCCTTTGGATAGTGTCTATTTTAGATTGATCCACTTCAATACCTTGATGTCAAACAATAAAGCCTAGAAACTTCCCAGACGTGACGCCAAATGCGCATTTGAGGGGATTCATTTTGAGTTGGTATTTCCTTAGTCGATTAAATACAATGCGCAAGTCCCGTAAATGATCCCCTCTTTTCTTTGTCTTAACGACTAGATCGTCGACATAACATTGAACAATTTTGTGGAGTATGTCATCGAAAATTCGTTGCATTGCCCGTTGATATGTTGCGCCGGCATTCTTAAGCCCAAAATGCATCACCTTATAACAATAGATCCCCTTTGGAGTTCGAAAAGCGGTGAGCTCTTCATCCTTGGGTGCCATTTGAATTTGGTTGTATCCTGATGAGCCATCCATGAATGATAATACTTCATGACCAATAGTCGTATCAACCACAAGCTCTGTATTTGGAAGTGGGAAGTCATCCTTCGGGCACGCTCTATTCAAGTCCCGAAAATCGACACAAACTCGAATTTGTCCATTCTTCTTTTTGACAGGGACAGTGTTTGCAATCCACTTTGGGAATTGTACTTCCCGAATGAATCCTACCTGCTCGAGTTTGTTAACTTCTGCCTCAATTTGTGGGAGTAGTTCCGGTCGAAAACGGCGTTGGGCCTGCTTGATTGGGTGCACTCCTTGCTTTATTGCTAACTAGTGAACTGCAATTGTTGGGTCTAAACCTGGCATCTCCTTATACGTCCAGGCGAACACATCTTTGTACTCCATCAAAAGCTCAAAGTATTTACTTTCTTCCTCTGGTGTCAAAAGCGAACTCACGTAGATCGGGTGAGGTTCCTCGTCAGTCCCTAAGTTTAATTCTTTGAGCTTATCTACAGTTACTTGCCCCCCGTCTTCTATTGCCCGAGGGGCTTCATTTGGTTCATCGTCTGATGCATCTAATTCGGAATCAGTTTCCGCTGTCACGTGGCAAGAAGGAAGGACTAGTGTCTCGTGATCCTCCTCCCCTTCATCAACTTGCTTCTCAAGCTCTCGTGTGTGCACAATAGTCCGCTGCTTTACTTTAAGGGAGTTTCCTGTACTAACTTCTACAATCAACTCACGTTTCATGCGTGAAGGGACAAGGCTGTAGGATTCGGTGCCATTTCTCTTTTGTAGACCACTTTTCCCTTCCTTGGGTCGTGGGGAGTCAGTTGAGCTACTCGTAGACCCAAGCCTATCAAATGCCGACCTACGTGTATGTAAGGTTCCTTCCTTTGTAGGGAGAGATATGCTTAATCTATTAAATACTGACTCTTGAGCAGCAGATGTTCCTAGACGGTCAAATACAGAAGATCTTGACACGGGCTTCGGCTTCCCCTCCTCCTCAACTTCAAAGGTGATGTGTTGTGATGTCGCCTTTTTTCCTTTCCCTTTGGCCGAGATTCGAATTGGCTCTTATGACGAATACCCCAGCCTGATTCTAGGAATCTCGATCACATAGCCTTGTTGCTTCAATTTGCTTTGGGTCAAGTTAAGCCCATGTGACTTCTCTTCCACGTAATCTGAATAAAGTTGCCCCAATTGTGGAGGGTTTTTGAAATCATAGCCTAATTTTGCCAAGAGTTTATATGCTTTAGGGTCAAAACCCTCTTCTGTTCTTCTGACTGGCAATGAATCTTCTTCAACAAGGTTACGCGTGGCTCTAGTGAAACCCTTGAGTGGGGGTTTTGCGGACGCCACTTGGTCTAACTTCGGTAATGGCAAGGTGAAATCACTTTTAAGGATAGCGATATCTTCCTCTTGAATAGACTTCTTACACTTATCCTTAGTCCCCATCGTCAACCCGAATGGGGATTGCCTTTCCTTTCGTTTAGATGTGGGCACATATCGTAAGACCCTAAGTGCCTCTTTCTCCTCTTCACGAAACTTCTGTCTCACTTCAGAGTTAGGTTGGGGACCTCTCGGGAAGGGCTTGCCTCATTCCTTACGTTTTGCCTCCTTCTTTTCCGTAGACTCTTCTTGTGGTGCATCGGAAGTTGTGTCGCAATCCAAGTAAAACTTGGCATCTGCAAAGTGAGATTCTGCCGCTGTAAATGGTTGCAAATCTGTTGTCACCACTTTTATTTGCTTGCCGTCGCAATATTTGAAGCATTGATGTAATGTAGAAGGTACAACACCATTCCCATGAATCCACGGTCGTCCTAACAACAAGTTATAAGAAGTCTTCGAATCGATCACATGGAAGAGAGGTCTTGCTTTCAACTTATCAATAGTCACATCTAACCGAATCATGTCGATTGCCCTTTGTCCTTCTTGGTTGAAGTCCTGGATGACGAGTCAACTTTTGCATAACTCTTCCATGGATATGCCTAGGCGTCTCATTGTTCCTTTGGGCGTTATGTTGACGGCAGACCCATCGTCTATGAGGATGCGGCTTACTTTTTCCCCCCGTGTGTAACCTGAGACAAAAAGTGATCGATTGTATGGTTTGGAGCCCAATAGGAGATCCTCATCGGCAAACGTCATCTTGTCGCGACAATGAGCACATAAAGCAACCGCTTTTTCCGAGGCATGGGTTTCACTTCCATCTTCCTTGGTTACTTTGGTTTCTTCAAGGTTTACTTTTTCCTCCTTTTCAGCGAGGTCTTCTTGATCGTCAGCATCATGACAAGAGACCATATAAGTGGTTGTCATTAAGCCTTCTGCAAGAAAGCCTTTAGGGAAAAACTCATGCAGCGTGATCGACAGGGGGCCTTCCTTTTGTAATAACTCATTCGGAAGAGCTCCATTTCTTTGTTTCTTCAGACCATTTGTTCCCTTCCCCTTGGGAGCAACTTTTGAATCGCTTGCTTGAAGTTCCCTTTTCTTGTAAGGAACATGGGGTTTTGGGTTGCGCTATTTTCGAAGTCTCTTATAGGTCACAAAAGTCCAACCCTCTTCGTCACCTACCAATTCGTCGTCAGCTCTATCATCATCTTGATGATTGAAGCATGACATGTGCATAGGCTCGAGCGTTCCAAATTGGATGTGCTTGCAATATGCCCTTGATGTTGATGGCAAGGTGGACCACACTTCCATTGGAGTTGGTGACTTCACAGAAATTGGGGATCCAACAGCGAACGTAGCATGATTTGCCTCAGCAATTTCTTCTAGGTCTAAAAGAATTTTACCCTCCTTTGCAAGCCTTAAGATAAGGTCCTTCAGAACAAAACATTTTTCCACAGGGTGACTTACAACTTGATTGTATACGCAGTATTTTGGGTCGTTGATACGCCCCATTTCCTCTGGACGCTTGCATTCTGGAAGCTTGATCACATTCTTCTCTAATAAGTCCTCGAGCATGCCTCGAACGTCTGCATCTGGAAATGGATACGTCTTTTCTTCCATCTCCTTCAAAGTCAATCGACGCTTCTCCCGCTCTTGCATTGGACCGGCCCTTTTCTCCATTCTCTTATTCTCTTTACTAGAGATCTTCACTGGCTCCACAGCAACGGCCATAGATTCCTTAACCATGGATCTGGAAGACTTATCCCCCCTCCTCATATCTTTCTTCTCTTTATGCTGCTGGTCAATAGGTAAGCCCTTTTCTCCATGGCTAGACAGACTAAGCTCCATGTCATGGGCTCGGGTAGCAAGCTCCTCAAAGGTGTGAGGTTTGATTCCTTGGAGGATGTAAAGCAACCCCCAGTGCATACCTTGGATGCACATCGCCACTCCTGAAGACTCGAAAAGGCGATCTTTGCAGTCAAGACTCAATGAGCGCCAACGATTGATGTAGTCTACCACTGGTTCATCTTTCCATTGCTTCGTGTTGGTTAATTCCAACATGCTTACGATGCGTCGAGTACTGTAGAAACAGTTCAAGAATTCCTTTTCCATTTGCTCCCAGCTATCAATGGACTCAGGTTCAAGATCCGTGTACCAATCAAAAGCATTTCCTCGAAGAGTATGCACGGATTGCTTCGTGAGCAAGTCCCCATCCGTACTAGCGTTATTGCAAGTCTCGATGAAATGAGCGATATGTTGCTTCGGATTCCCTTTCCCATCGAACTGTTGAAACTTAGGAGGTTGGTAACCCGCAGGCATCTGTAAAATGTCAATCCTCTTGGTGTATGGTTTTGAATACATCAGAGAGTTTTGTGGTGCCCCACCATATTGAGCTCGAATGGTGTTCATTATCATGTCCTGTAACTGCTGAACCGATAGAGATGAAATTGAGGTAGAGCTCCCTTGTGGACCACCAGCCTTCTTTGGAGAAGATGTGTGACCATCTTGGGATGTATGTTGATGCGTGTGAGAATGGCCTTTACTAGACTCTCCTCGATTCTGAACCTCAAGCTTGTTCATAAGCATGGCGATTTGAAGGTCCTTCTCCTCCACGGTCTTTGTAAGTTTAGCTATAGCATGTCCCATTTCAGCAATCTTTTCGTCAATGGTGGCAGTCTCCGTCATCATGGCCGCCATAGCTATTGTACGAGAAGAATTCTCTGAGAAGATAGATGAAGTGACTTCTCGGGGGGATCCTTGGGAAGAACCTGCCTGTGAAGGAGTACTCGACCCAGCATCTGATGCAAAATAGTGATATTCGCTCCCTATTGTTGAGTCCTCTGGAATGAATGCTGAATATCCCTTCCTAGAGGAAGTGTGCTTGCTTGTCCTCAAAGTGCTCAAGGAGATGACCGTCTTTGGCTGGGCTGGGGCACTTATGAGTTTCGTCACAGGAGCTTTTCCCTCAATTTCTTGTGATGTGAGGAGCCTCATTGCCTTGGCTTTGTTTTGAGTCATGGGACTTGTGGAAGTACTGCTGCTTGTTGACCCCTCAACGCTTTTGGTAGCATTCATGAGAATCTGAGACTTCTTTGAGGCCATTGAACTTGGTGAATTGGAGACTTGAAGATTTCTAGGATGGAGAAGGAGATGAGAGGCAGAGGGGTCCCACTGGGCGTGCCAGAAATTTGTACACACAATTTTCGTAAAAGAAGAATCACACGATCACGAAATAGTGTAACAAATAATCAATTTGTATTTGATTTGTATATATGTGAGTACAATCCTCTGTATGAATCTTTACAATGAAAGAGTACAATAAATTCCTCTGATTCGATCTCCAAGAAACATTACGATCCGAAGGGGCTATGAAGCTTGATCTTGAATCGTGCTTTGATGTTTCCAAGTTGAATGAATAGTTGAACGTGCTTGATTTGATGCGAGGGCCGTTGGTTTGATCTCGAACTAGGTTAAAGGAGAATCACCACTTTGATTTGAAGAAATAGGAATAGGCCTTGATGAACAATGGAATTCTTGTGAACTTTAGAGATGACTCTCTATTTTGGCAGAGTGTCAGTAGTGTTTTCTCTCTAAATGTTCTCCCCTTTTTTCATATGAGAAGCCTCTATTTATAGGCAACTCAATAATATTTAATTTGGAATTTTCTCTCAGCATTTATTGAGAGTTGAATTATGAATTTAATTTGATATTTCATTTAATAAGAACTTTCCATATAGGTTTTTTCTTCTAACGCTGCCATATGGCTTTCTTCATTTGATGTTGCCATGTGGCTTGATTTCATTCGTTGATCGTTCACGTCATCAATTGGAGATTAATTTGATCACAAATATTTTATCATGAACAATCGGACGGTTGTGAATACATCATAAAATTTTGATGTCTATAGGGGATAAAGGTCGAGGTTCAAGTCTCCAGAAGGGAGCTTCACACACATATACATTTAGATTAAGCTAAAGTAGAATTTCTATCTTGTATCAAAAAAAAGTTCGATCCCCGCCTACACCAAAAATCGATTGGTATCTTGGTCTGATGATAAAAGAGCTATTATCAAAAGCAGACGCTATAATTTACCTTCCACGCACACATTAGTACACATACCTAACATTTTATTGTATTGCTGCTATAACTATTGCATAATATTTTGCAGTCAAAACGTTGAAACTTCTGTATTATCAAAGAAAAGTCCAGAAGTTTCTTAAAAAAAAAAAAAAGAAAAAAAAAAAAAGAAAAGTCCAGAAGGCTTAGAATCAGGCATCAAAGCCAACATCAAATAAAATAAAACAACAACAACAACAATCTTTAGCCTTATTATGTCTCTGCCTTCCACGCACACATTAGTACATGCAGTCAAAACGTTGAAACTTCTGTTTTATCAAAGAAAAGTCCTGAAGGCTTAGAATCAGGCATCAAAGCCAACATCACAGGGCCTTTTGCAGCTTCTTCAGTAGTCAAGACCCCAGCGTTGTAATTCAAATCCGTTTTGGTAAATCCAGGACTAACTGCGTTAATGGCAACTGTGGGATACTTCTTTGCTAGAACCCTTGTGTACGCATTCAAAACTGTCTTGGAGACAGAATACGCTGAAAAATTATTACTAGGCCAACCTTTATCTTCTATCAAATTCTCCTTCACATCTTCTAAGAACTCTTCAACCACCTCATCCACTTTCTCTTCTGTGAGACCATCCACATCTCCTAACTTCTTCTTTGCATTCTCATTTGAAATAAACTGAAATACAAACACAAATTTTCAATTTAAATATTTTTACTTTTTTTCATCTTGGTCCAGAAAATTCTAGCACCATTCGTTTAATGCATGTCAAATACAGTTTCAAAGCACAAATAAAAACATGTTTATATCATCTAATTATCAGGAACAACCATAAAGTTTCCAAGTTATTGGAGAATTTACACACTCATTAGTGTACACTCCGTACACATCATATCTAGAATTTCGTGTATAATTTTCACAATTTTTTTCCAGATATTTATAATAAAATGTGAACGGTGACAGTGTGTACGGATCATGTACTCGTGAATGTTTGATGATCATGACTCAAAATACTAAATCTACAACCAGTTTTACTACAAAATATTCATAATCTAATATTATAATAAATGTGAATAGTGAAACATCAACAATATCATAAATAATTTTTTTTTATTATCCTTTTATCTTGTATTTAAAAAGTGACATTTCAGTTTGCTTGCAAGATTTAAATAATAAAATTGTGATATTCTTAACTAGTATTGCTCTTTAAATTGTCACGTAATAATTTTATTAACCATGTGATTACAAAGGAATTGCGCCTCTTTCAAAAGTATCCTACGTATATGGTGTATACATCCAACCTCTTACAGCCTATAGGGCCACAAACTGTGACAGATGTAATGTATATACCTGATACATAAGATACATTCTCTTTCTTCAGTGGTAGCATGTCTACTATGACATAACTAGAGGTAACTAGCTTCTTTGGATTAATAATATTTTACCTCAAGCTGTCCCAAGGTGGAGGAGATGTTTACTATTCTTGCTGATTTTGATAACTGAAGAAGTGGAATAAGTTCTTTGCTCAAATGCTTGATCCCATAATAATTTGTTTTGAAAGAGTTCACCGCAGATTCATGAGTTTGCTGTACAAATTTCTTAAAGGCTCCGGCATTTGGACCTGCAACCTGTTATCGCATACACAGTGGTAAACGATCTTTCATACATGTCTAAATTAAATTATTTGATTACTACTTTTAATTATTCATCTTGCCATGTTACTAAATTTTGGATTATGTCCTCAAATTTTGAAATACTGAAAAGATTATATATTACACTGAGAGACTCACATCATCAGGACCAAATTTTAAGTCTTTTGGATCCACTGTACCAACTGTGGTTAATCCATTAACCGCTGCGTTATTTACCTGCATAATAAAAACAAAATTTCATCTAGTTAAATTGGGTTTCAATTTCGCCAAGCTAGCAAAAAATAGAAGGAAAAAAGAGAAAAATAATACATGGTTTATCTTTATTTAAAACTCTATATAAAAATAGTTTTCTTTTTCAAATCTCATAAACTATTATTTGTCTAAAAGTTTAAATTGTTAAAAAATTATTGATTTAATCGTTTAATCTAAGCTGCCATATGTGAGACTTTTTTTTTTAAAAATTTTATTTAAATAAGAGGAGATGTGGAGACAAAAATAGCTTAACTAGAAATTCCTACTATGATGACAGTGATGAATTTTGAAACAATTAGCAATATATTAGAATCAAAACAACATACTAATGTATTATCTTTGTTAAAATCAAAATTTTGCTAATCCAAAATTATAGGAAAATGGTTGCAACAAATTATAGTAGCAATTAAACACAATCTACACGATCACATGCAAGTAGTAGTATATATAGAGTCAAGTTCAGAAGATGGGTAGAGATTTGGATTAGCTAGGTACCAATATGTCAAGCTTCCCAAATTCGGTTTTGATGAAATTCACGAAAGCAGAAATGCTAACTGGGTCCGAGACATCAAGTTGATGAAAACTCAAATCGGAGTATCCAGCAGCCTTGAGTATTTCAACAGCTTCAGTGCCCCTCTTCACATCTCTAGCAGTTAATATCACCTTGACTCCATTTGAGGCTAGCTGTTTAGATATCTCAAATCCTATCCCTTTGTTGGCTCCTGTTACGACTGCAACCCTGGGAAAGAGTATGAAATAAATGCAAAAAAAAAGAGGAAAGAATAATGAGGATTAAGAATGTCACTAGGATCTCTGGCTTATGTTCAATAAAGAGATTTGGAGTTTAGTCTCCGTCTATACCAGAAATTGATTGGTATCTTGGTCTGATAATAATAACTATCATCAAGAGCGGACGCCATAAATTAAAATTCTCTTAAAAAAAACTAAAAACATTATAATTAAAGATCAAATTACCTCTTCGTTTCAAGATTCTTGGTTGTTTCAGCCATTTGTTATGAGCTTAGAGTATGTACCACCAATTAATGCAGAAGATGCCTTAATTAAATTTGTGGTTTGAAATTGGTGTAAAAAAATGTTAAAGCTTATTGGTATTTATAATGAGTCCTTCTAATGCCACATAAAATAGCATAGAAAAAGCCACAACTCACCCATGTGCTGAGTTGTGGTTGGTGGAAGGATGATGGTGGGACACCCTTTTATCAACCACAACTCGCGATATAGACGAGTTTGTGGCTTTTTTTGTGCCACATGTGTCACCAAACTTTTCCATTTATAATTTTGGCTCATTGACATTTTTTTCCATCTAATCCATTCTATTTCTACACGTACGCCATGATGACATCTATGATCTACATAATATTCAACAGCTGAATATTATTTATTCATATTATTAATAAATAATATGAATAAATAATATTCAACTGTTCTTGACAATGAATTAATATTTACTAATACATCTTTTTGCTCCTCCCGATTGGAACAACATTAAACTTTAGTCTCAAATATATTATATATAGTTTCTCAAAAAATATTTTTTTATATATTGAACTCAGTCAAAGGAACATTTCTACATTATTATGTGAGTGTTTGGATCGGGCTGAATTGCGCTTCTAGGTTTTGTACATCACGTTTCCTTTTTTTTTTTTTTTTAAGCCGCAGTTGTTGACTTTTCTCCTGTGAACAGTGCACAGATGCATTGTTCACGGGACCCACAAACTTCACTTTTCAGTAACTTTTTTCATTAACAATGAGTCACACGGCACTATTCACACATTTAAAAATTATTTTGCTTCAGTATTTTCAGCAAAAATAAGTTGTATCCAAACGGACCCTATGTTTTTTTTTTTTTTTTTTTTTTTTTTGGAAATAAAGATTGCAAAAAGGCTAACAGACAAGAACGGAAGAAAACTATAAAGAACAAAGATAGTGCTTAACAATAAAAGTTTCTTAAATATATAAATAACCAAGAACTTGGTAGTTCAATTGGATGACACTTTTTGGTGTTTTAAAGAAGACATTCAGGATTTAAATCCTAAATCCCCCAACTATCAAATTAGCAAAAACAAACTATAAGGTTAGTATATCACCATATTGTATTACAAATTTTATGAATACTTCAAATTTCATTATATAAAACTTATAAATTGATGTGTAGTCAATTACAAAAATAAATAATTCAAACATTCATTATAACTATTTATATATTCTTGATTATTCTAAACACAATTAATATGATTCAGTACATGTCCACACAACGCATTCATAACCCAAATCTTCACAAAAAACCAAATTTAAGGTATTGCAGAATTATTACAGTGTAGGCATTTAGGGATTTTATGATAAAGAACTTTTGCTAAATGTTGTAACAAATGCACCATCGGAAGCTTTATCCACACTTGATTTGCTTCATCTACCATTCTCCAATTCTACATCAAGCTTGAAACAACAAGCACATCAATAAATGTAAAGAAGGACATCACATGGTGTCAATTTTTGATATTTTTAAACATTAAGTAATATTTCCTTATTTTATATGGTTTTTATGATCACATTCAAGTCCAATTAGAATACTAGGCGCAATTTAGGAATTTTATACATGCTGGTTGAGTCTTCTATGCCATATAAATATGCAATAAAATAGGGACACAGTAAAATTTGACAATAATTTCACATTCAAAAATTAACATATCACCTCAAACATGAGTCTCATCTAATATGCAATTTGGAATTTCTTTTAATAGCCCACATGTGCAGTGATAGGCTAATTTGAAAATATTGTGAATTTTTGTTTCATCCTAGAACTCATAAATATGCCTAAATGTAAAATGAAAATATATAATTCTTCTATTGATAAAATTTTATTTTTTTTAGGCTTCAAAAAACTTTTATGAAGTTGGGGGTGCAGTCTAAGTTATAATAAGATGTAGTTTGAATAACCTCATAAAAAAAAAGGCCTAATTAGAATAAAATCTAATTTTTTGACATTTTTCTTTTTGTGTCAAATAGAAACACATAGTTATGTCCTCAGTACCACATTGGTGCAATTTGAGTTCTTCCCCTCATGTGCAATATCTCATGTTAATGAATTTAAACCTTTTTTTTTTTTTGTTAATTACTACTAATACATCTCTAGCAGTTAATATCACCTTGACTCCATTTGAAGCTAGCTGTTTAGATATCTCAAATCCTATCCCTTTGTTGGCTCCTGTTACGACTGCAACCCTGGGAAAGAGTATGAAATAAATGCAAAAAAAAGAGGAAAGAATAATGAGGATTAAGGATGTCACTAGGATCTCTGGCTTATGTTCAATAAAGAGATTTATAGTTTAGTCTCCGCCTATACCAGAAATTGATTGGTATCTTGGTCTGATAATAATAACTATCATCAAGAACGGACGCCATAAATTAAAATTCTCTTTAAAAAAAACTAAAAACATTATAATTAAAGATCAAATTACCTCTTCGTTTCAAGATTCTTGGTTGTCTCAGCCATTTGTTATGAGCTTAGAGTATGTACCACCAATTAATGCAGAAGATGCCTTAATTAAATTTGTCGTTTGAAATTGATGTAAAAAAATGTTAAAGCTAATTGGTATTTATAATGAGTCCTTCTAATGCCACATAAAGTAGTATAGAAAAAGCCACAACTCGCCCATGTGGTGAGTTGTGGTTGGTGGAAGGATGATGGTGGGACACCCTTCCACCAACCACAACTCACCACATGGACGAGTTTGTGGCTTTTTTTGTGCCACTTTATGTGACACAAGACTTTTCCATTTATAATTTTGGCTCATTGAATTGCCTCTTTCTCAGTCTTGCTAAACGTTTGCATACGTAAGCCATGACATTTTTTTCCATCTAATCCGTTCTATTTCTACACGTACGCCATGATGACATCTATGATCTACATAATATTCAACAGTTGAATATTATTTATGAATATTATTTATTAGAATAATATGAATAAATAATATTCAACTGTTCTTGACAATGAATTAATATTTACTAAGTGTGCGTTTGGTTTGCGCATCCACGTTGGGCGTTTGCGTTTTTAGGTTTTTTTTTTTTTTTTTTAGCCGCATAATTTGACTTTTCAACCACTTTTCAGCCATACAAGTGGGTCTCATGTACTGTTTACGAGACCTACAAACCTCACATTTCAGTAACTTTTTCATTAAAAATGGGTCTCACGGCACTATTTATACATTTAAAAATTATTTTACTACAGTATTTTAAGTTTTTAGATTTCAATTTTCAGCTGTATCCAAATGGACCCTAATACATCTTTTTGCTCCTCCCGATTGGAACAACATTAAACTTTAGCCTAGCTAGACAAATTAGATTGACGGGTTTATCTATGTAGTTTGGGTGTCGATGGTGTCAATAACTTTAGGCCTACACTGACTAAATTTTGGGTATAGTTTCCAGCCATAGGCCGAGCTACAACAACTACAAGGCCAATAATGAGAGATGGACTTCTCTATCAACGATGGCCCTAGTCCCAACTCCTAGGGTCCTTTGAGCCTTTGACCATCCATCAATGATATTGGATTCCATGCATGTCTCACAGACAAAAGAATAAAAACTTAGGCATATAGTTGTTAATTTTCTCAATTAAATTCAACAATGTAACTATGTGATTGCATTGATCAATGAATCACATAGTTAAATTCTCTATTGTCTCTCAAAAAAAAAAAAAAATTCTCTGTTGATTTTAAAAAAAATAACACTACAGTGATCAATACAGCCTTGCTTGAATTTAAGTTTGGCCCAAAAAACAAAATGACACATTTGTTGAAAGCTGTAAGAGCATTAGCATCAGGAGATGCTAATGCCATATCTAAGAGCATTTTAGCATGAATGCACCAAATAACCACTGCATCAGGAAATGTCAAAAGGGAGTATTGCAAAAATATTTAGAATTGTGCTACAGTACAATTCTAAAGGTAGAATTGTACTGTAGCACAATTCTAAAACTTATAATATTTGTTTATTATATGGGTTTTTGGGTTTTTGTGTTTATTTGGGTTTTGGATATATTATTTTATTACGTAAAAATTGTAGAGACTGGGTCTGAGCACTTCTACTATTGGAAAAGTGGACTCAGGCCCAACTAGCCCAATACAATAAATTTGTAGAGAATGGGTTTAAGAACTAGGCCTTAATAAGGATAGCAACGAATAAACATGGTTAGGGGAAGACTAAGTAATAAGAAAATGGGCCTTAAGTGTGAAAATCTGTCTTGGACACTGGTCCGAGGAGCTATCTTGTTCTTATTATTTCCTCAGTACTTGGCTATAGAGGTTACAAAGATGATGCAGATTGTTACAGTGTTTTCTACTTCCAATCTCTCTCCTTGTTTCTAGAGGAGTTCTTTACATTATATACCCTCTTTCGGTTGATCTTATCCCTCCATTTGTTGATCATGCAGGTCACTACTTGAGCGCTTGTCCCATCAGCCGCCGTCCCAAACTTTCTGTGAGTTGCGACAACCAAAGCAGCACTGTTCAGGGGTCATTTCCTCATTAATACGGCCAGAACGTTAGTTGTGAGCATTTAATGTAGAGGTGACAGCTTCTCCTTGAATTGCTCCTCCTCCAGGCTCCCATAGCTGACCCGCTGTACTTGTCCTTTTTCTTGGGACGCTCTACGAGACTGCCCTTGATGGCGTGCTGCTCTTCCCTTCTATGTCCTCGGTTCGCCGAGGACATGATTGTCTTCGGCGATGCTTCTTAGTAATTAGGACTTCCTTCATTCGTCCTCGGGCATTTCTTCTTCCTCGGCATGGGCCTTGGGCTTAGTATAAAGTGGGCTGGGGTGGCCAGATTCTTTGACCCCACAATAGCCCCTCAAAATCCTGCTGTTCGAATTCTTGGACGGAGAGGAGGGTTTTGATGTCTTCGGACCTTCCATCATGGCTCATCAAGTCTTGTCCTTCGTCAGCGCTAGAGTCTTTTCACTTGTCCAAGGCACGCTCCTGGTGCTTCGATATACGGAACGCTCCCTCATTAAATTTTGGCGGCTCAATACTCCACGTGTTCAACGGTGTGATGGTAATCTAATGGTGAAGGGCTTTTTGTTTTGCGAGCGGGAATTTTCCCGCTTATGCCTTCTGCGCCACCATAAATAGCTTCTCAAGTCGATTCCTCTTTCTACTTTCAACGATTATGCAGTTCTAGAACTCATACATTGAACCTACTTCTCTCTCTTTCGTCTCCATGTGCGTCTACAAATATTAGAAATTTGTCCAAGGACCCTCTTTCGAACTTGTAAGTCTTCTTAAACCATTTTTGGCTTTCATTTTAAACTTATTAATCTTTCTTCAAATCCTCTTAGGAAAAATGGGTAAGTTCAAATGTTTAGTTGAGTCCGAGGAGGGTATGAGAAGTTTCAGGGTTAAGTATAGGATCCCACCAACAGTAGGCATGAGGTACGCTGCTCAGGGGGAGTGGTTCGATGATAAGAAAATCGAAGAGGTGGTCATTCCCATGATCGCCTTCATAGAGGGAGGGATGACCATTCCCATGGGTACCATCACTAGGAATTACCTTAGGTTTTTTAGGTTATCTCCCACACAGTGCGCCCCAAACATGTTCAGGGTCCTGGAAAGTATAGAGGTTTTGAACGATAGAATGAACCTAAACCTGACCCACTACGATGTGAATTGGGTATACAATCTTCACCATTTGAAGGGGCAGAGATACTACCTCAAATCTAGGTATCCCGAAGTAAGGCTGATCCAGTGCTTTCCTACTTCAAACAAAAATCTAAAAGAGGATTTCCTGATCTTTTCAGGGGCGTGGCATGATGGCCTACCCTGTCCGACTAAGGAGGGAGAACCAGGTGGGGGAATAGCCATAGATCTTGAATTTTGGTTTACATTTCTCTTTTGCGTCTAAATGTCCTTGTTCCTAATGAAACCCCTTTCTATTTCAATGAATTTGCAGATAAGCACGCTACCAAACCCAGACTCAGCTTAGTTAACAAGGTGAGCTTAGACAGGGTCCTGCAAGCCGAGGTGTATATGAACAAGACTGACGGTCAACTCCGAGCAGCTCATTTGATCCTTGGATACACTCCCCTCTTGCTCGCTTTCCAAGCCCCCAAGTGCGTAATCAGAGCTCGCGACCGTCGACTCCGCCGTATCAGTGTTGCCTACCCAGGGTTCGTTGTTCCCGAGGATATCCCGCTCCCTAAAGATACTTCTCGCCCCCAACCACTTTCTGTGGTCGCCCCTTTGGTAGGGACATTCTCATCCCAACCCGTTCCTCAAGAAGAGGAGGAAGGAAAAGAAGGAGGAGAGGAAGAAGAATAAGAAAAAGAAGAAGATTTTGTGGACTTAACAGATTCCTTGGACGAGTTCGAAGTATTCAACTAGCCACTATCTCCCGAGGACTTACCAGAAGAAATGGGTATCCAAAGAAATCCCTAGAAAAGTTTGATGGAGTTGATAGAGGACCAACCAAGTAGAGGTGCACTTGGGAAGTCCACCCAATCTAAGCTTCCTCCTCTTCCCTCGAAGTCTCCTCCCCCCGCTCCTCAGCCACTCCAGCCGACAAGACCGGAACTTGCTGATCCAAAAAGGAGAAGGGAGCAGACAGGGAAGGATATGATTGAGGCCAGAAAGCTCCGCCCGACTCGTGAAGACGAGGCCCAACGAGCTACGAAGCAGTAAAAGGTCATCCATGCACCACAACGAGGCTTAGAGAGAGTAGGCATTCAGCCTCCAGAGCCACGAGCCTGGCTCCCAGCGCCTATGCATGGCGGGGAGCCCCTGAGGGATGATGCATCACTCAGGGACTTCAACGGGGGCATTGGGTGCCATGTTGCCTCGTCTGTGGAGGAGGCCTTGCTGCTCCCAAGGGACATGACCGACCTGCGGAGTATGAGGAAGAATGAAGTCTTCCTCAATTGTAAAAGATATCTGGGCATGGTATACTGTTAAACCCCTTTTCTTTTTACTTATACTTATTTCTTATAGACATATACTATTTGTTAGCTATGATACTAATCCATTTCTTTTAGGCAATCCAAGCCACTTTCAGGCTTGAAGAAATTACAAATAATTGTTGCCAACAACTGGAGGATGAGAGGAAAAGGCGGTCAACAGCTGTGCAAACGTTGACCATTGCTGAAAATAACAATGCTGAGTTAAAGAAAAAGTTGGCCAACGAAGAACATGCTCGCCGCAGTGCTGACTCGGCCTTAGAGGGTGTGCAGAGGCAAGCCGAGGACCAGAGGAAGCGTCTACGCGAGACAACCGACCAACTGAAGGCTTCAAAGGAAGAGATGGCAGCCCTTAAGGCGCAGCTAGAGGAGGCCCAAAAGCTTAAGGATCAGGCCGAAAAGGCAAAGGCTGAGGCTGAGAAGGCAAAGGACAAGGCCGAGAAGGAAAGGGACGAGAGAAGGAAAGGGACGAGGCCGAACAGCATGGCTACAACGTTGGCGTAGCTGAGACCGAAGATGTCCCCGCCGTATGTCGAGCCTACTGTGCTCAAACTTGGGAAGAAGCCCTCAATCAAGCTGGGGTGGAGGCTTCTTCTGAGCTAAGAAGGCCAGAAAATGTCTTCTTCTCCCCAGCCATACGAGCCCCAGACCTTTCTTCCAATCAAAAGGAGGTAGCTATTGCAGCTGCCAAGCCAGCCGAGGAAGCCCCAATTCAGAATCCTCCACCCCCCAGTCAATAAAAGCAAGCCCAAGAGCCTGAAGCTCCACAAGATACCTCCTCGGACAAGGCGGCAGAGGTGCCTAAAGGTGGGGCGGCTTCTCAAAGTTTTGAGCAAGCTTTAGCCTTAACTGCCTTGCCCGCTGGAGGAGCTTCTAAAGAAAAAGACAAGGAGGCTCTCCTTGAAGAGGCTGACAAAGCTCCCAAGGCCAAACCCCAGACAAAATTGAAGCCGTAGTTCTTTTACTTTTACAGAATAGTTAAAGTTAACGTAATGAGGGAGACAAGTTCGATTGAGATGTGTACTTTGCCCCCCTTTTTTTAAAAAACTGATATATAAGTTATGATTACTTTATCGTTCATTTGTGTGTTTCTCATCTTGACTGTTATTTGTTCATACATGACCATATGCCATAAAAGAACAAAGTTTGCTGATACAAGGGAAGGCACAGTTTTCTACATCTTAACTAAAAATCCAAGTAGATTATGGTTGCCAACTCGCAGCATTATCAAGGCATACTTATAACCTGTCAATTCTTAATAAGTTTCTAAGTCTGAGGCATTATTTAGGCGTTTAAATAGCAGGCAAGTCCTGAGTACCTTAAAACGCTTTAAGTGATGCTCATGTAATTTACTTTGACTTATAAATTGGATCATAATGCAGTTCGAAGTAGTTAGTTTCCCCATAGGTTTGAGTCTGGGACTATGCAAGACCTTGGTTCTGTCTAGTACTCAGATCTTCATTGAAGTAGATTATACAAAAAATTGGAGCAACATTATAGGTAGTATTTGTGATATCCTATTACAGAGTGGACTATACAAGGTACTGCTGTCTATCTCTCTACATGTAATACAGATCCTTCCAAGTCATGAAAAATGCGTACGTAGCATATCTTAAAACTCTGAACTATACTAATTACTAATTAAGAATCCCTACTTATACAACAATGCTAAGCCCCTCTCTCGTCTCCCTCACAAAAAATTCCCTTGCTCCCTTTAATTAGAAAGAAAAAGAGGGAAATTTCTTCTTCTTTTTGGTCTATATCACAATCCTGGTCAGTTAATTTTTTTTTAAGTCTCGTTACCAAGATTTTTACTCTTCTTGCCAAGTATCCTGTAGCCTGAAAAAGCTCCAGTGAAACTAATATGTTATCGATCACCACAGCACATAGCACGATTTCCTTCTTGAAGTTTCTGCCACAAACAGAGCAACTCTCTGGGACCTTGGTAATGAGCAACAACATAGCCATCCTTGCACCCCTCGTTATAGACCCTCCCTTCTTTCTCATACCGAACTTTCAAACCCCCCTTCGCCAAATCTGCAATCCATATTCCCATTGCCACATCTTCTAGCTTAAACATCTGTCATATAGCATTCATTTTGTCAGATTGAGAAGTTAATGTTTAAACCATGCGGTGTGGAAATGTGTGGAATATAACTGTAGACTCCATTTTTTTTTACGACTCTCTATTACTTTCACAAAATTACTCTTAAAAAAAGGTTCTTCAAAATGTGAATTGCTTATAATACCTTTAGATTTCCTTCCTTATATTTCTCGTAGATTGCCTTTGAAATGTCATGTGACACGACATAACCAGGACCATGCGCCCAAGGTGGGTAAGTTTCATCGCGCCATTCCTACAGTAGAGCACAGACAATGGAGGTAAGAAAAAAGTGAGAAGAAAGAGGCATGAATATCAGTCTGAAAGTTAAATCTTAAATTCCGAAACAAATCTGATTGTGTATTTGAAATAGTAAATTACCATAAACAAACAAGATTGGTAATTATTTTTAGATCAAGGTAATGGAGCTAAAACACCAAGTTATTTATATCCAACAAGAACGATATGCAAAGTAAACACTGAGGAAAATTGCTGAATGAAACGTGTTTTCCAGAATTTAGAGTTACCTCAGGGCTGATATACCACTTGCTATCAGGATTTCGATGTGGTCTGGAGTCTGAATTTATGAGCCCATAAAGCAATGCATGATTCACATTAATCCTGTTAAGAGAAGCGAGCACTTCATCCACACGAACGAATGCATCATCATCTGTCTTCATAACAAACTTTGCGGAAACAACCTCCGTCTGTTGAAGATATTAGGTCAGTGAGGCAAACAATGGATTCTTCTCATTTTAAGGAAAAGATAAGAACTTACACCAAATATGCAAATCGCTAAAGTCTTCCAGGTGATAAGACTGTAGTAGTCAACAAAAGGCATCAACTGTATGTCTCCATATGTCTGTGCCTCATTCCAGAGTTCCTCATTCACTATTTGGTTTTTATGCTGCAATCCAAGCAATAGGCTTAAACTTTTGTTTTGTTGTAAAAGAATTCAAAGCTAGAAGAGAGGAAGAGAGAAATAATCAGATTAAATTTTCAATGCAACATGCAACAATGGCAATCTAATGTTTCCTAAGTTACATGCCTGAGGCATCTAACTCATCTCAGTGCTAGAATTATTTGCCATATGCTTGTGGTCTTAAACCAAAGATCAGGACCTATTTAAAGAAGGATCATCCTTAAGATGAACAAATCATTTTTTGTAGTTTGAAATCACCAAGCATGTAGAAGACCCATCACCTAAAAAAATGTCATACTGATCACAAAATTTCACATGTGAAACTTACCAAACCAACAAAAAATCGAACTGCAACTGTCCCTGACCGCACTGCAGGATACTGCATCCATGTCCTTCGAACAGCCATCCTACGCTTAAAATTGTTCGCATTTGAGAAAACACCAATGAAGAGATCCAATGGCTTTCGAGGAGAGAGAGGAGATGATTTGAGTGATTCTAAATCAATTATATGCTCAGAATCCTCTGATGTGGGTAAACCACTCGCAAGGACAGATATTAACTTTAAATCTCCTGAAATTTTTATTTCGCTTACAAGCCATGGCTCCAATGTCTGAAAAGATAACCAGCCAAGACAATGAATATATGGAAAGGAACATGTATTTATCCACAGATTTCTAGATGCAACTGGAGTGAGAATGTTAAAAAAAATAATAATAAAAAACTAAAAAAAAAAGAAAGAAAAAGAAAAGAAAAGAAGAAGATAAGAAGATTACTTCACGGAAAGCAAAGGATGTAATGTGCTTTCCATCAACTGTCATCTGGATCCCCTCTGATCCCACTCTAAGCGTTGCAACAAATGGATAACTTTGCTTAAAAGGAAAATATTTTCTAGCCTTAGATCCTTGGTTATCATCTTTTCCCACCATCTTGTTGCATTGGTCCAACTCATCCACTGGCATTAGAAACTATTAGAGATATTATACAATTTAAATGACTAATAAACCATGTCATGTTAAATAGATCGCAAAGAAGTAAACATAAAAGAACAAAAAAAGGAATTTGAATATGATTTCAGATTATAACATTCTAAGAAGTTGAGAACAAGACAAGCATTACCATAACAAAAGCTGTATAAATGGTATAGATGCCTATGGCCAGCTGCTAAGACAGATTGCGTAGCACAATAAAGCTTCACGCCTCGATACAGAACAATAAATTGACCAATGTGGTGAACATGTGTTTGAAGGCAACAAAGACACCAGTCTTTTCTAACACATATTGCTTTCAAGATTACCATATTGCAAACTTCAGTTTTTTTTTGGATATATTACACATGCATCCAATGGGTTTTGATTCTCCGATCTCACTCTCCACCCCTTTTTTATGGGGGGGGTGGGGGTGGGGGGGATGGAGGAGGAAGTACATTTGAGCTACAACTCCTAAGCTAAAGCTTCATTATTGAACTAAGAGTCCAAAATGGGCACAACTCAAAATTTTATGCATGTAAAAGTTCTGCTCAGTTGGCCATGGGGATAACATTTTCTTTGTGAATGTAAGAGTGTCACATGGAGGTTGAACGCGCACTTTATACGAACTAAAACATGAAATCAATTAAAAATAAATAAATTTTAAATTAAGTACTCAATAAGTAGAAAAATATGGGAAAGGTATCTGTACCTTTCTTAATTTTTTCAGGAGCAGGAGATGGACAACGCTCCTCTTCACCCCAATCATGAGCTATAGTCCAGGTGTTTTGGACAATTACAGGGTTCTCGGTTATCTTATCACCATGAAGTCTTACATTGTAATGCAAGATGTTGGGTGGATCAGGCTCCCCTGGAAGTGGTTCACCAGTTAAGTCAATACGGAAATTACCAAGAAAACCATTTGGAATTCCTATAATTGTAATGGCAGAACCCTGAGTCAGGCCACAAGGAACCCTCAACTTATAACTGGTACTATTAAGGTCCGTGGCATGTACTCAGATCTTCATTGAAGTAGTTAGTTTCCCCATAGGTTTGAGTTCGAGGACCATGCAAGACCTTGGTTCTATCTAACACTTAGGTTTTTTTGGAAGTAACTAGTTTCCCCATAGGTTTGAGTCTGAGGACCATGCAAGACCTTAGTTCTGTCTAGTACTCAGATCTTCATTGAAGTAGTTAGTTTCCCTATAGGTTTGAGTCCGAGGACCATGCAAGACCTTGGTTCTGTCTAACACTTAAGTTTTTCTAGAAGTAACTAGTTTTCCCATAGGTTTGAGTCTGAGGACCATGCAAGACCTTAGTTCTGTCTAGTACTCAGAAAGTTGCCAGTGCGTATTAATTTCCCCAAAGTAGGAGGTCCGAGGACCCGGCATAGCTAAGGTTCTGTTTAACCACTTCAAAAGATTAAAAGATATCAATGTATTCCTTCCAGAATGGAAGTTTTTGCAGGAAGATTGTGCCGACCGATTTTCCATCTATGCCTTGATTCTCGGCCTCTTTCTCTTGTGGGAATTCAGCGAACCGGGCTACTAGACCCGCGAGAACTGTCCCCTTGACAGGGGTACGGGGCATATACTTTATGTCATAAGCCCTAGGACCGTGCCTCATTTGGCAATCCTCCCTGCATATTCAGCACTTCGAATTGCAGACCTGAGCGAAAGCTGAGTTATGACAACAACTGTGTGTGTTCTTGGAAATTATGGGAAAGCTTTCGTGTAGCATGCACCACCGCCAAAATGGTCTTCTCCAGGGACTCTTGCTGACGGGGGCTTGATCCTACCATGATTAATCGTTGCACTCACTAACACACAAGCTCTTCCCACAGACGGCGCCAATTGTAGGGACTAGGTCTGAGCACTTCTACTATTGGAAAAGCGGACTCAGACCCAACTAGTCCAATACATTAAATTTGTAGATAATGGGTTTAAGAACTAGACCTTAGTGAGGATAGCAACGAATAAACATGGTTAGGGGAAGACTAAGTAATAAGAAAATGGGCCTTGAGTGTGAAAATCTGTCCTAGACACTGGTCCGAGGAGCTATCTTGTTCTTATTATTTCCTCAGTGCTTGGCTATAGAGGTTACAAAGATGATGCAGATTGCTACAGTGTTTTCTACTTCCAATCTCTCTCCTTATTTCTGGAAGAATTCTTTACATTATATACCATCTTTCGGTTGATCTTGGCCCTCCATTTGTTGATCATACAGGTCACTACTTGAGCGCTTGTCCCATCAGTCGCCGTCCCAAACCTTCTGTGAGTTGCGACAACCAAAGCAGCACTGTTCAGGGGTCATTTCCTCATTAATGCGGCCATAACGTTAGTTGTGGGCATTTAATGTGGAGGTGACAGCTTCTCCTTGAATTGCTCCTCCTCCAGGCTCCCATGGCTGACTCGCTATACTTGTCCTTTTTCTTGGGACGCTCTACGAGACTGCCCTTGATGGCGTGCTACTCTTCTCTTCTATGTCCTCGGTTCGCCAAGGACATGATTGTCCTCGGCGATACTTCTTGGTAATTAGGACTTCCTTCATTCGTCCTTAGGCATTTCTTCTTCCTCGGAATGGGCCTTGGGCTTAGTATAAAGTGGGCCGAGGTGACCAGATTCTTTGACCCCACAAAAATATTATTTTAATGTGTTGTATTGTAAAATAAAATTTTGGGATGTGGAGATATTGTAAAATGGTATGGTATAATGATAAAGTGACTTTTTAGAATGGTAAAATAGAGTAGAATTGGAATTTTCCAATGCTAATGCTCTAAGCATATGATCTGGGGTTTTTTTTTTTTTATACAAGTTACTATTCCTATTCATTGAGCCAATTCTTATTTCTTTGATATGCCTTGTTAAACTGACAAAAGCACAAAATTTATGCTAGAGCAAATTTCATGCTTGTAGATCCATTTAATGCTTCTCCAGTTAGACTAGGGACTGCTTAAAACTGTTTTCCTGCCTTATACTAGGAAGCGTGTGAAGCATTAAACAAACCCCTAACCTTAGCTTATCTAGTTCTTTACCAAGATTATTGTAGATAAAATGTAAAAGTTAAATAAAATAAGTAGAAAATTCACATGAGACCCAAAAACAGTAAGAAAAATAAAAAATAATTTAAAAAAAAAAAGAAATATAAACAATAAATTTGCTTATAATCAAGATCCAATAGAATTAGTATCAAGTTAAAAGGAGGTC
Source organism: Notholithocarpus densiflorus (assembly GCA_030021035.2). Taxonomy (NCBI): domain Eukaryota; kingdom Viridiplantae; phylum Streptophyta; class Magnoliopsida; order Fagales; family Fagaceae; genus Notholithocarpus; species Notholithocarpus densiflorus. The sequence goes on along the minus strand of JARYZH020000032.1, from coordinate 641,508 downwards.
AAAAGAAATAATGTGCATCCAAATCTTTTTTTCTTTTTTTTTTGGTAAATGGCGCATTGCATTAACTAACGAACAACAAGTCTATTACAAAAAACAATACCAGCTTTATCACTAGCCAGCATCTCATCCACCACATCCGGTGGTTCAAACAAAAAAAGAAAATCAGATCCAACAAGTTCAGCTCCCATCCTTGCAAGCCGGTCAGCACAGCCATTCGCTTCCCTGAACACATGCGCCACCGAGGAGTTAGGGAAAGTCTGAATTAGGTTCCTACATTCAGATAAGAGGGGTTCAAGCATAAGATTAATCATTGAAGGCCTTGAAACAAGATGTACAATAAACTCAGCATCCATCTCAATACAAATATTTTCAATCCCCATTTGCTTTGCCATGGTGAGCCCGTCCTTTAGAGCCCAAAGTTTTGCCACCGTGCTTGATGTGCTTCCCATTTTCCTCACAAATCCGCCTATCCAGTCTCCACTACTACTTCTCAAAATACCACCACCACCAACCTTAACCGAATTTCCATACATAGTCCCATCAGTGTTAAGTTTTACCCAATCGGTAGGAGACTTATACCATTTCACTTGGATCTGCACTCTACCCGGCTTGTTAGGTTCATTGGGGACAATAGCATAGTATTCCACACCTTTCTTAAAGCATAGAGAACTCATACCTTCCACAACTCTACCTGTCTGAAATAAAGCCTTATTTCTCTGCAGCCAAATGGCCCAAATTGCTTGAGGAAACAGAATTTTCCATGGCACATGGGGTCTCGGGTAGCTAGTGGAAGTCCCACAAAACTTCTTCAGCCACTCTACCAAATTCAAACCAAAAAAACCCTGGTCGTTCTCCTCAAAACCCAGGTCTCTCCACACCGCTCTAGCCAGCTTACAGTCTCTAAGAGTATGAATGATAGATTCTGCCCCTTCACCACATAACTCACACATCGGGTCCAAGTTTAACCCTCTTGAACCAAGCACGTCCTTTGTAGGCACGCTATTATGAGTGCATAGCCAAATAAAAAATTTGATTCTAGGGGATGTATGGGCTTTCCACACCCATTGATGGGTGCAAGTATCAAGGTTCAAAAGATTAAACCCTTTAGCTATGAGATAAGCAGATTTAAGGGAGAATGAGCCATCATGAGAAAAGGCCCAAATTAGCAAGTCTTCATGGGAATGATTTGCTGCAATGGGGATGCCTCTAATTTCTTGAAGGATTCTGTCAGGGAGGGCGGAAGAGATACACTCCGCATTGTTCATTAGGCTCTTGGCTGAGATCATATCTTCCCCCACATTCAAAGGGCCTTCAATTTGCTGCCTAAGAGGTCTTGATGGGAGCCAAAAATCAGCCCAAGCGCTTACACTTTCACCGTTGGCTATAGACCATCTAAGACCCTTGTTAAAGATAACCCCGCCCACCTTGCATGCTTTCTATATTCGAGAGGCAGTTTGGTTCCTAGAATGACCCCTTAGACGAAGCGGGGTGAGGTATTTGCTAGTGAGCATTTGAGCCCATGGCATTTCCGGGCTAGAGGCAATCCGCCAACAAAGCTTTGCCAAAAGAGCTGCATTCCTTGCTTGCATGTCAAAAATCCCAAGCCCTCCCATATTAGTTGGATTTGTGACCTTATGCCACCCAACAAGATGCATTTTCTTCTTATCCACAGTAGAGCCCCAAAGAAAGTTTCTCACCAATTTATTCACCTCCTCACATACCTTGGCAGGAAGTTAATGGCACTGCATAGTATACTTGGGTATGGCAGTCACCGCTGCCTTAATGAGCACTAGCCTCCCAGCTGGCGAAAGGCATTTGGATTTCCAGCCATCCAACTTTGCTTGAACTCTTTCCACAACAAAATGAAATTCATTACGTCTCCTTCCCTTGTGGATTAAGGGAAAGCCGAGATAATTTCGAAGGAAATGGGTTTCACCAATCTCGGTAAGGTTCACAATATCCAACTTATCCTCCATGGTCACATTAGGTGAGAAGAAAATTTTGGACTTCTCCTTGCTGATTTTCAGACCTGAAAGCTTGCAAAAAGCATCCAAAACCTCCACAACAGCCTCAAAATTTCTTTCATCAGTCTTGGCAAACAATAGGAGGTCATCAGCAAAAAAAATATGGGAGAAACCAGGGCCACTGCGAGAAGCCTTAATCTTCTTCCAACACCCCTCCTCACACTTCAAATTAATTAAGGTACTCAAATACTCCATACAAAGGATGAATATATATGGCGAGATCGGATCACCTTGTCTTAAGCCACGGGACGGACAAATTTCCCCAATCTGATCCCCATTAAAAAGCAACGCTGCCGAGGTAGTAGAGATGCAGCTAAGAATAAGCTCCACTGTGTCCGAGTGAAATCCCAAACTCACAAGCATACTCCTCACAAAGCTCCATTCCAATCGGTCATAAGCCTTCTCAAGGTCTATTTTTATAATCATGAATCCTTCCTTCCCTTTTTTCCGCTCAATTGTGTAAACTAATTCTTGAGCGATGATCACGTTGTCGGTGCCTCTTCTCCCAGAGACAAAGGCTGTTTGGGAGGGAGAAACCAGAGTGGGCATGAGGTGTTTTAGCCGATTAACAAGAATCTTAGTCGCAATTTTATAAATAGTGTTGCAAAGGCTGATCGGCCTGAAATGGCTTATGGTTTCCGGACCAAGTTTCTTTGGGATAAGAACATTCAAGGTCTTGTTTAAAAGCTCAGGGATTTTCTTTGTAGAAATTTTTTTTTTGATTTCGAATTTCACTGACTCTCCCACAATCAACCAAAACCTTTGGAAGAAGCCGGCATGAAGACCGTCTGGTCCCGGAGCTTTAAAGGCTTTCATAGACTTAAGTGCAAAAAATATTTCTGCATTGGAAGGGGGAAATAGCCAAGTTACGCGGGCTTCCGACTCAGACAAGCAATGCCCCCAAACAGGGAAGCGGTCAGGAATTCGAAGGCAAATCTCCAGATCAGATTTGTATAACCTCTCAAACCCATTAATAAAGATTTCTTCAACCTTTCAATATCTTCTTCCCAATCACCATCAGCTTTCAATATCTGTTTTATTGCTGTGGTCCTAGCACTACAATTATCACCTCCATAAAATAAATGCTTCTGCAGATAGGACATGATCGACCTGAACACATGAAACTGTCAATTGTCAATGAATGAGTGAGTGAGTGAAAAGGATATCGTTTTTGTGCTTTTTATTTGTTAATTTAAAAAATAGGTCTTAGTTTACCCATAAATTTTACACATTTTTCAAGCATAATTTCTTGTGATTTAGTGCTAGACTCAAGTTAAAATGATTTTCTTATAATTACAACAAATTATAGCAACAATTGTGAAAAAAAAATTGTATTCTCTTTTTTTTTTTTGGCTGTCATTGGTCAATAAAAAACACACAGCATGGCACATCACAGTACACTTTGATGGTGAAACCAAGTAGCACATTTTTTTACACCAAGAAGCATCTTTAATTAAACAGGCCCTCAAAGATACCATTCCCTCTTGATGTAAAATTCCTGCTATGTGCTAAAATGCAGGTGATGCTATAACCACTTACGTTACGTGAGGTGAAATTATTGAGTACAACCAGACTTCTAAAGCATTAAATGCAACTAATAGTTGTGGATAAATGATAATGGTAAAAGTTTATCCTCAACTTTCACTCGATTACTGTTTTAAATTTTCTTCGCATTGAATTTAACATCAGAAGAAATTTAACAATTTTTTGAGTGCTTATTACAAGGTTTAAGCATCAGAGTAATTAGAAGAGAAGTTAGAACTTAGAAGACAATTTGATGGAAAATTTATTTTTAATTTGACAAATATTAATAAAAACTGTAGGATGTTATTTACAATTTTGAATAAGATTATGAGATTGATTGCTCAACTTTTAACTTTAAAACATCTTGCAAACAAGTGATATTTTATGGTGCTAAAGCAAATCAGGAAGAAGAAAAATACCAATTATGAAATATTTGAAGCAGAACATAATAACAACAAGGATTTTGCTAATGTGTGTCCTTAGAGCACATATTAAGCCATCCATTTTTGAAAACATTTTTTCAAAAATTAAAAAAATATTAACAACTTTTTCAATTCTCGAAAGCACACATTAACCGGACCCTAACAACAAATAATGTACTATAGTAAAAAGGGGCTATCTATTTTTGAACCCCAACATTTACATGAAAGTAAAAGTCCTAGACCACTTAAAAAATGCCCTTTGAACAAAAAAGAAAGAAAAGAAAACCTTCCATATCTGTCCATCATATTTTCATCTTTTCCTGAACAAAACCCATGTACAAGCAGCTAAGGAGATATCTACTTTTAGTTTTAGCCTTCCAAAACTTCCTATTCTAAAAATATATTCTTACTTCCAACTGTTCCTAACCATCACCTCAATCTGCTCTTTGTACAGTGGTCTTGAATAAGAGGATGTACAGCTTTTGATCCATTGAGAAATACATGAACCCACCTACTGAATGTGTAACAAAAGACCCAAAACTTGTCCCCACAATACAGTGCCATGCTGGCCCATACACCCCATCAAATTCCTGCAAAATCACAACCACCCCACAAAAATCTTTTACCACATCAATCAACTCATATAACATCAACAAAAAACCTCAAGTAGATAATAGATTCATGATCAAAATATGAACTAATAACATTGCAATTAACAACAATTGATTACCTTTTTGAGAGTCAAAGCAAGGGTCTTGGAAGCGAACTTTTCCATACTATCATAAGCCTTTCTAGCACAATCCACAGCATGGATCTGCATAAATGGTGGCATATCAGCTGAAACCACTTTCACACCATTGCTTGCAAGGATATCTGCTAAGTCAACCTGTGAGTCACAGAAAGACCTCCTTCTGCCACCTCTCACAGCTAATGAAACTGAAACTCTCTTACTTTCACGACAATCTTGAAGATCCTTCATTTCTACATCCTTCAATTTCTCTGACAATCTCTTAACATCAAGCTCTTCACGGGTTTCTTTCTTTTTTTCATTCACTTTCACCTCATGAAACTTTTTCTTATCCAACTCTTTCTTGAGTTTCTCTTTAGAAACCTCCTTTCTTGCTTTGGTGCTGTCTTTTTCAAGCTTTGGAGCAATAGTCGTTCTGGTGAGGTGGTTTGATTTGGTTAAGGAAAACATGGAAGAATCAACAGAAACAGTCAAGGCTTTGGCTTGTAAATGGGTGTCTATAACACATGGGGTTGTATGTGGATTGGTGGGGTTTGGGGGTTTATGTGCTTTTTTGTGATATGGGTTTAATCTAGAGAAGTTGTGGGACATGAAAGAGGAGGGTTTAGAGAGTAAAGGGGGATCTGGGTTTGGTCTTATGTGGTGGTGAGAAGTGGTAGTGGTGGTGGGTTTGGGGTGCTTTTTGATGAGAGTGGGATCCATGGATGGTTTGAGTTTGGGTTCTTCTTCTGGTTTTGCTAAGATGCGCCTTTGGGTTGTGTGGTGAGCCATGTTGGTGGGGAATGGGAAAAACTAGGAATAGGTTCAAGGGAAAATGGAGGAATATAAGGTGGTTGGGTGTATTGGGACTTGGGAGAGGAGAAAGTATATGAGTTTGGGGTACATGGAAAATGGTCAGTGGTGGTGGGGTTCATTGGGATAGGGACTTGTGTGGTGACGAGTGTGAGATCTATTGCTGATTTGTTCTAACATGCGCCGGGGGCGGAGGACATGGGAGGTTTGTGCTTGGGTTTGACTGTTGACTTGATTAGTTTTAAGTATTAAATATAAAAATATCCATGTGTTTGTTAAAGATGTATTAATGTCAGCATCATACATACCATTACATTGAAGAAAGAAAATTAATCTTCATTTTACTTGACTTGAAAGTGAGAGGATCCTATAATTGAAAACTTTCTTTACAAACCTTCTATAGTTGCTTGCATTATTCAATCACTTCCCTGTGAGTGGTCCATAGATTTCATCTCACATGTGTGATTTTTATATAAAAGAATCCAAATAACATAATGATTCTTAATCAATAGTACTTTTTAAGTACTCTTGAAGAATGGTAAATAGTACTTTTTACTATGAAATTTACTCATTGAATTTATGGTGAAATTTACCGTAAAAGAAAAGAACATCATTTTGCTATATTATGGAAATACCTAAAATTTTTCTCTTAGAACAAAATTGTTACCGAACCCAAATTATTTCTTGGATTGTGGGAGTGTAAAACCTTACTTGCCTCAAAAAGGTGATTTAACATATCTGATTACAATTTCTTTGCTCGCTGAGCAGAAGTTACTACAACTTTGGTGATACAGTTGCGGCGGTTATGTATTATTGAACTTTTTAAATTGTAATTTAGATCATGCATCAAATCATGAAAAATAAGAATTAGGAGAGAGAAATACCATAATGGCATCTACTTTTTGATAGAAGCTGACTAGGATTACCCAGAATTTGTAATAGATTTCGTCGTGATGGGCAATAAAAATAGGGCAAATGACCATAACCAACAACAGTGTCTTCTACAGAAGCAGTGAAGCACATGGCTCTCATTATTTCCTTTCTTATTATATCTTATTGCTACGTGTCCTTTAATTTCACGCCGATTTTTGCAGGCCATTCCTGCTAGTGATTATTTTTGGAAACATGTATTAAGAGGTACACACAAATGTTAACAAAAAGACATACATCACGAGAAAACAAAAACAGTTTCGAATTTTCTAAACAAGAACATGTTGTGTCACCTCCCTGACCTCTACATCCATACAAGTGGATTGGAGAAGATTTCATCATACTGGTTGAGACTTTAGACTTGTTAATCTTTTTTTTTCTTTTTTTCTTTATTTTGTGAGAAACATGCCAGTAAGGCTTTATTGATGAATAATAATAAAGAAACATGTCAAAGAATAACGGATAAAACATCAGGTGGAACATTTTCTAACGAAACTTGGTAATCAACTAAGGACTTGGCTGGCTAATACATGTGCAACGACATTACCGCTGTGTTTTACATGGTTTAGAGTTAATAATCTTTATCCTTTGGGATGTTAACCCAAAATTACATCCAAATATACCACTTTTAGTGAATAAAAGAAGACTACAAAAGAAAAAAGAAAACAAATTCAGCGGAAAAGATATTTCAAAAATCTGTATTTGCACTTTTTGGGCATAAATTCCAGTAAAATCTATACATTGGTCAGAAGTATAACTCTGAATTCTTATGCATTTGGGCTAAGTTTGGCTTTTAGGTAAGAAAATGAAAATCATCGTGTATAGGTCCCACGAGTACAATAAGTTCCGAAAAAGTATGTCTCCTCCCCCACCCCCACAGACTTTTCAGACTCAAGTCCAACAAAAGGAGGTTTTTATCATTCTTTTAAATATTTTTTTGAGAAACAGCAAAGTCTATTCCATGTATTTGAATTTGATAAACATGATGTTTGGTTAGAGTGCTCAAATGGTTGTCAAAAGATTCTTCCATTGAAGAGCCTCTAGACTATATAAGGAATTCAATTCGATCTCATGCAATGATGTCTCAACAACACCATCACAAAGCACATCTATTTCTTTCTCTACACAGATCGAACATTAAAGATAGATATATAGATCTCACTTGTAAGTCGTAACTTAGATAACTAGAGTACTATATTCCAAAGGTAGACAACAGTCTAAAATGTGAAGGCCATTATAAAAAGAAAACAATACATCAGTCTAGTTTTTCAATTCTTGAACATTTTTCTTTTGTACAGCTCAAGCCTGCAAGAAATTTTTTTTAGTTTACAACGTCAATACACAGAGCGCTGATTCAGAAGAATGATACAACACAAGTTTCTGATTCTCGTTGACCATAAATGCTGAAAGGGTAATAAAACCTGGATTTATATTTTCCTGAACAGAAACTATAATGGCTCTGAGAAATTGAAACAAAGAGGTGCTCAACATTTCAGAACTCAGCATGGTAGCATTGCCCAATCAGAAGATGACGTACCTTGACAGGAACCATAAAAAAAAAAAAAAAAAAAAAAAAATTTTGAGACTGATGTTATGTGAAGGATGTTGACGTCTGACCTTCTAATTCCATGGACTTGGTAGCCGAGCATCTCTAAAAGCAGATGTACCACCAGATGCTGCAGGGGAAGGAGAGGATGGAATGTAATTTGTTCCTGATACAGATAATGTGGGCAGGTTTCCAGAATTCCCCGGATGCCCAGTGGGAGCAAAGCGTGATGGACTGCCGGTTGCCACTAAACTCGTACGTGAGGGGTGTGAAACCTTCACATAAACATTACATACTTGCATTAACATGTTGTGCTTCATAATAATAAACCAAAGGGCTCCTAGTAAACTCCTTCTAGTCATCCAATGTGTCAACCATCATATTGAAATGAGTAATGGCTACTTTTTCTTTAGTCAGGAAAGAGTCTAAAATTTTTAAATGAATGGGCAAAATGATTATCCACATGGAAGGCGAAAAAAAAGGGAGAGGGTATGCACTTAGCACAACCATAGTGTGTAAGACACAACTTTTATTATATAGAATATAATATGATTTTTATCTAAGGTGCCTTGGTTAATAATTTAGCCTGTTTTTAAATCTATAACAAACACACATGTACATGTACTACACCACATAGGACTCGTTTAACAGTAGACTGTAGTATAGTGGTACTGGTAGAGTACATGCAACAAAACCTTCACGTCTAGTTTCAAATAATCCTCTCAATAAATATGTTACTATTTAGAGTCAATAACTTCTTTTCATTATATACTATGAATCTTTCAATTAGAGGCTATTATATATATTATGTTTGAATAGTGAGTGCTATACTTCAATCAAGCAAGTGCTTGTGCTTTCTGCCTAAGCTCTAAGAGGCCTGTGTGCTTAAGTGTGCTTGACAGCTTTACTAATACTGCTTCACCCTCCTCTCTGTTCTTACTATCGGAAGAATTGCCGCTTGAGCTATGGCTCATTTTCTCTTTTCAATAAATATACTGCTTCACCCTCCTCTTTGTTCTTACAATTGGAAGAAGTGTTGCTTGAGCCATGGTTCATTTTCTCCTTGCAACAAATAACTTCCTATACTGTTATTGTTTCCATTGTTTAAGTCAGACCAGCCAGAACTTGGTCCACAGCTTGTACCTTACAATGGGCTATAACCTGGGCCTTTCGTATGGCAGTAAAAAATTTAAAAGGCTGTGGTGAGCATAAAAATGAGTGGTTAATTTCAGAGATGAGCTTATTTAGCATGAGACCAACTAAGGCTGCCCCATTTGACAGTCCTACTCCTACCTTAAATCTTTAAATAAAAAATGTGCATACTCAAGTTGTAAGTTCTTAACAAAAACTCAATGACAAAACAATCACGACAATCAGCGGTAAATAAAATGTGAAAGAAATCAGAGGAAATTAATACTTAAGTTATAAGTTCTCAACAAAACCCAATGACAAAACAATCATGATAATCAGAAATCAATAAAATGTAAAAGAAATCTGAGGAAATTAAAGCTGGAGTAAACAGCATGCTTAAATACTTCGCTACATGATACAAGTCATAGTAATTTGTAAACATTACCATGTGTTGATTATAGACGGGCCTTCGAAGAGGAGACTCTGAAGATGGTGACATACTGCTAGTCCGAAGCACATGGCGAGGATTAATGCTATGATTTAAAGGATCGTCAGCTTCTGTCCCTTCCATATCTCCACCAAGATTTGCCTCTGAGCCCATCCTCGGAGCAATATGCCTAGTCAATGACCCCATGTCATTTGCGCCATCCCCTTGAAGTGGAACAGAAGGACGAATCGCCATTCCTTGCATACTATTTCGCCTCTTTAGTTCTTCCTCTGCATTCAAGATCTGCCAACCACCGCCAATTGATTATATATACCTATCAAAATCATTGTCAGAGCAAAAAAGGGAAAAAAGAAAGAGAAGAGCCGTAGAACATAGTTCCAACACAACACAAAGCAATGAGTTATGCACTTATGCAAGTAACATCTTAACAGAGACCCAAACAAGAGGAGTATAAAACCAAAGCTTACCTGCTTTAGCACTTGTACTAGATTATGTTTCTTAGCATTCAAACTTTCTAACTTATCTTCGACCTCCCTTTTCCTCTTCTGTTTTTTGTTTAACACATCCACTTTGTCGCTCACCTACCAAAAAAACACAATTAAATACAGTAAACAAACATTGTAAAGAACAGAGACCGATAACTTAAAAACTCATACTTTCAGAATCAAAACCCATGTTAAGCTAGTACTTTTTTTTCCCAGCAAATTTGGGGAGGAGGGCTGGTGGGGTTCGAACCCTAGTGCTGAAACCCCACCCGGGTATCCCTCAAACCCCAATGTTTAGCTAGTGATTCACTGTTTCTATAACATGTCTAAGATTCTTAATGGTGAATACAAATTACAAACGACTCTCAAATAAACTAAGCTTCTGAAGGAAGCAATATCGTCAGGAAAATTTGTCATTTTCTCTTCATCTTTCTGTACCAATTCATACATACAAAACAATGTCAATCACTAAATTGTTAAGTGTCGAAATCTAGATAAATGGTTATTCTTTTATTGCAATTTGTAAATGAATTAGTGACTAGGAAGCACAGACACGGATATGGGTACAGGCATGGGTACAACATGGCGACACAAACAATTTCTGAAAAATTATAACATGACATGGCTAGTACGACACTCCAAATGAAGCGTCCGTGTTTCCTAAGTGCACATTTCATACTAAAAATCACCACCAGCTATATCTATCATCTGCAAAAACGCAATCTTCACAGACAATTCAAGTTCAATCATAAAAGCCCTCTGTAAAAAAAAAGTGATTACCTCAGAATTAGGGTTTGCGATTGCCAAATCAGCCGGTTTTGTTTCGGCCGGCAAAGCTTGTCCATCGACATCGACACCAACCGCACCGGAATCGTTTTTCTCAAGCTTCAAATCCGGCGCATCAACAACAACCGGTTTCACCGAGCAATCACCGCCGTCACCGGTTCCTCTCTGATCGTTTTCCTCATTCTTCGGCGGGGCTTCTTCGCAATCACCGGCCTTTTCTTCTTCCAACTTAGGCTCAACCAAAACCAGGTTCTCTTTCGGAGCTTCGGCTTGCTGGTTCGGGTCGGGGTTCGGGTCCGGGTCAGGGGTGGTGGAGCGGAGGCGAGAGAGGGCTTTGGAGCGACGGTGAAGGAGAGACTTGAAGTCTTTGAGGGAGAGTTTAGGGGTTGGCATGAGCCATCGGCGAGGCACGTCGGGAACTCTGTGAAGGTTCCCTCTGTATAGCGATATCGCCACCATTTTTTTTTTCCGATTCTTCTTTCTCTCTCTCTCTCTCTCTCTCTGATCCGAATCTGATTGACCCGTGGATACTCTGTATCTATTTCTGGTTTGCCTTCTGTTTTATTTTCTGAATAATGTAATAGTATAATGAATGGTTTGCTACAGGTCATTTATTGGGAATAAGATCAATAACTACACCATGTCTTCTTTTTTCTTTTTTCTTTTTTTTTTTCTTTTTTTTTAACAGTAATTTTTATTAGGACATACAAACAAAAAAACAAAAAAGTAATACATAGAGTTTTTAAAATAGGCTTATAATATATTATATAATAAGAGTACGTTTAACCTTTGTAGTAGTAGCTTAGAGTTAACTACATCATGTCTTTGAGTGGGTGAGATTGGTATTTTTCTTTATCTTTCTTTGGCCATATTATATGTGACCAAAATAGAAACATTAAAACATATTAGTTATGTGACTCTTAGAGACTCAAGTTTTATGGAGAAAAACCTTAGATTATAATTTTTTTTTAAGCTTTTAGTGAGTTCCATGAAGAAAAATCTGAGATAATATTCTTTTAATAGTTTCCAATGGAAATCAAGTTTCAGAAACTCAAGTTCTTCACATTAGAACTTGAAAAACTTGAGTTCCAAATAAGGCCAAATAATTAATTAAATAATATGTTTCGAGTTCCTCAAAAAAAAAAAAAAAAAAAAAACCTAATAGGTTTTGTTTTCGGTTGCATAATGAATATCTTTTTTTTTTTTTTTTTGAGAAACGGTTGCATAATGAATATGTTTGCAAAGATAGCATAACTGGCAAAAAAGACCTAGATTAGATTTGCTACGAGTTGTTTAATAAAGAGAAAAAAAAAAAAAAAAATTAGGCTGAGCTTATAAATAGGGCAAAATTTGCAAAATAATAGTAATTATTTGAATTAAATTAGCACAGTTTGAAACGATTTGGGATTTTACATGTTCAACGCTTAAAACTCATCCAAATCAGTTGAAATCAAAATACAATTAAAAAAAAAAAAAAAGATCAGATTCTGAAATAACTTCAAAATATTACCAATTTAAGTAATTTTTATTAAAAAAATATTATTTTTACAAATATTTCCTCTCAAACATAAGAATAAAATACTAATACCAAATACAACCAAGACTTTTTTTTTTGTTTTAAATACTCACTTTACTCTCTCTCAGTACAAACGACACTTAAAACCATTTGAAAGTTCCTTATTCATTGCTTCTCTTTAATAGCTTATCTTGATTGTTACAATGACTGCATCATGGCAAATATTTGCACTAGGGAGTGTCTAAGTGATAGATAAATAGCAACTTGGGATGGGGAAGGAAGGAGCGGAGCAGCGGAATTTTAAAACGATTTTAAGTAACATTTATGCCAAATTGGTTATTTTTAAAAAGTTTTGGTAGTACCTAACATTAACCCGACCCTAAGGGATAGGTTTTGTATTTTACTAACAAGTATCAAGTATAAGAGCATTAGCCCTAGAGATATAAGATAGTACATCTTCTGCAGAATCTTCAAATTAATAAATAGGAAATCTCTAGTCCAAGGTAAACTTTCTTATGAAGTGCGAACTTTGAAACAATATAATTTTATTATTATGTCAGTAGAGGATGGTCTGCTGGAAAAAAAATAGTGATGCATCTAAGTACATGATAAATAGTCTAAGAACAAACTATTAGAAGTAGAAAACCATAATTTTAACACAATGATAAACTGTTAGCCCTCAACCCATAAATGCTGAAAAGGTTAGAAAATTATTTAAAAAAATGGAAACCAACAAATCCTTATTCAGTAATTGTTAACCTAGCTACTACATATTTGAACACCATAATGCCATAAAACTTGGGGAAGACTCAGACTCAGTAGTAGAATGGTTCCAGGTTAGGGAAGTCTAACAACATTTCATATTCTTGATATAGCATGGCTTCCACAAAAGCAAAGTCAGAGGACGATGAAGCTTCAAAGTCATTGCTTATGACTGCACATTCTATTGCTTTAGCTTTGGTATTACTTTCTTGAATGGCAGCTTCATTGTCAGTGTCACTAATTTGCAGTATCCCTTTTTGTTTTTGGCTTGCAAATTCTTTTGATGAATAATCGGCAGTGGTTTCTTGTTCTTGAGGATCAGCTGGTAGAAATGCATCATCAAGAAGAAAGTCGTGCCAGCTGAAGTCTAGGGATGACTTTTCTTGCGCCGCTGTAGTAGAACAAGTAGGAGAATATGACACTGAAGATGATGACAACGAGGCCTCAGCAAAGGCTGGTGATGGGATGGTCTCATTGTTAGAGCAATTTGAGGCCTCTGTGACAAGTTTTATTGCTTGGAGCTCAGCGAGAAGATCCGATGGATAGTTGTCAGTATGATTGTTATTGAAAAGGGTATCTTGGATTGGTTCTTTTTGGGGTGATATTGTTGCAGTCATCAATTGGCTATTGAAGTTTGGGAATCCCTGTGGTGCAGCTGGATATGGTTCTGATTTTAACATAATTGCACTCTTCAAATCTTTATTAAGAGGTCCAACTCTGGTGCCAGGTTTTCGGAAGCCACCAATGTTTCCATAATCAGCAAGTATTTGAGAGAAGGGCTTATGAGTAACAGGATCGATTCCCATTTCAGAAAGCTTCTTTCTCAACTTGGTGTTCCAGTAGTTTTTAACATCATTGTCTGTCCGCCCAGGAAGTTGTTGTGCTATTATGGACCACCTGGACCACAGAAACCATGAGACTGTGAGAGAGACATTACTCTAGCACTAGTACAGAAAACAGTCTACAGTTGGTAGTTATGTTTGTTATCATCTTCTGAGAAATGACACAACTTTCTCCATAAAAAATACAGAATGGTAATACATAGCCAGATTTTGGATATTCTTTCCGTTTTTTGTGGGGGCGGGGGGGTGCTGAAGATTTTGGAGTTGCTTTGAAAATTTTGATTGTTTTCTTCAAAGAGGAGAGAAACCAGAACTGCTAAGCAACCTGAGTCATACTATTTTGTAAGAAGCTGTTTCTCTAAAATCCAGAAGTGCGCTAAAGTACCAAGATTTTGGTAAGTTAGATATACTAGGAACAAGGATGAGAAAAACTCAAAAAAGATATTTAGAGAGACTGGTGGAGAGCATAAATGCAAGAGTGGGAAAGTGGTTTTAGATTATGAAAATTATTTTTGGATGATTGTAAACTCTGATGCTAATATGAAAATAAGCTTATATACATGGTAAGTGTTGGAAAACAAATATGAAGTGTAGGAAGTGCAAGGGAATGCATGTGATAAACTGATTAAACTCTGCTTTGAGACAGAATATTGTTTCCAGAGTAATTAGAATTAAATAATTTCTGGGAGGAAAATCAACTTAAAAGAAACAGGAAGCTTAAAAAACAAGATCCAAAAAGAGTTTTATTCCCTTTTAATAAGTAATTTAGAATTAAACCAAGTGAAGAGAGAGAGAGGAACTACTATAGAAGTTTATAAGTAGCCCACCTGCTACCTATAGCTGCATGAAGCCTAACAATCATCTCCTCTTCTTGAGGTGTGAAGCCGTCATGCTTAAGATCAGGCCTCAGGTAGTTAGTCCACCTTAGCCTGCAGCTCTTCCCACATCTCTTAAGTCCTGCAGAACAGCCTCACATACAGTATCAAAATTATCAGTTAAACTAAAATCTGGTTATAACTAGTCCATATTATAAGTCTGATCCAACCCATATAAACTAACCTGCTTTCTTGGGGACAGCTGTCCAGTTGCCTGTGCCATGCTTGGAGACATATGCAAGTATCTTTGCATCTTCCTCTTCAGTCCAGAGACCCCTTTTAAGGTTCAGCCTGTCGCAGCAAGGCGGTCTTACCATCTTATCTGTTAATCCAAAAATCACAAAAATGAAAAAAGAAAGTAGGAAACAAAAATAAAAAGAAAAGAGAGTTGATAATGAGAGAGCTAGATAATGGTGATGCAACTTCAAATAACTTGTTTTGCAAATGCTCTTTGAGAGGAAAGAGAGGATGGAGTAGAGGGGTTTAAAGGTTTAACTAGTGTGAAGGCAAGAAAAGCATGTTGACTTGCTCCCATTTAACTAAATTTGCATGATGTATGCCATCTTCATTCCAACGGTTTGAGATGAAAATAAAGATTACTCTCTCTCTAACTCCACCATACTCACATGCTTGGCTTCAAGAGCATTTGAGTCAGGTTCGAATCGGGTGAATTATTTGGTTAAACTTAGATTAAATCTAACTAAATTAGTTAGTTCATTGTGTAAAGGAAATGACTAGATCTGTTTCAGTTTCTAATAATCACAAGTTTGACGAGAGAAACTATTTTAAACAAACGACTCAACTAATTGAAGAAATGATATTGAACAACCTATGAGTGTCTAGCAACTTGGAACTACCATGCATGCCTCATATATATGTGGCATTAGAAAGTGTTCGGAACCTATGATAATGCTTCATTATTCTCACTACTGATGCATCAATAATTTACAATGTGAAAATAATGGGGTAAAAAAAGCACAGAAATTAGGAAAAAGAATATTAGAAAATTATGTTCAGTTAAAAAGTGAATCTTCAAGTTGGTAACTAGGTCTGAGGACAAGGATTTTTTTTATAAAAGGTAATCAACATGTCCAGGTGGAATACCACATATGCTTGGAGAAATGGGGGCTTTCACACAGCATGAGTGTTTAATTATGGATGTCCAGGTAGAAAAATGTTACCTTTTAACCTTGCAGCAATGGGATTTCATCTTTGAGGTATGATTCTGAAAATTTGTTAAAGATCAATGGGGCCATGTGGTCATCTCTAAGGGTATGAAGTATGAAGGGTGAAAATGGCTAAATGCCCTTTATTTTTAAAGTATGTAGCAAAACATCCATCTTTCCAAAGTTGAGTTCTATGCATATTTTGCCACTTAAATTTTTTTGAAAATTTAAGTGAAACTCAACATTGCTAATGTCGAGTTTTACTTAAAAATACACATAGAACTCGATTTTGAGGATATCTAGTTTTACGCGGAACTCAATTTTGTTAAAATCGAGTTTCAAAACAGGGCATTTTGCTAAATACTTTGAAAAGACTTTACAAATAAAGGGCATTTAGCCATTTCCTCCATGAAGCCACATCCAACCATATAATAAGACAAATATAATCAAGTAGTATAGAACCTTGGCATTACATAAGAGAAAAGGAAGTAAGTTACTAAGTTTAGCTGAGAGTAATTAAGGAGAGGACTAAGTAATATCAGTCCCAATTGTTGGACATAAAAAAAATTTCAAACATGATTTCCTGGTGATGTGCATGTTTAGAATGACTTGGGATGAAAGGAGGAAAGTATATATTACATGCATATGGCTTTTGCCAAGCTCAGTAGCAATTCTGGATTACAATTCTTTACTTTTGGATAGTCCCAAATATGAATTGAATGGCCACCATGTGATCACTAACATCAATGCTGCTGGTTATGTTTTTTTAGAACAATCTAGTACTTCAGGTATCATGCAATGTTTCTAGACTAAGCACCATGTTTTTTTATACATGAGAGAAATTGGCAGTACTCTTGAATGTAATGGTTTTAGCTAAACAATTTATAATACAATATCAATATTACATAAATATCAAAATTTTACATCAAAACAATATATATATATACACACACATCATTCTTAAGATATTATATATTGACAAAAGTCTCTTCAAATTCATTCTTGAAGGTGATGCATTGAGCCTGAGTTGAGTCTTCATTGGATTATTAAAGCCTTATCTCAGAGGACATGTTGAAACTTGTAAACACTTATGGAGAATTTTTCCTTATCTTTTGTGCTGAATATAGAGGGTAATGTTCCAGCCCATATCTCAGCCCAATAGACACCTCTTTTGCATTGGGCTGGGCCAGTGTCCATCTCTTGTCTACCTTCTCTTGTAGTCCAAGCTTTGGAAAGAAATGGACCCATGCAGTGCTCTTTCCCTCTCCATGTTCTCTTTTGAGAGTTTAGTTCAATAAAGTAGTTGCCAAGAGTTATAAAGTTCAACTAACATTACTTTGTGTTTTTAATTGAGACATTCAAGGTTCATATTTCTCTTCTCTATTATTACTATTGAATTTTAAAAATATCAATATAGTAGTTATTAAGGGGGAAAAAAACATCCTCTAAAGTCTAAACCCCAATAGAATTTCTCTAAAAAAATTTCTTTGTATGGCCAACTTTCCTAACTTGTTATTAAAAATTTTGTCTAAGCAATCTTTTTCATCCAAACAATTTTAAATTTTGCCTTTACAATTACTTAAAGTAACATAATATCACACAATTTTTTTCAAGATTTATTAAGGCTGGCAAGGTATTACTTTTACATAACTTCATCCCTGATACCATTTTGTATTTTAGTATTGTGGCACAAAAGTTATAGGCCCAAAAGAACTGTATTCTACGTATTACTTTATCACAATTTTTGATAACAAGACATTACATGTTATGAAAGTTATTTTTTTGCTAAACACATGTTATGAAAGTTATGACAATATTGTATTTCACCTTTTCAACTATTTGAAGAAAAACTAGATTATTTTGTGCTCCAAGGAAGATAATTTTTATTTAATTTCCTACAATTTAACATTCATATATCTGTAAAAGTTATATGAATTTTTTTTTAAATGTCAAATGGACATTGAGCATTAAGCATTCCTACATTATTTTTAAGATTGTTGGGGGTGCAATATGACCTTGCTGAACTCCCAAAAACAACTTTGAAATTAATTGTTCAGGATCACCATTGCACATTTTTTTAGTATCACCTACTCTAGAGGAAAGCTAGAGAGTTCTAGAGGCCATATTTGACACCTTGATAGTTCTCAAAATTAATTTTGTAATCAGAACTCCAAAATGCAGTTAATTTTTGAGAAAAAAGTTTTCTTAATTATATGTCCCCACCATTGTAATACTATAAATTATGTGAATTAAATTGGAAGAATGTATCATTCTCAAAAAAAAAAAAAAAAAATTTGGAAGAATGTATAATTATTATACCTGTCGTGTGTTGATCTGAATTATGTAACAACTACAATGAATTCTAATGGAAACTTTATTACAGCATAATAATTGGTCCATTTTATGTGGACCACTGAATCATAACGGTCATATCTTTTTCCATTCTAGTTGCAACGTGATGTAGGTTTCTATTTTGTTTCGAGATTAATATTTTTTGAAAAATAAATTTTTTAAAGTATTTTAAAAAAAATTATTCGGTAACAACTTTAAAATAAGTTGAGTTAAAAGATAGTTTTCTTTTGACTCAATTTTCTTTTTAAGTATTTTTAAAAAAAATTATTCGGTAACAACCTTAAAAATAAGTTGAGACAAAAGATAGTTTTCCTTTAACTCAATTTTTTTTATACTACAAAATATAAGAAAGTGCAAAAACTATATTTGCATAAAATTTTTCATAAAAACAAATGTAGACTGAGCTACATATAAAATATATAATGGTCGATCCGTGAATCCTCTTTACTAGCTAATCCACATTATCTTACATGTACCTTAAATGTATTAGCAAATCACATTTTTGAGTTCCACTTTGAACAATTTGGAAAAACAAATAAGATTTTTTATCGAAACAAATGTAGACTAAAGCCATATATAAATTTATAATGGTCAATCCGTGAATCCTCTTTACTTGCTAATCGGCATCATCCTACATGTATCTTAAATATATTAGCAAATCACATTTTTGAGTTCCACTTTGCTCGATTCAGAAAAATAAATAATGAATTCCATATATTCAAATGATTTCAGCAGTCAAGTTAATTTATTGGTTTAAAGTCGTCGCAGAGTTGAATTTGACTGCCTCATTATATCATAGTAAATTGACTAGTCAAATTTCCTAACCGAAGATTCTAGTGAGTGATCCAGGAATTGGTCAGCATAGAAAATTCCAAATTGGTGCATATTGGAACTAGTAGTTCCTTTCTTCCTGGTACCAAAATTCAGAGGAATTTCAGAGCCTCTATGGAAATAGATGCCTGAGGTGTAATTCCATTCAGCTAGGGATGGTACACTGTCATAAGTGTCATAGTCATATACACACCAAAGCTATATGATTCTTAGCAATTAAGAAAACATAAGCTTTATGATTCTGATTTTGTTAAGTGTCCCTTTACCAGTATTGCATAAACTAAACAACACAAAAGTATGTAAAATCATGCTTGGCTCTGACTAAGTCTCTACTGAAAAAATATCTAATATTTCAGATGTATACAACATCACACTCATAGCATGAGGATCCCACAACTAATAGGTGAAGCTCACGAATTGTGAGTGTAATACTGTTTGCATCCGAAATATTAGATATTTTTTCAGTTGAGACTTAGTGACACATGGAATACGTCTAAGTCCTCTCTTCGTTATCAAATTACTCGCGACTTTGATTATCCTATCTTAATACTTCAATAGACATACCAACCACCAAATGGGTTTTTTTTTTTTTTTTTGGAAAGGGATGTAAACCTGTAAAGTGCTAGACAAGCGAGAAGGCATGATGGCCTGAGAGAGATTATTCCTTTATTAGGGAAAAACTATATCATGATCGAGAGCAAGAAAGACAGACACATCTTTAAAACCATACCATTCAGTGAACTACATAAAAGCATAAAACTCCAACGCACACTAACTGTTCCCAAGACAGGTCAATTATAAGAAGCTTATGCCAAAAATGCCAACGAAGTGTTAAAATTCAATTTGGAGCATATTATATATCCCTAAATAAGGATCACATTAACATATACAATTATTTATTCTCCTGCTTGTTCTTTTTCTAAAAAAACAGATAGACTTATGGGCAAACAGCTTAGCTATACAAGCTTTTAGCCTCAAATTATAAAATTTAACTTTCCAGAGTAGGAGACAGGTATAACCAGCCAAAAGATAATTCGTTTATTCAGCTATGGATTCCGGTTTTTATTTTTTATAAAAAATTAGAATAGGATACTTCATGGTTCTTTCTTTACAAATCATATGTTATTGTTAATAAACAATTAAACATAAAATAAAAGATCTATTGTTTTGATATAGTAGGACCACTCTATATCTCTATCTTATTACTGCATGATGTGGTTTGATGGAAAAAGTTCTTATATTGCTTTATTTTATGAGTTTACTTTGTGAGTAGTTTGAGTGATAGTACACATGGTATTATTTATTATCGTCTCGTGACGGGGTAGATGAGTGTGCAAAAAAATAACCACTCTATCTTGTGTCTAATAAAAAAGACTTTTAATTTCATTTTTTAGGACCATTTTTTATTTTCTGCTTTGTTTGGAACTAGCAGAAAGGCACACATTCGAGTTCTTTTACTGCAATAAAGGGTTGTTGTTGTTTTTTTTTTTTTTTTTTTCTTCTTTTTTCCCTTTAACTTTTGGATGGATTAAAGGCATTAGAATATTACATAAAGAATATAAGAAAGTAGTTGCATTCCAACGTCAGGGTGGTCAAACTCAAAGGAGTCACAGTGCATTATACATGACTCATAATATTCAATGAGAACGAAAGGAGTTCTGAACGATTCAACGTGCCATGACGTGTATCACATATACCAGTTGAAACTACACGCGGCTCACAAAATCTCACTCGTATTCATTCTTATTCTTGTTAGGAAAATGTTAAGGCTAGATTTGGTTTGAGGGAAAGTGAGAGAAGGGAAGATAAAAGACTTAATTTGTTTGGTTAAAAGAGAATAGAGGGAGAAAAAATTTCTATGGTTTCACCAATTTTTATTTTTAATTTTCCATCTAAATCTATAAAATTATTCTAATACCCTTAAAAAGTTTTAAATTTTTGTGTGAAATTATATTTGTATCCTTATTTCTTTATAAATTAAAGAGATAAAAGTATAAAATGCATTCAATTTCTTTTATTTCTCTTCTTCTTTACATCCAAAAACATATTTTCTTTTCTCTTCCCTTATATTTTTCTCTTCTCTTCCCTTTCATTTTTCTTCTCTTCCCTCTAACCAAACATAGCCTAAAGCTAGCTTAATTTATTATAAAATGAAAAACACTAAACATTACAAAATTTTACTACTATACAACATTTAAAAAATTGGATTTTAAAAAAATATAAAAATTAATATTTGAATGTTTTTTTTTAATTGTTAACACGTTAATATATAACAAATATATATTTTAAAATACTTCTACTTACAAACTTATTTGATAATAATTTATAATAGTGACACATTAATATATAACGAATATATTTTTTAACTACTTTTTAATTTTATCTTAAAGTTGATATATCAATTTATAAAGTCAATAATAAAAAAAATAAAATTTAAACTACTTTTTTATCCTCAGTTGCTATTTTACAACCTAAGTCACCCAAAACTCACTCCATCCGTGTTTATAAACTTAAAAAAAATATGCAACCTATGAATAGTAAGGTTGCATATATGCAATCTTAGAGCACGAAAAAAAAAAACCTATTTTGCATTCTTAAACACTACTTTATCTATTTTACCAATTTATTTTACAACTCACCCTACATTCTAGTTTTTATTTTTACATACAACCCAATAAAATAATATAAACTACCTAATAAAATAATAAAAGTATTCTTATCTCTCTCTTTCCTCCCACTATCTTTTTCTCTTCACACACAACCACAAGATTTTTTTTTTTTTTTTTTTTTTTTTACAACCTATCTTTTTTTAGGTATACAAACCCAGATAGAGTGGGTTTTTACTGTCTTTGATTGTAAAATAGCAACTGGGCAATGCTAGTGCTTCATAGGTTGTAAAAAATATATATTATTTTAATATGTGGTTGTGTATGAAGAAAAAAAGTGAGTGGGGGAAAAAGAGAGAAAATAATACTTTTTATTATTTTATTAGGTAGTTTATATTATTTTATTAGGTTGTATGTAAAAATAAAAACTGTGATGTAGGATGAGTTGTAAAATAGGTTGGTAAAATAGATAAAACAATGTTTAAGGATGCAAAATAATTTTTTTTATTTTTTTTTTATTTTTTTGCATCCCTGGATGCTAACGATCTAAAGTTGACATATCAATTTATATTAACATATCTTTAACATCACCTTCATATTATTTTATCCCTTATGTCAATCCAATCAGTATTTTCTAAATTATCAGAAAAATAAACCATGGGAACAATAAGAAAATTCAAATGTCTACAAAGAACAATAAAAATTTATACAATTCCTTCTAAAATCATCTCGTATTCAACAGAAACACTATCCCTATTATAAAACAAAAGATAGCCGCTCTTTTGGAAACCCCAATATGAAAAGGCAATAACAAAAGACTTTTAGATGGTTGAATACTTCAATTGCGCCAATTAATTTGCAATGAGCGTAAAGTTATTGAGAAAGAAAATATAATAATTTACTAATAACAATGTCGTATGCCAATTAAAATAAATTATGTCATTCACAAGTACAAAGTGGTGCAAAATAAGGATGGTCTTTTAAGTTAAACTAGCTTATGAGTAAAGGCTCTTCTATTTTTTGGATAAGGATTAAATTATAACATTTATTATAATTTGGGATTACTACATTTTTCAATCACAAAAAAACTTAAGGGTGTGATGAAAAATTATTTCACCACACATAATACTCATCACACCCCTAGGTTTTTTTGTGATTGAAAAATGTAGTAATCCCAAATTATAATAAATGTTCTAATTTAATCCTTACCCAAAAAATAGAAGAGCTTCTGAGTACGCGCTCACGCGCGCTCAGAGGCTAGTAATAATAAAAAGTAAATAAAAAAAGGAACCATGAGAGTGTATCAGGATAAGAACTCATATTTGAACAAAACATAGGAATATAAAAAATGTAGTTATAAAAAAAAAAAAAAAGGAATATAAGAAATGTGAGAGTGTAACAGGAATATAAAAAAACTTGTGAGTGTAACAGGACTATAAAAAAACGTGAGAGTGTTATTATATATATATATAAATATTTTTTAAGACAAAATCATGATATAAAAAGGATAATGATAACAAAGTAAGGAAATGAAATATAAACCAAATATAGAAAAGTAAATAGTGAATGGATGAAAGATACTTACATTTTTGCTGTTGACTACACATATGTTACGTAAGTCTCATAGTTGTTGAGTTTAATTAATATACTGTAAATAACAAATTTCAAAAGAAGCTATGGAACAATAGTATTAAATAGAATTTGGTGACAGAGATTCGAAAAACATAAAAGCTTAAATTATCTAACATGAATGGAAAGAAAATGACGAGTAAATACCTTTTTAAGTGGCTCCCTCTAGCATGTAGTCACCTATTACTATTGTTCCTGTTAGTATAAAAAGTAGGAAGTTGAGGATGGAGAAGGGGAGTATTTTCTTTTTTATGGAAGAGATGGGAAGTAATTTGATAGTACTATAATATTGGGGAGATTTAAATTTGTTAGGTAGTAGTTTGGAGTTGTGTATGTGACCAAAATGTGGGTGAACGGCTGGTTTCTTTTTTTCTTTTTTTTTTGGCAATAACTGTAGATGTATTTAAACACCCACATTTACGTGTGTTAGTTTTTTTTTTTTTTTAAACTATCAGTACGTGGGGTGTTTTTATCTTTTTAAATAATAGTAATAAAGTATTTTAAAAAAACAATAAAAGTGGGTTAGTGGACATTTACGTGTGTTATTTTTTTTTTTTTTATCAGTACATGTCTTAAATTTTTTTTTTTTTTTTTTTAACTATCTGTACGTGGGGTGTTTTTTTCCTTTTCAATAATAATAAAGTATTTAAAAAAAAAACAATAAAAGTGGGTTAGTGGGAAAGTGTTCCTATTTTGTAGGCAATATTTTAGTGCAAGTTAGACATGTATTTTACCAAGTTATCCTTTAGTTTTATCTCTACTTAAACCTAGAGAAATAGGGGTATTTTGGAACAAAAAAAAATCTGGTCCAAACAGATGTAGCCCCTTAAATAGTAGTATAGATGAAACTTTTTAATATTTTCAATAAAAATGTCTCGATTTTTGAATCTTTCTCGTTGACATATATAAAAGGACAAAGTTTAACTACAAAATTGGTTGTAACCTTAGACTACAAGCTTAGTCAATATCTTTTTATTAGAGGTGAATTTTGACAAATCTATCATTAGATTACACCTTCTTCTTATATCCTCCATACTTGCAAAATTTCTAAAAAATTAAAGATCAATAGTTATGTCATCAATAAATTATTTAAATTGTAAGTTTTTGTAGTTTCAAATTATGCATAAAATATAAGCTTATAGATCATATAGTAAATAATATCTGATTGACATAAAATTTGGTATGTGTATTAAGAGCGTAAAGATCATGCAGTTCAACAGTTAGATTTTCAACTTATGTTGTAATGTTTATTTTATTGAATAGGGTAGTTTTGTAGTTAAACTTTGTTCTATATAAAAAAGGAAAAAAAAAATGTATTGGCTAATAAAGAAAAAAAATCAGTTTATTAGGTGTTGTGCCTTAAATTCTCAATTTAAATTCAATTATGAAACTACATTGGCTAATAAATCATATAATTAATTTAACTGCCATAAATGGAATATATAATATCATTTGTGTTGCATTAATAAATGTAGTGATATAGTTGAAATCAATTAGTATATTTAAGGTAACACATAAATAATTGTACTTAAATTTAATTTAAAATTCTCTTTAAAAAATTATTTAAAAAAGTTTTTCTGTTTTTTTCCCCTACCGGAATTTCATTCTTGTGAATAGACCTTATAATAATTTTTTTTTGAAAGAAGACCTTATAATAATTAGTAGATGATATAATCAATGTATGAATTGAAGACGACTTGATTTGAACGCAAAAACGTCTTAATTGCCATTATAACCAAAAGAATTGTCAAAAGGTAGGCTTGAACTGTGAAGTGTTCTGATTTTTCAGTCTTCCTAGCTATGAGTTGTTTGGTCTCAGACAAATCCAATAATAATATTGTATTATCCTAAGTTTTCCTATCATTTTTTTCAAGAGCTAAGTCCCCCCCATCCCCTAACTTGACAAAATTTGCCTTCAAAGAACAACGTGTATGACTATCTTTACTTCCCCCAAAAAAAAAAAAAAAAAAAAAAAAGCTACAAGTCATTATGGCCAGTTGTGAGAAGTAAATTTAAGAAATGGACAGAAAGATTTAAACTAGGAGTAAAAGCAAAGATGATCAAATGGGGAGGTGAGAACTGAGACCCCATTGAGGAGAAAGCAACCACTAAAAAGTTATTTATTTTGGTAATAATTAAGGGTGATATATTAAACAAACGGCAATTTAGTCTGTTACGTAAACTATCAGCTTTATCAAAAGCTAATAAATAAACCATCACATGTGGTGGGTTATTGAATATTACAAAATTATCACCGCGCATCATTGGTGTGATAGTCACTTTACAAGTACAAAATTTTTGTAGGGTGTCGGGGTTAGAGACAGGATTCAAACCTTCAGGAGGAAGTTTCACACACAATATACAATTAGATTAGATTAAAGTAAACTTTCTATCTTGTATAAAAAAAAAATATTACAAAATCTAAAGTTTGAGTAAACTCAACTTAGCTAACCTATCCGTTCTTTTCCCCGTAGATGTGCTTTACAGTTATGTTAGGAAATGTGATTCTTGCGATTGGATAGAAGAAGT
The DNA here is from genome assembly GCA_030021035.2 of Notholithocarpus densiflorus. Lineage (NCBI taxonomy): Eukaryota > Viridiplantae > Streptophyta > Magnoliopsida > Fagales > Fagaceae > Notholithocarpus > Notholithocarpus densiflorus. The sequence continues at coordinate 615,564 of JARYZH020000032.1, read as the reverse complement.
TTCAACATAAGGATATTGTATGCATTGTTGTTAATCTTGCAGCCACTAAAAAGTTCATCAAATGGAACTTTTATTTTGGGTAATTACCTCCATGGCAGCACAGAAAGTTGCATGCACTTCCCGAAGAAAACAACAAAAGATAACAGTGCCTGCAACATCCATTCTAGAAAAACAAGAGTATTTTATTTAAAAACATTTTTAGTTCCACAACCGTCAACACTTTCAAATTTTTCATATTGGATTTGTACAGTGTTTATCATCTATACTACTAATAATGAGATTTCCCTGTTTAGGTTTCATCATTTTGCATACCAAAATATTTTCAAATTCATATGTTTAGAAAGCTTAAATAATCGGGTTAGATATGCAAAAATACTAATTTAAACACTCCTAAATTTTAGATAAATTAAAAAAAGAGAAATGATATGTCCACAACATTTTCACAACAAATTCTAAGTGGGAGGTTGTTACTGGTTGTTATTATTGGAGCAAAAAAGTAATCTTAGTATTAAGTTCAAATTTGAACCAATAATAACTAACTACATGTGATTTGTTGTGAATATGTTGTAAAAATGTTGTGAACGTAGCATCTCTAAAAAAAAAAAAAGTAGTTTTTCACCCAATTTCTCTCTCACGTAAGTTTAGCTAACTTATTTTAATTCAATGATGATCTCTTATCCATATCTCTTAAAATTAGGCACTTCCATCTCTTTTTATTAAAGACAAGTCAGTTATTAAAATCAAACATAAATAAATGTTTTTCTTCCTCTGTTTAATCTTTTTATATATAAAAAAATAAAAATAAAAACTTTCTTTTTTCTCTTAGAAGAAGGAGTAGTCATTTCCTACAAGGTAATTCTTTTAGTTTTTTTTTAATCGTTTTATTGCTCATGATTTTGATTGTTCTATATAATTTTTAGATGCTTCTTTCTCTTTTATTTTTTTGGAAAATTTTGACACTAAACCAAAAAGAAAAAAAAAAGCCTCATCACACATGCAAAGAGTGTGTGGTGAGGTTAGTAAAATATAATTTTTTGATAGCTTTCATGTTAAATGTATAACAAAAATATTTAAAAATCTAATTTTGATAATTTTATTTTTAATTTTGAAACAAAAAATAAAAAAACTAAAAGCTAAAACTTTTTTCTGAAACAAACAATTAAAGAGGGCGAGAAATTCTACTTATATTATCCTTAACAAATTAAATCTAAGTTTTATCGTAAAATAAAAGTATTTTTTAAATAATTATATTTTTATTTTTTCATTAAAATGTCGTTTTAATAAGTTTTTATCTACTTTTTTAAAAAAATTTGCTACAAAATTGGTCATAGCCTTAAATTACAACCTTATTCAATATTTTTTGATTGAAGGTGAATTTTGTTAAATCCGCCATTAGGTTACATCTTCTTCTTTTTTTTGAGCGAGATTACATATTTTTCTTATATCTTCAATACTTGCAAAATTTCTAGAAAATTAAAGATCAATAGCAATGTTATCAATAAATTGTTTAAACTGTAAATTTTTGTAGTTTAAAGTTATGCTTAAAATATAAACTTATAGATCATATAATAAATAATATCTGATTGACACAAAATTTGACATGTGTATTAATAGTGTAAAGAACATGCAATTCAACGATTGAATTTTCAAAATATGTAGTAATATTTATTTTATTGAATAAAGTTGTAACCTTTTGTATTAATTAGATATTATTTACTATATAATTTATAAGCTTATATTTTATACATAATTTTAAATTACAAAAACTTACAATTTAAACGACTTATTGATAATATAACTATAAATCTTTAATTTTCTAAAAATTTTACAAGAATGTAATATATAGGAAAAAAGACGTAATTTAATAATAAATTCATCAAAATTCACCACTAATAAAAACACGTAATCCAATTTTGTAACTAAGCTCCCATGAAAGAAGGAAACACTGGTCTATTACGTTGCTTTCCAAGACACATACTATTTGGGTGCAGCCATGCCGGCATTTATATATATTTTGATTTACTAATTAATCTCAGCCTCAGCGGCGGAGTTTTTAATATTAGAATTACAGATTCCCCTGACATTAATAAAAATATGCTATAAATGCATTTTAAAGCTTCATTTTTTAAATTTGGAGGGTATCATTTTTAACAACAATCCCAAACGCTAGACTACTCATTTAAGCAAATACTTGCTTTGTTGCCATGCGTAAACCTCTGGCTAAGGCAAACACAGCCTGGTTCACAGCCTCAGAGCCCATTTTTTTGGCCTTTTCTTTGCACCAAGTGGCAATTTCACTCTAAATTATCATTTTATTTTACCATCTGGGTTCTTGCCATAAATGATTTAAATGTGGGTTTCAACTAACTTAACTGATAAAATTTTTTATAGTTGAATAATAGATCTGGGTTTAATCCCTATCTACACGAAAAATTGATTGGTGTCTTGATTTGATGATATAAAATTATCATCAGAAGCAAACGTCATAAATTGAAACTCTTTAAAATAAATGATTTAAATGACATTAAAAAAAATCATTTTAATCAACCATTTCAATTTTTCTTGAGATCGATGCCATTTTTATTTTTTATTTTGGTTTTATTTATAAGACTTTGGCCTCAAAAAGTAAGTAGTAGTTACTTTATAATGACTTTGGCTCTTCTTACCAATAGCGATGCATCTTAAGAATTAATCTTATTTCCTATGACAACATGTTTAAACAAGTCAACATACACAAGACACTACAAATTAAGCACTATCATTGGTGATCACCTGAAAACCTCGATTTGTACTCAATCTCAAAGTATCATTAATGTAATTCTTAAAAAGGGATCTAGGCTGTCCTAATGTTGTTTTCTCTATAATAAAAGTTCTCTTAGTCATTAAGAAAAAAAAAAAGGTTTAAGGAGTATTAATATAATAATATTTGAATATGAGATTGAGTGTTCTGATCCTTTTTTTCCCCTTCCAATCAAATCAGTAACTTGTATATATATAACTTCTAATATATAGGTTAATGGGCTTTTAATATGATGGAACCGACCCCTGTTATATCTTGTGTTGTAGATTGGAAAATTTAAAGACCAAGAAATTTACAATAAAGGTTAGGACTTATTTGGATGCTCATGGAGGATTCTATTTTCCTATTTTAAACATAACTTATTCTAGATTGAAATAGATACTAATACTTATCAGACATGGAGTAATTCTTAGGTATTATCAGAGCATGAAGAATAGTGCTCATTTCTCTTACATTCATAGTAAAGTCTACTAATTAAATTCATAGTAGGCTCCATCATGAATGTGAGAAGAAATAGTACAATTTTTTCATATTTTGAAAATATTTAAGAATTTTCCTAAAATATGAATAACATCTTTACAAACATTAACAAAAATTTAAGATGATGAAATATAAAAGGAGTTTTAATTTGGAGTTTCCATCTTGGGAACTCCACTGGATTTAAACTAATTTCAATTCTTTAATAAAACTTAAAACTAGTTTTTATTTTTATTAGGTTTGGTTATCTGGTGTTCTTATAGCATTTGTTAACAAACAATTTTGTGAAAATTTTGGTTTCACTTTTATAGGAAATTAGTTACTTTTTTCTTTTCCCATAAAAAGTTTATAAAAGTATGAAAAATGTTACATCCACAACATTTTAACAACAAATTTTAAATGGTAGGTTATTATTGATTGTTACTGATGGGCAAAAAAACAATTTTAGTGATGAGTTCAAATTAGAACTAATAATAACTTAAAACCTATGATTTGTTTGTAAAAGTACTGTAAAAATATTGTGGACATAACACTTTCTTAAAATTATTTTCTAAATGAATGCCTTAAATGATGCATTTATAACTTCCAAAATAATATACAAATAAATAAGCCGAGCTTAACCCATTTTCATAAAGTTCCAACAATTTGTTGAATTTTTTTTTTTTTTGAGCTAGTGAGTTCAACTTATAGTATTTACTTCTTATAGTTATCAACTAACTAAAACTCACTTTTTAGAAATAATGTCAACCGGTAACGTTATGATTATTTTTTATAATCAAACTAAAATATTAATTAATTCCTAGTGCAGAGATTAAATCCTAACATCAGAAAAATAGATTTTACAGTCGAGCCGGAAGAGACAAATCAATCAGTACATTCAGGTACTGTACAAAATTACCCATCATTTTCCAACCTTTTCCTCCCAGACAGTGATGATTACCACAAGAACAAGAAAAACTCACTCAAAGCGAGTAGTCTCCCTGCGAGTACACCCTCCCCTGAAACCCCACCACTGCATTAATTTATTTAGACTATTCCTTTGTCTTTTCTTTTAATTAAAAAAGCTTCAACAAACTCCCAAAAAAATCATTCAAAATTTCAAATCCCAATTCTCTTTCTCTTTCATCTCCTTTTCAACGTAAACTAAAAAACTTTCATATAAAAATTAGAAAAAAAGAAAAAGAATTCAGAATTTGCCTCTGATTCCAGGAAAAAGCTTTCACCACCGACCTCCAAATCAAATCACTACTCCCAAACACGCCCTTATTACACGCTTATGCCCGTTGTTGCTGACCTAACCTTCTCTCTCTAGTCTCTCTAGCTTTTTTTTTTTTTTTTTTTTTCAAATTCTATATATTCTTTTTTTCTGTAACCCATTTCCCATTCAAAATTTTTGAACTGTGAATCGAATTGCATGTAAAAGATTGATAAAGATTTTAGGGTTTTGAAACAAATTTGTGGGGGGTTGGGTTTTTGATAATGAAGAGGGCTAAATTGGAAAAGTTCGATACTTTCTTGTCTCTTAGTAGACAAAGATCGATTCAGATTCTGATCGGTTTGGGACTTTTGTATATGCTTCTTGTAACCCTAGAAATCCCCTTCGTTTTCAACTCTGGGTTCAGTGCCGTGTCACAAGACTCGCTTTCTCGGCCTCCTCGGCTCGAATCGGAGGAGGATTTGGAAGAACGAGGAGCCCCAACTCGCCCAAACAAGCTAATTTCGGCGAACTCGCCGCGCCCGGCTCAGTTCGGGTACAAAATCGTTTCCGGGTTGGGGTTCGACCCGACTTCGTTTTCGGGTCGCGGGGGTGGGGATTCGGAGCTTTACAAGACGGTGAGGGTGGCGTGGGAGATCGGAGGCAAGTTCTGGGAAGAGATTCGGGTCGGGAAAGTAGAAGCAAAGGAAACCGAGAACCGGGTCTTGGAGCCGTGCCCGAACTCGGTTGCGATAAACGGGTCGGAGTTTTTGACCCGGAAGAAAGTGATGGTTTTGCCTTGTGGGTTAACGTTGGGGTCGTATGTGAGTTTGGTGGGGAAGCCGAGAGAGGCACATGCGGAGCAGGACCCAAAGATTGCGCTTTTGAGAGATGAGGAAGAGTCGGTGATGGTTTCGCAGTTCATAGTTGAGTTACAAGGGTTGAAGACTGTGGATGGTGAAGACCCACCTCGAGTTATGCATTTCAATCCAAGGTTGAGAGGGGATTGGAGTGGAAAGCCAGTGATTGAGCTCAACACTTGCTATAGGATGCAGTGGGGCACAGCTTCGAGGTGTGAGGGATGGAAATCTAAGGCTGATGAAGAAACTGGTAAGTGAGTGAGTGAGTGAGTTTGTGTTTTGTTTAGATTTTGTTGCTAATGATTTTGTGTGTGTGTGTGTGCGGTATTTGAAATGGGATTTGCTTTTTTGTTGGTGGGTTTTCTTTGTTGCGTCTGTTTGAGTTTTATTTAATAGGCCGATGAAGAAGCTGGTGAGTGAGTGAGTGTTTCATTCAGATTTTGTGTTTAGTATTGGAAATTGATTTGCTTTTTCTTGTTGGGTTTTCTTTGTTGCGTCAGTTTTGAGTATATTTCTTGTGTGAAATGAAATGACAATGAAATAAAGTGGGTTTAAAGTTTTAAGACAGTAGTTGAGGTTATGTTGGAATGAATTATGAAAGTTTACCTATCACCCGTGAAGAAGGAAGAAATTTATAGGTGATTAGTCATTTTTTATGATCCCTAGGGTGATCATGTTTCAAAACTCAGTTCTGCTAGGGGCACCTATTTTCACATCCTCTCTCACATAGAATTGTCACTCACCTTGACTGGATCCACTACAATGCAAGGACAGGGGGAAGGGTGTGAAAAATTCGGTGAAATTTTGGTGTTGATAGACTTGTTGTTCAAAAACATAATTACTTCTTGTTGGGGGTTAAGAAACCTAGCTTTCTGTTTGCCTCAACTTTTTGACAGGAAGTGATTTGAACTCACTTTATTTTTGAACTGGCCTGCCGATAATTGCCACTTGTTGAATCTGAAAATGTTAAATCGTGCTATAATTGTGATCAAATCCTGCCCACACTAGGGATTGGGGGTTTAAGCAATGGGGAAGGCCAACTTGGTTCCTGCTCCATTTGCCCTAGTGGCATTCAGAATAATCACCCTTGAGAAGGCAGGAGAAATTTTTTTTTCCACTTGAGGTTCACATGTTGATGTTGAATTGAAGGTCAACAACCACCACCAAATTTTTTGGGGTCAGCTATGGATCCTCTACAAGATTAGTTAGAGTCAGGAGTCAGTCACATGTGTACTTATCCTCATTTCTATTTTATCTGAAGTCATAGTTTGTACTACTTCCTTGATTGACATGTCCTTTTTATTTACTTCTACTAATGTTATTTTTGGTATTCTTCTATCTTTTTTGTTCCTTTAACTTGAATCAGTTCACTCTTTTTTACTACTGCATTAATTGCTCTCCCCCTTTGCACATGATGAAACCATTTCAAGCTAATTTTCCATATCTTTTCATCAATAGAGGCTACCCGTATCTTTAAGTGGATTTCCTCATTTCAAATCCTATCTTTCCGTGTATTTACTTTTATCCAGCTTAACATTCTAATTTTAGCTACATTCATTTTATGAACAGGTTGTTTCTTAACATCCTAACATACAGTACCATAGTTGGTCTTATGGTAGTTTTATAAATTTTTTCCTTTTTCTTAACAAACCAACGCATATGAAGGAGAAACGTACTTTCATTGAAATATAGGTAGAAGACATGATGAAATAAAAGGCTGTGGTATCTTAAAACTGTTCTGGGTTGGCATGGTAGGGGGGAAAATTTTCCAAGTAGAGGACTTTAGGGGTTGTTTTCTTCCTTGCTCATGTTTCTACTCTAATGTTTTTATTATTATTGGCCATTTTTTCTTTTGAAAAGTTAATTATCCTCTACATATTTTTAAAACTGTTCCAAAAAAAACCCAATCATGGTAGTTTATGTTGGAAAATTTCCTGCTGCTTTCATCTAATTTTACTGTGGTAGCAACAAATTGAGAAATTTCTTTGACTGGCTGCAGTTGATGGTCAGGTGAAGTGTGAGAAGTGGATTCGAGATGATGACAGCCGCTCAGAGGAGTCTAAGGCAACATGGTGGTTAAACCGGCTAATAGGCAAAACCAAAAAGGTTACCGTTGACTTGCCATTCCCATTTTCAGAGGGAAACCATTTTGTTCTAACTATTAGTGCTGGACTGGAGGGTTATCACGTTGATGTTGGTGGGAGGCATATCACCTCTTTCCCATATCGCACTGTGAGTAATATCCTGTAACTCACTTTTCTCAGGATAATGTGGATTTTATTTTTAAGATTTTTATTTTAATGTCAACAGGGATTTACTCTGGAGGATGCCACTGGGCTATCAGTGAGTGGGGATGTCGATATCCACTCTGTGTTTGGTGCCTCTTTACCTTCATCACATCCTAGTTTTGCTCCACAGCGACATCTTGATTTTTCAAGCAGATGGAAAGCCCCACCACTCCCAGATGAGCATGTGGAGCTTTTTGTTGGTATTCTTTCTGCTGGCAACCATTTTGCCGAGCGAATGGCTGTAAGGAAGTCTTGGATGCAGCATAATCTGATCAAGTCTTCAAATGTGGTGGCTCGTTTTTTTGTAGCACTGGTAAGTGACATCAATTTTGGCACTTGCAGTTCAATGGTTGTAGGCTTAATTATGAATTTCATGGTGGATATTATTAAATACCTTTTGAATTGACTTTTGGACAGCATGCAAGAAAGGAAGTGAATGTTGAGTTGAAGAAAGAAGCAGAATATTTTGGAGATATTGTTATCGTGCCTTACATGGATAACTATGATCTCGTTGTGTTGAAAACTGTTGCCATCTGTGAATATGGGGTGAGTTGTGGAATAAATACAAATTGCAGAATTTAATGTTAACTTCATATTGTGTAGGTTATTCTTCAAAGATCATTACAGTTAACGTCTTTTTGATGTTTACAGGTTCGCACAGTATCTGCTAAGTATATCATGAAGTGTGATGATGACACATTTGTGAGAGTGGATGCAGCTTTAAATGAAGCAAAGAAAGTGTCTGAGGGTAGGAGCTTGTACATTGGGAACATAAATTACTACCATAAGCCATTGCGCTATGGTAAATGGGCAGTAACATATGAGGTATGGAAGAGCCTGATCCCACTTCTATAATTAACTAGTTTATAATGTCTGTAGTATGCATGCTTCAGATTTGTTTCTTGACTTGATGCATTCTTCTTCTAGATGATATTACCAATTTTAGTCAAGTCTGCTGTATTAAATGTAGTCCTGCAAATCTATCTGTGTGTGATCCCACTTCTATAATTAACTAGTTCATTTACTTACCATTTTATTTATCAAAAAACAATTAACTAGTTCATAATTTCTGTAGTATGCATGATTCAGCTTTGTTTCTTGACTGGATGCATTCTTTTTCTAGATGATACTTCCAAAATTAGTTAAGTCTGCTGTATTAAATGCAGTCCTGCAAATCTCTCTCTCTGTGATGCACTCAGTCTCTTCTACTGGTTATGACCATCCAATTGTTTCCTGAATTGGCTTGTTTTCTTATAGAACTGGGTAGAGGTGGGGAAGATTGATGACTTAGATAGTTAGATTTGTTGTTTCTTTCTCTGCTCTCTCTCTCTCTCTCTTTTGTTTGGGGGAGGGGGGTGTGTCAGGATTTGGCAATTTGTTTAAAAGTGAAATATCAAGCTTAGGTCATAATTGGTTGGAGTGGATGATGATAGGTCTTATTTATGGGCTGGATTTTTCTTGTTAGAGGAATATACCAATCATGATTCATGTAGATCAGTATTTTTCCAATTCATTGTTTTGAGAAATCTAATTTAGTGTGATTGCTTAATAGAAATTCTTCTGCATTTCTTGTATCAGCGTTTTACCCTACATTATTAATTACTTAGTTTATTGGGATTTTTAAGATGCGTTCTAGATATTCACAAATGTTTGTCATTTGGTGGTGGTATCAGGAGTGGCCAGAAGAAGATTATCCACCGTATGCAAATGGACCAGGCTATGTTTTATCATCTGACATTGCACACTTCATTGTATCTGAGTTTGAGAAACACAAATTAAGGGTAAGTCTCTCTCTCTCTCTCTCTTTCTCTCTCCCCTCTTCTCCTCCTGTGTGCATGTGTTTAGAGTGCGCAAGTGCATTGTTTTGATGCTATGTGGCATGTATTTATTTTGCTGGTTATTGATATAATAACAACTTTGTGTAGTTGTTTAAAATGGAAGATGTGAGTATGGGAATGTGGGTGGAACAGTTCAACAGCACCAAACCGGTTGTGTATCAGCATAGCTTGAAGTTCTGCCAGTTTGGGTGCATAGAAGATTATTTTACAGCCCATTACCAGTCTCCAAGGCAGATGATCTGCATGTGGGACAAATTGCTATTGCACGGAAAACCGCAGTGCTGCAACATGAGATGATGATTGTGGTATGGTCGATCTTCTTCAGAATCTGAGATAGAACAGGGAGAGACAAGTTTTGCAGGCATAGCATCATGTTTTGTATATTCTCTGGAGGTTGGGTTAGTTATCTCTGGCCCTGTACAAATGCCCTCACAAATTCATTCATTATTTCGCGGACCTTGTTTCCTTTTTTCTTTTTCTCCCTTTTTGGGCCCTGATGTTGGAAGACGATGAAATTAGATGTGCAGGGAAAAATTTTCACACAGATCGCAGTTCTGTAATTTACATTAGAACCACAGAGATGGAAATGAAATTAGATTAGAACTTCATGCTAGTTCCGCTTCCTTTTTATTTTTATTTATATTTATTATTATTACCTTTTGGGTACTCATTCATGCTTTCAAGCCTCTGAACAAGATGGTCTCTATTCCTGTTTCTGGCATGTAATCCTGTAGGGCTGTGAAGAATCTTTAACATAGCATACATGACAAGATGGTCTATCTTTCCGCACCTGCCATTTTGATCTTTCAAATTGAATCGTTGCTCCTCCTCACTCCTTGTTTCACATTGATCACTAATCACTATTGTTTCATTGAAACAAGCTTTACAAATTGCCGTGTCAACTTTTGCAACTCCTGTTGTAAAAATCTACAAAAGTAGTTCTAGGCCAAATCATCTTAGTAGTCTCAGAATCATAGAAGAGGTGGAGAAATTGGTCTTTGGCTCCATTTCACAAAGTGGGCAAGCGGGATAAAGGCCCTTCCGAACCTTCTTAATCTCTCCCTTGTGGGAGAGATATCTTGAGAGGCTTGAGCTGCCCTTCAGAGTAGAAAGAAAATGATTTACCAAAACGTGCTTGAGCCATTCACGGAGGAAGGTGGTTTAGGCTTTTTAGCTGAAGTAGATGGGACCATATCTATGACAACGTTGGTGCTACACTAGCTATAATGAAACGACCCTAGTCAGCCATATATGTAAGGCCGAAAGGCCTCAACGCGCACATGGCTGGTTTTAGATTCGCGTAGAATTGTAAGAACAAACACCTTTTTGTTTTTTGGCTGAATAAAAAAAGGATCTCCTGCGTGGGCTCATTGATCTTACGGCACGTGATGACAATGAATAATACCACATATACCATTGGGCCTTGATGAGATTATCATCGTGGGCACAACATATTCGTTGAAATACCATTGTTCAAAATGCTCAACTTCTGCCAAGTATCATGTAAAGCAATATGAGAACTCTTACCACCAGGTCACATCTCGTGGCGAACACTTATGGTCTCATAAAAGTGTAATTTCATACTACACAATTTATATTTATAACTAAATATCAGTGGTTGTAAATTTATAACTAAATTACCTGATTTATGCACCCCAAACTTGGAGACATTGGATCTTTCTCATTGTGAAAATTTAGTTAAGATTCACGAGTCTGGTGAATTTCTTCATAAGCTTAAAACGTGGAATCTTAGAAATTGCAAAAAACTTCAAAATCTTCCAAACAACCTCATGTTGACATCTCTTGAAGTTCTTGAGACATTAAACCTTCATGAATGCAATAACCTTCGGGATTATTTGGACTACCAGATCAAACCAGATTATAGAGCAGGATTTGATAAGTAACAGTCAACAAATTGGAATTCATTTATCAACAGATTTTTTCCTTCCATTTGAACTCATTTCGATAATTCTTTTAGCTGCTTTAATAGGCGCAATTGCTGTGGCTCGTCAATAATAAATCTTTCGAACTATTAATATTAATATAATAAGAAAAGTATTAATATAATAAGAAAGGTCCAAATTAAACTTTGTTCTATGTTATCACATCAATTTCCCCCCACTTCCATTTTATTTGAAGATTTTTTGTCTAAAAATGAAATTCTTTTATTCGATCTATTACCAATACTAAAATATTCCCTTGTTCCATACTTTTTGATATTATAATTAATTGAACCCATTAAATTGTTTTTATCTTGAAATGAATCGAAATTGATAAGGAGTTGTTCAATGATGCTCGAACATGTACTTGTTGTGAGTGCCTATTTATTTTCTATCGGTATCTATGGCTTGATCACAAGTCGAAATATGGTTAGAGCCCTTATGTGGTGTCTTTTGTCTTCAATAAGGATAATCTCCCCCCTGCTTTATCGGCAACTTGTAATAAGGATGATTATCCACCTTGTTATTCTTTCTTTTAGTAATGAATTACAGATTATCAAAAACAAAAAGAGATAATTATGTGGTATGACGAACATATATTCACGATATAATTAAGTGGTATGACCCCACCCCATGTGTGAAGCAGTACACATTTTCTTAATGTTGGCATTGTGCAACAATGAATATTCTAAATTACTACTTTTCTTAACTTTCTAAGTATAAAAATGCCATTAAGTGACAATACCTTGCAAATTCATGCATACTATAAACGTTGGCGCATGCACACACAGAGATGACAAACTTATTTTGCCGCCTTGCAACCGACACTCTTCACACATTCTATAAACGTTGGCGCGCACACACACAAAGATGACAAACTTATTTGGCCGTGTTACAACACACTAATGAAGATGGTATTAAACTATCACTTTTTTTTTTTTTTTGAGAAACAATATTAAACTATCACTTAAACTCCAATTATGGTAATTAAAATTTAAGCAGAATGATTTACATACCATAAGAGAGAAAATTCATATACCATAAAAGAATACATTCATATATGGTGTAGAGGGTGGAAAGAAAGTTTACCATAAGAAATCATTCATATATTGTGAGTGTGAGTGGCGTTACGCTTATTCCAATTAAACCTAGTATCCGTTTATTTGCACTTTCAGACAGCAAAAAGTGCTTTTTAAAATCAAAAAAATAAATCAAGTGTTTGGCAATGTTTCATAACGTGTCCAAATAGGATGTAGTACCCGTTTGGTTCAACTTTTGGACCCAAAAAGTTGCGTTTTACAAAAAGTTGGCCCAAAAATTGCGTTTGGTAATTACAAAAAGTTGCGTTTGGGTCAAAAGTTGCGTTTTAAAATCGTTCAGAGAACACGCATTTGATTATGGACCTCATCCGGTCCATTTTGCAAAAGTCCTTGGGCGTTTTGGGGTATCCGTTGGGAGTGAGAGTGCAAATACCAAATTGCCCTTCAGCTCATGTCTTCAGAGATCGCGCGGTGCATTCCACTTTGGGTCATCTCTCTGCTCTGCGCAAGCTCCTTCACCATTCTCCAACCCAAGCGAAAGAAACACAGAACAAACACAGCATCCCAATGGACACAACAATCCAGCAAAAGAAGAATAAAAGAAGAGGAGGGGCACCACCCTACCACCAACCCGACACCACCACTGCAACCCATTTTCAACAGTTGATAATCCACCACAAAATTGACCTAAAATATCAAACCAAAACATCCGAAAATCCAACTTAAAATCAAGCCAAACGCACCGTATCTGCCACCATTGCTGCCGTCAGATCTGCCACCGTTGTTGCCGCCGCCGATCTGCCTTACTACTGCCCGGATCTGCTTGCTTTCGCCGTTGGATTTTCTGCCATGTGTGAGTTTTGGGTTTGATATATGAGAGAAGAAGAGAGTTTAGAGAGTACCAAACCTTTTGGTTTGAGACATGAAAGAGGAAGAGAGTTGAGGGAGTCCTAGAGGCAGAGAAGAATTTAGAGAGAGGGAGAAACACGGTTGAGACTTTTTTTTTTTTTTTTGATGAATGACCAACACGGTTGAGACTTGAGATGAGGATAAGATGAATTAGATATTAAAAAGATAGACATTAATAAAATAATAATAAAAAATATTATTTAAATAGAAAATATGGTAAAAGGCGAAAATGAGCAATGGTGGTTTTCCGTGATTCCATTGTTAATTCTATTTGGAGGATAATAATTAGTATTTGTTTGTTTGTTTTTTTTTAATATCATGTAGTACAATTTAAACTTTGGTTATTGGTATGTATTTTATTATCTTTTTTACATTTATATGTAGTATAATTTAAACTTGGATTATTGGTGTATATTTTATCATCTTTTTACATTTTCATTTTGTGTTGCATGATGATGAAAATTATTTAGATTTAATTAATATTGAAAAATAAGTCATTAATGGTAATAACAAATAATTATGACACTAAAAAAGAAAAATTGCCCAAACATTATTAAAATAATACCAATAATATATTATTATTATTATTATTATTATTTAGTAAGTATATGAAGTAGTTGATTTAAATATGAAATAAATTCTCTTATATATATATATATTATCTTTTTTGGTAATTTATCCCTCAAACTGCAACTTTTATAAGTGCTAGCCAAACACTCAGCTTTTTCAAAAAGCACTTTTTAACCGATTTTACCAAACACTCAGCTTTTTGAAAATGCACTTTTTTATTATGCACTTTTTAAAAACTCAACTTTTTCATTCTGCACTTTTACAAAAAGCTTAACCAAACTCACCCGTAGACTTGTGTTGTGTCTGATGAACATGACCATTCATAACTTCATAACCCAACAAAAAAAAAAAGACTCAAAAACGTTGAAAATGTGCAACAAAACAATAAAATAAATAATAATAATAAATAATATTGTAAAAAGACTATTTTGCCCCTATTCGTAACTTTCAAGTATAAAGATCGCCACAGAGTGAAAAAATCCTCACAAATGCATACTCTTCACTCTTCTCGAATACTATAAACGCAGAGCCAGAGAAAACCAGAAAACGCACAAAAATATGGCAGACTTGTTCTGCCGCGACTGCAACCAACTCACGGAGGTGGTGTTCGACCACTCCGCCGGAGACACCATATGCTCGGAATGCGGGCTGGTATTGGAGGCTCACTCCATCGACGAGACCTCGGAGTGGCGAACCTTCGCGAACGAGTCCAACGACCACGACCCGGCCCGAGTTGGCGGCCCGGTGAACCCGCTCCTCTCCGACGGTGGGCTCTCCACCGTCATATCTAAGCCCAACGGCACTTCCTCCGGTTTCTTAACCTCCTCGCTCGGCAAGTGGCAGACTCGTGGCTCTAACTCCGATAGGCACCTCATCGAGGCCTTCAAGGCCATTGCCATTATGTCCGATAGGTTTTGTTTCTTTCTTCTTTCTCTCTCAATTTGATAAATGTGTGTCTGTTTGGTTTGTGAGAAAACGGAGGAAAAAGCAAAAGAGAATGTGTATGTAACACGTGCTATGTATTTTGTAAATAAAAAATTTACTTCAAACTTTAAGGGAGTAAATTGTAATTTGACGGAAGTTAATAGGGTTTAATGAAAAAAAAATGACGTCGTTTTGAGTTTAGTTGGCACTTAACGGAACTTATTATGGCGAACATGCTTAGTGCTTGGGGTATGGATTCAAATTTTAAAACTTTAGAGGTAAAATTAAAATTATCCCAAACTTAAGGGTGCAATACCCCAAAACTTGGGTTAGGTTCAAAAAGGCACAAGAGATTGAAATGGCTTGCATTGGGGATGGGATTTTGATTTTTGGCCCAGATAAAGGTATTGCTTTTAATCCTTAACAAATTTAAAAGTGATTGCTTTTAGTCCCTTATCAAATTTAAAAGTGATGGCTTTTAGTCACTAATGTGTCTAACATAGTGACTATGTATTAGTTTTTAGTTGGGTCACGTCATTTGAAGGATTAAAAACGATTACTTTTAAAAGTCCTAACTTTGTTTTTTTTTTTTTTTTTTTTTTTTAGATAGGATAGAATTCTAACTCTGTTAAGATATTCTAGACGTCTTTGAGTTTGATTTTTACTTTTTTTGTTTTTGTGGGAATTTTGAAAGGAAATTGAAGTTGGCATTTATTGCTGTTATTGTTGGTTATAAAATTGTCAACTGCATATGTAACTGACCCAATTTATGGCTGTTTCAGGTTGGGACTGGTTACAACCATAAAGGTATTTCAGCTATTTTCTGTCATTTTCATTGAGTACTGGTTACTTATTAAGCTGTATTGTGGTGGTAATTATGCAAAACTGTGTATTAGTATAAATTATTCTAGTGTTGCAATTATTATTGTGCATGTTTTAACATTCATGTTTTCTCGGTTAAAGATTCTCAAAAAAAAAAAAAAAATGTTTTCTTGGTTAAACATTCATTATGCGGATTCTATCTTTTTCGTCGCAATCAATGCAGCTGAAAGAACTGAATGTTGATGTGGACTATTGAAGTGTATGAATAAAGGCTAGAAATAGAGGTTGACAAATATGTGTTAAGTAGCCTGAGGAATTAAGTGGAGATTGGGAAAGTTATGGGACAGCAACTATTTGGAAAATCTATACTGGTCAAAGTTAAGAGGGTTTACTTTAAAGATGAAATCCTGAATTAAATGGAGTGTTTTTTATAATAAAAAAATTTGTGGAAGTTTTAACCCAAATTACTCAGTTAAAAAAAAAAAAAAAACTGTAGTGAAGACCACAATGTTTGGATGCTGGAGTTAAGAGACAAGGTCATTGGATTGGAGAGGCTTGAACTGTTGAGGATGAGGAGGACAACAGGGTGGATGTTTATTGTTGAACTCTAGAAGCATGCGAGACTTTTGCTGGGTTCACAGATTTCGTGCACTAGGCTTATGAGGGATGGACATCTATGAAAGCTAGTGCCTTGGAAGCTATTCTAATGATCTGCCAAACAATCATTCTGAAGATTAGTGTGCTAATGTTTTAGTGCAAAATGCTAAGCAGCTTGACAATTGTCACGAAGGCTTTAAATTTGATCTAATATGAGTTTACGAGCCACTACTTGATAGTTGTTTGTTATGATATTTGGAAGCTTTTTTTTTGGTGTATGTCTACTCTTTCTTAGTCTTTTGAATACAATTTAGGATTTCTGCAATATTGAAGTCTTCTTGCATGTTCATGGAATGTTTACTCAGTGATGGTTCTTACCTTTGAGTGTTGCGGTTTTATATTTTCTTTCTTTATTGTTTATTTTATATAAACTTATAAATGTTGATTTAATTTAGATTGCTCATCTGTTTATATCTATATCTGATTTAGGATCGAGCCAGTGAAATATATAAGAAAGTAGAAGATCAAAAACCTCTTAGAGGACGAAATCAAGAAGCAATTGTGGCTGCTTGCCTCTACATTGCTTGCCGACAAGAAAACAAGCCTCGGACTGTGAAAGGCAAATGACATATCTTTCATAATATTTTAGTTGATTTTTATCTGTGTACATAAGAGCCTAATTTTTGTGGATTTTATGTAGAAATTTGTTCTGTTGTCAACGGGGCCACACAGAAAGAAATTGGCAGGGCAAGAGAGTTCATTCTAAAACACCTGGAGCTAGAGCTGGGTCAATCTGTGGAAATGGGAACTATACATGCTGTGGACTATATGGTTAGCTGTTGCTCTCTCTCTCTCTCCCTCTCCCCCCCCCCCCCCCCCCGGTTCTCCTTCTTCTGAATTAGTGGCTTATTATCAGTTGCATGTGTTGTGTCCTCAAAGATTTCTTTTTGTGAAAGATGTGCCTATGTATTATTTAGTATTTATGCAACTTCCATGCTCAATTTGTAGAGACGTTTTTGTTCCAATCTTGGAATGACCAATCAAGAAGTCAAGGCTGCCCAAGAAATTGTTCAGAAATCTGAAGAGCTTGACATAAGGTTTGTTCTGGGTTTTTTTCTTATAAATGTTCAAGTATTACTCAAAGTTCTAATTTGGCAGAGTTTGGTCCTTTCTTGTAGGTTGTTCTAATATTCTGTGCAGGAAGTTGAGAAGAAGTTATCATAGATGTTCTTCACTTGAGGATTTTAGATTGTATATAAGTCTAGTAATGGCATATACTGCCACCTGTCATTTTAGTAGCTGATACCCACTGTAATGGCCTCTTGGTAATTCAGGCTTCACAAATGCCTGTATGATAAATAACAGGTAGCTGATTATTAACATGAATGAAAAATAAGACCCATTGGGGTGGGTGCATAACTTACCGATAAAAAAATAATGATAATGGACTAAATGTGCTTGGGAAAATTAGATGATAACTGCTTAATGGGGACTATTTTTTTATGAGTCATATAGCCACTTACGTGACATGCTCTACTCCCTTTCTTGACTTTCTTGATCACATGGATTTACATGTTTGTGTGCTTTAAAAGAATTTTTTTTTTTTTTAAAACACTGTTTAGTAGTTTTCACGTGGCTTCAGTTTAGATCTATTGTTGATTTGGACCAGTGATTTTTAGTTTGTTTTTGGGTTTAAATTTTGTGCTACACTCCTGCAGGAGACTTCTCACATGTTCCTTATTCTAATTATATGGAGCATCATATATTGTTTCTTCAAATTTTGAACAAATGTTGTTTACTCTTTTACATCTGCAGGAGGAGCCCGATATCAATTGCAGCAGCTGTTATATACATTGTAACTCAACTATCAAATGAGAAAAAGGCACTCAAAGGTCAGAAAATTGTGATTCATATTAGTCTTTGGCTTTCTATAGGAAATATTAATGTCCTGTGACTGCAGATATCTCACTTGCTACTAGAGTGGCTGAAGGAACAATCAAGAATTCTTATAAGGATCTTTATCCTCATATCTCACGGCTAATTCCTAGCTGGTTTGCCAAGGAGGGTGATCTCAAGAATCTGTGCAAGTCCTAAACATGGATAAGTCTTATAGCTATACTAAATTGCAGCAGCTTGGTACTGGGTTTTTCATTTGGAGATGAAAGTTTTCAGTAGTATTTTTACTCCCCCTCTTCTTTTATGTATAGATGGATAGCCTTTTCCCCGAATCTCTTCTTACCCGAGTCAGCAGCAAGCATTAAAGCATTATTGGACCGTTTGACTGTGGTCCATGCATTTAGTTTTCTGAGGTTCATGCATTTAGTTTTCTTTACCAATATTTTCTTGCTTCTTTTAACAATGGTCCATACTTTTCACCAAAATCATTTATAGTTTGGTCTTTAACTGGTTAACTCTTTGCTTTGGGCTGGCATCCCATTATGTCTAAAATAACATTTTCGGCGGCCCAAGAAAGTTGATGGAAATATTCTAGTTAGGACTTTGGATGCAAAGACAATCCATATAATTATTAGTCAGGTTAGTGATACTGTAAGTGTCAAAAGCAGAATCTGTCTTGGATGTATTATAAATGCGATCATTGTAAATGATTACATATATTTTCCATTTAGTAGTTTGATCAGAAGTTGTAACCTTTTAATGCTCATTAGCTTTGAATTTGATCAGTGTAAAGTTCAAGTTGCAGTGCTAGTAATTCCTTGGTTATATACTAGTGGAAAACTATAAATAAATAAAATCCTTCTTTATATGGCTAAGATTATGGGGGAAAGGGTGTAGATGTAACATTTTTGTCATAACTCTGGCGTGGTTGACTTTAAGTGATGAGTTTATATGAAAGTGATAAACGATTATTGTTTGGTCCATACTATGCAACACAACCATTTATAGTTTGGTCTTGAACTGGTTAAGTGTTTGTTTTAGGCTAGCATCCATTATGTCTAAAATAACATATTCTTTGGCCCAAGAAAGTTGATGGAAAGATGCCAGTTAGGACTTTGGATGCAAAGACAATCCATATAATTATTAGTCAGGTTAGTGATACTGTAAAAGTGTTTTTTTTTTTTTTTTGAGAAACAAACTAACTGCTAAACACACACACGCACACTTAATTACACTTTCTCACCAAACTCAAACACATTACTTAACCCAAAGTACCACCACAAAAAGGCCTAATCCAGAGTACCACTATTGTAAGTGTCAAAAAGCAGAATCTATCTTGGATGTATTAATGCGATCATTGTAAATGATTACGTATATTTTCCATGTAGTAGTTTAATCAGAAATTGTGACCTTTTAATGCTTATTAGCGTTGAATTTGATCAGTGTAAAGTCCAAGTTGCAGTGCTAGTAATTCCTTGGTTATATTTATATACTAGTGGATAACTATAAATAAAAAAAATCCTTTTTTATATGGCTAACTTTTGTGCCATAATTTTTGTCATAATTTTAGTGTGGTCGACTTTAAGTGGTGAGTTTATATGAAAGTGACAGACAATTACATTCGACCGCGTCAAAATTGTGGTCCCAGAAGAATTGATATTTTGGAGATATTGCCCTTTCAAATCTGGGTGAGGACAACACCTTCGTTTGTCTTGTATGTTGCTTATTGCACTAGGTGTTTACTCCTTTAAGAACCATTGGGCATGCCCAAGTTGCCAACTCATGGTTTTGTCGTCTCTTGGTGAAAGGAAAAATGTTTTCACATTTATTGATTTTCCTCTCTGGCAGTACTTGGGGGGTGTTTGGTCTGAATACTAATTATACAAATAGATCGCGTCTCAACCCCGGGGCCATTGTGCGTTCCAAGTAGGGGCCATCCTGTGAACTTGGTTTGTGGATATGTAAGTCCCAGCTTCTTGATATTAGATTGTAGCTTTGACTGACTTTTCTTTTTCTTCTTCTTCTTCTTCTTCTGTCCTTTTTACATGTGAGATATTTCATTGCTCTTTGCCCACTCTGAAATCTAGGTGGGCTTTTTTTTCTTCTTGTACTGTTGGAATCATAAATAACCATCTCCACCATACTATGTGCTGTGGCTTCTTATCTTATTAATGATAGTATAGATACTGTTCCCTTTCGAAAATTATTGGTAGTACGGAACTATACCCCTCCCTCTCACAAAGGGGTGGGTTCTACCCCTCTATGATAGGGAGAGAGTATAGTAAAAGTACCCAATAACAGTCCGTTCTTTTTAGTTTTCTAATATTTACTGTGAAATGGAAGAAAAATAAGTACTAAATAGGAAGTAAATCAAAATAAAGATTGGCAAAAATGTTCTGCCTTGAAGGGGATCAGCTCTCAAAATACTGTTTTTTTTTTTTTCCTCTCTTAGCATTTTTATGATTCTCTATTATTTTCTTATCTCATCACTGTCGGAGCTATTTCATTAAAAATGTCAAAAAGTTTTTTACTTTGTCCCGCCCCGACTTGTGCCTCTCTCATCCTTGGTGTCTCCCCTGTTCTTGAATAGGGGATGGAATGAGGACGAGGCATCCATGATCTGATTCTATCCTGCACATTGTCACCCCTAGATCAAGGTTATGTCATTTCCTCCCTTTCAAGCATCTTTTCATCTTGATAAACTAGTAAAATCAAATGCAAACTTCGTACTTAACCCAAAAATAAGTGCAAAGATGGAAGGGCCCCATTTTTCAACTTCCAGAGGCGTGCCTTCTGCCCCAATCATTTTTCTGTGTTTATAACGTTATTTTATAGGTAATGGGTTTTGGATCAATTAGTATCTCATCTTTCCTTAATTGAGTGATAGAGGGTGGGGTTTGAGAATTGAGATTCAATTGGGTACTTAGTTTATACTTGCCTAAAAAAAATAGTGCTAGGCATCCAATGTTCTTGTGATGCCCTTAACTCTCCTTTTCTTTTTCCCTTTTTGTCAAGTGAAAAAGAAGATTAGTGGATTTTCCTCAAACTTGCTTTAGACAAAAGTTTAAAATGTTTGTTACGTTCATCTTGTTTTACACATATGTACACAAATTTGAAAATTGTGTTTAAAACACGATTTCAATTATAATTTATATCTTCGAAAAAGTAAAAGTGTTTTGAAATCGTGGTGCGCGCATATACATTTGTATACAATTTTAAAAATTATGTTAAAAACACGATTTCAAATATAATTTATAATTTCGAGAAAGTAAAAGTGTTTTGAAATCGTGGTGCGTACACACTTTACATATCGGCGTGTAATTAACAACATTCAAAAAATAAAAATTTAGTCTCGAAGATAGAGCAGGTTCTGATGTCCTCAAGTTGCATTGCCTTTAAACTCCTTAGTAATTTTTCTGGCTTAACCAATAACTACAGCTCTCAACATTTCTGAGATTTCATGTCCTACGAAAACATTTTGCTTGGTTTTTTTTTGGAGTAACGACGACAACATAATTGAAATACAAATGCACATCATAATCGTTTAAATTTAATCGGTCCTACAGGCTTATATGTTACCAAAAAAGAACTATTTATGCCACATGACTTAACCTGCTTAGAAGTTAGGCTTCTTTCAAAACTGATGGAGGTGTAAACTGTTTATATTTGCTTGATTGGTGCAACAACAAAAATCACAATTAAAATGGAATGGAAAACATTTTCCCAACTTTCATTCATGTTTGCCCAAAATTTGTGAAAAGTGAAAACTGATTGATTGTTTGTCCCCAATAAATATTAGCTCTTTCTTTCACGTTACTCCCTGACCCAGTTGATCATAGAAGAAGAGAAAGGGAAGGGGGGGCCATGGACAGTCCATATAGTCCATACTTTTGAAAATGACGCAATAACCTTCCAGGAAAAATCATTTCCTGTGTCACTTTCCATGTACTTAGAAAAGCTTTATTGGCCACGTGAAGTGACATGACTGGCTTCTTTGTCTTTTCAACACAGAAAGTGACCAACTCACACTGTTTATAATAGTTGTCTGCACTCTGCAGTGGCCAGTGGCCACGTATTTTACTGATACTTTAATAGAAAAGTGTTTTCCATAGCTGGGAAAGTGACAAAAGAAGTTGATGAAAGCAAATTATTATAATTATAAATTTTTAAAATGGATACAAAGAGAGGGACCAGTTTTAATAGTCAGTTCAGATAGAACATATTTGGACAGCTTTTATGAAAGGGTAACCCCCATTTGCAACAGTCTTTCGGCCTAAGTTTTTTTTTTTGAGAAGAGTCTTTCGGCCTAAGTTGGATCTTGGAAATCTTGGAATCATGTTACATTTTAGTCGGCATAAAACATTTGCTTTTATAAAAAGTCAAGATTGGAATTGGATAGTTTAGCAAAAAAAAAAAGAGATTGGAATTGGATAGTTGCAATTCCAGGTATCAGACAATAAATTACATATTTTTATATTTTAATTTCTTTTTTAAAATTACTCTTTTTTTTTTCATCTTTTGAGAAATAATATCATTAAATAAGTTTTTAATATATTTTTTAGTACTATTAACAGTTTTTTTAAGAGAAATTTTTTTTTTTAGATTCTTTTAATTTTGTATTTTCATGTAAAAATTTGTGTGTATATAAATATATATATATATATATATAAATTACAAGTAAAATAAACACTATCTACTCTAACTAACATAAAATAAAGTTTAAAAGGTAAAATAATAAGTTAATTTATCCAAAATTATTATTATAACTTTATAGCAAATATAATTACTCTATAGCCTTAACTTTCACCAATAATGATAGATTCTCTTCAAATGGGATAATAATAGAATGGCCAAAATGAAACTTTTGGTCACTACGTTTTGGGCGGAGTCTGTTTTAGTCATACGTTTATTTTTCTGTTTTTAGTCAAACGACATGCAGCATTTCCGTTTTGGTGCTGTAGTTAAATTCAGAAGCGGAGAAAGGCGGCGTGACAAAAGCAGCGAGAATAAATAATATTAAATTAATATACACGTGGCACAAATTAATAATAAAAAATATTTTTGGCATTAAAAATGTCACGTCAACATCTAAGGTAAAAAAAATTAATTTATTAATTTAACTAAATAAAAAATTAAAAACGGAAATTAAAATTTTAAAATCATATGAATTGAATTGTCTTGAACAAGAATAACAAGATCATGAACCTAGATCCAAGAACACAAACCCAGAAATTTTTTTTTTTTTTTAAAAAAAAAACACCTTCCACATGAAAACCCACCAAGGCACCAACCCCTAATTCCAATTCTTCCAATAATTTCTAAAATCAAACACCAGTTTCGCAGTCGCTACGGCAGATCTCATACACTGCTTTGTAATACGATCTAATTATCTTCAACAATACAGAGACAAAATCATTCATAGCCCATGAAAGTTGAAGAAACTCCAAGATCACATAACAACTCAAATACCCTACTATTCTACACCATAGGAGTTATAATCTAACACAGAGAAGGATTTAAAAAAAAAAAAAAAAAAAACCAATTTCTCTTCAACGTTCAACCACTTGAATGAAATTTTTTTTTTTTTTTAATCATTTTCACCAGAAAATAAGATAGAAAAAACAGAAAGTAAAAAAAAAAAAAAAAGTTGACCATTAGATCCACAATTAGAGACACAAAGTGGTGGCTTGAAGATCATCAGCGATGCCGAAATCTTCATCCATCGGAGGAGGTAGATTCAGATCGAACGACTGGATCTTACGAAACGAGGAGTTAAGAACATAGTAGTCGTCGTTGTCATCATCAACCACCGAAGACGACGAGTTGCAGTCGCTATGGCAATCATCGGGTGCAATAGGGTTCACGATCTTGACCCTTGAGACCGGATTTGAAACGACCCTGGGGTCACTAAACGACTCGACCGTATTGCTCATACTACTTGTCGTTGGCCTGTTAAGTTGAATCGGATTGAACTTAGTACTGGCAGAAGAGGAAAATCTGGGTTGTTCGTCTTTGATTGCTAGAAGAGTTGCTAGCTGAAGAGCGGTGAGCACGATGGCATCCCAGGTGGGAACCCGACTGGGGTGTCTAACAAAAAGCCGGAGATGGTACCATGATTTCTTTAGTAACCCATAATTTTTTTTTTAATTTATGGGTTTGTGTTCTTGGATCTGGGTTCATGATCTTGTTGTTCTTGTTCAAGACACACTTAGATCTCAATTTATATGATTTTTAGTTTTTAATTCTGTTTTTACTTTTTTTAATTTAGTTAAAATTAATAAATTAATTTTTTTAATTTAGATGCTAATGTGGCATTTTTTAATGCCAAAAAACATTTTTTATTATTAATTTAGGCCACGTGGACATTAATTTAATATTATTTATTCCTGCCGTTTGCCACGTCAGTTTTCTCTGTTTCTGATGTAACGACAGGGACCAAAACGGAAAGCGTTTTTCAGGATAGGGACAAAAAGCGATAAAAATAAAATGCAGAGACTAAAATGGGAATCGCCTGAAAATGTAGGGACTAAAAGTGACTTTTCGCCAAATAGAATTTTTCCCATCAATTATGTAAAGTACATATAACAAAAAATGTTTTGTTTTATCATTTATTTAATTCAATAAGTCTTGGGAAACAAGATTTTTCACAATTGCTTACATAGCATGTTTTGACATTGGTATATAATAAAATTGATGTTGATAGAGAGCATGCACATTTAAAAGTAATGTCACTCCAATCATTTCTTATCATCTTAGTAAATTGTTTAAAAAAGAAAAAGAAATTGCTAACGTAGCATGTTTTGATATTGGTATATATTATATAATAAATGTTACGTTGATAAAGAGCATGCACATTTAAAAGTAATGTTCCTCTAATCATTTCTTGTCATCTTAGCAAGTTATAGTGTATATATAATATTATACTATAACTTTATTTATTTATATTTATACTATTTATAAGAGGATTTTCTTTTTTGGACTGGAATTTTATGTAGTTTATAAATATCTCTAAACCTTACGTTTAACCAGGAAAAAACTTGAGGACAACCCGATAAAAATATATCTCCAACTTCACTTAAAATACCTACAAAATAGGACACTCTCTTATTAATCCATATCTCCAAAACAAACTTATCCAATTTTTTTTTTTTTTAAGAAAGAAAAAAAAAGCCTATATATATATTATATACTATACTATAAGATAAATTTTATAGATCCCTCTTCCATTTGCAGGTCTTAGACAATTGCTTAAATGCCCAAATAGAAAAGCCATTTGATTTCAAGCATGGAAGGGAATAACTTTACAAAAGAAAACCTTAACAGAAAGGAATTCCCCGTTCTTTTTTAAACTAAATTTTGGTGTAAATTATTATACAAACTTATTCCATAGCCATAACAACAATGATATATAGGCTTTGAGGATAGAAAATTCCTCTTTGGTGGAGGATGAGGGGATATTTCGATTTCAGTCTGTCTATGGACACATTCAAACTTATACCTAATTTCATAATATGCTTGGATATCGATTTATGATTAGATTTTAGCACTTATACACAAAAACACGATGGGTACTTGCTAGGGAAAAAAAATTTTAGATACACCAATCACAAAATGACATTTAAGCATGTTGTAGATTTGGATGTGTCACTAACATTAATCTTTTGGTTCAACCGTTTTTTTAATTGTCTTCTACCTCAGTTGACAACTAGCACTAGTGAGCTTCGTGCTAACTATTTGATAAACTAAACCAACACGTATGGTCGTGTTTGCCACTTGCAACCACAGCAAATAACCTAACATGTATGTGAATAAGGGAGCTCTTATTGCTATGAATGCTGTGTTTCCACAAACAGATTATTAAAAATTTAAAATACTTCAATAGCAAAGCAATAAATTGTCATGAAACTAACGTGTCTAATTATATTTAAAAAAAAAAAGAAAAAAAAAAAAAGCATGACTAACTTTTTTAACTTTTACCTATTTGGATTTCTCAAAAAAAAGAAAAAGCTTTTACCTATTAGCAAGAGGCATGAAATGACTTCATGGATTCTTGGTGTCACAATAATATCTTGCTTTCCAAGAAAAAAATTCTTCTGTATCATGAATACAGACTTACAATCAATCACAAAAATATGTAAGACATGCACTGACGTGGTTAAGTTTTTCTTATGTGCAATTATGAGTTAGCAAGTGGCAGCATAATGAACTTTTTATTTTATAATTATCCATGTCAAAAATACCATTTTTCAAATCTCTATTCTATGGAAAATTGACTAGGCCTAAAAGATCAAACATAAAATAAAAGATTAATAGACAACCACAGTCGTCCAAACTTTGTCTTCTCTGTCAATAAACATCACCAGAATTCTGACCCTATCATTATGCCTTTAAAGCTTTAATCCAATCCAAACTCACTATGCCCCATTTCCTGGCTTGTGCTTTCTCTCTCGTGCGCATGACCACTTTTCTATGATTTGGACCACTGTCCACGTAGTCCTTCCATTCATATTGATCCATAAAATTATGGTGGCCTTCTTATGAGTTCTATTTAAATTGTTTATCCTATTAAATTATAAATTATAAATCTAGTTGATAATCCGTACAGATATTAGATAATTGTAATAGTTAGGATTAAAAGAACTCATAATTTTATCATTGGAACACATTAAACTCCAATACTTTTGAACGAGATACTTTAAACTACATACTTTCATTAACTTATCCAATAAAAACCTCAAACAAAACCCACCCTCACATATAAAATTCACATACTCAATGTGGATTTCAGTTAGCTCAATCGTTAAAGTTTATGATAGTTGAATAAAAGATATAGGGTTCAATTCTTGCATACACCAAAAACCGATTAATATCTTGGTCTAATGATAAATAGCATAATCATAAAAAACTTATACATAGTTTACAAATATTAGGATTAATGATTAATAAGATAAACAATCAACATACTTGAAACACTTCTTTTTCTAATTTTTATGGTAGTTTTTCAGACTTTCATGGGATTCTAAAGTTAGACTCTAGGTGCTTTCGTACAACGTGGTTTCACATTCAAACACAGGCTGGCTAACGGTAACGAGCAGCTGGGCCCCCCAATTAATTAGAATTTTGGACTTTAAAGCCCTCATTCAGTAAATCCCCTGCTTCCAATGATATATATAAATATATATATATTTATATATATGCTGAAGAGAGTATGTTGTGTGTAGTATAACTTGCCCTATCCTCGCTTAAAAGTTACCAAGGCTTTTGAGTGGAGTTGTGATGTGCCTTTGTGTAAGAACTAATTTTCCTCTCTCTTGTGTGTGTATGTTTGTTTCTCAAAAAAAAAAAAACATTTTTTTTTCCTTTTATTAATCAAATGGAAAAGACACAATTATATTATATATATATATAGAGAGAGAGAGAGAGAGAGAGAGTTTTAATTTATGGCTTCTACTTTTAGTGATTTTTCTATTTATCATCACACTAAGATACTATCAATTTTTGATGTAAGCAAGGATTGAACCCTAAATCTTTTATTCAATCAGTTGAGGAACCCACCAATTATTATTATATAAGTCTAGTTAACAGGTGCCTATAGAATTTTTGTTAATCAATCATTTTAGAAAAGTCTTTATATAGTTTTTATGTGAAATAATAAAAAGTAGTAAAAAAAATGAATTTTTTTTTTTGTAACAATTTTCTTAAAATATTTGAAATTGATTCGCCAAGAGCCTTATAACTATGTTGGTAGGTACTTCTTGGTGTCTAACATGGAAAATTTTATGGTTCAAATCCCCTCTCTCTTTACTATCAAATTATTAAAAAAAAAAAAAAAATTGTGATTCAATAAAAAGTCAAAATATGGAGGATATAAAAGTATATTGAATAAATGAATAATTTTAAAATCACCTCAAAGATAGGATCTTTTTTGTCCACTTTTAATTTTAAAAAATAACCCTACTGCCTAATTTAAAGGAATTCAATAAATATTTAATCCATAAAATAGTCAAGATCTAAGAATGAGAGTTTCTTACTCATAGTAGTTATGAAGAGACTAATATATTTTATATCAAAGTTGCAAGTTTATATGTAATTCGATGAGTGGTTACAATTAGTTTAATTTTTTTTGATAAGAACAATTAGTTTAATTGGTAAAAATTTTTGTTGTTAAATAAAAAATCTAGAATTCGAACCCACCTATAACAAAATTCAATTAGTGTCTTGACCTTATGTTCAACAATACACTATCATATTTATAAATAAATAAATAAAAACTAAACGATGAGAGTGCTATTGTTGGACAACCTACTATAGCGAATTAAATATGAGTTTTACTAATATGTGCCCTTAAGGCATACATTAATAAACTATTTTTGAAAACTTTTTATGAAAAAATGAAAAAATATTAATTGTTTTGACAGATTTTTCAATTCTCTATAAAAATTTTCCCAAAATGAATAATTAATGTATGCTCTAATTGGACCCGTTACATATTCCTCATTCTCTCTTTAAAGTTTTGCAAAATACAACGTTGAAACTAAAATGATGCTACTTCCACATTTTTGTACTCAAGCTCCATTAATTGCGAAAACTACTGCTTGTCTTTATTGCTTCTGAAAAACATCAAACATCTTTGCATGCTTATCGACATTCTTCATTTATCTAGGCAGCTTGCAATCACATTCATAAACATACTATATGGTTTCATTAAAAAAAACACGTACCATATGGATGTAAGATTACTCTTACCATTATTGACCTAAAAGAATGTTGTTCTCTTTTTTCTTAAACTATAAATTATGTATTTTTAATTATACTACTAATATTTATTTTACAATAAGTTATGTTTCGTTATTGTTAAAACAATGGTTAAATGACTAAATTTATCATTTTTTAACTACTTGAAATTTTTTGAAACAATTGATAATTTCTTATCGTATAAGAGTAATTTGAGCCCACACATAATTTGATAATTTCAAGCTTTGTAACTAGTTCTATTCTCCAAAACCTCTAGATTTTTTTAAGAACCTAATTTTGAATCCCCCAAACCTGTTATATAAAAAAGTAGTAGCTTTTGGAGAGTCATGAAGTCAAGTTTTTCTATATCTTTTTTATTTTTTTATCTTGGGTTTAGTGTGCATGATGTTTAAATAGAGATTGTGTCCTAATTCTTTATTTTGGCTTTTGATTTTTTTTTTCAACTCTCATCTGTCTTATAAAATATATAAAGTGAGATAGATATTGTGAGATTGGAAAAGAAAAGGAAAAGTCTAAAATTTAAGAACTTTTTAAAAAATAGTAAATTACTTTTATAAACTGTTTGTGTTTTTAAATTTAAAATTATTTAACTAAAAGATAGAAATATTTTAGAGAGAATAAAATTTTGTGTAACGATATTTTAGTACGTAAAATGATGAAATTCAAACAGGAATCCTGTAATTAGTAAGGTAGATAGATAGATTAAAAAAATAATGGAAAATGGTATTAACTGTAAGATGATAGAAGCAGGGTCATTTTAGTCATATCAAACTAATCAAATAATCTAACGGAGAGGAAAAAAAAAAAAAAAAAAACTGAAAAGGTCAAAACATGTGATGGCACCCCTGCTAATAGAGAAGAATCCTAGGGTCATCCACGAGAATAAGCCAATGATAAACAAACAATGCCAAAAAGAAACAAGAACAAAAAAAAATTGCCAGTATCTTAGTTACACACGCTGTCCACTCACACTCTCACACACACACACACGCACACACACAGAGACAAAGACAAAGTGCCTTCCCTTCCATTCTTGTATCATTCCTCACTCTTCCACTTGAGTCTTGAATTCTGAAGTCCACTCACACTCTCTCTCTCTCTCACACACACACACACACACACAGAGACAAAGACAAAGTGCCTTCCCTTCCATTCTTGTATCATTCCTCACTCTTCCACTTGAGTCTTGAATTCTGAATGGTCATCTCCAAGGCAAAAACCGACCCCATTAATTGTCACTCACACACACAGAGACCTCTCTGAGAGGAGAAGTTATATCATGCAACGGGTATTATTTTCCCTCTGAGAGACACTAATAATAAATGCCTTGACACTGTCTTGTACGGCTTTTCTCCAACTACCTTTCCATTTATAGCCTCAATTTTCTTTCATTGCCGCAAACATTCATTGGTGAACAAGAAAACCCATTATTGCTACGACTTTTCTTATTGCATTCATCTTCCCAATGTTTATCTTTTAAGTTTTTCCTGTTAACTATCTGGAACTTATTACTTACATAAAAGAGATATTCTTTCATGAACTTTGCTTTGTTCTCCATGCTTCCTTGTTTTGCTGCTACATGGGTTTTTGACCAACTAGTTTGAGTATTACTATTTTCCGTGAAAGCAAACTTGCCCTTTTGATTTTTCCTCAGGAAGATATTTTCTTTCTCTGTTTTTCTGTCAGTGTCTTGGATTTCAGCTCCTTCTGCTTCGTGGGTTTTCTCGAATTTGGTTAACCAAGAATCGTTGGAGAGCATCTGAGGCTAAATTTGGGGTTTTAGTTTCTTGATTTTCCTTCCAAGTCACTGTAAAGTACGTTCTTTTTCAGGTGAATTCTCTAGTGGAGCTCTCTTTTTCATGATTCTTCTTAACAATCTTTGGTGGGTCTGATTCTGTTTGCCTTAAAAACTCTGATTTCAGTGTCTACAGCTTCAAACACTTGTGGAATGGGATATTTGAATTTGCTGCTTCTAGTGGTTCTTTTATGGGTTTTCTTCATTCCAAGCTCTTATGAGTTACATCCCTCCCAGACCCAAGTTTTATTGCAGATAAGGAAGCTTTTGGAGTACCCTTCCTCATTGCAAACTTGGGAAAATTACTATGGAGACCTCTGCAACTTGCCTAAATCAGCACATGTGAGTATCACATGCCAGGACAGTTTTGTCACTGAGCTCAAAATTATGGGGGATAAGCTTGTCAAGGTCAGTGAGTTCCATGGATTTGCAATTCCCAATATGACACTATCTGAAAGTTTCTCTATTGATTCCTTTGTTACTACATTGACGAGGTTAACCAGTTTAAAAGTTCTTAGCTTAGTGTCTTTGGGGATTTGGGGACCACTTCCTGATAAGATTCATAGGCTATATTCGCTTGAACTTTTGGATTTGAGCTCAAATTTTATGTATGGTTCAATTCCACCTAAGATATCTAGACTAGTTAAGCTTCATACTTTGACACTGGATTCCAATTATTTCAATGACACTGTCCCTGATTGGTTGGACTCATTTTCAAACCTCACCATTTTGAGTTTGAAGAGTAATGGATTCAAGGGTCAGATTCCTTTTTCTGCAAGCAAAATCAAGACACTCACTGATCTTGTCCTGTCCCACAATGAGCTTTCTGGCAAATTACCTGATTTGAGTACTTTAACCAATCTACGTTTATTGGATATAATAGAAAATCATTTGGATTCTGAACTACCAGTCATGCCCAAAGAGTTGGTTACAGTGCTACTGAGCAATAACTCGCTCTCAGGAGAGATTCCTGAGCAATTTGGTGAGTTGCATAAACTTCAACACCTTGATCTATCTTTCAACCATCTGAGTGGAACTCCTCCCTCTGCCTTGTTCTCTTTACCAAACATCAGTTATTTGAATTTAGGGTCTAATATGCTCAGTGGGTCACTTCCAGATGAGTTAAGTTGTGGTGACAAACTAGGGTATGTTGATTTATCTAGTAACAAGTTGATAGGCCAACTTCCTTCTTGCTTGAACAGTACTTCAGATAATAGATATGTTAAATTTGGTGGAAATTGTTTATCCCATGATTCCCAAGATCAGCATGAAGGATCGCACTGTCTTATAAGCAGTAAACAATCCAGAGGAAGAGATATAGCAGTAGTAGTTGCTGTCATTAGTGGAGCTGTTCTTGTTATGGTGCTTTTGGGGTTGGGAGTTCTACTCTTGTGTAAAAGATGCCGTTCGAGAAGGACACAGGAGCAGCATGTATTGTTAAAGAATGTGCAAGATAACACACCAACTGGGATTTCCTCTGAGCTCCTTGCAAATGCCAGTAAGTTCCACATTGATCAGTTTATTTTCTTATCATTTGTTCAAAATCCAAGACATGCTTGTCCAACTCACTCTGTCAATTTTGTAGTTTAGAATATATGAATAGAGACTAAATCATGATTGTGTAAACCATAGTCTGTGGTGCACATGAGAGCCTAAAGTGATAACCTTGCCTCTATTTTTTTTAGGGTTCATTTCTCAAGCAGCAAAGCTAGGGACACAAAGAGCACCCGTCTCTCGATTGTTTTCTTTTGAGGAGTTGAAGGACGCCACAAACAACTTTGATTCATCAAGGTTTCTTGGTGAAGGCTCTATGGGGAAGGTATCTGTCAAAAGTCGAATATGCAACGAAAATATAGATGATTCACGGATTCTTCAAAAAAGGGGGATTCATTTGGATCAACCTACTAATTTTGAGCATAACATACATATTTTTTAGGGGCATATTATACAAAGTAGGAATTTTATTTGTAAGATGAAGGGGGAGCTAGAAATTTGTCAAAGCACCTAAGCTATTCTAACTTCTACCTAGTATTTTGGTTATTATTATTATTACAATTATTATCAAAATCTTGAAATTGTGTTTCTCAAAAAAAAAAAAAAAAATCTTGAAACTGTTGTGAAATCAATGAGAAAAATGTATATGTGGCATTCAATTGGTGGAGCACATTATATATGTCCATTTCCAGCTAGCTCTTTTAACTTCTGTTTTATTTATTTATAAATTTTTAGATTTATAAAGGTCGATTGGAGAATGGGACCTACGTAGCCATACGCTCTCTATCTTTGGTGAAGAAATGTTCGATTCCAAACCTTAAAGCTCGGCTTGATCTGCTTTCAAAGCTTCACCATCCACATTTGGTAGGCTTCTTGGGTCATGGCATTGATGGTAGTGGACAAGATGATTCCAGTAGCAGCAAAGTTTTTCTTGTATATGAATATGTACCTAATGGGAATTATCGCAGCCATCTGTCAGGTTAGTATAGCATCACAGTTAACTTTAATCTGTCTTCATATATGAAAATATGTGTGCACCTGCGCATCTGTCTTTGATGGTTTAGTGTGTGTACCATACTCTTTTTCTTGAATTAAGATGGGCCCCTCCTTGTCTGCACCGGGGTGGGGGGGTTGGTGCTTTTCTATATATTTTATGTATCATAGCTTTACGTATTGGAGGCTGTCAACATGTAATCTAGCTACATATACAATTTGCAGAAAGTTGTCCAGAAAAGGTTTTTAAATGGTCAGATAGACTGGCAATTTTAATTGGAGTTGCCAAGGCTGTGCATTTTCTACATACTGGTGTAATTCCTGGTTGCTTGAATAACCGACTAAAAACAAACAACATATTGCTTGATGAGCATCGGATTGCAAAGCTAAGTGACTATGGGATGTCAATCATCACAGAGGAAATTGAAAAGTTTGAGGTATAATGCCTGGCTTTTTCTGGTTGAGTGTGCAATGTTATCTTGGTTCACCAAGCAGTCTTTTCTAACTCATTCTGTTTGTTCTGTAGGGGAAGAGAGAAGACCCGAAATCATGGTATGATACAACCAATTGCCTGATTTATTAAAATAGAATACCTTTCAATTTGATGCTTGATTTTATCTACTGGAGTCGCATCTTAAATATTGTTATGTTGGATTTAAAAAATAATAATTGCATTATAACTGATGGTGCATTTCTGATGAAGATTTTCTTCAATTAAAGAGCATGAGGATGCAATCTTGGTATATGCATTATATATGTATTATTTTGGATCCAAAAAGAGAATGAATCATTAATGATGAGCCCCCTTTTCACTGCTTAAATGACACTGAGGTTGAGTATCCAATTCTTGGTATATACAGCAGTACTTCCATCCTGATCTCAGCACTACCTTCATGCTGGTATTACTCTGCCACATGCAACATCACCATCATTGGTGCCATTTACAGTGCATGCCACTATCAGAAACACCTTTTCTTCTGTACCATTAGTTTCCTTATCATCCCCCTTGCTGTTATTTGGTCTTCTCACCTCTACTATTGTCAAAGCTGCTACCACCATGAACACTGCCATAATTAACATGCTGTCTGCCTCAGCAGCAGTAATACTGCCACTATTGCTACAATTATTGCTTCACTTATGCATTGACCACCACTGTCATACTGTTACTGCAGCTACCTAGTGCCCACTAATATCCTCTTTAATGCACTTTAATAGTTATTTAGAAATAGCTGACTCTATTACTTCCTTTTTTGCAGCCATCGAACAAACTTAGAGGATGATGTTTACAACTTTGGATTCATATTGCTCGAATCACTCGTTGGGCCTATAGTGACTGGAAAAGGAGAAGTATTTCTCCTAAATGAAATGGTATGCCAAAGCTTTAGTGGAGGTGAATTCCACAAATTCAGATGAATGATAATTTTGAAACAACTATATAAAATTTCCAAATCTTTTGATTTGTACATTTGTTTCAGTCTGAAAAATAAATAAACATAAAATCTATAATTTTCTAGATGAGTACTTTATTTTTCCATATAAATTTATATTTAGGTTATATATATTGGTCTCAACATCAATTTTGTCTTCATTGATAATGAAATGAGATCTCAAATTCTTTGTTAACAAAGCTTTAGTTGAGCTGCTATAAATTTTGGTCTAGAAAACATGACGATTGAAACTGGTCATGTTTTTAAAATGTCATAAGATCAAAATGAATTGCCTAAACATTCTGAATATTTTCCTTTTCTTTTCCTCAATATTTGTTTTAGATACCATCTTTATTGATTTTGTTTGAGATGGTATGTTTCTAAGACCTGGAGTCATGAACCACAGGCATCCTTTGGCAGTCAAGATGGTCGAAGACGAATTGTGGATCCAATAGTGTTGACCACTTGCTCGCAAGAGTCGTTATCAATAGTGGTATCCATCACAAACAAATGTATAGCTCCTGAATTGTTATCTCGTCCCTCTTTTGAAGATGTCCTTTGGAACTTACAATATGCAGCTCAAATCCAAGCCACTGCTGATTCTGATCAGAGATCAGATTCTACAACATAGTTGTAAGTTTATGGCTAGCGCAACACCTGAGATTCATTCTAAAGAAGCCTCCTGAAATTTGTAGCCACACAAGGTATGCCTGCATTTGGGCTGCCTTCCCTCATAGCAATGTGAAATGTAAAAAGTTGTAAATTTTCATTTTTGTTTGCTTTTCCTTTTATACTGCTGAATTTTGGTAGAATAAAAGTTGTTTAGTTACATTTTCTGTTTAAGACATATAATAGTGGTAGGCCTTTGTGCACAGTGCCTTTTTTGAATGGTATATTCAGACCTCAACACCCCCCCCCCCCCCCATAAAAAAAGAAAGAAAGATTGAATGATGTCGGACTACAACCAAAATTATTTTGAAATTTTTTATTATTATTATTTTATCCCATAGGAGGTTGGATTATTTTAAAACCTTCATTTTTATTTTGTGTTTATATAGGTGTTGGGTTGAAAGATTGACCCCAAGTTAATTTTAATTTATTACCCTTAGGGTCTGTTTGGGATCCGATTATTTTGTTGAAACTGAAAATTTTTTGCTAAAAATACTGTAAATAAAGGTAAAAGTTAATTGAAATAGTAAAGTGAAATCTATGAATAGCAAAAATAAGTTGTATAGTAAAATAAGTTGATTTTTTAAATTTTTGCCAAATATACACTAAATTATCAAATTATGCACAGGTATAATTAAATTGTGTTGGGTACAACCAGGGGTGGCCCAAGTCCTAGGCAATTTAGGCCTAGGCCCAAGGCCCCCATTTTTTTTAAAATTTACCCTTTATGGTGATTACTCTTTATCACCATGTTAAGACACCAATTAATATGAGTGAAATTTAAACCCTAGATTTCTTATTCGACGATAAGAGACTTAACTAGTTTAGCTAACTGGAATCTACCATTAATTTTGTATGAAATTAATGGTAATTTGTTTGATGTAATGGGGAGCAACACGACAAGTAAACTTTAAGACAAATTTGAAAAGATTAAACAAAAAAAAAAGGGGGCGGGGTGAAAACAAAAATTCACCTAAATTTGAAGGACGAAGTTTGAATTTTTGTCAAATGAAAATATAAAACTCAACTGTCTAGTGCATAGAACGGATTGGCAGCCACCGATTGGCAGCCAGTTAATTATAAAAGAAAAGATGAAGACGTGCACCTTATAATGCCCCCATATAATCGCATTTTATTTTATTTTTGGGTTGGGATGAATCCACATAGTAGCTGAAAGGCACAAAGAAAGGATGTGATTCAGCTTGAGTGGTACTTAATAAAAGGACCAATGTAGAAGTTCTTACCCACACGATTCAGCTATTTGTCTTAGATGTAACATCCATCGAATTCAATTGTGAAACAATTACAAAATTATATATATATATATATATATAGGAAAATTATTGAATACTCTAGGAGTACCATAAATGCATACTCCCCATTCTCACATAAATTGTAGGTCCCATCATAAATTTAATTAGTAGAACCCATAGTTATATGAGAGGGGGTACGCATTTATGTTACTCCGGGAATACTCATTAATTACCCTATAGATGAACCTCAAATGTAATAATTTAAGTTTCTGCTATGTAACACATTCTTTTAAATTCTATTCATTTAGGCTTTAAGTCAAATTTTAAGTTAATGGAATGTGCCAATGGAATAAATGCATATATTAATTGTGGGGACAAATAACCAAGATTCACACATCTTGGGCCGTGGGCTTGGTCCGAGGAGGTCTCATGGGCCGAGCAATGTGGCAGCTATCAAAGCATTCTACTTTCGAAAGATTCGCACATAGGACAGGCGATTCCGTCCGAGGAGGGTATAGTCCTCGGATATAAAGCTTTCGGTTCAAGGAAGAATCCCAGTGGCTAAAGTAATCCTCCTGGAATCCCCAATGACAGAAACAAACTCGGTGAGCTTACTGGGAAGGAAAAGATCCCCGAAAATATCTGAAGAAAAGCTGCTACCACCACATTAAATACCCTGCAACTACTTTTCTGGACGCATTTATGTGGAGAAGACCTCTAAACAGTGCTACCCAGACTATGACCTCTCACAGGGAGGCCAAAGAAAAGATCTGGGGGGATAAGTATCAATGGGCACCTTAGATGAATGACAAGTGTAAGGATAGGATGCTTAGAATATGATTATATAATGCCATCCCTCCTCCATTGGAGGGAGATCGGTCTTTTGAGAGGGAAGAGAGAGAAAAACAAAAGAAAAGGAAGAGTAGAACGTGAACAACATAAAAGGATTCCTCCTCGGACTTAAATAAAACAGAATTGTTCCAAGTTATTTCGGTGTGCTTTGGGCCCTCTAATTTGCTTTTTAGTTCATTTTTAAGAATAGGTAAAGTGAAGCCCTCACCATTCAAATCTGATTCTTAAGCCCACTCTCTACAAATACATATTGCAGTGGACTTATTGGGCCCGGGTCTTGCGTGCTTTGGACTGGGGTGCACCAATTCGTTACGCTACATTAATTATTTATAAATATGCATGATTATATATGTAAAATAATTTATATGGTTATTTTTAATGATTTGATATTTTCAAAATTGCACAATTGAATTACACATTTTATTGTTCTTAACATATATATCAAATTTTGTGTTAATTAGATACTATTTATCATTTGATCAAGTATTTTACAAATAAAATAATTGTTAATCTTTGATCATCTTAATATTTTGAGAGTATAGAAAATATAAAGAGGAAGTATAATATATAATAAAATAATATAT
Organism: Notholithocarpus densiflorus; assembly: GCA_030021035.2. Classification (NCBI taxonomy): domain Eukaryota; kingdom Viridiplantae; phylum Streptophyta; class Magnoliopsida; order Fagales; family Fagaceae; genus Notholithocarpus; species Notholithocarpus densiflorus. The sequence goes on along the minus strand of JARYZH020000032.1, from coordinate 577,586 downwards.
AGTATCTAATTTTTTTTCAAGAATTGTTGTATCTCTGTATAAAATATAAATAAAAATCCTTACAAGTTTGTGCTATCTCACTCTATTGGGGGGTTGGAGTACGGCCGTATCTCAGACATTTTGACACTTCTTTTCAAAAAGAAAAGAAAAAAAGTTGGGACACGCATGCAAAGGTATGCCAAAAACATATGATACATATATATATTTTTGAATACCAGTACGTGAGATCTTCATATGCATGACAAATAAACTAGTTTATTAATTATATATTTGTTTGAGCAGAGGCCGATTTTTCTTAAATCAAGTCTCTTTTAATGTTGATTACAAGTGATTCGAAGTGATGCTTCAAAACGAAGTTGTGTTTAGAAGTGGAATCTAACTTTGTAGATTAGTGAAGGAAGTCAGAAATGCCTTGCTTAAGGGGGCCTTTATATATAACCACACAATTGTATCTCAAAGTAACAATTGAAAAAAAAAAGTAATTGAAATTTGAAGCTACTAAGTGCTAAGATCTAGTTCTAAGTTATTTTTCCAATGCCATTGTATCTCAAACATATTAATTCAAAGTAAACTAATTAGAAGCCTAACTAATTCAAAGGTTCATAGTAAATGAATCAAAGCCTAGACTATCACACTAACATCAAACTGAAACATATTTTAGATCAAATGAGACTAAGAACTAATACTTGAATTAAACTTAAGTAAATGTGATTAAACTGGATTACAAAGTTACAAGAATAAATTCTTTACAAAGCCCTATGACCTATAAGAAGACCACCTAAGGAATTAGATTACAAATGATCCTAGAAATAATCTCAATAAGTTCTCTAAATTGTTTGTGGTGCCTTTCTTTGAGAATCGAGCCTTTTATTTGTACTTGAGGCTTTAACAATTATTGTTGGTTACTTCCTCCATGTGTTGTTTTCTCATCAAGTTTGAAGAACACTCGTTGAATTGGTAAAAAAATGCTTATACTCTTAAAAATGCTTATAACTCCTATACTTGCTTCGAATTTTACTGAAACTAGTCGCAGACCCACGCGATGCGTGGGATTAGATAATTATATTTTAATTATGGTATACTATATAGAATTTGTTCTCTAAATTTTATGGAAAATAATTTGTTCTCCCAAAAACTTAAACAATTTCTAAAATCATTTTTCATTTATTTATCTCAAAAAATATATCATCATTTTATTATTTGGATTTATTTGATTGATATTATTCATTTTTTAGGTGGTTCATATTTTGATAAATTATATTATTGTGCGTTATATTTTCCTATTTTGCTTTTCCTATACAACTAAATTGTTTGAGTTTCAAATATATTATTCAAAATTTTCATTCTCTTAAAAAGAGATTATTATATTTATATTTTTCTTATCGTAGGAGTGGCTTCGAACTATTGATTGAGTTTTGTTTACTAATATAGATACATGAAATTGGAACTGCATATTTCTTAAGCATTTCTAAGAGACTATACTATATTATAAATTTAATATTTAAAATAATATGTAGGAAAAAAGTAGACTTTATGTTTGAAATTGAACACTTCACCTATCGAAATGAAAGAAAATAATCTGTATATCATAAAGAGAACATGATCTAATTTTTTTTTTTTGACTACATACACTTTTATTTATTAAAATTTAATTTCCTTTAACTGGATCTTCATATTGCATTTTTGTTACTATACTTCTGTTGAGTCTTTTCATCTGTCACATCATTGGCCACATCATTATTCTTTTTAGTATTTATTTTTTACTTTTACTTTTTTGACAATATTAAATATATAAATATATTGGCTTTACAAATTCATCTTAGGCAATTTTAACTTTACATATTCATTTACTTTAATTTTGATGTTATTACTAAATAATAAATCAACAAAAAATTAAAATAAAAAATTGTCTATACATATTCATCTTGGGTGGTTTAATTTTAATAGTTGATAGACACCTTCAAATACATAGTCAATATTGTATTTTGATATAAATTCAAAATCTCACTTCCAAAATAACTAAGTATTATGTCAAAAAAAATCAAACAAAAGCTAAAGAGGGAGAGAGAAGACTTGTGACGGAAAACTTAAAAAATCAAAAACACTACCAAATCGTATTAACCCAAAATAGTATATTATAAAAAATATAATTATTCATCAACCTAAAGTAAAGTTGTAAAAAAGAATATACATATATATATATATAGAGAGAGAGAGAGAGAGAGAGAGAGAGAGAGAGAGAGAGAGAGAGTAATCACCTTTTTTGGGAGAGAAATAGAAAATAAAAAGAGAAGAAAAAGCATCAAATAAAAAATATAGTCATAAGTCAAACACCAAATTATCCAAGCCATAATATATAATAGAATAACAGTATATTCTGTTGGAAATATTTTAGTGAATAAACAAGTTTTGATACATAAATAATATCCCAAATAATTAGCAAAAGCATAAAATAAAAAAATTTAGAACAATCTCACAATGCTATAGAATCACGCTGCGAAAGCGTTGTTTTTAAAGGTTGATTCGTGCCACCTGAAGTAAAACTCGGTGCGACTGGTTCTCTTGGCCAAACAACCCCCCAAGATTATACTATAGCGTCAACCTTCATGATGGACACACTTCCACTAACAAAAGTTCAAGAACAACCCTCTATTGTCTTTCCTTAGAACAAATATAAATTGTAGAAAAATATGTGGGAGAGACATATAATAGGATTGTGTATATCTAAATATAGAGTAGTAAATTTCGACGGTGGAAACCAGCAACCATGCCACAACAGAGAACGAAGTGGAAACCACCTGATGCGAGAAGTTTCAAAATAAATTTCAACGGTGCGATTTTCAGGCAGGAAAATAAGAGCGAGATTGGGGTGGTTATTCGTGATCACACAGGGGCTGTTATTGCCTCTCTTGCTCAAACCATTGCGCCTGCTCTTCAGCCCATCGAGATTGAAGCAATAGCAGCTGCTCGGGCTCTAGAGTTTGGAGAGGAAATAGGCATTACAGAGGCTGTACTTGAAGGTGATTCAGAACTGATAATAAACTCACTTAAAGGAGGTGGTCACTCAATAGTTTCAGTGGAGCCTTTGCTTCATGATGCCATGGTTTTTTCTAATTGTTATGAAAAATTGCTATACTCTCATTATAGAAGAGATGGCAATAGATTAGCACATAGTCTAGCAAGATATTCCATTAATGTCTCAAGCTATGTAGTTTGGATGGAGGGAGTCCCCGATCCATTATTTACAGTTGTTCAACAAGATGTAGCCAATTTGGCAAACTAATTTCAATAAAGTATCAAGCTGTTTCTCAAAAAAAAAAAAAAAAAAAAAATATATATATATATATATATATATATAGAGTAGTAAAAAAAAAACTTACTTATAGGGAAGGGTATGATGATGGGTATTATATAGGCTATTCATGACAATAATAACCTATAGTTATTGGTAATTAATAACCCATAAAACCCCAACGACTATTTTATCCATTATTGCCCAACGACTATTTTTCTCATAATTGTTAACAGCTATTTTACTCTTAAATTCCCAACAGCTAGAAAATAAATACTAATAAAAGTGTTTGGAACACACACCCACACCAACAATCCCCCACATGTTACAAACACAAAATAGGATAGGCAAGCAACTAAAGAAAGCATGCATCAATATGGTACCAAAAGGTTTTAACCATACATAGGATAAATAAGTAGGACCTAAAGACAATGGTAGAGTTAAAACTCTTTTAACCAAGCTATTAGTAATCCAAACTTACCACTCACATAACTTTCTTTACCAAGGTTGTTCTTAAGCGGGTTGGTGCCTTATCCAGGTCATACGCCACTAGGTTTCATGAGAGCTTTAGAGACCTACCCAAAAAGTCTCATAAGAAGCGGCACAACTTCCACTCACACATAGGTGGCATCCATCAGGAGTGCATGCAAAACACCCCATCCCAACAGGTAGGGAGTATGGATCCATTAAGAGCCTAAAGCTTGACCTCTAATAATCTGCAACTTAGTTGGTGGCATCCATTAGGAGTGCGTGCAGATACACCCCATCCCAACAGGTAGGGATATGGATTCATTAAGAGCCTAAAGCTCAACCTCACCAAATTCTGCAACTTAGCACTGTCTCACACCATAGGGATGGACTCATCACTAATCTTCTTACCGAGATAGCGGAAAACACATAACAAATGACAGTGCCCATGGACCACTAATGACCTCTACCCATTTAAAATCTTGCATGAAATCACCCATCATAGAGGTTGGGCATTAGCCACAATGTCGTAAATTTGGTATTAGTCCAATCCCCCTAGATGTCTCACTCACCAGCCTTCTTGCTAGTGGTTTGGTCAAAGGACCGGCCAAGTTCCTTTTAGACCTCACAAAGTCCAATGACATAATATCATTATCAATAAGCTGACTCAGCCTCAATTGGATATGTCAACTTTTCTCATTTCACAAACTCCAATAACATAACATCATTATCAATAAGTTGCCTCAACCTCAATTGGATATGGAAACATTTCCCATTATAAACTTTGCTCTTAACACGTGTTATGGCAGCCTGGCAATTACAAGGAAAGCAAACAGAGATAACAAAGTTAGTGAAAGGAGGCATATCAATTAATATACTCCTAAGCCATACAGCTCCGAACCCAACCTTCTCTAAGGGCACTAACTCTGTTTCCATATTAGATCTCACTATGCAAATCTTCTTGGATGACTTCCAAGAGACAGCCCTTCCAGTTAGTGTGAACACATATCCACTAGTGGACTTTACATAATCTGTATCAAAGATCCAGTTAGCATCACAATATCCTTTTAAAACAACAAGATAACCACAATATGATAAACAAAAATAAAAAGTCCCCTTTGAATATATTAATAATATAGATATTGTATCTCAATGCTCAACACTAGGACTATGAGTGTATCTATCCAATCTACCAACACCATATGTAATATTAGAGTGACTACAGTTTGTCAAAAATATTAAACAATCAATAATTTGTGCTTATTTATCTTGTGAAACATTATCACCACAAATTTTGACCAAGTGCACCTTTAAGTCGTACATAATAGACATAGGTCACATGTCAAAGTGCTTAATTTTTTTTCCCCACATAATGAGATTGTGATAGTACACTGCAATCATTATCCTAAGGATCTTGATGCCTAGAATAACATTTGCCCCAACCAAAATTTTCATATCAAATTTAGAGGCAAAAAAACATTTAGTATCATGCATAACATTATGGCTAGTTCCAAATATAATTAAGTCATCAACATATAAACAAATAATGACACCTTCATTATTATTTAACTTATTATATATGCATTTATCCTCATGACCATAAATCACAAATCCATGTGTAAGCATCATATATCAAAATTTTCATGTCATTGTATAAGTGCTTGTTTTAATCCATACAAAGATTTAACCAATTTACAAACTTTATGTTATTGTCCAAGGACAACACAACCCTCGGGTTACTTCGTATATATATAAATATATATATATATATATTTTTTTTTTCTAATTCACCTATTAGAAAAATAGTTTTAACATCCATATGATGTATAAGAGGTTTGTAAATAGATACAATGACAAGCAACATTCTTATAGATGCAATTCTAATAAACGAAGAATAAGTATCAAATAATCAACATGATATTTTGCTTATAGCCTTAAGTTACCGAGAATGCCTTATACTTTTCTATGATCCCATTCGGTTATAATTTTCTTTTAAAAACCCACTTGCAACCATACAATTTTGTTTTAAACACCCACTTACAACTAATAGGCTTAACCTTAGGTGGAAGCTTAACCCATTCCAAGTGTGATTAGACATAATCTAATAATTTGTTAAAAGCTTCCAACCGTAATGGTGCATCAACAAATTTAATTGCATCATAATAACATACATGTTCATCTTCAACAATATAGGTAAGAAAATTGTTACCGTAACTCTTTTTCTCCCTAGTTCGCTTACTTCTTCTCAATTCTTGCACATCACAACAAGATCATTAGAAGTATCAATATGTTCATGAAACATATTTTCCTTATTTTTCAAAGGCAACTCATACTTAAAAAAGTATTTTTAAGATTCAACAATAGTATTAAATTCTAAATACATCACTATTGATGAAAATTATTCTATGTCATGAACTATAGCAAACATAATTAATAAACACACAATCACATATTTAAGAATCAAGTTTCCTCCTTATAGGTTCATGTAGCATGACCTTAGGCAAGTACCCCCACACTTTGAGGTATTCTCCTTTTAGATTTGGGTAACATTTTAGCGAACCACCCCCACAATTCAAGATATACCAAGTTAGGCTTACGCCATTTTCAACTTTATTTTATATTTTATAAAAATTTGCAAAACTTCATCTTTGATTCCTAATAAACAAAGCTAAGTAAATATAGAATGGTCATCAATAAAGATTACATAAAATTTTTTACCAACTCTAGTCATTATGTGTTTTAAATCATCCAAATTACCATGTACCAAACTAAAGAGTTTGGTTCCTCTTGTTACAGATTTGCAAGGTTTTTTATTTATTTCAAATTCACAAAAACCTATCCACCATCTCAAAACAACACATATAGCCAATAAAAATATGTATATGTATATGTGTGTGTGTGTGTATATATATAAATTTTAATATCACTCTTGCACTTGGTAGATAAAAGGAATATTTATTCCCACTAAATCTTATCCACTAGCCCAAAATACTAGTTGGATCATTTTTTTTAATATATATATATAAAGAAAATTTTAATTATTTTCCATAATTTCTCATTTCATATATTTGTGTCAAGAGATGTAAAAATAATAGCTTTCGTACATAGAGCCAATAGCTTCTAGCTACTAGAAACCACTCTTAGGAACGTCCAAAATTTTACAAGAATAAGACACTTAATATTTTGTAAAATTTGACATCATTATACCACAATTGTATAATACAAACGTTTGATCATCCACAATTTCTTTTTCACATGACCATAAATGATTACTTGAATACTTTAGCAAGGAAAATAAAATTTAATTAAATCATAGTATCATTGTATCTTCATTATACAAAAGGAGTACCAAGTTGATACGGCACTATTGATTCCACTTAACAATAGGAATGCCTTCACCATAAGTCTACACCATTTTTTTTTTTTTTCTCTTTTAGAATTCTACCAAAAAATAAAATTTTATCTCATTTCTCATAAAAATTATTGCTAACATTTTTTTTTTAAATTCCAAAAAACATTTCTCAAAACACATACGTTTTTCTTCAATCTCATGTTCCTCAGATTTCAATAGACATAAAACAATTTCACAAAATATAATATACATATAGTATCACATAATTGCAAATGCAATAAGTTGATATCCACATATCAAGACAACGTTACATAATATTATTCACATATTAATTTAGATTAGAGAATCAAAATCACATTTGGATGGATGTCATTTATTTTTTCTTATAAAATATTAGTCCACCAAATTGTTTAGATAAACCAGATAGCAAAATAAACTCCACAAAAGATATAAGTAATTATATCTAAGAATATAACTACTAGCATTTTTTCTTTATAAACATAATATCATATCACAATAAAAATTTCATGATCAATAACTTGTTTATCCATTTTGAAGCATGAACTCAACCTTTAAGATTGTCGGAAATATTTTAGTGAATAAACAAGTTTTGATACATAAATAATATCCCAAATAATTAGCAAGTATGTAAATAAGCAATAATAATATAACTTTAAGTAAATTTAGGAACAATTTCACAGTGTTATAGAATCATGCAAAAAGCGTTGTCCTTAAAGGTTGATTCGTGCCACCTAAAGTAAAACTTGGTACTATTGGTTCGCTTAGCCAAATAATCCCCCAGGATTAGACTATAGCGTCGACCTTTGTGATGTACGCACTTCCACTCACAAAAGGTTTAAGAACAACCTTCTATTGCCTTTTCTTTAAAAAAAAAAAAAATTCTTGTAGAAAAAATGTGGGAGAGAAAAATAGTAGAGTTGTGTATATCTAAAATATAGAGTAGTAAAAAGACCCATTAGAAAATGTGTTATGATGAGTATTATATAGGCTACTTATGAAGATAATAGTCTATAGTTATTGGTTACTAATAACCCTTAAAAGCCCAACGACTATATTATTAATTATTGCCCAACGGCTATCTTTCTCATAATTACCCAACGGCTATTTTACTCATAAATTTCCAACGGCTAGAAAATAAATAAGAATAAAAGTGTTTGGAACACACACCCACACCAACATATTCTTGTAAACTATATTTATATGCAATAAAATAACATTTAACAATTATAGAAAAGAAAAAAAAAAGATAATAACTTAAAAACCCAAAACCAAATTGCAACCCAAAGTAAAATTCTAAAGAACACATAAATACATCAATCTAAAGTAGAGATACAAAAAATAAAAAATTCACCAAAAATAAAACATGAGTGAGAAAGAGAGTAATAACCTTTTTTCATGTGAGAAAATATACATAGAATGGGATAGAAAATGTCATATTTATAGTAATAGAACGAGGATAAGAAGAGTCAAAATAAAAGGAAGAAGAAGAGATAAATAAAGAGTGACATTAAAATTGAGAGTAGTGGAGAGATGAAAAGGTAAAAGAAAAGTTATGATTGGAAGTAGTGAAGAGAAATGAGAAATAGGTAAATAATGTAGCCGCTGATATGGCTCAATAGGACCGTAGAAACAATAAATGTTACGCTTCAGCTTTTAAATATATATAGATATAGATGACACCATTTGTCTTTTATTGTAGGTGTTGCTTAATGGCACATGTTTATGGCTGCTTTTAAGTTTTAGCCACTTTGAAATTTATTGGGTTAATATCACTTTTTTTTTTAGCTTTTTTTTCGATTGAAAATCCTATCGCAAAGATTGCCACATCAGTTTCGTTTTTACAATTGTTTTCCCTTTATTACACCATTTGTCATGCTTTCAATGAACCAGGAAAATTTAGATTACTGCCAAGTGCCAACAATGTTAATGCATTATATTCCAAAAAGACCATTTTAAAAATTGTATGCTTTAATTATGAAGTTAATGTATGGAGTATACAGTATAGTAATGCATTCTTCTCTGTTGAGGTTCTTAATAGAATTAGGGCTCAAACTATAAATTCATTGGTATTGGTGTTTTTTAGTGTGTTTGATATGTGAGATTCAAACCTTATGTCACCAATCAACCTCTATTTATCGAGAGGATATTAAATGATACGGTCTTATGAGATTATCATTTTATAGTATGTATGATTCACACATGCTGTGAGAGAGGTTTGTTAAATTATCTCATATAGTATTTTTTTCATATTTACCTATGAAAAAAAAGTTCTCATAGAATTACATTGTTGAAAGCTATTACAGATTTTTACTACCCTATCATTTTCCTATTAGAGTTTTTTACCCATCATTCACAAAGAATTAGAGCATTTACATAAGTTCGTCTAAATTTTTTTTTCTATTTTAATATAAAAGCCTACTTTTTTTATTTTACATAAACACTTTACAAAAACTCCCACATTAAATTATTTATTATACACTCTATTTTCTTTAAATAATAATTTTTTATTTTTTATTTCACCTACCAACATATGTAAACATTAATGAGAGTCAAGGCAAAAGAGAGAGAGTATTAAAATAGAAAGTTACCGTTTATATTTACATGATTACTGTAATAATAGTGTATATGTACAATGTTATAAATGAACTGACTGTGTGCTAGTTTATTTTAGCAAAAATTTGAAAGACAACAAATTTTTTTTTTTTTCTATTTTTCAATGTCTGGCTGAGTGCTTTTGGAAACAGAATTTGGATGTAATTGATGGTGTGAAGCATGTGACCCAACCTCATAAAGATGAAACCCAGAACCAAAAAACGTGAATACTTTTTTTTTTTTTTTTTTTTGACTGAAAAGGTAGAAAGTGAATACTTGAATGATATTGAACCACGTAAATAAGATGAAAAAGTTAATGTATAAATTAAACAATAATTGTCAAAATGTTGACGTGCCATTACATGATCAAATCTCAATTAATGTCCTAAACCTTCTTTTTAATACTACAAATAGGTGTCATTAAGCTTTTAAGCCTAGTCCTTCCCCATTCCTACCTACCTGTGTTCACACCTACTTTATATGAATGAAATACACAGCCTAAGAAAAATATGTCTTCCAATTCCATTGGCCTAAATGAAAAGCTCATAACCCAAAGACTGAACATGAAAAGTCCCATAATGTTTCCAGCAACCATGACTGAGATGTTTACAACTATGGGTTCTACCTTAGCTAGTTTTATGTTTGTATGGGCAATCATTCGCCAATACTGTCCATATGAGCTTCGTCGTTTCTTTGAAAAATATACACAAAAATTCACAGGTTACTTCTATCCTTACATAAGGATTTCTTTCCATGAGTTTGCAGGAGATAGGCTTAAGCGTAGTGAGGCCTATTCAGCTGTTGAGGCATATCTTAGTGCTAACTCTTCCAAGAGTGCTAAAAAGCTCAAAGCTGAGATGGGTAGAGATAGTAGAAAATTGGCGCTGAGCATGGATGAGTATGAGAGGGTTACTGATGATTTTCGTGGTGTTAAAGTTTGGTGGTTGTTAAGCAAGTCAGTGTCAGCAGCAAGGCAGAATTCATATTATTCTGAACAAGAAAAGAGGTTCTACAAGCTCACATTTCATAAGAAGCACCGTGATATTATCACTGAGAAATACTTGGAGCATGTTGTGAGTGAAGGGAAGGAGATTAGGGTGAGGAATAGGCAAAGGAAGCTGTATACTAACAGTCCTGGTTACAAGTGGCCAAGTTACAAGCAAACTATGTGGAGTCATATTGTGTTTGAGCACCCAGCAAGCTTTGAAACTTTGGCTATGGACCCAGAGAAGAAGGAGGAGATTATAGAAGATTTAATGACTTTTAGCAAGAGTAAGGACTACTATGCAAAGATTGGGAAGGCTTGGAAGAGGGGTTATTTACTATATGGCCCACCAGGGACTGGAAAGTCTACAATGATTGCAGCAATGGCAAATTTGTTGAACTATGATATCTATGATCTTGAGCTCACAGCAGTGAAGGACAACACAGAGTTGAGGAAGCTTTTGATTGAGACAACTAGTAAGTCTATTATTGTGATAGAGGATATTGATTGTTCACTTGATCTTACAGGTCAGAGGAAGAAGAAATCAGAGAAATCTTCAGATGATGAGAATGACAAGTTGAGTAAAGAAATTGCTAAGAAGGAAGCAAAGGAAGAGATTGGCAGCAAAGTCACTCTTTCAGGGCTTTTGAATTTCATTGATGGGCTGTGGTCTGCTTGTGGGGGAGAGAGGTTGATTGTTTTTACTACTAATTATGTGGAGAAGCTGGATCCTGCACTCATAAGAAGGGGTAGAATGGACAAGCATATTGAGCTGTCTTACTGTACTTTTGAGGCATTCAAGGTGCTTGCAAAGAACTACTTGAGTCTTGAAATGCATCCCATGTTTGATACAATTCAGACGTTAATAGGAGATACCAAGATCACGCCTGCCGATGTTGCTGAGAACCTTATGCCCAAGTCCTCACTGGATGATGCAGAGAAATGTCTATCAAGCCTAATACAAGCTCTTGAGGAAGCGAAGGAAGAGGCAGCAAAGGAAGAAGCAGCAAAGAAGGAAAAGGCAGCAAAGAAAGAAAAGGAAGCAAAGGAAGAGGCAGCAAAGAAAGAGAAAGAAGCAAAGGAGGAGGCAGCAGAGAAGGAAGAGGCCGCAAAGGAAGAGGCAGCAAAGAAGGAAAATGCAGCAAGGAAGAAAGCTGGAATAAAAGAGAATGGCCCAACCAAGGAAGATGCTTTTCAGTCTCAAGTTGACAAAGAAACTGAAAATGTATTGTGAGTTAGCGATGCAACCATGTTTTTTGAAATAACTACCGTAAATTTCTTCAGGCGAGTGTCATAGTGACAGGTTATTCACTTGTAGAAATTACAAATATATTTGTGTGCAAATACTACATGCAGAATCCTGTTCTATCAATGTATAAGAGCAAAAGCAGTAACATAAGCACTTTTTTATATTGGCATCATTAACCCATTAAGGAATTCATCAAACATGTTCAAAGAAAGAAAAGGGGGAGGGGGGGAGGTCATCAAACATGAGAACAAAGCAAAACAATTCAGAGGTTCTAAAATTCAAGGACAAAATGAGAGCGCAAGTGAAATAAAGATACAAATTAGTTATCTTTTGAGGGAGGATGGTTCCATTACAATAAACACAACAGTTTCTAACCTGATTGCTTTATCAACAGACCCAACCAACCCAAATGCTCACAGGCAGATCATTGTCATGAACATGAGAGATAAAACTACAAGGCTCGAACATCTAATAGCCCAAATTTTTCAGTTACAATATTAGTTAATGGTTATTGTACATTGATTGGATGAACTAATGAACTCCCAGCAAATTCCGATTCATCTGTCGTAGGTTTCTTTGAATGTAGAAATACTAAAAAATGACTACCTAATCTACATAACTCTCAGCATCACATTGCTCCCCGCAGCAAATCATGCACCAAAGTAGCTGCTTAAATACACCATGGAAGAACTCTGACTGTAAACTTCCTCCGTCGGCTTATCACAAAATTTATAAACTTAACTATCGTACACAGCTTCCCTGGGAGAAAACATACCCCCTTGCTGTCCAGCATAGGGAAGCCTTAGAAGTCATCTGTATCTTCATCTTTCATTACCGTGTTCAGGCCATCATCGAAACCAGAACCAGGAGCAAGCTCATTTAGGTCAAGAAAACGTCTTTTCCGTACACCCTCAATTTCATCTTGACCTGGACTATTTGGTTTCTCTGGTGGCTGTTGTTGCTCTTTCTCCACCGTCTCAGTGTAATCTTCAACAGGCTGATCAACTTTCATTTCCTGGTCATTATCGTTGCCATCAGAATTCTGACTTTCCATTGAATACTCACCATTCTCACTTGCATCTGAGTGTGCATCTGATGCAATTGACTTCTCAGGTTTCATAGACTCTGGTTCAGATTCTGACAACTCATACTGTCGGTAATTAATACGATTTCTGGTGGCCCTCTTACTGCGTCTTAGACCTGACTGGAGCTCATCAACTGACCTTAGTTTTGTTTCCCTCCTAGTACGGCCTGGCAATTTTCTAAGTTTCCGAGGCTCATCACTATCGTCCTCACTGGCACTTAAGGAATCATCATCTTCTTCTTCTTCCTCTTCCTCTTCTTCAGCATTTTCGTCATCCCAATGATACTCCTCATCTCCTTCAGAGCTACTTGAAAACTTCCTCCTCTCTTTCCGTTTCTTCAGATATTCCTCATCATAAACAGCTTCCCCAACTATATCATCATCACTATCGTAGTCTGCATCATTATCTGAAACTGCTTCAACAAAATCTTTTGCCGAATACCGTTGAGGTCTCTGTCTCCGCCGATTGCTACATGTGAATACAATCAATACATGGATGAGTTTAACACATGGAAATAGATTCAGAAAAGCAAAAGGGAAAAATAAATAAATAAATAAAAAATTAACACACCTTCGATCCAGGTCTGTTTTATTATCTTCCTGACCATCATCAAAATCAGGTGACGTGGGAGATGGTGCACTGAAATTGTCATGTTGCGCATGTGAAGGACCACTCCATTTACCATTTGCAGAAGCTTCAGGTTTCCCAAATTCTCTTCTATGTAGAGGTTCAGGGGATGGCTGTTTTCGCCTGACACAAAAGTAAGAACAAGAATGTAAGTCAAGAGTTCATTGTACTGGTATGACAATATGCAAATCAGAGGGAGAGAGAGCAAACAATAAGACCATATGTCTAGGTGAATAAATTCCATACTTGGTTATCTTGATAGCCTCATTAATGGACCGGTCATAGTCGTCTGCAAAACCATGAAAAACATTCAGATTTTATACATCCATCACAAGAGAATAGCATCGAGCACCATAAACATTTCACTCTCATGACATGGTCACCTGGCAGCCCCAATAACAAGAACTAATTTCTATGGGGGATTAGTTCTTTATGATAACTAATAGTAGATAACCCGATATAGCACTGATTTAAAAAAAAAAAAAAAGGTTGTATTATGCCTCCCCATGAAAGTCGATAATCTCCCCCCACCCACTCGGGGCACAGGCAGCCCCTCTCTATCTCCCCCGTTTCCACTTCTACTGCCCATTCATGCCACTTGCCTTCTGAAACTCATAATGTAAGGTTTCCAATAATGGGTGCAGTACAGGGCGAGACACATATATACCAGAGGATATGGCTCAAGATATAGCTGACTGACAAAAATATACATTAGATGACCCCTACTTATTGGATTTAAGGTTTTATTGAATTTAGTAGCAAATTATCATCAGGCACAGAGAAATATATGTTCGTCTGTTTAAATGATCTTGATACAGCAACAGTTAATTCAAATACACCTCCAACATAGGAAGATTCCCCATAAAAAAACATGGCAAGGGTGTGCCATCCGCCCAATGCATTGATCGCATCCATCCAACTGTTCACTACCTATGTTCTTTAAGAGAACAACTGAGAAGAGAATGCCTGGGTTAAAACCAATGAATTTCCCTGTCTACATTATTAAATTTATGTTGTCATTGGACAAGTTTAAAACTATACAAATTATGAACAGGTTGCTCTTACCAAAGGTATAGGTGACAGGTTTTCTGTCACGAAGGGAGCGCCCTGGAGCAAGCCCATCCACACTTAAATAATTATCAAGAAGAAGAGCTTGTCTGTGTTGCTTTTTCAGCAACCTCTCTTTCCTCTGCAAATAACAATTAATCGCGGCATTTCAGATAAAATTCTTGCTAGAGCAAACAGCAAACAATAACATGAATCATTAAAGCAAAATAACTATAAGAATAACAAAGTCAAGGAATATGAATCAAGAAAGACAACCAATCAAGTTAAGAAGGTTCTGAAAACCCACAGCTTTGAGTACCTTATGATCCTTCTCAATCTCTGGAAGCATGTCTATCTTCAACTTTTTTCCTAGTGAAGCCTCTGTTCTATTTTTACTTGAGAAAAGCTTTTCCTGAGATAGATGGACAAGTTTAAATGAGCAGCAGCAGAGAAAAACCAGGAATATATTTTTGTTCAATTTGGCATGCAGCAAAAAAATTGTTATTTGTCTATTAAAACAGATAAGTACCATTAAAAAAGAATCATCATTAATCATCACTTGTAGGTGATGGAACATATTCAATGTGAAAGATTTTATTTGACAAGCTTAAATTTTGCTTGACTCTTAGATAAATATATAGATCAATGAACACAAAATCTACCAGTGAGAGGAAACCCCCCCACCCCTCCTAACAAATGGATCCCCTGTATTCTCAATGCCCAACTAGTTTTCCTAACCGTACCAATGTTTCCTACCCAAAAGAAGCAACTCCATCCATCGCACAAAACTCAACTCATATAAGCCTTGATTCCAATGTATTGACACTGGCCGCAAAAATCCCCTCTCAAAAATTAATACTGGTCTGCTTCCTAACTGTACCATAAAAATTTTATTTGAAGAAAAGAGCACCATACATAGATAGTAAAGGTTTATTGAAAAATAAACAAACCAAAGAATTTGTACCATTAAAGCACTATATATCCACCAATAGCTTTTGACACCTACAGAAACTGATTGTTTAGAAAGACAGAGGATGTCAGATGATTAACCGGGTATTTGGCGTTCATGTTTCGCAAATTTACAGATGTTTGAATCCTCTTAGTCATGAGTGCTTAAACTTTGTGATGCCATAATCACTTACTGTAATCTGATGTACATCTTACACACAAATCTATAGCTTTGAAGGACAGTTACTATTGCTTGGCATAAATGATGATAATCCTTCACTGGCCTCCCTCTCCCCAATAAGAAAAAGTCCAGTAAAGCCCCAAGAGGCCACAAGGCCCACAACAGACCTCTGCGACAGCAAAATGCATGTCCAGTTCTCCACACTTCATACAAACATTTTGTTTGAAAAGTATTTTTCAACTTCAAAAGCTTCTCAACAGTTAACACACCAAAGAGAATATTTATAATAATTTCATGTTTACTATAAATGGAAAAACATATAGTGGTGAAATGGACGCCAGTTAACTCACTCACATGGAAACATCAGTAATGTGAAACTATTTTTAGTGCACAGAAATGAGTTAAGGCTCCTGATAGCATTAGCCCAAAGGCTAAAACTCCATTCTAAACATAATAACCTTTCTGTCAGTAAATATGTATTTAATTCACCATAAAAAAAATTTTGGCATCTTTCCATTGGAAGTTCCAACATAGATTTTTTTTCTCTTGAATCAAGCATCAAATGGCAGCTCCACCTAAATGGGAGGTAATGTACCAGCCTAGTGGCTAAAAGCCAATGCAAGCCAAAAAATAATACACACACACACACGCACTTGAAATTTCTTTAAAGTAGAAAATAGTATATCTAAAAATTCACAACTGCCATTGAAGAATATCACACAATAAAATGTCCTCTATGAACCCAGACAGATCCTCAGACCATGAGTATTTATCTCAATTTGTCTTTAAATTTAATAATGCACAGATGGAAAAAGATATTCAAAATCAAAACATTATAGTTTAAAGATAAATATTATTGATTGAGATTTCCCTTTTTTTCATATTAATCAAAGTACTAACAATCACAACATGTGCCCTCCCCCTTCCAAAAAAAAATTCAAATTATTAAAAAATATATATATATATATATATTTATACACATATCAATAACAGGAAGTTGGATAAAAAGAGAAAAATGAGAGTTGAAAATGAAATTTGATCTATATAATATTTTATAAATATCTTAATGCATGCACATGGACAGACAGATTATGAGACTTACAGAAACATCTTGAAATTCATCAAAATTGGTTGCCACAGTTTCCCACAGGTATGTTGCACTAGGAAGAACCTGGGAACCCTTTGTCTTCGCTTTCTTCACCTCAACTTTCCTTATCTCCCGATATAATCGATGACCAATTATAGGATCATCTTCATACCTGCACTGACCACATTCACCAAGAAGTGATTAAACCCCTACTACACAACAATGCACAAAAACTTGTCATCAAAGAATTATAAATCTTCCACTCAAACTAAAAGATTCTCAGTGTATCTTTTATGCAATGTATGAAAATAATGAGCAATTACACTCCACTCCCATGCAATTTGATTTGAATTTGATCTACCAACTTGTGATTATAAAGTTGCACTTTACCCACATAAGGTCAAACCCATTAGCATCTGTCAGTCCCAATCGTATAGTGTCATGCGCCTCCAAAAAATCCCCAATATCAACAGAGGAGTTTATCTGAGCTCTTTCCACCCAATGCCACCAAAATCCATCACCCGTCACCACCATTTTGATCAAATTTTCATTCAGCTGTGGCCCAAATTTGCCACCCACAATTCATCCCAAACACCATAGTTCCAAGACCATTACACCACCTCGTTCTTTGGGCCAATCAATGTATTTTATAGTTGTACAGTTATGGCAACTTAGTCAAGGACAAGTGCGAGATGGCCACCAAATTCCTTAAGTGGGGAGTGAGATAAAGGAGGAGATTGGGTTTAGAATAAAGTCTCCCTAATATCCCAACTGAAGGAATTTTATTCTCATCCAAATTTAGGAATCCCACAACTTCCACCTCATCAAACCCAAAAGAAAGCATAGTCAGTACCAACAATTACAACCCAGAAACAAATCTAAATGCTTAAGCCCATCCTCATCTTGGGACAGCATATTGCAGCAAAGGGATTTTGTTGTCTCAACCCAAAGTAAATTGGAGAGGTGGACGTCATTGTTTGATGTCACGCATTTGGCATAAGAAATTACCGGAGCTTTGAGGATTCTGAAAGGACAATTCCAGACCTAAAACTTTTCTTCTTCAAAACTCTATTGGATTGGTTGTCAGTTATAGGAAGTCATTCACTATTTTCGGTTGATGCTTTGATGGATGCTTGTAATTTGCGCGTTTGATTGTACTTGTCGCTAGTGTATACTTTCTGTATACTTGGGTGACACTTTTTCAATAGTTTAATAAATTTTTCATTGCTTATATATATATTAAGAGAAAGAAAGAGAAGAACCAGAAGCTGAAAGAGCAGCGAAGGAGTGTTATAATGAGCTTTGAAAGAAGACTAAGAAGAAACAGGGGCTTACTTCTAAAAATTAAACTTTTTCCAATTTTTCCTAAACAAAGTTGTGTTTGGCCTACACATATTTTTTTAACGGTAGGACAGGCAGTGGTTAACAAGTACAACTCTTTAAACCACATGTTGGCAACTCAACCCATACTCAACTCACAGGTTGGTAAGTGTTATAAACACTAACAAGGACAAGCAAAGACATACAAGCTAATAGAACTTGATGGATATGGTCTATGAGAACAATAACTACATTACCAGTAAGAAATTCCTTGTGAATCACCCCCAGAACGTTCTTTACGAAATGCAGAAAGTTGAACACCATGTTTAAGCGAGTTGTCAATATAGTTCCGGATATCTTCTTGCTGCAAAAGGTCACTCAAATTCAATACTTATACCAACAGTACTAAAGAAGCATAGATAAAACAGTCAAAGTACTAAAATATCAAATTTCAAGCTCTAAATCTATGGTTCTGAGACAGTATCTTTTAGAAACACAAATGGATGCACAGTTAATGTGTATTTAGATAATGTTGCAGGAAAAGCTCTTAAAACAGCACTACCGAGCCACGAAAGGGAATTATTATCCCAAAAAATAAAACAAAAAACATAAAATGCATGACAGGATAGTAAACCAATTGGTTTTATACCAAAACTTAGAAAGATATTTTCTTGCTTAGGTGACTGCTGGAGGGTTTTAGAAGAAGAAAAACTTTGATGAGATCTTAGGTAAAGCCACAGCATGTACAGAGTTGCTAAAAAAGTTTATTACTTATAAAAAAAATAAAAAAAAAAGAGTCGCAGGAAAAGTGGTGGATTCCAGAAAAGAAAGAGTATTAATTAAAAAGTTGGACAATATTAAGGAGATCTTGAGTAAGCACTAACAAGAATTAGAACAACTAAAAGTGACTAAACAGTTTCCAAACATAATAGGTTTAGATCAAAGAGCACTGAACTATTATAATCTTGCATTGTTCCTCAACAACTTCTATAGCTGCAATGCCATGGGACAAGGACCTTGATTGAGTGTACTGCATGAAATATTCATGTGCTAAACTCAAGAAATCAAGATTCAAGGTTTTGTTGAACCAAGCAGAATTTTCCATATGCATTAAAATAACAAATTATGAATCAGGGGCTAATAATAATGCATGAATGACTTGGACTCAGCATAACCAGATAACCCTCACACCTTATAGTAAAATTTTGGGGCTAAGTGAAAAAAAAAAAAAAAAAAAAAAATCAAGCTAAGTGGTACATACTATCAAGAGCTAATGATGATACTACCTCAACACGAATGTCACAGAGTGCTTTCAAGATGATCACGCGAACCCCAGGATCAAGTGTCTTGTATACATCAACTTCCAACCTAACAAATTAGTATGATTTGATACATTAGTTATATACATAGATTCATAGATGAGAAAAATCCATAGATACACGGTACTCACCCATGAGAAGCAACAATGGGTAGATCTCCATCTGCAACCTACAATCAGGTACCAAGCTCATGTTAATTTTCCACTACCAAAAAGAGATCCAATCAATAATGTCCATAATCAGTTAAATGAGTACAATGATCTAGTTACCCAATGCCACCAGTCTCTCAATTTTCTACATAAAACGGTGACCCAGGTATCACGTGTAAGTGCCATTCGCGTAACAGGAGGGATCGCCTATCGAAGAGATGAATTAGAAGTGATACAGCAAATGGATATTACTAAATATATAGAAATCTTCCAACAGCACAGGCATTAACAGGGTCATGCTTGTATCATAAACTCATAATTGCCAGAGGAATGTATCTTACAATTTAATCAGCAATAGTTTCAAATATAACATAAAATCCAAATTTGAGCAGCAAATAGGAGAAAATTTAATGTTTAACGTCTACAAAGATTATGAGACAAGGCAATGTGAAAGCAATGTCTCAGGGTAAACAAAGTAATTGACCATCAATCTGTAATATCACAAAGTAAACAAGATTCGATTTACATTATTCAGATTTTACAACTAAAGATGAAATTCATAGTATACAAAGAAGGCCAATATACCTCAGTTGACTCCACAGTCAAATGACTTTTATGACAAAAGCCTTCTTGCATGCATGATAGATCGTACATTAGCTTTAGAGAGTAATAGAATGGAGAAATCAAACTTAGGGTATCAATTCTTATTAAAAAAAAAATTAAAAACATGTTAGACTGTTTTCAGGAGATCCAACTTAAAAAAATGCTCTCAGATCTCTTTGCAGCCAAATGTATAGTTGCTTAAATTTCTGTGGTGATCTTATCAAAAGTAAACGAATTAAAATAATAACTGCCCTTAAGAAAAGAGCAACAATGAACAACCCTATTGTATTGAGTATAATCAAGTTTTACCACCTCTTCTACCATGGCCTACCTTCTTTTTACCATTTGAATATTATAATGGACATCAGATAGACTATTGTGTTGTCCCTAACATATTATGTAAGTAGCTAAAACTTAGGCTCCCATCCTATAATCTCTCTTCATTAAATAATGTACCATACTTCCGAAACCAGTGACATGTGACTTTGCAATAAGAATTGACAGTGGATCACAGACTTGAAGAATGTTGGTCTCCTCTACTGTTTGGCCAATGATCACCTATTCGGGAGATTCTACTGATAAAAAGTGCAATCTTTATCTCCAAAAAATGACATGGGAATTTAACATGCTTGTAATGAATTAGAAGTAGCAGAAAACCAAGAGACAGGAGGAAGAGCATTTTAAAAGAAAGAAAGAAAGATGAGCTCTTTTGGGCCTTTTCCTTTTACAACAAAAACTATCCCAGCTTTGTGCCAAAAAGTGAACACAGAAAAGTCCCCATTCTGGTGTGGGCATAAATAACAAATTAAAAATACATTGCAAAACCTAAAGGTGCAAACCACCCCAAGTGCTATAACCAGCAGCTAAATCATGCAGGTTCATTGCACTTAGTGGGAATCCTACATTTCCAACAAAAATCTCAAATGAAGTTTAGAAGCAAACTGTTATCAATATATTTCTTTTAAAAATACTAAATCTTTGTCTTCCAGATATTCTAGTCAGCTCAACAAAGCTTCAATCCCTACCACATGAGGCCTAATAAAAACACCTCCAAACTCCTTTCTTCACTTCTTCTAAGCTTAGAAAAACATTACTAAGACGGGTGCTCGAGTTTGGAAGTCCAAAAACCCACGGCTTAAGCTGTTGAGTTTGATTTCTTAGTCTTATGGCATTCTAACCAGAACTTAAAAAAGTCTACAAAACCACAAAGAACTGTAAGAATAATATAACAATAGCACCTATCGGACCAGAGGATTCCGGCATTTCTCTATCCTACAATTCAAGAAACTACTGCACATACATACAAGAACTCCTACATTCTACTAAGCCATTCTTATTTCTTTCAAGAAACACTTCCAAACTCAACAAAAGCAAACGAAAAGAAACTAAAACAACCCATTTCGAAACTTACCCTCTTACAGTTTAGCACTCAATTTGAATCGCATAAAAGTAAAGCTGTAAACTTTGCATTCAAACTAGCTCAACAACACAAACACAAAGTGAACATTTTAATAAGCTTCAAACAAACCTTCAATAAAGGAATATGTATGTCACTCAAAGTATCATTGGGAGTAATCAAAGCCGTCTCGAACTCCTCAGCCGAGAACTCAATCGAGATATTCAAAAGCGGCCTAAACACCTTCAACACACAAAAACAACAATAAGAACAATAAAAAATAAAAATAAAAACACACCAAACCCAAAAATAGACATAAACCCTAAGTTGAAAACTTTTACAAGAAAAAACAAAGAGATCAAACACAGTACATGCAAGAAATTGAGTACAGAAGCCAACTCCCACATGGACCGGAGAGTCCACCGCGGCAATTGAGCCGGCGGGGGCGGCTCCACCAGCTGCGTGACGATCTTGCTGCATTGCTCCTTCTGCGGCGACTCCTCCAATTGCTGCTGCTGCAGCAATTGCTGGTCCTTCTTCTTGGGCTTGCTCGCCGGAGCAGCAGCGGCGTTCGAGGCCGCGTAGAGCCTCGCGGCGGCCCGGATAGTGCACGCGCGGGAGGGGCGGTTGCTACGGTTGACGGGGACAGGTGGGGTCGGGGCGGTGTCGTTTTGGGAATTGGGGTTGGGTTCCGGCGAAGAGGATCGGTGGTTGTTGGGGATCGGAGACGAGGAGGACATGGTAAAAAAATTGTGGGTGTGAGAGAGAGAGAGAGATCGAGAAGTAGGGTTTAGGAGAGTTATGGTGGGATTACATGTAGAGGATCATATGGATTTGTTTGCATTGAAAAACAACAACATGGAAGAAGAGGACCAAAGGTCCAAACTCCAAACCATAACTCACTTAGGTTTTTTTTTTTATGAATGAATGTTGTTCTATCTAATGTTTCTGTTTCTGTGTCTGAGTTTTTTGTTTTTGTTTTTGTTGTTGTCTTTTTTCTTTTTTTTTTGGGTTTGTTTTTGTTTTTGTTTTCGCTTATGTGAGTGAAAGAGGAAGAAGGGTTAGAGAGTGTGAAGGAGAGGAAGGAAGAAAAGGGACACAAAAACAAAATGCACAATCCCTGGAATTTTGGTGAAAAAAAATAAATTTTTGGGGTTTTTTTAATTTTTTAACTTTTGGGTTATTAGGTAAATTTGTTTTTTGAATCTGGGTTATAACTTAGTATAAATTTGGGAAATATTCTGTGGCGGCTAATTAAAAAAAATTATGTTTTGATGATTTTGATTAATTTGGGATTAATCAGAAAATATAGAACAGTAAAAACTATTTGATTGGGAAAAAAGAAAGAATCTGATAAGTGATAAGGATCATTTATGAGGATTTAAATTTAACTAGGTTTTTTTTTTTAGTTATATTTTCTAGTTTTTTTTGTCTTTAGACTTTAAAGAAAATGGAATTGACTTTTTGGATGACTTGTTTTGGTTTCTGTGCTGGTAATTGTTTACTTGTGGTTTAACATGTTGTGCATGTTTTTTTGGTAGAAAAATATTCAAAGTCCCATATTTATAAGATAATCTGCTTTATATTATATAGGTTGAAACTCTTTTTTAAAATTAAAAAAAAAAAAAAAAAAAAAAAAACCATACCATTTCAACAAAAAGGCATAAGGGAAAAAGAAAAAGAAAATAAAAAAAAAAGAGTTGAATCTGAATGTGAAAACAAAATTGATCTATTTTGTGACAGCTCATTTATCATTGGAGCTAAAGATGAACCTGTTCTTAGCTCTTCGTTCTCATCTTTTTATATGTACTATAAATGTACTAGGCACAAAATGCTTTTGTTTTCAGCCACAACCTTTGTAAAATCAATTTTTAGCACATCTTTGTTTAATAAGGGAAAAAAAATGTAAAATCTACCAATTATTTGCACTTTGCAACACCACACTTACCCAATTTCCAGAGCTCCATCTGCTCCTTCCATTGACTGCATATCTCTCACCCCTAGTTTTGATTAACCAAACCAAAAATAGGAAAAATAGAATTGCCATGTTGCATGTTGTGTTGATGTAGCCATGACTATACACTATACTTATACAAACCATCTCTCATGTATTTAATATTTCTTTCTATCCAAATGAGTTTTAATTATTAACTTGCAGTGACAATTATACACCTTTAATAGTTTCTCTTTGATAAACTAGATTGCATTAAATAAAACTTTCTAACAAACAAGATATGCATTAAATAAAAGCTACACGTAAAGCGCATTGAGATAATTACAAAACAACCTTCTGGCTGCTCAACATGTGTTTGAAATAACTTAATATGTGCCACTAACCTATGAGTTTAGTTGACATCTTCTGACATCAGCAATGATAACGTTCAAGGTTTGACTCCTCAATCCTTTAATGCACCAAAAAAAGAAAAACCGATATGTTATATTTTAGTCTTCACCGAAATAACTTGATATGTGCCCGTAATTTATTGGTTTATACCGATATGGTACTTCAATTTTCACTGAATATAAATTAAATTATTTGTTGATGTAATACAAATAAATACTTTCCCTTTTTTAGACAGAGAAAAAAGAGCTGTCTTTCTCTCTCATGCACATATCCAAAGTTAATTTTGCAATGTTGTTTTGGGTTACCTAGCTAGATTCAGTAATGGACTAATGGTTTAGTTTCTTTCTTCATAAGATTAAATGTGGGCTTTGATGGGCAAGCTGGGACTAAATGTGGGCCTTTTTATCAAGCTAGGATTTGAGGCTGTAACCTGGACCTATCAGAATCTGGCCCAATCAAAGGTCAGTTATGGAGCTGCAGAATTTTTTTTTTCTTTTGTGATAGTTAGATAGGCCCGAGTTCAGTTGGGTCCATTACGTTTTATATTGTACTTATAATACTATTTTAAAAAAAAAAAAAATCAATAGTTACAATAACGTACTTATATTATATTATATTATTAGACTTAAGACTACAGGTGAGTTTGGTTTAGCTTTTTAAAACTGGACTTTTTAAAAAGTGGGGTTTTCAAAAAGTGCGGTATGAAAAAGTGTTTTTTGAAAAAACTGAGTATTTGGTAAAAGCTGTTAAAAAGTGCTTTTTGAAAAAGCTGAGTGTTTGGCTAGCACTTATAAAAGTGACGGTTTGAGTAATAAATTACCACAAAGGACAATGTATATATAAAATGTTGTGAAAGTATTATGAAAATACTTTCTAAAAAATTATTCTAAAAAGTACTTTCAAAATTTCTAAAAAAAAATTATTTTTTTTTCACCAATATTAACTAATAATAACCTACCACTTAAAATTTATTGTGAAAATATTGTCACAGCATTTCTCAATTTTAATTTCTCATTCTTTATTTTATTTTTCCTTTATTTCTTTACTTTTTTTTCATCCATATTTCCTTTTTTTTTTTCCCCTCTTTTTTTCTCCTCCGCACACGTACCCTTCTTTTTTTTTTCTTTTTTTTTTCCCTGTTTTTTTCCCCTCCACACCCGTACCCTTCCCTTTTCTTTTTTGTCCTTCTTTCCCCATTTTTCCTACCACTTCCTCCAAAACATTCCAGTTTCATTCCACAAAGCTTTTTCTTTTTTCTTTTCTTTTTTTCTTCTTCTTCCTTTCTCTCTTTTCTCTTACCACTTCGTCTGCAAGTTCTACTGTGCTTGATCTTTGCTGCGTGATTCTACTGTGTTTTTGCACTTGACTGGGTGGACAGTTGACCGGAAGAAATGGGTCAGATCGGTTTTTTGAAGGGCAGAGCAGAGAGATGAGATGAGAGGAATGAGGAATCTAGCGTGAGAACTGAGAACATCTTCAGATTTATTGAAGGGTAATTTGGTAATTGCTCTGTGAGTCCAACGGATATAAATCAACACGCACGGGCTTTTTCCAAAATGCACCTCTAAGCTCCTTTATGATATTGCGCATTCTCTTCACAAACCCATAACGCAACTTTTTCCAAAAAGTTGTGTTTTATACTTAACCAAACGGGCTTTTTGAATTTGCTTTCTTCAAAACGGGCTTTTTGGGTTGGGAAAGCTGAAACAAACAGGCACTATGTCAATATATATAGGTCTCTTTTATGCATTTTAGTATATATATATATATATATCATCTAACCATACATTTTCATAAAAAATAATACAAAATGTTTTTGTGATATAGTGAGCAGCTTAGAACATCTCCAACAGCTTAGCCAAATTTTCACACTGTTTGAAAAGCAAATAGTTTTACCTACCTATTTTTACAAATACATTTTCCAACAGACTCTTTATCCGATCTCTATCATATTTAAATATTACTTTTTCATTATTTCTTAAATCTTTTTTTTTAAAGAGAGTTTCAATCTATGAAGTTCACTCCTGATGATAGCTCTTTATCATCAAACCAAGATACCAATCGGTTTTTGGTGTAGGCAGAGATCGAACCCGTCTTTATTTTTAATGTGCACAAAAAAAAAAAAAAAAAAAAGAGTGGTTGAATATTTTAATTAATGGAGAGAGGGGGCTGAATATTTTAGTCATTAAAATTCATTTGGAGAGCAACAATAACTGTCAATTTATGGAAAGTACTGTAACTAATCTTTTTTTTTAAAAAAATACATTTTGGAGAGGTTGTTGGAGTTGATTTTTTTGGATTTTGCTCTCCAAATATAGTTTTTGAGAGTCTATTGGAAATGCTCTTAGCATTTTAGGGGATCTATCCGACAGAACATTCCTCAAAATCTTTAAGGTGCAACTTGATTTCTTCCAAGATATGACCCAGATTTGATATGTTTTCATATTCCTACAATAGGAAGAAGATACTAACCTTTAGAGACATCATTGACCTTCCTCCTTGTGAGTGTTCAAGCTCCATTTATGAGGTATTCAACTCTTTACTTGAGCAGTACGCCATTACCAGAAAAGTCATTTATCTGAAATTGCATTTCATTTCTTTTATCCTGTTTTTATCTTCTGGCAGTTGTTGATGGGAACCATAGAGGATCTCCATAATCTGTACCCTAATGTTGTTCCCTGCAATCTGAATTCAGAAAAGAAAGAAACTTCAATAAATCAGGTTCACTTACCAAGACCATAAATTACTCAAAGACACTTAGCAAATATTATTCCTGATTGCATGAATCTATAAACTAATAAAAACAACTTACACAGGGATTGGCCCAATTTTATAATGCTTTGAGATGTATTGGAGATTCATGGGAAAAGAACCACAAGTGGATAACCAATGCCGGGGATGAGACCGAAGACAGCTTGGAGGACATCAGTTTGGAGCAACTTGGTAGGATAACTTAATTTCTGTGAAAGCTAGTGTCAGAAAATGTAGAAACTCTCTTATTGGAAACTGATAAGTTTATTGTATTGAAGGTGGACTTGTGCAGGCAAAGCTCAATTCCATGACTAACATAGCAAAAAAAATGTTCGATGTGATGGAAGAAGACGAGGACAATAATGAAAGGTTACAAGAATCCACTATTGGGGATGGTTTACATAAATCTTATTCACAAAACAGAATCTACTGCCCTTCCCCAGATACCCCAACTTCAATTCCTCCTGAGATGACCTATGCTATCAAACTTGGTAACTTTGCTAATGTCTCCAGCTCCCGACCTCTTCTTTTGCCTCTCAGACTTCAGGCAGTAGGGAGTTTGATGTCCACTGACATGAAGAGTCTCTCATTCAAAATGTCCCCCAGTGTATCAGCTCATGGTTCCAGGTCCATTGAAGGGAAAAACAAGGCTGCCATTGACCATAATTCAGAAATGAAAGAAGTTGTTGAAGAATCACCAGAAAGAGAAAGTCATGAGAGGCCAAATAATTCCAAAGAAACAAACACTTTGCAAGATATTTCAAATATTATGCCCAAAGCAAGAAGGTCAATAGCAGTACCACCCCCAACCCCTCCATCAACACCACATTACAATTCACCTCCAACTTTTCCGTCACCACCAGCCAGTCCATCTGTTAATCCTTCTGCAACCCCACCTCCACCACCACCACCCATTCCACCTTCTAAAGGATCTGTGCCAATGCCACCACCTCCCATGCCATTGACAAAGGGAGCCGCAGCACCACCTCCTCCACCACCCGGTGTCATAAAGGCCTTACGCCCAAAGAAGGTAACTACCAAACTTAAGAGATCAACCCATATGGGCAACATGTATCGGGTTCTGAAAGGAAAGGTTGAAGGCTCAAGTTTAAAGGACAAACTTACAAGGGGGAGTAAAACTCAGGTAGGAGGTTCTGCTGGGGGACAAAAGGGAATGGCTGATGCACTAGCAGAGATGACAAAAAGGTCTTCTTTCCACAACCCCAAACTACAAATGCAGCCTGGTCCATTGGTAGTAGTTATGGTCTTGACCAGACAAAAAAGATTAGTCTCTTTCCTGCCACTAATTTCCTTCTTTATTTTCTTAGGTCAGCATATTTTCAACAAATTGAAGAAGATGTTCAGAAGCATGCAAAAGCAATTGTGGAAGTTAAAATTGCACTTAATTCCTTTCAAACAAAGGACATGGCTGAGCTTATTAAATTCCACAAATATGTAGAACAACATTTGGAGAAATTGACTGATGAGACCCAGGTGAGTTCTCATTTCATATAGTTCAATCTATTAATCCTGTTCCATCTTGGTTATTTGAAACTAAAGCCCTCTATTCCTTGTAATGCAGGTGCTAGCAAGGTTTGAAGGTTTTCCCACGAAGAAGCTCGAATCATTGAGGATTGCAGCCGCACTATACATAAAATTGGAAGGAATAGTTACTACACTGCAGAACTGGAAAATAATGTCTCCTTTGAACCAGCTTCTTGACAAGGTTGAATCATACTTCAATAAGGTAAACTCTTAGGACTAAGGATGAACCAAAATTTTACTCGGGGCACTTTCTTCACATACCTGATAAATTTATTGCAAACAGATCAAGGGGGAAGTGGATGCATTAGAAAGAACCAAAGATGAAGAGTCCAAGCGGCTGCAGAGTCACAATATTCATTTTGACTTTAATATTTTGGTGCAAATTAAAGAATCTATGGTTGATGTTTCTTCAAGCTGCATAGAGTTAGCACTTAAGGTAAAATGTTTAACTTATTAGTTATTACTTAGGTTATCAAATTTATAAGTTAAATATTAGTTTGTATATGATATTTTGGCTTTTGCTATAGGAAAGGAGAGATGCAAATTCAACTGCCAAGGCAGAAAATAGATCCAAAACTGAAGACCAAGCGAAGGCACATTTAAAGATGCTCTGGAGGGTTTTCCAACTTGCATTTCGGGTCTACAGCTTTGCAGGTGGACAAGATGATCGGGCAGACATGTTGACCCAGGAATTAGCAAAAGAAATAGAAGCTGATCCACAACAGGAGTGATGTAAATATAATCACCCTCAAACAACAATACAATACAATACCCCAGACTGAGCAATGTGATTTGCATAATCAGAACCATTTTTGGGTAATAGTAGCAAGCATAATATTGCAGCCTGCAGGTACTACTTTTCTTTGGGCACACAACCGATCAAAATGTAGTGTGCCATTGTTTTGTAACAGTTTAATGTTACAACTTATAAGAGCGAGACTTGTTAATATAAGAATTATTAGTGTGGAATAAATGGAGCTGAATAAGCTTATTTGACTGCCATTACTTCATACTTGCCTCTCTCTCTCTCTCTCTATTGATGCACAGGAAACTGTCTTTAGATATAACACAATGAAAACAAAGCAGAATCAGCAGGGAATCAATGGAGAATAATAGAGATTTAGTGACTGCATCCATAAATGCGGACTACAGAGACTAGATCATAATTTATGTGCAATGAACCTATGACCCAGTGGTTGAATAAAAATTATACAATACCACTTCTAGCTTATGGATTGGAAAGACCAAACCAAACCCAGTGACTTATATAAATTGTCAGTAAAATGTAACCCATGAATTTATTTATTTTAAAAGTAAATTAAAAAAAAAAAAATTGTAATAGCATGAATAATTATTAAAGCAATCAGAAGATTCTTTGCAACAGGGTAATAATTATTCATACGAATTTTCTTCTTTTTTTATTTGTGTGTTTGTTTTGGTTTGAGTCACGGAATCTTCAGCTATGGTTAAAAAAATAAAAAAGGCGTAAGTATCTCCAAGTATGTTCATTGGATTTATGGTCCAGCCCACATCTCCTAAGAAGGACACATCTATATTCAGAGTGAATGAAGGTTTTTACATTAAATTCCCTGAGAGAATATATCAGGTAGTTCTTTCTCTTTGATGGAAAAGTGTTATATGTAAATTAATTTTTGTGTACGTTCTAATTTATACCTTGGCTTAGTAATTTTAGTGATAATATTGTTTGGGGATTGATTAAAATATTTATTGATTGATTTTTCTTATGACCCAACATTTTGAAGGCTTGGACTACCTATGACCAATTTTTTTGTTTGTTTGTGAGAATGAGACATTATAATATGATTTGTAACATAATCATGTTGAATATGTTAATATTACATTATGGGTTGTTATACACAATGATGATTTATTGTTAATATTAAGAGTAGTGTTTATTACACATTCTGTTTCACACAACCAAACACATACGTAATCTGCCATGATTTTTTTTTAGAGATTTTTTTAACCTATGGCGTTTGCTCTTAATAATAGCTCTTTATTATCAGATTAAGATATCAATCGGTTTTTAGTGTAAGCTAGGATTGAACTCCAAATCTCTTATTCAACCATTAAAGACTTTAGCAGTTGAGTTAATTGAAACCCACAATTTGTCATGATTTAAATTCAAATTGTGTGTGTATGGTAACTACAGTTGTGTATAATAAGTTTTGGCTTAATATTAATATGCTTGATGTTAAAAGGTACATTTGGTTTATCAGTGGGGTGTTCGCGGTGCGGTCCGGTTTTGGGTCATTTTTAGCACCGCACTTTGCGGTGCGGTTTAGCTAAAACCATAACTGCACCGCACTTTATTTTTGCGGTCACATGTGCGGTGCGGTATGGTGCGGTGCGGTTTAAAGTTTAGCCAAAACCATAACCGCACCGCACCTCATTTTTGCAGTCACATATGCGGTGCGGTGTATAAGATGCGGTTTGAATGATTTGAAATTAGTATATATTTCAAATTTTGTGCTTTTTCTACCCAGCCCAAAAACTAATTTTTCCTTTTATTTTGGTCCAAGTTTTAAACTATTGAGCTAGTTTTTCTTTATTTTGGGTTAGCTTTCTTAATCAACACTTGTTAGGGTTATCAAACTTTTTTTTTTTTTTGAAAACTAGGGTTATTAAACTATTAATAATATATTTAATATTAAAAATAATTAAATATATTAATATATAGAGAGGGTGCGGTTTGTGCGGTTTTTTTTATTATAAAACCGCAAACTGCACTGCACCATGCGGTGTGGTGCGGTGCGATGCACTATTACTTGCGGTGCGGTACGGTTATGCTATTTTGCGGGCGATTTTGGTACGATTTTTGCGGTTTGTGCGGTTTATACGGTTTGGTGAACATCCCTGTTTATCACCATGTAACTGCTCCATATTTAGGATACTATTCTGATTCTTATATTATTGGTTGGTCTTTTCATAGATGGAGACTCCATCTATGAAAAGACCAACCAATAATATAAGAATCACCATGTAACTCCATCATGGAGTTAGTGATTTACACACTTCTCTAATGCTTAGGGAAAATTTTCATCCTACTGGTGGATAACCCCTACTCCTAACCTACCTAAAAATCCAAAATACAAGTAGTTGACCAAAACTAAGAAAACTTAAACAGTATTTACATTATAAAGGTAACCCCTTGTTATAGCCATTTTTTTTTTATGATTAATTTGTTATAGCCAATTATTCCATAATTATCAGTAGCACATTATTCAATGATAAGATAAATATATATAACTGGTCGCTTGCCAACATCATGTATTATGTATAGAGTCTGGTGAGACGAGGATATTGTACTTGTACCTACGTAAACATTTCTCGACTTCCTAGCATATTTAATTGGGATTTCCATTTTTTTTTTCTTCGCTGATATCAAAACTTTGTTAGAAATATAGTTATCATAGTTTGCATACACATAACATAAAGGTATCATAGTTTCCGCTACTAGGGTATTATGATTAATTTTCAATATCCAAGATTGCTACTAGGGTACTACGAGTCTACCATTCTCATAAGCATAGCAACCACCAAAAGTGCTTCAGAACTTTTCACACATACACAAGCACACAGTGACACAGCCACACACCTTTCAATTAATTATGCTTGCTCCTTATAAACAAATGGGCGATAATTGGGTCATTGTGCAATAATGATTACACATTCTCTTATGTTTCTCATGAATGAAACATTATAAAATTCAGTAAGTCACTTTTGTTTTTTGAGAAAGTTGATGCTTACAACAAAAATTTAGGACTTGGCTTAAGACCTCCACCACAATATTTTTTTACCTCTAAAAAAAAAGGCCCGTCTCCATTGTGAAAGATCCAAAATTTTATAAAAAATTAATATGAATTTTTTTTAAATGGTTGTGCACTTTTTTATTTTATTTTATTTATTTTTATATTATTGATGCTAGGGAAACTGCCTTTTTTAATAGGCTTACAAATTGACATATCACCAATTACAAAAATGTAATTTTTTTGGGGTAAAAAACAAAAAAGGTAATTCAAACATTTATTAATTACGTTATTGGAATTCATCAAACACATTTACTGTCACATCATGTTGTGAATATTTTGTATTACTTTTAGCACTTTTTTTTTCCAACAAGACTTTCAAAGTATGAGACTAATAAAAACCTAAACCAATTGAAACTCTAAAATACTTTTTTTTTTTTTAAAGTTGCATATGTGTTAAATCATCAATGATGATTAATCTACCCTAATAGTTTGAAACTTTTTTTTTTTTTTGGGTAAACTAATCTCCTACAAAGCCACACACCAAATAATATCTAGCTCTTTCTCTTAAAAATTAGATTACAAATTTACTTAACTATGTATCATCATATATATAAATATATATATTTTTTTTTGGAGAGAGTTTTAACCTATAATGTCCGCTCTTGATGATAGTTTTTTATTATCAGACCAAGACACCAATCAATTTTTGGTATAGGCGGAGATTGAACCTCAGATCTCTATTCAACCATCAGAGACTTTACCAGTTGAGTTAACTGGAATCCATTGTATCATCATATATCCAAGATAAAGTAATTTTAAAAAAAATTATATATATAATTTATTTTTTGTTAAAATTTATGCTTCAACTATGATATTCAATTCTCTATATGAAATTAACCTTAGTTTTAATTAGTATTATTCATTAAATTATGTATTTAATGCATCAAGTTAACCTCAATTTGATTAATATTAAATTATTTTTTAATTAATATTTATATATAAAAGGCCTCATCTTTCATCTTAAGTACTAGGCCAATTCTGATTTTAGGCAATAAGTTGTTACTGGTTGTAACTAGTGGGTGTCTGATCCAAATTAGACTAATCACAAGTTCACAAAAATCACAACTAGTCACTTAAAATTTATTGAAAATTATTGTTGTTAACAAAACAATAGACTTGTTTCTTTGGTCATTCTCAATAGAACTTGTTTTTAAACCGTAATCTGCTAAGTTTTCCAATTCCCTGAATGCTGTACGCCTAAGCAAAGACCCCACCTCATTCTTTCTTTCACATTTGCATGCTATTCCATCAGTTGGTCACCAGCCCATTGAGAGAGAGAGGTGGGTTTGATTACCTGTTCCTTTGACTGAAATGCTAACAACCACGCCGCTATTGTTTTGTTGGATTACTTGTTGAATGTCAGGGTATATTTTTTGTCACTTTCACCTGACATAAAGAGATTGAGCAGGTTGGCTCGCTGTGTCAGTTCGTCAATGTTAAGGATCGGTAAAGGCTAAGTTCGTCAATGTCTGCCTCTTTAGTGTGCTCAAGGCTAAGTTTTTCTTTTATTTAACCATTTTTCAACATTTTCTTCCAACTTCAAGTGGCCCACAGAAATAAAAATAAAATCTAAATACATAATATAGAAGACTAAGTTGGGCTTTTATAATTATTGTTGGTCCATCGACTAGGAACCTATAAAGTATAAACTCACCATCATTCATTTTAACTTTTTTTTACATTGTATGATTGCACTTTGTGATCCTAATTTTTCATCAAGTATTCAAATGATTTTATTCGCACTTCTTATTCTTATCCACAAATATTGTGCACACATGGTTTATACTAGCGGCTAATTTCATAAATCGGATTAACATGTATGATAAGCGCCAAAAAAAAAAAAAAAACGATTTTTATTTTTCTTCCCTCTAATTCGCGAGTGGGGAATCAAACCCGCAGTCTCTTGACACCGCGAAGCGTGGAATGTCATGCATTGTTTTTTTTTTTTTAAGTAGTCAAATTTTATCCCTATCAAGATCACATTATCTGAAAATGTGTAATTATTCAGTGTTTTGGAAACATATTAAACGCGTGTCCTCTCCTCTCATAAATAGTATAGGTCAGTCTTATTATGAATTTAATTAACGAAAATGTGGAACTCACTTTTAGGAGAGATGGGGAGCATGTATTTATTGTGCTCTCGAACCACTGAAGTAATTTTACTCTCCTATACATTACCAAATTGAGAATATTTTGTATAAATCAATCTAGTTTTGCCCAAGTTGTTCTTTGTGGGTTTGCACACGTAGGTGTTAGAAAAAAAAATCTCGTCCCCATGTCCTCCTATGCCGTTTTCAAAGAGTTTGATGTGAATGTTGACAAGTGTCCCAAAAACCGGTGTAGTGGATCAGTTTTTGAAGGGGACCAGAAGTGTCTGCGCCCCTCACTCTCTCCCACTCCCTCTATTATCTCTCCACCTTTTCAAACACCACTTCTACATTACATACATACTTAGTCAAACTGTCATGCTACTTTTGTCACCTTTTTTCTTCTCAAATCTTTCACTTTCACAACTTATAACCATTCCAATAATACTATCATGTAAGCCAAATTTTCAGTCTCATCTTTGTTTATTCTCATCCAAAGGGCTTGTATATAGCCAACTCTACCTGCTTTACTAGCTCCAAAGCAAAGAGAACCCCAAGAATTTCTCTGAGATTTTAGACATGTTTGACATCTTGTTCGGGTGGCGAAAAGCTTCAAAATGGTAAAATCCCATTAAGTTCAAAGAGTTTTTAATGTTGGTTTGTTTGAAAACCGTGTAAATTTTATGTGTTTCTTTCTTGTTGCAGCAAGAAACTGATTAAACGAGTTCAGTGCCGGCTAAAGGGTCTGAAGAATAAGAGGAATTCAATTGTGAGGCAAATACGTGGAGACGTGGCTCAACTGATCAAAACTGGGCATGAACAAATTGCCTTCACCCGGGTATTCTAATGAATTCTCCACTATGAGTTTATTCAAACACTCCTCTGTTGTTTCCTCTGTTTTCTTTGTTGATTATAGAATTTCTCTGTTTTTAAGTTTTATTGCTTGCCTAAAAGTTTCTATAGGATTTGTATAAAGTACTATAAACCAAGTTTCCATGATAACTTGATTTGCAATCTTTGGTCCTGTTTTGCTGTTATAAAGTTAACCAATCATTCATGATAAGTTTAATCATTGATGATAAAGCCTTGAGTTAGGTAATGATCATATCTTGACACAAAGTGCTGAATCACACAAAGATTGAGATAGAGAGAAACTTAGAAACATGAAAGAAAAAGTTAATAGAGTACACAAAATTAATTGTGTTCTTAGCCAGATTGGCAATTATGATTGAGGATGTGGTCCCATTCATGCATACAACAATAATAGGACTTAAATAATATCAACTCCAACTTCAATCTGATTGATAATTGAAATTTATGCCTGGTTTGGTTTTGAAGAGTCAGAAATGTAGAAGTTATACCTAGAAAATGGTGGTTAATTGCACAGTTACTTAGCAAAAGTGCCTGCAATCTTTTGTGAAAGATAATCAAAATATGTTATAAAGGTAATAACATAGAGCTTCAAATGATTTCTTTGTTTTTCTTAAGTGATTGGTAAAACTTGAGAGCTAACAATTGTTAAATTCTGGGGTTTGAGGTAACGTGGGTATGAAATCATGACTTTTTCAGTTGATATCAATCTTTTGCTCTGTTTTATTTATTTATTTATTTATTTATTTATTATTTTTAATTGAAGGAATTCAATTGTGGAATATCTGAATAGCATCCTGTACTTACCAATGCTAGGATTGTATTTTCTTTCTTGTTTGTGGAATTGGTTTCTATTATAGTTACCAAATTTTTATTGCAAATTTTACTTATAGCTTCAGGAATTTGTTTCAGCAGGCGTGCTTATGTGTTCATTTTTCTGTTTTTCAGGTTGAGCAGCTCATTAAAGATGAAAGCATAGTGGCATTGTATGAATTGTTGGACCATTTCTGTGAATCAATCCTCGTAAATCTTTCTTATATCCGAAAGCACAAGTATGGGACTACAACAACCTCTTTCTAAAGTCACCCCTCTTCCCCCCCCCCCCCACCCTACCCTCTTCTTCTTTTTTCCCCTATTTTCTAAGTTCCTGCGATCTAAAACAATGATCTTTTATTGTAATTTTCCAACCTCAGGGACCGTCCTAATGATATTAATGAAGCAGTTTCAAGTCTTATATATGCCTCTGCAAGATGTGGGGATCTACCTGAGCTTCTGGTGATCCGGAAGCTCTTTGGAGAGCGGTATGGTCAGAAATTTGCATTGACTGCTGTTGAACTACTTCCTGGGAATCTTGTGAATCGTGAGGTTATTATTTTCAACAATAGCAATATAATTTGAAGGGACTTATTTCTGTTTATTCAAGAAAGGATTTGTCACTAATATATGCATGCAAATCAATAAAATCTAATTCTACAGATATTAGAGAAACTCTCCCAAAAGTCCGTACCAGAAGATGTAAAGCATAGATTGATCGATGAAATAGCTAGGGATTACAACCTAAAACCAGAGGTTTTAGCACTTGAATACTATCCTGAATGGAAACAAGAGCAGGTGATTCTTTTTACTTGAATCAAAATGTTAAAGCACATTCATGATGTTTTCATTTCCCAAAATTTATATAATGTACTTCCATACTATGCAACTACAGGTGAAAGAAAATAGTGGACATCAAGTATTGGATACAGATGTTAAAGCTTATTATGATGCAACCAACGGATCTGAAATGCAAGCTTCAAGTGTTGAAGAGATAGAAAGAAAAGTCATATATGTTGATTCATTATCAACGAGCAATAAAATTTTGACAGAACCGTGCAACTCTCTCAGTCACCAAGATTCTGATATGAGTATTGCTTTTACTAGTTCCATTGTTCACTCTGCAAACTCCTCTATTGTTCATCAATCATCCTCAGGTGTAGTGGAATCTTCTGTGAATAACAAAGCACATGAAGTAGAAAATTCCAAACTGAATTCTCCATACAAATACAAAATTTCTGGTTTGGAGCATGAGGAAGTGAGGAAGACTCGAGCATCTTCTTCAGAAAGTTTGCCTCAGTTTCCTGAGGAAACAGTAGTTTATCTTGATGACATAGATGAGTTTCAGTCTTTGACTAAAAACAATAGAGCTTTCCCAGACCAAAGAATATTTAAGTTCAAATCATCTGTCCTGCCTAAGAGTGAAAAAATTGAGGGCAGTGGTGATCAAAGTAATATGAATCATTATGAATCATGGAGTGAGAAGTCTGGCTCAAGGAGCTCTAGAAAGAGAGGGAAGGCATCAGGGAAAAGATTGAGGAGGAGATCAATGTCTTGGGAAAGTCAAAGTGTTAAAGATATTGAATGTCTCTTATATTATGACAATCTGCGCAAGAGTTCTCCAACTCATCACCACATGAAGCATCATAAGCAGAATCCTGGAGTAGGAAGGCAACAATCATATTATTCTCAGAAGAGATTCAAGAAACCTTGTTGTTTGGATTTAGGAAGTAACTTCGAGTCGTGTAACTGCAGCCTGAGACACCCAATTTTTTATTTTTGTACCTATGATGATGAAGAGAACGGGGGAGTTTTGCCGTGGAAGCAAAAGAGAGGGAGTACAACTTTGGTAAGCCTCCCAACTCATGGTCCTGAACAAGAGCTTGCGTGTAATGAATGTTACCATCACCACTGGTCCTGGAATAGAGAGTTAGATAAGGAAATGGAATGGAATACCTTCACCAAGAAACCTAGGAGAAGAAGAAGTTATGACAGTGGTGCTGCTGTGTATGATGTTTTCACCTACCCAGATTTCCAGCCTAATAAGCAGAATGAGGAAATGAAAGGCAAAGCAGACAGATCTTATTCACCAAGCAGCTGTGTTTCTTCCAACATTTCCAGTCAAAGGGTGACTAGTGCTTTTACAAGAAAAGAAACTCTGCCCCCTTACTCCAGAGCTGAGACAATGCCCCCAGAACGGCTTAAAGAAGCTCACAATGAAACTATACTAAGGTCCAATTCTTGCCCTTTCCAACATCCCAATCATGTTCATCCCAAATTGCCTAACTGTGATGATATAGAAGCTAAATTCAGGGCTCTTAAGAAAGAGCTTGTACAAAATAAGGGCTGTGGCAGAAACAAACAACTCGTGTAAGATAAAAAGCTATCTGCATTTTATAGCACTAGGCACTAGCTCCTGTGACATTTCTGGTTATCTGTTTGAAGAGCTCCTCATTGAATTTTCTCATGTAACATGTTTTCATTACTACCTTTTATAGTTATTTGTTAATTGTGGTTAGTGTGTATATACAATTTGGAAATAGTACAAAGTTGTCCTTGATTAGTACTGTTTTTTTTTTTTTTTTTTTTTTGGGGTATTTGAAACCTGGATGCCTCAATTGAAAATACCAAGAGGTGCTAATTGAGTTACAACTACAAGACTCTTGGTCTTGGAGATTAGTATTGCTTATTATTTCAAAAGTAGATTATGAATCAAAGAAGAACTCCGAGAACACAAGGGGGCTTCCACTAGGATATTGTTTATTCTTTTTTTATTTTTTGGGAAGAAAAAGAAGGCAAGAATATAAATTGACTTATGGCACTCCTCAGTCCTCACACGAAACCAAAGAAACTGACATCTTGGCAGGATTCAGAGCATATTCCTCAATCTGGAGTTCCACCAAATGTAATACCTTCTTTTGGATATTTCAAAAAAAAAACAATCATTTTTAGGAAAAGCTTCAAGATGTCATTCTCATGGATTTTAAGGCTTAAAATCCTTTGGTTACAAAAAACCTGATTCCCTTTCTCTGTTTACCTTATTGTGACAGTTGATTTTAGGTTCTTGTTGCTTGATTAAACTGTTCTTTAAGTTGTGAAAATTTATCAACAATATATGTGGTTTTCCATGAACTAAAGCGCAAGGAAGAAATGGTAAAACCAAGATGGTGATGAATAACTCAGCATGAGACCATCGATTTAATCAAATGGTTCAATTTACTCCTGCAATTAGATGTAGCAGTTGTATGTGTATCTCAAAAATTAGCTTGCAGATAGCTCCTGAAAACTAACTAATTAACTTTTGTATTTTCCCCTTGAATTTTTTATCGACTAAAGAAAGGGTTATTGAAGTCATAATTAATTTGTTGAGTAAGCTACAAATAATTTACTACTAGTGGTTTGGGGAAAATCTGTGTACAAAATTTTATGCTTGTGACTTAATGAGTTCCACTAATGGAATCACCCAAATATTTTTTCGATCCAGGAATTATTACTTAAATGTCATTTTAGACCTTTCTTTTGTCTAGGGTTTCCAGATGGATAA
Organism: Notholithocarpus densiflorus; assembly: GCA_030021035.2. Taxonomy (NCBI): domain Eukaryota; kingdom Viridiplantae; phylum Streptophyta; class Magnoliopsida; order Fagales; family Fagaceae; genus Notholithocarpus; species Notholithocarpus densiflorus. The sequence continues at coordinate 538,078 of JARYZH020000032.1, read as the reverse complement.
TAGTTTATTGTTCAGTCAGTCTATGTAGCTGTTCTTCAAAGATGGGGATATAATAATTAAGTGTGAACTCATGCCAAGTTGCTACGAAAATTTGTTTTGGTTTACTTGATACAGGCCATATAGTTATTGGACATCTACAATTCATGTTTCTCTAAATGTTGATAAAATAGCATATACTTGTTCCAAGGTGCAGAATCTCCTTTCCTGCAACCATTTCTGTGTATTCCACAACTTTGCTATTGAGCTATGGAGGATTTAACTCTGGCAGAAAATTTGACATAATAAATAGAAAAAACGTAAAAGCACTTCAGTTTTCATCTTGTCAGTCCCCATAAACAAAAGCATAAAGGAAAGAAAAGGAAAGAAAAAAAAAAAGTTACATAGTACAAAAAGAATCACATGCCATTGCAACAAACACCCCCTCTTTATAAATAACATGCAGATATTACAAAATACTAGACAAAACCAAGCAAAAGCAATAACAAAGAAGAGAATAGGAGCACTACATTGTTACATGGGTCACTCAACTGGCTTGCATGAGATTTCGGAGAAGAAGGACTTGGACTTGCAAGACTAGTAACATTTTCCTTTGAACAAGTGTAATTACAACGGCTAGGACGAACAACTCTGTAAACACCACTGCTGGCAAGGAGATAAATATCCTTCCGGTTGTCCTCCCCGAATGAGTAAATGTAACCCAAAGCTGGAAGAGAACTTCCTGGCAGGGAACTGCATTGTAGAGGAGAGTCAGCTGCACAGCTGAAGGGAATTTTACTACTATTAAAATTCCCACTGTCTACTGGATTCTCTATGCCAGCCCATAGGGCAGTTGCATACAAATCTGCATATAAGTACCTGAAAATAATGATCGAGCAAGTTTAGCAAGGATCAATATTATTGCAAAGATCAGCATGGTAGTCCCAAGAATAAATCTTCATTCTTTTTTGGTTGATAGCTTTTGTAGATTATCAGCATGGTCAGTTCTTCAACTTGTCATATCTACATAGAATGAAAAAAGAGCTCATTTACCTTCCGTACATACAAGGATCAGTCATAGACCGATAGAAATAGCCCCCTGTGATTGACGCTGACCCTTCCTTCTGGTTTACATCAGAATGGGTATATCCCATCACAGGAAAAATTGGGCTTATGGAACTTGGAGTTGTATTTCCACCAGGTGAATCTGGAGGAGTGTAAAGAAGGGGGCCCTCATAAACACGCCAGCCATAGTTTCCATCCTTGGTGATGATATCCACCTCCTCATATCGATCCTGTAGGTAATCAAAAGTGTCATATATGTTCAGAAACAAGTGGTCTTGGGGTTGTTTCTTATTTCATGGCCTCTGAACATGCAAGTTCATAATGAAATGAAGATGCATAAGCATCACCACAATATAAGAAAGAAAATGAAGCAATTGCTGAAATTGAAATGTCCTTACTCTAGAAACACAATGGACTCACTTCAAATTCTACCTCAAATGCACAATAGAGAATGAAAAAAAGACATCAACTTTCTGACATCTTTGTAAATTCATATGAAACCATTGGTAAAAGAGACCTAAATATTAATCTGTGGCAGTGTGAGATGTACTTGATGCAAGCAAGACAGTGGAATTAAGTAATCAAGGGCATTTTTCAAAAAAGGCTGGTCACAGTCATATTTTTGTGAGGAAATCCTACCAGATGCTTCATAAAATTGTATCTCTTTTATATATATGTTGAATAATGGTAGCATAATAATGGCCAGTCAGATACTATTTAAACTTGAAAGAGAAATATCTCAAACCTGCCCAACATCAGCACACATAAAGTAGGAAGGCCTTTCAGAATCAAAACTACAGCGCCAAGGATTTCTTAATCCATAAGCCCATATTTCGGGCTGCAAGCCTGTATCTTCCTCATAAGGATTATCTTTGGGGATAGAATAGTTTCCCCACAGATTGAGTTTAGCGATTTCTGCAGCACCTGAAAAGACAGCGCAATGGACGAGTGAGAAAAAAAAAAAAATGCAAAGTAACACTTAAACTATGCAAGCGAAACAGATCCTATTTACACTCCTCCATTGAGAAAATATCATGTCTAGGACAATTATATTTATAATCATGGTTTCAGAATTTCAATTTTTTTTTCTTCTACTTTTCTCCTTTTTCTGATTGATCAACACAGAGTCACTAGAGAGGACAGAAAATTCACAGTCCTTTTAGTTCCTAGTAAAAATTGGAGAGAGCAAGCAAGGTAGGCAGTGAAGTGATGCTTTGAACAAAAAGAGTACTTACAGAGATGCGAGATAAGTACCCATTCACATCACAGGTAGGAAGATATGAAGAAGGCAGCAGATTGGATAAGTAACAGAAATTTATATAAATAATAATAATAAATAAAAAAAACTATATGCACCAACATTCTCTGCTGATACTCACTTGGTACGTTATCAACATCAAGCCTCATAATCTTGCCAAGCAATGATTTCTTGTTTTGGGAAAAATTGTAAGGATCGCCTGTACCACCACCATCTCCCATCATGATGTATAAATACCCATCTGCAGGTCCAAAGAGTATCTGCCCTCCGTGATGTGACGTAAATGGAAGGCCCATAGTAAATATCCTTCTCACTTCTGTTGGCTTGGCACTTGTTGCCTGGGAAAAAGATGAAGTCATTTCTAATCATTTGAGTTAAATAAAAATTGAAAAAATTCAGTGTTTAGAGATTTGTACCAAAGAAGGCTGGGAAGCGGTACCATTAGCAGTATACTCTGCAACAACATTTTGATACTGGCATGGCTGGGCACCATTATCAGTTCCTAGCTTTGAAGGATCACAATTGACATCTGAGTTACATGAACATCTTCCAGTACATCCGGACCACTTAGCCTTATCACAATTAAACGAAGCAAAGAATCGCCCATTTTGTGCAAAGTTTGGATGAAATGCAATACCCATCATGCCAAATTGAGTATCAAAATATACTTCATCAGTTAGATCTACAAAAGGATTGGAGTTATCAAGCCCTAATGATCCTCCCGATCCCTGATCAGGAATAGTTGCTAACCATATCTTTCCTTGTTGGCTAGCAAAAAATGCACGGTTTGACCCATCAGGATGAGCAGCCATACTGAGGTAAGATCCATTCCCTATCTTCTCAAGACACAAGCCAAGTGGGGGGCTAGGAATTTCGGTGTTATTTAGCGTAACAGGTTGGCCATCAAAACATACTGATGCAGTACTGGAAGCTCCACCAAATGCATTGCAGAAATCAGTTTTAGACTGCCAGAAGTCAGTCAGTTTGCTAAAATTGGAATTGACTGGTAATCCAGCTTGACCTTTTAGTGAAGGGGCAAAGGGAGACTTCATGAAAGACACATTTTGGCATGTATCCCATACATTAGAGCAGAAGTTATTCGCTGCTTGGCTAGATTGGGACGAATTTGCTGAAATAGTGGAGTTGCAAAGTATAGGAACTGGCCGGGGTGTAGAACCAATTGTAAATAGCTCAGCTGAAAATGGATCGCATCTCTATGCACCATGATAACAAAGAATTGAAACACATCATAATTCATACATCATTATTTAGAACATTTGAAAAATGGCACATACAACAACAAAGAGAAGATTCAATCATTTAGTATGTTTACGAGCTTATTTGCCTAAAAGAAATGCTAATATTTAACTCAAACTTCAGCAAGACCTTCATAAAAGGTAGCTATATTGAAAACCATTTCCTTACGAATGCAAAAATCAAATATGTATTACACGTGCAGCAACTGGAGGAGATTAAAGGACAGTTCTTATAAATGTCAAGTTGACAACATCTATTCATCCAAAACAACCTATATATTTGGCATTGAAACGGAAACAAATACATCATGCTCTACCTACCTAAAATCTGAAACTTGGAATTGTTTTAAAAAAAATATATAATTTAAGAACTTCTTACCGCACAAAGTATTGATTTCATAACAGAAGCACATCTAGAATCAGAGATATTCATTGCTTCGAATTGCTTCTGTAATTGTAAATCCTCTGTGGAGTTGCAGCATGAGCTCGCGTTGTAAGAACAAAACTTCAGTGTGGTGTTCAGGCTTAAGGGTGCCGCTACACCAATTAAATCAGTAGAAATGACAAGTCAGTTCAGAATTGAGATAGATTCTTAAACATAAGGCACTGAAAAAAAAAAAAAAAAAACCAAAAAACTGCAAAATTTAACTGCAGAAAAAAAGAGGGGGAACAAGTATGAAAGGAAATTAAACCCACTTGAATCAATGCATAAGGGATGTGAAAAGGAAGCATCAAAAAGCAGCAGCAAGCTACAAAATAGGAGGGTACTAGCAAGAAGGCGACCCATCTCAGCAAACAAATAGAGAAAAAGCAGATATTCTACTATAACATCCCTCCCTTGAATCTGCTTGAGAGTCTAAAGCAGCAGTAGTACATGACTAACTTCCAAAAATTAATGGCAGATTATATACAAAGAGAAGGTTTGCTGGCTCTTGAACATGCTGCCCATTACCAACTTCTCTGTATCTTTCAGTTAACTATTGGCCCATCTACACATCCAATCTTTGACTTTGTGGGGGAATTCATTTTCAATTCTCTCTCTCAAACATATTTTACATATCATTTCCAACAATCTCTCTCAGCATCCACAATAATTTTCAACTCTGTCTTTCTCTCTCTGGGTTAACTGCAGCTTCCAGAAGAAAATTTTTTTTAACAAATTTCTTTTCAAATTGATGAATTAAAAAAAAAAAAAAAAAAACCCTTTATATTAAAAGATTTATGCAATAGCATGATCCAAAAAAATAATAAAAAAGGTTAAGGATAGAGGCAGAAACTAGAACAGTTTATATAGTTGACTTTCATGAATTCTTTATTCAAAGTATTTAAAATAATGGTAGTGGTTGAGAAGAAAACCACTGGTTTTCCCAAATGAACAACTTGCAGAGATCTTGGTTGGTTCAATGGTTCTGTGCTCACATTGATTTCCCTTTTATGGGTTCAGCGTTTTCAACCTACACCAAAGGACAAGCCTAAAAACTTGACCAAAATTCAACTATGAACGAAAACCCACTTGCATTAACATAAAAGGAAAAAGAAGCTGAAAAGAGAGGGGTCCAGCAATGACTGTGATACCAATAATATGACAAACTAACAAAGATATGAATGGAAATATTAGTTTTTTTTGCTGAATAATGGAAATATTAGTTTCAACTAAAACTAGAGCCCTTCTAGATAAAGAAAAGAGACATCACATGCTTGACATAAATGTTAGATAATGTTTTCTGGCGCAAAAAGAATAGAATAATCACCAGGTCAAGGTCTACTCACAGTCACATGTGTTTAGTGAAAATGTCTCTGTAATAATGGTTGAAAATAGAGGCAGAAAGTGAAAAAGGGGCTTCTTGGCTTGATTTATTTCCTGAAAACTGTTTTCTGAAAACATAGAAAACAAAAATGTGTGTGTGTGTGTTTTTTCAGAGATTACCATTGACCAATTACCAATCAGACGGTTGTGGTTCTACTCTTCTTTTATCATATATATAATTACCAATCAGACGTGCATGTAACATATTACTGAGATGAACTTTGAGGAAAGGAATCAACTGGTAGTGAGAGTGGACCCCATGGGAGATTGGAGCAAGTTTTGTACTTCCAGAAATGCCTGTTCCTGCTTATCTGTTTTTGACTGAGCCTGACTCTAGCATGTAACATTGTAAGTCAATATTCCAGGTTATTGTGTACAAGAATAAAAGATTCCATGTTTTGTGGGCTTAAAACTGTGTCCCCTGTTTTGTTTTTTTTAGTGTTGCCTAAGATTCTTTATTTATTTATTTAATTATTATTATTTATTTTTTTAAAGGAAACAAATAAAAAGAGTTAAAATATCAATGAGAGTGAAACAAATTATATTACACATAATTGTCAGTTATATCATTATGACATTTGTTAACGAAGTATTGTAGAAGAATATTAATTTCACTTTTAAGAGGAATATAAAATACCTATTAAAAAAATTAGTTTTTTTTTTTACCATAAAAATTTTCTAATAGTATTTTTTAAAGCTAAATGAATTATTTTAGAGAGTCCATTAACAAAATATTGTTGAATATTATAAAAATAGGTAACGTGTGGCTACATAGAAAACTAGTGAACCCGTGTAATGGTAATGCACAGATCATCAATTGTAGAATAAAAAGAAGATTCTAACTTTTGTCTAAAAAAAAAAAAGAAAAAAAAGAAGAAGGAAAATCCCGACATCCCAAGTCGAGGATTAGACATGGCAAAACGGGCGGGTTGGGTCAATCGGGTTGGTGGTCAAACGGGTCACGGGTCAAAAACGGGTCATTTTAAGCGGGTTAAAATCGGGTTCAGGTCAACCGGGTTGCGGGTCGGGTTGACCCATATTTTTCACATGAATTTTTTTTTTTTTTTAAAGAAAACAACATGTATTTGCTATTTGGAAAGTTATGCAACAAATTACTTAATGTAAAATGCATTAATACTTATTCAATAATTTTAAAATTATACAAATCCTAACATTGCTATCTAAAACAAAATAACACAAAAATAAGTAAAACAAATACACAAGTTTTATTTCTACACAATATCAACATCCCAAAACATAAAACAAAATTACAAATGACTTATTGGATAACTCATTTGATAAAGAATAAAAACATATAAGAAATTTACAATCTTGAAATTTAATTTTATAATCTATTGTCAATTGTGGTTGACACTGTATTTCAATTTGAGATATACATTAAAGTTTGATTGCTTACTTATTTACACATGGTATTTTTTATGAATATCATATCATTGTTAAGTAACACATACTCTAGGAAATATCATAATTTATTTTGAAAATCCGTTTATTTTGAACATAAATTGTTAAAAAATAGGTCTAAGCATTTATAATTTATGCTAATTTGATACTTTGGCTTCACTATTTTCACACTTGTGAATGCTTCTCACACATGTCTACAATTTTAAATCTATGTTTTTAATTCTACAGATTATCTTGTCATGTATTTTGCTATTTGATATCTAAAAATCTTTACTCATTACAGAATGCTCAATCACATGCATTTATCTTTCAATTAATTTGCATATAGTTATGTAAATGTATCAATTGTTTCCTTAAAGCTCACAATAAACAATTAAACCAATATTGTCTTAATTTTACTATTTTTTTTACCAAAAAAAAAAAGTTTTAAAAAAATGGTTCGGGTTCGGGTCGGGTCGCAAGTCGGGTCAGGTCGCAGGTCGGGTTGGGTTGACCTACAAAAAACACAGGTCGGGTCACGGGTCAACCCGTTTTTCTTTCGGGTCAAAAAATTGGGTTCGGGTCGAGTATTTTTCGGGTCGGGTCGGGTCGGGTCAGAAAATTCTGATCCGTTTTGCCATGTCTATCTAGGATGTCCATTGGTCGGATTTAAGTACATACGAATTTGATTCGAAATGTAGTTTGTGTTAAGACATTTAAAACTCGAAATAAGTTTGATTGTTGATTAATTTTTTTAAATATTAATCTATATGTATTTCTAATTTGTTGGGTAAGATTTATTTATAATTTAAATATTAAAAATACAAGTGGTTTTATTTACTATAAAAAGAAAAAGAAAAAAGAAAAGCAGTGCTATATATTTATGTTGTGATATGAAGTTGCTTAGCTGACCAAGAAGACAAAGCCAATGAGAACTCAAATAGTCAAATGTAACAAATGTTAACTATTGGATTAATATAGCAGTATATATGGAAACGATATATATAAATGAAGGAAAAACGCTAAAATTATTACTACTTACTTTAAAACAACAAGCTTACAATTTGAAGTGATAATGGACTTCAAGGGGTTGGCTTCATTTTAGGATCACCTCAATAAATTCTTTCGTGCAATAATCTGATATGTGTAGAACAAGAGACTACATACATGTAGAGAAATAGTTAGATTTTTGAAGAGTATTAGACTTCCTCGATAGGGAGAAAAAGTGATAATAAATGTGATCGGATTCACATAAGTTTCATCATGGTACAATAGCTCTCTTACAACATGATATGCTGCTAATTTATATGTGTAGAGTAACTCAAAAAGGTGCACCTCTAGAATGCACATAAAAGATTATTTAATTTATTTCTTACAAGTAAAATACATATTTATGTTTTTGTTCAGAATTAAGTTTAAGTTTATATTTATTTCTTTAAATAATTATTTAAGATTAAAAAATAATTACTTGCAAGTTGATACTTTATTAGTTTGATGTTACTAAAAAAAATGTTTCAATTTTTTGTAGTATAATTTGAACATCATTTCTTTTAATATTTTCTTCCAATTAAAATATACAAAAATAGCTCAAAATGAGCGAGAAAGAGATGAACAGGTAAAACAAACCACATAAGGTGTACAGAATGTGACTTGCCATGTGAAATTACAAGTCCACATGGTTTAGAGCAATTTGACAAACCTACCTCATGGCAAGCACTAAAATCCTCAAACATGTCAAATGACGGATTATTGCATTAGTCCTACTTTACTTATGTATTCTATATAGATTCTTATCATCAACCTTTCAAGCTAAACTTTAACGCTTTGACAAAATGTCTTTTTTTATTTATTTTTTTAATATTCTTTCTCAGAATGTATAAGCTTATTTTGATATATATATATATATATATATATGTATTGAGAAACTAGTATATGAAATATATATAAAATTTTATTGCTTAAGAATTATGGAATGTATTAGAAAAATATAGATATGAATATATGATTATACTGCAATTTCTTAATTAAGTAACCAAAACAGTGACTTTGGCATTATAAAAATTAGTATTTGACTGAAAGACTGAAAGACTGAAATTAGCACCTGCAAACTTTTGAATAGAACCTTAAGATTGCCCTTATTTTCTGGAAAATAGTGACCTGTTTGGACGCTATATTTAATATCAACGTCTGTGATGCTCCCCCCACAAAAGAAAATACAATAGGCAGAGGGAGAAATGTTGATACTAAAATAGCTAAGGATCCAAATTCCTCTGAGGAACTTAAGAAACTTAATAACTTTTTGGGAATAATTAAATTTTCATTAATTAAAAGCGAGTACGAAGAAAATAGTTGGGCTCCCCTAGTGGAAAACACAAAAAGTAGGTTTACAATAATTTTGCTACAATTATTGAATAAATGCCAACTACCTTTTTTTTGGCTTAATTGTCATTCTCTCTGATGTATTGTTTCTCTCTCTCCCTCTCTCTCTCTCATTATAGTTCTTTTCTCATTTTTTTTTTCAAATATTTTCTATGTTCCTCATTCTTGGAGAATCCTATTTGATATTAGATGGATTCCCAACATTCTTCAATTCATCTTGATGCTGACGATTATATGATCTCAATATATTTTTTGTATACATGGATTTAGAAAAATATGTATAATCTTATTGAATTTCATTTTATTTTCCATCTTTGTAGAATTTTTTTCTTTACATATTAGATATCAATTTTTTTTTTTTTTACTCAATTTTTGGTTCTAGCATAAAACTTATCAGTACTTTCTTTATTAGTTATATAAAGTAAAACAAAAATGTGCACACATATGTAATGAGCATAAAAAAAAATTATTCAATTTATTTTGTGCAAATACATGTTTATGTTTATGTGTAAGTTTATTTTCATGTTGTTTTCATGAAAATAAGGGTAAAATACTATTTTTGCTCCTAAACTTTATCAAAAGTTTGTTTTTCGTTCTTCTATTTTAAAAAGCTCATTTTTCATCCTTAAACATTGCAAAAAGTATTTTTTTTTATCCCCTAATAGTTTAACTTTTCAATAGTTTAGGAACGAAAAATTTTAAGGCCATACAACACAATAGCTTCCAACTCCTCCACATAGGACAGTCCAACACAATATCTCCCAACTCCTTCACATAGGACATGGGAGGTAATGTACCAGCCTAGTGGCTAAAAGCCAATGCAAGCCAATTTTCAACTCTTTGTTATCATACCTCTTTGTAAATGTAAAAGAGTGTCCTTTATGTATTGAGTTTAAAGTTTATGCACTAGCTTAACACCTATGGTTCATTCATAAACATACAAACACAAATTAAGATAACCAATAGGGTTTGGCTTCCCTCTAGTGGATTTGAGCATTGGAGGGGACACGACACTTAAACATGTCTTATAATGGACACATGTCAGTCCCGTGTCCAGTCCTATGCTCCTAAGAAGGAAGCCTCGCCCTAACCAATAAATCTGGATTTTTTTTTTGATAGGTAAGTTACATGCGCATCCAGTAGGTCTTGAATCCACGATCTCACCCTCCCTAGCTACCACTTGCAAGAGGAGGAATTGCTAGTTAAGCTAGAGCTCATTGGCAACCGATAAACCTAGAAATTAATGTTCAAAAACATAAATTCACAAATGTGATACATAGTCGTTCAACAAGTCGACATCTCTGAACAGGAACAAACTCTCTCTCAATAATGTGTACGTGTGTACACAAATATGTAGGTATATGCACAAGCAAAAACAGAGATATAATAATCATAAATTATTTGAAATCCTTCATATTTACAATTTTCAATTTTGTCTTCTTGATATTCTTAAATTTTTCTCAACAATATAGTCCAGCTCCAGCATGTCACCTCTGGTTGAACCTAATCAATAGATGGGCAGAGAGGATGATGCAATCACATAACTACCAAAAGAATCTGTTGCTTTTAGAAAATCATGCACAAGGATCTAGCAAAGGAAAACCAACTAACCATACATTCATGCCTCACTAGAGTCAAGTATGAGCAATCTGTATGCTACAAGGAGTGATTTCTCTGGTAAACTAACTTAAACATCAGGGACCTTAGGCCAATGCCACCTACATTAATCATTGTGTCAAATAGGTACTCCATTACTAAGTCAACCACATAATCACTGTATCATCAAAACCCATTGTTCAAACAGAATATTTTGGGTGAAGGGCTGAACCTTTTTTCGACTGATGAATCATCTGAGAATTTCATCAGTCAAAAACCAATTGCCCACTACTTTTCAGGTGATTAATCAGATCTAAACTGTGTGATATTCCAAGCACATGATTTCCTTTTTTTTTTTTTTAATAAATTCTTCATAAACAATGAAAGTTATTGAAACAAAAAAAATCACTAAAAAAAGCATCTAATGAGAGGGAAAAAACAATAAAATTTGTGGGACAAACACAAAGTAAACTACACCAGATTCATAACCCAAAACAACTGTCTGGTGGGGAAACATTCTTATGACACAAGGGGGAATGAAGGGACTTCCAACTTAATGGGACATGATGAACACTTAATACTTCAATGGAAGCAAAAGAGGAGAAGAAACCAAAGAAGTCACGGATTGAAACTGGAGGCATATAATAGAAATGAGAAAGGGTTACTTGGGTAATAATGGGATGGAGGGTGAGGTAGTGAGTTCAAGACCCTACGGGTGTGTGTGTGTGTGTGTGTAACCTCTAAAAAAAAAAAAAAGATAAAAATGACGGAGTTGACTCCCTCTTCTCCCTAGAAAGGCCAAGCAAGCTCTTACACACATATCAACATGTAGAGAATACAACAATGAACATGTTATGTTACAAGAAGCAACTAGAAAGAAAGAGAGAGCACTTTGGCATTTATGATTTACCTCTTTTACTCACTGAACAGAAGCACTTGACTCCTTCAAAGTATTTTACAATCCTCAACACTTTATCCCCTCAAAGAATGTATTAGTCTTCTGAGTATAACCTGATTATAGAAACTTTTTGTCCGAAAGTACAACCCCAAGGCAGCAAGAGACCCCAAAAGAGTAGCAGATGCCATGATAAGAAAAGATAACATGAAGCATTGAGTTCCAGTGCATGTTTTGCCAGCTGCTGATGCTTCTTTGTCATATATATAACCAACAACTCTCACAGAAAATATATACGATCCAACAGGACTTGCTATGGTAATTGTATTGAATATGGTACCCATATGAACCACGCCAAATATCTCAGAAGTGATAGTGGGCATTAGTGACCATTGAGAACCATAACAAACACCCACCAATACTGAACCAGCATATAGAGCACCAGGCAAACCAGAAGCAATCACCAAATTACCAATGCTCATGATTGCTAGCGTGATGACCATGAACAATGGCCTTGCACATCCTCTTGAGTGCAAAAAATAATCTGATACGTAGCCAGCTCCAAACCGGCCAAGAAAATTCCAAATGCTCCACAAAGAAACCAAAGTACCTGTCTCAAAGCTGGTGTATCCAAGAGATCCTCCTATCTGGCTGATGTTATTCACTGCAGCAAGTCCTGAGCCCATACCACAAGCCATGGCAAGAAATAAAATCCAGAAGTCTACAGTGCGCATAGCTTGCAACAGATTGAGATTTTGTTCTGCCTGTAAAGTCCGTCTATCATTATTATCCATCTCTTGATCAGTACCGCTGGGCAAATAGCGATACCCAGCAGAATCTTGTCTCGCATATATCTTCTCAGCAACCAGCTGGTTGGGATCATCCGTTAGTTGGTCCCTCTCAATAACGAGAGTCTGTGAAATCCTATCAGAATCTCTTTGATGGGCTCTAATTGCTATGCAAAGAGGTGAGGCAAGCAGCAGCATGAGCAGCACAAATGCGATGACACGTATTGCAAATTGAAATAAAAAAATGTGCTCTAATATTATTATGGCCATAAGATAAGCAGCAATGACCAGTGCAATCAATGAGAAAGAATCTAAGTGTTTCTTTTCATCTCCTTCATTGGTGTTGTTGATTCTCACAAACCACATGAGCAACGAAGTATTAATAGTAGGCAACAGTGCCAGCATCAGAAGATAGGATGTAGGCTTGTTGGTGAATATTGTCTCATATACTTGAATTAAAATTGCTCCACTTAAACCAAGAAAACCCTAGCAATAGATAAGAATTATTTTCAATATCCAAACTTAAGTCCTTGCTCCTAACAATCCAATAAGAAAGTAAATTCAAACTCAAACAGTAACAATGGCGTAAGATATGACATAAGACCTGTTAGGAAGGTGAACTATTTTTCACAAGCTTAGATCTCAAAAAGGGTTAGGAAATGAGTGATGTGGAGCAACAAACATTAATACCATTTGATTAGAAACTTGAACTTGTCAAGTATTTTCTCCCTCCTTTCATGTAATAGTGGATTCCACTAATTAAATTCATGGTGGGACTTACCACTCATTTGAGATGTGGGATTATCGCTTCTAGAGTGTGGTACGGAACATTTATGCATTCCATATCTCAAAATGGTGGCCTGTATGATTTGCACGGCTTATTGGCAACTTAGCAAGCATGTCAGTTTGTAAGTTTTTTGTTAGTAAAGCTTCCACTACCCTAAGCATTCCTCTTAACTAATCATTGGATAAAACACTATAAAAGCACTCGTAGAAAGTAGAAACAATAAATGATGAAAAGTAAACCCCTCCCTATCATCAGTGATGCTGTTTCAGAATTGGAAGTTGGTCTGAATGCAGAAGACAGGTAAGTCAGTTGGCAGCAAAAACCCCACATATTTTCATTGCAATATTTTTCAAGTAACACCAAATAATTAAGCTAAAAAAACTACTTCCTCTGTCTGGCTCTCGTTTAATTGGTCTTCTATTGCATTTCCACATGTACTAAAAGATGATATTTTTGAAAAGTTACCAGACAGAATATTAATAACTCTCTCAATTTACAATCTACTTCATTTGAAAAGTTGATATCTCTTTTCTATTATGTTTATTTAAGTACTTTTGAAATCCATGACAATAAATTAAGATGCCTCTTAAAAAAATTGAATTTTCTAACAAAATGGGAAGGAGCATTACCATAATTGCCTAAAAGTTCAAATCTCGTAGGAAAAAGCGTAATTCTTATATCAACGAATACAAACGTTGCTTTTGATACATTTTTTTCTACAAACTAAATTGCCTACCGCATTGACACATACTGACATACACATGCTAAGAAACATGGACACGAGTATGGTACAGTACGACATGAATAGTTTAAAAATTATAACATGAAAAGGCGAATATGACACAAGTATGACATCCTAAATAAAGTGTCTGTACTTCCTAGTACAAATGATATAATCATTGATCATTCATCACAAAAAGGGTAAAACTTACACCATGCAAAAGCTTGACATTAAAAATTTAACAATAAGTCTAAAGTCCTGGCAATTTTCACGAATATTTTACGATTGTCAAGGTAACAAAGGTAACAAATTACCATGACAGACAATAATAAAGTAATGTTAGCAGTAAACTCATATAAGAACCACTAAAAACCCGTCAAAAAAATAACTCAAAAGTTTAACGATGTACCTTCATAATGCCAACAATAGTGCCACTATAATTAGGAAAGTTCCTAACCCCAGTGACCACATTAGCAGTGTTGAAGAAGCTCTGCGCGTGAGCCGCCACCAACATGAACAAGCACATGGCCGCCATGGGAGGCCGAGGAATCAGCCCAACAACGGAGGCCCACATCAGGAAATACCCCAAAAAGCATTGAACCGCGCCAGCCAGGTGGACCAGCCACGGCCCAGTACGGCGGCGGTGATTAGCTGTTGTGGCGGAGGAGTAGAGGAGGCCGGAGAGGACGCCGGCGTTGGCGCCTATGTCTTTGAAGACAGACACGGTGTCGAGCGTGGATTGGTCGTAGGCTTGGGTTGATTTTAGAACTGAGGAGTAGATGGAGAAGGTGTAGAGAGAGCCGCTTGTGCATTGGATCCATATGCTGGCTATGGTGGATACCCATTTGGTGTCGAGCTTGAGCACATCCATTTCTTATTGTTTGCTTCAGTTTGATGAGTTGGTTTTTTTTTTTTTTGGGGTCTCGCTTAAGATAGTTATAGCATTTTTCGGTGTTAAAAGTGTAAGAACTTTGGTTTTCATAAAAGAGAAACGGTAAGAACTTTGTAGAGTGTGTAGAGAAACGGTAAGAACTTTATAGTTATAGCATTTGTTGACTCTTTTTTTTTTTTTTTTTTTTGGTGAAAAGGATAATTCATTAAAAAAGAAAACTAAGTGCCTTCCACAACAGAGGCTACATCCCGAAAATAAACTGTTCCAGCAGAATCTAAATTAAGAAGAAAAGCTACATCATTGTGAGTTAACGAAAAATAATAGGTACATATGGGCCAAAAGTGTCAAAGACACACTGTCACGAGAGTTAACAAGTTATAAAATTAGGTGTGTAATTGTGTTTATCTTTAAAATTATTCATTAAGTTCTTGACATTGAGATCAAGTTTCACAAGGAGTATTATTTTATACTCGAATTAATATAGGCTCCTTGAGTTTCAAGTTTCATTGGTAACTAAGTATTAAAGTGAGAGAGTGTATTGTCTGAAGTATAATTTGTTCCGTCTTCTTTGAAAAGTTATCATGATTTGTAAACAGTGTTTATAGTGTAACTTTTATGTTAGAATTTCATTCTCTTTCTCTTGTGTATGTACGTTTGTATCTCAAAAATGAAAATAAATTGCATCGATTAAAATTGATTTTTTTTTTTAAATTGTAACTTGTTAGCTTTTAAAAAATAAATTTATTATGATTTTTTTTGGAAATTGCACAATATTCAGTTAAAAAAATATTTATTTATTTACTTTTGCTCATTTTCAATATAGTGAAATACGTTTGATTTTTCCTTAACGAAGGCATTCAAGCCTCATCAACATAATCCTTACTAGTTATGATGAATGTGATGAAGGTTGACTAGTAACCATGAAGACAATACAACTACAACATAAGCAACAAAGCAAAATGGTGGAATTTTGATAGCAATTATGAAATCATTTGGCAAATGAGGAGCTTGACCAAGAAAATGATGAATGTGATAATGGTTGACCGGTTAGAATTCACATTTTCCAAGAAAAGAAAGGCATCAAAGAAAATTTTAAACTAAAGATTCTATTTGGTTAGGAGAATGAAATATAGATCATATTTACTAGGATTGTGTAGAAATTGACTAGAGCTGACCTAACTGACCAGCATCGACCCAACTAACCCAACTCTGGCACTGACTGACTGAGCCGACCTCAGCAATCAGATGGAGAATCCTTCTTCGACACCGGTGCGGTGCTACCATCGGATCTACAAATTCGAAACCGATAATTTTACCAAATCAACTGATACATGGGTTATATATATATAAATATATATATATATATGTATATATATACACACACACACATTGTTAGGTTCTAAAAGTTTAAAACAATTGGCAAACTGTGAGTACAAACTTGTCTAAAAATAGATCTTAGAGTCTATAAGGTTTATTAGACAATGCTTAAGGTGCTGTAAGTCAGAATACAAGAAAAAGGAAGCTACAAGTTCAAGAATTCAAAACATATTAGGTTCGACCGATTTAAAGACGGGTTCTATAGAATTTAATTAAAGCCAATCAGCCTGTTAAGCCCATGAAGTAATTAGGGTTTTAGATCTATTTCACATAGTATTTAAAGAAAACCCTAAGACACGTTTTGTTATAACTTTGGAGGTGCTCTTGTGAGATTTAAAAGGTGCTGTGCCTTCTCCATTCAAAGTCACTACCGGAAATCATTCTCATACTATTAGAACTGGTAGATCTAAAGTTGTTGCATCAAGATCATACATAGCTAATGATTTAAACCTTTAAGGGTGGTCTTGGAGTCACAAATTAGAGAGTTTGTGTTGCTAAATCTTTGAGTGGGATCTCAAAATCACAAGCGTGGGAGTTTTTATTCAATAAATTAAAGATAGAAGAGTTCATGGAGTCTGAGTTGCATGTGGTCGTGTTAGTAAATTCTACATGAGGTAGCTTTAGATTTAGGGTTTAAATCTATTGTAATCTTCCATTCTATCATAGTGGATTTGTTTACTTTGAGGATAGTTAGGTTAAATTCTCCTTAGATTTTTACCTTGAAACGGTTGGTTTCATTGGTTTCTTGAGTCATTATATTATTGTCTTCTTTACTTTTCCGCACTAAGTAATATGTTTGCATGTGTTTAATCTAGATCTCATAATTAACCTAAGTAAATGCTTGGCTAATTCATTAGGTTAAACTAATATGTTTTTAAGGGGTCTAAACAAACAAACATATATTAAGTATTAAATCTTAATACGACGTTGTTTGAACTAGTTTTCTTTTAATTTTTTTTTTTTTGACAAAACAATTCGTTTCACTTAGTAATTAAAAAAAAAAAAATCAAAATCAAAATGGCGTCATTTTGAGCTAGGTTTTCTGATTTCTGCCCTAGTATAAATAGCTTATGTCTCTCATAGTCGCTCAACTCTCTTAGACCTCAGTTGCTTTATCTCTCGCTCTCGCCTCTTGTAGCTTGGCTGGCTCACCATTCACCACCAGCTACTGCCTATCTCCGGTAACTCACTCACTCATTCACTCACATACACACACACACACTCTCTCTCTCTCTCTCTCTGAAAACGAAAAGTCTACTAACATTTTTTTTCTTCAGCATTTTGATTGTTAGGGGGACTAAGACTGAGAGAGTTCTCTCACTCTTCCATCCTTCACAGACAGGTAATCACTTTCAACATTTTTATTTTAATCTTCAGTAAGTTGCTACGTGGGTACACAATAACCATTTTAATCTTTAGTAAGCATTTTTTTCTTAATCTTCTTGGGCACACAATAACCACTTCGTGGGTCATGGGTAAGACAATTTCAAAACTTTTTTACATGGTGAATGAAATGATGAAATTTAGACAGATTTTTATGTGTGAATAGGTTGGATAAGTTTATGATGAAATTTGGACATATTTTTTATGTGTGAACAGATTTTTTATGATGAGATTTGGACAGATTTTATTAGACAAGTTTTTTATTTTTATTTTTTTATTAGTGGGAGGGCAGAAATTGCACCTGAACAGTTTTTTTATTTATTTTTATTTTATGTGTGAACAAGTTGATGTGTTATCTGTGAATAGGTATTTGTGAAAAATCTAAGTGGACATTTTCTTGATGTGTGAACAAGTTTGTGTGAATAGTTTGTATCAAGTGAACATTTTGATTGAAATCTCGAACGTGTTGTGTATTGGGCTTAAAAGCCCATTTTTTTTTTAAAAAAGAAAACAAACAGTTTTTTTAATATTTCAAACCGACCAAACCTATTAAACTGACTGCAAAATACCGCACCGCTATAGGTTAGAAAATTGACCCTAAGTGGTATGCATTGGTTCTAATTATGAGAAAACTAATCTCTATCGGTTTGGTGATAAATTTAGAAAAAAAAACCGAGCCGACCGAACTGCGCACACGCCATTATTTACAGAGGATTGTCCCTAACTCAGAAAATATTTAATGTGATATTTAACGAAGAATACAAATAAATTATTTATTTTCTTTCTATTTCATTGCTCATTTGTTTTGTTGAAAAGAGATATATAGCATTTAGCAATAAGTTTAAACTAAAAAAATAAATAAATAAAAACAAGGAAAAAACCTGTTCGTGTTAACCATATTACAACCTATAATGTATTCTAATGAAGACAAAAAAAAAAAAAAAAAAAAAAAAAAAACCTCACCTAATGTTTCCCTGTAAATGAAAATTTTCACATTGACTTCTCTTCAGCTTAAAGAAAGCTTAGTTCTTTTGAGCACGACAAGCTGATAGAACCTTTTTGTACGAAAGAGCAATGTAAGAGCAACAAGAAACCCCAAAAATGCTACGGATGCCATGATCATAAAAGACAACCTAAAGCAATGGGTACCATAGCATGAGTCATCTTCACCCTTCGCTTCCTCGTCATAAATGTACCCAATTACTCTTACAGAGAAGATATAAGATCCCACAGGACTTGCTATGCCAATAGTGTTGAAAATTGTACCCACATGCCTAACACCAAATAGTTCTGAAGAAATAGTTGGCATTAGTGACCATTGTGAACCATAACAAATGCCTACTAGGATTGAACCTACATATAGAGTTCCAGGTAAACCAGAAGCAACAACAAGGTGGCCAACACCCATTGTTGCTAGAGTAATAGCCATCAACAATGGCCTTGCCCAACCTCTTGTGTGAAGCAAATAATCTGATAAGTAGCCAGCTCCAATACGACCAAGAAAATTCCATATGCTCCATAAAGAGACCAAATTTTTCGTCTCCATAGTAGTGTAATTGAGAGATTGACCTATTTGGCTCAAGTTATTTACCACAGCCACCCCAGAGCCCATTCCACATACCATAGCAACAAACAATAACCAGAAGTTTATAGTGCACATTGATTGCAAAAGATTCATGCCCTCTTCATCAGACAGAATTTTGTCATCTAAATCAGCATCAACTTGACCCTCTCCACCAGGCAATTCATCATATGCTAGAGGATTCTCCATTGAAGGATCATTCTCAAGGGACAATGTTTCTAGAAATTTCTGTGTGTCCTTTTGGGCTTTGATTGCTATTCCAAGAGGTGATGCAAGTAGAAGCAAAAGAAGTACAAAGTTGAAAATGCGTGCCCACAATGGTAAACTAAAGATGTTTTCCAAAATGATTAGAATCATGAGATAACCAGCAATGATCAAAGCAACTATAGTGAAACCATTCAAGTGTTTCTGGTCATTAGCAGTGTTAGATTTATGGATTCTCACAAAAAACATAAGAACAAGAGTGACGAACGTAGGCAACAGAGCAAGCATCAGGAGGAAAATGCTTGGCTTGCCCTCCCAGAATGTGTCATACACTTGGATCACTATTGCTCCACTAATACCAAGAAAGCCCTGGCAAGAAAAGAAGTCAGAATGGCAGTGCAAAATACCTCATGCAAGAGCAGGGCAGAGCTAGAATTTTAAGATTGAGGGGCCAAATTATAATAACAAGAAAAAATGTTAACAAATTTAAGGTCATATAGGAAATATAAAAAGTTTGGAGTCATGCATATATTTGTTGCAAGATTAAACTAAAATATAAAGTTATAACTTCAATACTTTTTAACAATATTTTCACCCATTGGGTAATTCCATATTCAAGTTAAAACTAGAATTCCGAGTTTTAGCCTTAAGGGCATATTAGTGCACTGTTTTAACTTTTAACATAAATAGTAAATTCAAATTAAAGTCCATTCTTATTTTTCAAAATGATACCTAATAATGAACACTCATTTTGAGAGAGAAAAAGAACAACAACAACAACAAAAAATAATAATAAACATTTGCCACTAATCGAAATATAACTAGTTTCGATTAAGTATGAATATACAAATCACTTTTGTAATGCCCTCTTTATTTATTCTCATATCTAATAGGTTTTGATCAATTAGGCTACCAAACGTGTATCAACTTCAAAACATTTTATTGTTCTAATTTTGCAAACAGTTCCAAACGTTAAAAATCTTTTTAATCAAACCCCATTACAGCTAAAGTTTTGCTTCTACTACAATGCAAAGGAACCCTATAACTGGCACAAGAACTCGTGAGAAACACACCTTTCACATATCTGCTGGCTAACTGTTGTATTATATGTACAGATATACTAAACTATCATTTGGAGTCTTGGAGATGTGGCCCCTTTGAATTTGTCATATTCCTTTGACTTTATCTTTCATGTATAATTATTTTTGTTACCTCTTATATGTTATTATTATTATTTTTATTTTTCCATATGTTTACATTTTAGACTCCTTCAAAATTAAATATAACATGTCTTATGAAATTATATAATTTTTTTTTTATAAGAATATAAATTTCTTTGTAATCAATAGAAGGGAATCAATGTGACTTACTCATCTACAAACTTAAAATCACTAATTCTAATTCAAATAAATTTCACACTTGAAAATTAGCAGGTTAATTATTAACCATAAGTCCATAAGGTCGTTAATAATTTCATATCACTAAAACACCTTGACTCTTTTTGCAAAAAATTTCTAGTTCCTCTAATTAGTTTGGATTATTGCAAAGGGAAATTCTTAGGTGACGTTTTAGTTTTTACTGAATAGTAAAATATTAATACCGTAAAGTTACTAAAAATTACATACAATTTTACTGAAAGGTCGCAGTTTTGACATCTTACTTATGAGTGATTAGTAGGAAAGCTTACAGAATTTTCACTTTTATAATTTACTGGTGAAAATGATTTTTACGGATCAAATTATGATTTGGTAAATAAAACCGAAGCCAAAAGTCGCTCCATATAAGACAAAATGACCCGTGACCCCAACAGAAGTATATTGGGTTAGCCAGGATTGTGATTCGGATTTATTCTCTAGTCTTTTCAATGAAGAAAATATGGATTCTAGTATCCTCTCCCACTTGTTATAAAAAAAATGTTTTTAAAGAAATTATAATTTAATAACACTGCCAGATTTTTTCTCTATCTATATTTATCTGCTCGTTGTTTAAAAGCAGAAACACAAAAAACAACAAAAAATTTATATATTTTAATTTACTTTAATATATATATACACAAAAGCTGGAAAGAGAAACTCTCGTAAACACATCATTGATAAATACGTTTTTGTTTATTTATTAAAATAAAAAATTACTGGCTGGAAAGACCCAAGTTATAAACATGAATAGTAGGTTCCAATTTACTCAATTAGTAAAGTCTTTTATTATTGTATAATGGATCTGAGTTCAATCTCTACTTACGTCAAAAACTTATTGATGTTCTCTAATTCTTAATCATGTATGTTCCTAGAATTACTGGGGAATCCACTCCATGTGTAATGGATTGCTCAAAGAAAATCAAATCAACAATAATATCTAGTTTTACAGCCAATTTCACATCATAATGTACTTCACTGTGAGTGAAGGGTCCACATGTAAAAACTAAAAACGTCCACCACAAACAATCCGCTCACAATTAAAGTTTGAAAACAGGGTCATGTGGTGGAACCAAAGGCTTGTGATGGGTCCTAGAATTAATGAATACTAATAAAGAACAAAGGGTACCTTCATGATCCCCACAATGGTCCCACCAGAATGAGGGAAGTTCTGCACACCGGACACCATATTGGCCGTCGTAAAGAAAGTCATGGAATGAGAAGACAACAGCATGAACAAACACATCACCGCCACCGGTGGCCGTCGGATCAACCCGACCACGCAAGCCCACATCATGAAATACCCAACAAAGTTCTGGATCGCCCCCGCCAGGTGGACCACCCATGGCCCACCACCCCAGTAGAAGTAGTTATTACCGTTACTATTACGGTTATTGCCCACTGCCACGGCGGAGTAGAGCATCCCAGCCAGTACTCCGGCGTTGCTGCCAATATCCTTGAACACAGCCACGGTGTCGAGCGTTGATTGGTCGTAGCCTTGGCTCGATTTCAGAGCTGAGGAGTAGATGCTGAAGGTGTATGCACCGACGCTACACTGGATCCATATGCCTGCCACCGTGGCTATCCATTTGCTACTACTCATCAGACTCAGCTTCTCCTCCATGGAATCTCCTTCTTCATGCAATTCTTTCTTTCTTTGCTATCTTTCTTTATTTATTCACTGCCTTTACTCAAACTTTTGTTTTACGCTTCAATTAAAATAAAGGAGTGGCTTTTATGGGTGACTGTGAGTCAGTGTACGACCCAGTAACCCACCACATTTTCCTGTGAAATTATTTACAGGGAAGTAGCCAAGTAGGCCCAACAGACCATAAAAATATAATGGTATTTGATTTTTTGTTATCTTTTTATCCCTTTTTTTTTTGGGGCTAAAATTGGACTCGTGCATTATTTGGTTTGGTGGGGGGAATATTTTGCACGCTATGGTGTATACGTGGATACAGTATTTTTGGCTAATTTGATAGCATTCAACTGATAAAGTTTCTAATAGTTGAATAAAAAATTTGTAATGGCAAGACTTACGGCTGTATCAGTCCCACTAGGGGCCTAAGGCGGGGGGACCCTCTCTCCCCCTACCTCTTTATTCTCTGTGCTGAGGGTCTCTCCTCTCTCATTACTTGGGCTGCCCAAAATAGGGAGTTAAATGGTATTTTTATCAGCTAGGGATGTCCTCAAGTGAGCCACTTGTTCTTTGCTGATAATAGCTTGCTCTTTTGCCTTGCAAATAGCCAAGAATGCCGAAAGCTTATTGAGATTCTGGCCATGTATGAAGTGGCATCGGGTCAAAAAAAAATACGGATAAATCATTCGTGTTTTTCAGCCTTAATGCATCTCAAGAGACAAAGGGGGTGGTCTTTGACATTCTTGGCCCAATGCAAGACTCTAGGCACTCCAAGTACCTTGGTCTCCCTTCCATCATTGGAAAGTCCAAAAATGAGGTTTTTGCGGATGTCAGGGAGAAGGTGGGGAGAAAGCTTTCGGGGTGGAAGGAAAAAATGCTATCTATGGGTGGAAAAGAGATTCTTATCAAGGCAGTCGCTCAAGCCGTGCCCACATATACTATGAGCTGTTTTCTTCTTCCAAAGGGCCTATGCGACATTTTCTCATATAACCAAAAGACCATTCTCCTTTAAAAAAAAAAACCATATATTATAGCATAACACTCTTCAGCCCCAAACTCAAACCCCAATAGAAATTCAAACAATGAATTTGATAGAGAAAGTTAATAAAAGAAATGAGATTTTACTATAATGCTTGTGCAAATTTACAAGTCACTCCATTTGCTATTGTGTTCTTACTTAAGAAATTGAAAAGGGAATAAAACAACAAATGTACTAAAAGAAAAACTAAAGTTTTCTTATTTACGGAATGGATGGACAACCAAAATCACCTACGACTCCTAGTGAACAATCTTCCATCAAGTCGTGCAGCTAATGCAAAAACAATTTTTATTGTTTCTTTGCGTTTTTTAAAAGTAAAGAAAAAAAGTGAATAATGATTATTGTGTGTAAAAAGACAGAAACAATTATTAAAAAAAAATGATATTGTAATAAAATAGAGTATACAGTAGATAATTAGATGTTGGTATTTTAAAAAATAGTTAAGTAAAATTGAAAAAAAGGTTGATTAATTCTTATGTCAAAATAGACAAAAAAAAGAAAAAGAAAATTGGCGCTAATAATAAAGCTTGGTAAAGTATGAATGTGATGGTATATTTTTACTATTTAGGAACTCACGCTTGTCAATTTCTGAACAACCTATACACAGTTATAGGTTACTTGGGTGTTGTAGTTGTACCACTGATTGCTTAGTTATACTTGCATTGCACTCTTTCTTCCATAACGTAATTTCCAACTACAAGTGCAGAAGGACGAATGGCCTCTTTCTGATGGCAATTCCACTCTCGTAGCGTGTAATTCCCACGACTTCTAAGAAAAACTTGTGGATATATAATTTTTTTAAAGTGAATTTAAACTCTTACATTTCTATTGAAAACATTAGAATATGATTGAACCTAAAAATTATTAGAAAATTACATGATAATTAACTAATTATAATCTAAAAAAAATAGACAATTAAATAGTTTAGAATTCAAAATATAAGTCCAAAGTCTAAGTTACGAAATGAGAAGGTTTTATGCATCTATTTTACCTGACTCGAAAATCAGTCTTCTAGAATTTAATGGTTATACCATTTTATGCATAACCAAGCCGTCAATATATATATCATGCCATCATCATATGAATGAACAATGAATATATTATCAAAGAGAACCTTAACGTGCATCATGTTCATCGTGTTAAGTTTATCTCTAATAGCAGGTTTACAGTTCATATTAGAATTACGTACAATCATTTTAGGATAAAGTTTAGCTACAAAATTGGTTGTAGGTTTAAGCTACAACCTTACTCAATATTTTTTTATTGGAGGTGAATTTCGACAAATCCATCATTGGATGACATATTCTTCTTATATTTTCCATGCTTGCAAAATTTCTAGAAAATTAAAGATCAGTGGCTATATTATCAATAAATTATTTATATTGCAAGTTTTTGTAATTTAAAATTATACATAAAATATAAACTTATAGATCATACAGTAAATAATATTCGATTGACACAAAGTTTGATATGTGTATTAAGAGCGTAAAGAACATGCAATGCAACGATTAGATTTTCAAAATATGTAGTAATGTTTATTTTATTGAGTAAGATTGTAGCCTAATGCTAAAACCAATTTTATAGCTAAACTTTGTCCATCATTTGATAATTTGATTGGTCATGCATGCTCATCTCACCCACACACACATATATTACTTTATTACATCCTATTTCATCATATGGCAATCACATATATTTTAAACTCGTGCTCATTCATAATTCAGCCCATATTATTTCAAAAATAGAAAAAGAGAGAGAACATGTCAAAATTAGCATATTAATCCCTAAACACCATTAAGGAAAGGAATGTGAAAAGTTGAGATGAGAGAAGATAGACGAGAGAGAATTAGGGAGAGGAGAGAGCGAATAGAGGCCTAAATGACTAACAGAAGGGGATAGACCTAACGGTGTTTAAAGAGCAAGTTGGGATTAGGAACCAAGTTGGTTAATTTTTAAAATATTTTGGATTTGGTTGGTATTAGCCAAAATCATAAGTTGGTTACTGAAATTTATCTCTATTTTTATTTTTTCAATTTCAAATGTTTAAGATGTGCATTCCATATGTTTCAAGGATTCCAATCCTTTTATTCACAAAAAAAAAAAAAAAAAAGATTCCAACCCTTTTAAGTATCTATTTTTAATGTAAATTTTTTTAAGAACTACATCAACTTAGTGTATCCATTCTTAATGATACTTGCCCCTTCTTATACCAGGGAACCTACGATATGAGGGCCCATCTTACAGGAAGAGTAGCGCACATGAAAGAAAATATAAATGGAGTGAAAAAAGGGCACTTCAAAGCAAGAAAAAAGAATGGCCTTAGCTATGGCCTTGTAGACAAAGTTTCCATATTTACTTTTCATCATTTTAAAGAATGCTTTAATCTTCTGAGCATATAGAACCTCTTAGTGCGTTGGAACAATGCAATGGCAAAAAGAAATCCTAGGAATGCCAAGGATGCCATGATAAAAAAAGATAACATAAAGCAACGTGTACCAAAGCAGGAGTGATCTTCACCACCTGCTTCCTTATCGTAAATATAGCCAATAACCCTAACAGAGAAAACATATGATCCAACAGGACATGCTATGGCTATAGTGTTGAAAATAGTACCCATATGCCTAACACCAAATATGTCCGAAGTGATTGTAGGCATTAATGACCACTGCGATCCATCACAAATACCCATTAGAATTGAGCCCACATATAACATTCCAGGAAATCCAGAAGCAATAACAAGGTGGCCAATAACTATTGTTGCTAGAGTAATAGCTATGAACAATGGTCTAGGCCAGCCTCTTGTGTGTAGTAAATAATCCGATAAATACCCAACTCCAACACGACCAAGACAATTACATATACTCCATAAAGAGATCAAATTATTCGCCTCCACAGTAGTGTAATTGAGAGATTGTCCGATTTGGCTCAAGTTGTTCATCACAGCCTGCGTAGAGCCCATTCCACATACCATTGCAATAAACAACAACCAGAAGTTTACAGTGCACATTGCTTGCAAAAGATTCATACCACCCTCTTCATCAAACAGAATTGTGTGATCTAAAGCAACATTAACTTGAGCCTCACCACTAGGTAGTTCATGATATGCTAGATCCTTTGCTAAAAAAGTCTTAGACGAGGAGCCCATTGACTCGGGGTTATCCATTGAAGGATTACTCTCAAAGGAAAACATCTCTAGAAGTCTCTTGGAATCATCCTTCTGGGCTTGGATTGCAATTCCAAGAGGTGATGCAAGTAGAAGCAAAAGAAGTATAAACTTGAAAATGTGTGCCCATAATGGCAAACTGAAGATGTCTTCCAAAACTGTTATAATCATGAGATAACCAGCAATGATCAGAACAACTGCGGAGAAACAATTCAAGTACTTCTTTTCATCGCCTGCGTTTGTTTTATAAATTTTCACCAAAAGCATAAGCAGAAGGGGGATGAATGTAGGCAACAGAGCAAGCATTAGAAGGAATGTGCTTGGCTCGCCCTTGTAGAATGTGTCATATACTTGAATTAGTATTGCTCCACCTATACCACCACATCCCTGGAAAAGAGAGAAGGTAATATTACAGGCATAGCATAGCTGAAGCAAGAGGGATTACGAAAATAGCCACCTTTTTTTTTTTATTCGTAAAAGAAGTCACTTTTACGGCTAGTTTAAGCAATCATTTAATTAGAATTAGATGTTTCATGAAAATACAATTCTTAATTAGCTTGATCATTACAACAGGAAAAACGCAGTGATATTGTCAAGAATCCGGTCATAATACGTATGACTAATAAAGTCTAATAATATAGTAAAATCACATCACATCTTTGGTGCGATGATCACTCTATAAGTATAAGTGCTTGTAGGGTGTAGGATAAGAGCCGGGTTCAAGTTTTTAAGAGAAAACTTTATACACATATATACTTAGATTAGACTAAAGTAAAATTTCTATCTTGTATATATATAAAAAAATATATATAGTAAATTGTTGCCAAAAATCATTTTTAACTTTTGCTTCAATCAATAAGGAGGTTATGATCTAAAATTTCAGAGAGTTTTGGGTAGAGAGTGGAATGATTATGATTTATGGGCCGGTCAATAGTCAAAAACTTTACTGACTCTTCACTCAGATGTATTGCATATATATTGTTTGCCGACAAGTTTTGTTTTGTTTTGTTTTTTTAACCAGTAAAGTTGTGATTTACTTTATGGCGAGCATCACGGTTAAAGCGAAGAGCTTTTTTTTTTTTTTTTTTTTTTTGGCTAAACTGGTTAAAGCGAAGAGCTTTCTAAATAAGAAAAGTGATCTCTTGTATTGAATGCTAATAATATATGGGCCACATGTACATAGGTGTAAGAATCCCACAAATTGTGAGATATATATATATATATTCTATATAGGAAATATCTTCTTTTATTTAAGACTTTAGTCATGACAACATTCAAAAGATGGTTAATCTCAGAAATTGATTATGATAATTCTAAGGTTTTGTTTTTGTTTTTTAAACAAATACACACATAATAAAGAGAGAAGGATGTTTTAACACAAAAATACACCATAAATTCTAC
Organism: Notholithocarpus densiflorus; assembly: GCA_030021035.2. NCBI lineage: Eukaryota > Viridiplantae > Streptophyta > Magnoliopsida > Fagales > Fagaceae > Notholithocarpus > Notholithocarpus densiflorus. Next base: position 510,054 of record JARYZH020000032.1, on the reverse strand, counting down.
CCAAAAGGATAATTCTAAGTTCATTAGCTTAATACTAAATAATTGGAAAATTTGGATAGTGATTTGAGTGAAGATTTAAGTCATCCCTTACTGATTCCAAGTAAAAAAAAAAAAAAAAAATTCATCTCCTAATTTTTTTTTTTTTTGAAAAACAAACTAACTGTTAAACACACACGCTTAATTACACTCTTTCATCAAGTTCAAACAAATTATTTAACCCAAAATACCACTACAAAAGGCCTAACTCTTGTAATTATTGTATATAATAATTAAGTAAAATATAGATACCCAGTTGAGGTGGGATATGATTGCATCACAATATATATATATATATATATATTAGTTAGATATACCAACCTGTAAAGAAAAATGCTTACTCAATTTATTAACTTCATATGGGCAATCATAGAATAGTTTAAAGATATATGTATGATGTGTGTACCTTCATGATGCCCACAATGGTCCCACTAAATTGAGGGAAGTTTTGCACACCAGAAACAACGTTGGCCGTGTTAAAGAAAGTCATGGAATGACTGGACAACAACATGAACAGACACATCACCGGCAACCTAGGCCGTTCGATTAATCCAACGACAGCAGCCCACATCAGAAAATACCCAAAGAAGCCCTGGATCGCTCCCGCCAGGTGGACCAACCATGGCCCACAAAAACCAGAGTACTTATTGCGTGTTACGGCGGTGTATAGTACCCCAGATAGTACCCCAGCGGTTGAGCCTATGTCTCTGAAAAGAGCCACGGTTTCGAGCGTTGATTGGTCGTAGCCTTGGCTTGATTTAAGAACTGAAGAGTAGACACCGAAGGTGTATGAACCGCTGCTACACTGGATCCATATGCTTGCCACCGTGGCCACCCATTTGTTGCTCAGCCTCTCCGCCATTTTTTTTTCTCTTTTCTCTTTGCTCTTAGATTTTTTCTTTCTTGCCTTAACAATCTAGACAAGTTATATAATCCTAAAGTAGTGTTAGCTTAAAAGGATAACCAAGTCAATCTGTGTAATGTCTATGTCCTGTGAAATATTTTTTATTATTGCTAGTGTTGAATTATTAGGTGGAGTCATCTAAGAATATTCTTCCACACCTATATCATTTGTCTTATATTTATATATTTATATTTATATATATATTTTATTTATTTATTTATGAACTCCAACACCTTACAAAGTTGTATAAAAAATTTCTTAAAAAGCGACTGATGATGCCGGGAAAATCACCAGTGAGCTACACGATCTTCAAACGCTCGAAAGAGTATCTGCACAATGAAAACAGAAGAGACCTAACAGAAAGCACCGGTGTGGTGCCGGCCAAATACCCTTCGAAGGTCAAGTTAGAATTAATTCTCACAGCTCTAGAGTGCTAGAGAGGGTAAATTATGCGTACCTCGATTTGTGAAGGTATATCTTCTTTTATAGTAGTAGAGGGTTGACCTCTTATACTTGGCGTAGAAGTCTTTTCCTTATAGGACTCTACTTGGAATAGTCCCAATCGTGATTTGCAAGATCTTTCCTTATAGAAAAGATCCGTACGTATCCTTCGGGATCCTTAACGTTTTAGGACTCTTTTCCCCTTAGGATTCCACGGCGATCAAATACTTGTCTTGCAAGTATTTTCCATCAAAGGCTTTTGCTATTTCGGACCTCTGGACAGGTTGGGCTTGCTCTCTATAGTTTAAAAGTGCATGTGACCACCATGATTGCTCACCATCTCCACATGGCATTGACGAGGAATTAAAAAAAAAAAAATTACAAAATAAGATTTTCCACTTACTAAACATGAATTTACAATTTTTTTTTCCTATTCCATGTTTGGCTTGAAGAAACAATGTTAGGAAAGTACAAAGAAAGGGTGGAAAAATATTTGAGCAGTCATTTTACAAACTTTTAAATCCCTAGGGACCAAATTGGAAAATGGAGCAAACTATAAGGATCAAACGGGATTATTTTACACACTTTTAAGGATTTCATTGCTGCTTTTGTTATGCATATGCATTATTGATAGGGACAAAATACAATTTTCTTTGCAATTACCCACATACAAAAAATATTTGAGTGAAGGTAATTCATTTTAACTCTAGTAACACACTTCCCAATTATAACATGGTTTCAAAGCAATAATGTGGCAGAGAGTGAAGAAAAAAGGGTATCCAAGAAGCTAAATTCAAGGCTTATGATATATTATATAGCAAATTGGGGATGAAGGATGGAGCAAAGAATATATATAAAAACTTGTTAAGACAAGAAATAAATTGTGTCAAGTGCATCAAAGATGAAGATCACATAATGTTAATAAAGGAAGAGGAGATTACAGAGAAATGAGAAAATTATTTTGATAGATTTTATAATGAAAGTGATACATGAGATTGGAGTGAATTGAGTAAATCAACTGAGGATAGAAACTGTTGCCCATTAGGATTGTGCACAGGTCGGGTGGGTTGAGGCCAGTATATCTAACCAATTTGCTACTGACTTGGCAAGTTGGGTGGGTTTGCAAATTTATACAAAATGCATCTACTTAAATTAGGCCTGCTCTAATTGGGCCATAAAATCAAGCATTTTAGTTGTCCTTTTAATAGGTATTATTTATCTTCTTAAAAAGAATTAATTATTATTTATAATAACTCTTCGTTCTCTTAAATAAAAAAGGAAAGAAAAAAAAATTGCTGTAGGTGGGGGTTGGTTCTTAACGGGTTAAAAAATCCTAACCCACGAATCAAACTGACTCGCTAATTTGATGGTTAGAACCACCTAACCCGCACCAACTCACATAATAAACCTGCATGAGTCACAGCAAGTCAGGAGGGTGAGCAGGTCAAGTTGAATTGTTGGACAGCCCTAGAAACCATTTTTTTTTCTTCAAAGTATTAGAATAACCGATATAGAGGATGCACTGTTGAGGAGGATGGAAATAGGAAAAGTAGTGGGACCTGATAAAATTTTCATTGAAGTTTGGAAATGCTTCGGTGTATGTTGGTTGACAAACCTTTACAATAAGATTGTGTTAACAAAATGCATAGGAATAGAGAAGCACTAGATTAATCTTTATATATGCATGTGTGTGTGTGTGTGTAAGAAGCACTCTAATATCTATTTAAGGGAGATATTCAAAACTATGCAATTACCGTGGAATTAAGCTTATGAGTCACACTATGACACTTTGGGAGAGAGTGGCTGCATATAGGTTAAGACATGAAACAACAATATCGGGGAATCAATTTGGTTTTATGCTGAGGCGATCAAACTTGGAAGCTATTTGCTTAGACATGTAAGATCTCCAAATGGTTTTATTGACCTAGAAAAAAAAATACGACAAGGTACCTAAAATTTTATATGATAGGTGAACCCTCTAAATTATATTAAGTTGATTAAAGATATATATGACAAAACTATAGCTATTGTGAGAACAAATGAAAGCATCACAAGCGGGTTTTCTAGCATTATAAGCCTGCATTGAGGATCAACATTACATCCATATCTCTTTGCACTACCATTAGAAGAGATATAGTTCGATTCAAGATGAATTACTTTGGTGTATGCTTTTTTGTAGATGATATAGTTTTGATAAATGAAACTAGACATGGAGTTTTATCAATATATACCCCCCTAGACATGGATTTAATCTCAAATTAAAATTTTGGAGAGATTCTCTAAAGTCTAAAAGCTTTGGCTTAGTAAAACAAAATAGTTCAAAAAGGAATGAAAGTATGGTAAGAGTAGAAACAAAGATGCAAGGGTTGTAAAATTTGATGGTTAAGGGATACCAACAAGTGAGAATTTTTGATATCTCAGATCAATAATTCAGAACGATAGTGAGATTGAAGAGGATTTGAATCATAGGATAAGAGTAGGGTGTATGAAGTAGACAAGCACGTTGGGAGTATTGTGTGACCATAGATAACTATCAAGTTAAAGGAAAATTTTCCTAAGATTTCCATAAGACTAACTATCCTCTATGATACCAAATGTTAAGGCTGTTAAGAAACATGTTCATAAAATGAAAATGAGTGTAGCTGAATTTAGAATGTTAAGATGAATAAGTGAAAATGCAAGGAAAAATAGGATTTGAAATGAGGAAATTTAGTTAAAGATACAGATGACCCCCTATTGATGAAAAGACTAGGGAGAGACGTTTGAGATGGCTTGGTCATGTACAAAAGAAAGTGATTAATGCAACATTGAGCATGGGTGAGTTGATTCAAGTCGAGGGGAATGAAAAAAGGTAAAGGAGATGTAAAATCATTAATAGAAGCAGTAAAAAAGGACATTCAGTTAAGCAGGTAATGGAGAGTATGACTTCAATTAAAATAGAGTGGCGGATAATAATATGTGGCCAACCTTAATTAGTCATGTTGAGAATCCACACCCAACCCTTAAATTTTGAGATTAAAGCTTGATTGTTGTAATTGTTTTTTTAAATATTAAAATTGAGTGACACATAAGCATTTTGTAATACCTGCCAAGAATTTTGTGAGTTAGATAATGGTAAGAGTAACATTGAATCGTGTTCAAACAAGAATTGAGTTGACACAATTTTTTTAGGAACAAAATGAAGTCAGTCCTAAAAGTTGAGGACCAAAAAGTGATTTTTGTCTAAGAAGAAATAAGCCTTTTAAAACCAAACGAATTGTAAATCAGCTCAACAACATGGATTAGGATCCTCCCATTTCAAAGGATCCATTTCATGATCAAGATCTTGTTTTCAAGAATCTAAAAGTGTGCATAGTGCCATGTCATTTAAAATCTCATCCCACCATATAAAGAATGATAGTTGATTTTAAATGAAATGCCAAGAGGCTTGTAGCTCAACTGACACCTTTTGGTATTTCCAATGGAGACTTTAAGGTTCAAATCCCCCCTCCCCAACTATTGATTTTTTTTTTAATAAAAAAAACCCTAAATTTTAACTGCAAAATGGACCCTTCTAGTTTTTTGGGATTTGTCCTGAATGGCTATTTGGTGGCCGAACCTACTGCTTCAAAGTACAGTATATTACAAGTTAACAACTGAGCGGTAACACCACTGTAATAAAGAACCCCCTTCTATAACATTGAAAGCAGAGATCCTAGGTTTTCTGGAAGTTCTCCCAACCAAAGGAAAACAGACTTAAAAGAAAAACTGAAAGTCATTTTGTAAATTGTAAAAGACACGGCTGGAAAATTGTGAAATGGCTAGCTCTACACTATGCTTCAGTTAAAGTTGATTCCTAAGTTATTTCTTTTTTGACTGTGAATATAGTGCAGTGATACAAACACAGCATCCTCCTTATAGCTTACAGAGGTGCAGAACAATTGCATAAAGCAGTTATTCTAATCTTTTGACTTTTAGAGGGAAGTGAATCGTACTGGAGGAATTTGGCTGCATAGCACGATAACCCTTTGCTCCAAGTGATAGAAGCATTGCTGCTTGACCATATGCCATGCCACAATTTATGGTATAGACTTCTGATTTGACATACTTCAGGAGGATAAAGAAAGACATGAACAAGTTAAAGAAAGTAGGTTAGGTAGGCAAATAAATAAAAAATGATAACCAAACCAAATAACATATGAAGAAAATCTGGCCATCACCATGGGCCTGTTTGACCACCATTATATTGCATCACAATAGTCATTGATGCAAACAATCACATGTAGTTGATGATAATACTTACAGCCATCATGTCAGCTATGGCATATGCCTCAGTTTCAGATCCGACAGTCTCATTCTTCTCATTCTAAATGACAAAAGGAAACAAGATGAATTAGATAAACTAGTTTTGATAACAAATGTGATTCAAAGTTTCAGACCTTATAAATATTATTTAACAATAAAAAATTTCAAAATCAGGAAAAAGCAGGACAAATAAAACATCAGATTCCACTGCCAACCTGTGTTCCGGATGAGTTTATGTATAGATAGATTGGCTTTGAAGGGTTATCATAATCCAACCACATAAATTGAGCAACAAGGAGCTCAGTTACTGATGGTACAATCTGCAAAAAGCAGACAGGAAACGATCAAGATGGGTCAGATCAAATGGAAAGAACATGCCAGCCCAATGAGATTTAGTATAGTGGCTTACTGGCATGCCCAGATAGCATATACGAGCATCTAAGAGCAAAGAAGGCAAATCAGGAGGAGCACTTCTAGGTCTGCCATATCCTCTGGCTCCTCCACGATAAGTGCCCGCGCTCATACTATATTTTGGAGGACCCTTTTCACCCATGCCTGATGTACTCCACATGCCCCCATGATCCAAATAGTTCCTGGCTGACGAGATGCTTTCCTGTCAAGAGATGTCAAAAGATAAGAACCCCCTGGGATAACTGAATTGGCAGCAACAAGATTTAAATTCTAAGGAAACCAACTTCCAACAAGAATAATAAGTAATGGGTTTTCTTTACTATTATAACACCCTAGACAATATCAAGGAGTAAGTAAGTGAGAAGAACCTCTGTAACTCTTTCAGACTGCCGCCGGATAGGATTATCTTCTGTCATGAAAATTTCCATTTGTGAAGCAGTAAGGCCATAAAACTGTTTGGGTATATTCTTGTAATTGTCCATCACTGTCAAAGGAAATATGGAGGTAAAGGTAAGTAAAATTATTTTGTTTTGGGCTGAAACTCAAATTTAAAAAGCAGCTTTTCAGAAAGTGTAGCCTTTTCACTTCAGTAAGCAATCTCTTACAATATATGTTGCAAACAACGACAATGAATATATATATATATATATTTATTCATAAGTAATAAGTTTTATTGATATCAAAAAAGGAACACCCTAGCACTAGGTAACAATGAACATAGATTTGACATGATACAAACAAGCTAAAAACAACCCAGATGAACACACCAGGAAGAAATGAAAATACAATTTTACCAATATAACCAAGTATTTTACTCTTGTGAACACTAAGCATGCGTTTAGCATCACCATTCCATGTCTCACATATGGAGTCCTATTTTAATATAAACAGACAAATCCCTATGCATTCTCCTAATGCTTTTGATTCCAAGCTGTTGAATGAATCCCCAAAATTATTTAAGGTACTCTTCAGAGAGCTGTCATATGTGGCTTACTTTCTTGTTGCATATCAAAAATGTCAAAGGGTCATGTACCCTGTCCAATTATCGTGGGGGTCTTAAAACAAAGAATAAAACTTTCACTCTACGGCGACACATTAAATTATCTACCCTAAGATCTATCATTCCCTCACCTCTCCAAATCACCTGTGGCAATGATGTAAGTGCCACTCATAAAGCCACCAAAAGTTTCTAATAAATGCATGAAACATACATACATCTAGGCTGTTAACATTTCCTCCAATCGAACAGCTGGGTAACTAAAACATAATTGTAAGTCCAAATATTTCATACTATTTTATGAAACCTTTCATTCTAATTATCAGCACTCCAATTTATCTCTTTTAACTTAAAAACAAAACCCGAAGTTGTTAGGCTATTCAATTATCCTAATGCTATCTAAATATGACAGTACATGAGCATATTTTGTTAGTTATAACAGAAACAATCAGCAAGAAAACTAACCCCTCTATTGGTTACTGAGGAAAGCTTTTTCACATCTATGTTTCTAAGAAATAAAGCCAAATAAAATGCATTACAAAACCCATTTTGTAGTTTCACATCTCAAGCAATCAATCAAGAGTGTAAGATTCTCATTTCCTTCCACAGCTTTTCTCTCCCAAACCCAAAACAAAAAAGCCCACTATTTATCTTCCATTAAAATGACCTTTAATCAATCCCAAAACCAAAAAAAAAATGTAAATTGAAATGAACAGTGGTAAAATAGTATAGAAAAGAAGGGTGGGTGTGTTTAAAGATTGAAAAAGAGAGAGAAAGAAACTCACATCCATCTTTGAGATTTTCTTCCCTGAACTTCTTGGGAATGTGGTCCAAAGACTGGGCAAATGGGGACCTGAAGCACCTTCTAGTTATGGTCCTTCTGAAAGAAGAAGGAGAAGGGAAAGCAGAGAAGAGCTTTGTGCCTTGAAGGAAAGGGGAGGGACCCACTTGGCCAAATGCTCGAAAATCATCGATGGTGGACGAGGGTGGAGCTGAGAGTGGAGAGAGAAACGAGGTAGCCATAGATAGAGTTGAGGGTTTGTTCGGTGCAGAGGAATGGATGGGTATGCTTTCGTGACACCATGTGGCATAGAATAGAAGTAGTCCACAACAACCCATGGGTTAATGGGCTTGGGTCTTTGTTTTGGTGATTGGATTTACATCCACAAAACAAGTTTAAAACTAAATCCAGACCAATAATAACTTGTTCCAAAATATTTTATTACTACTATATTGGAGGTGGGGAAAAATTCTCTCTTTTTTGTCCATAATAACACTGCTAGATCCGCAGCTTAAATCCTTTCCCTTCTAAACCCCAAGAACTTTATATGCGGAGAGTAGGAATGGCAATTTTTATCCATATTCATGAACCCACCCATTACCTACCTCATTTAGATAAGTCTTAACCCAACCCATTTGAATATTTGGGTTAAATTGATAAATACCCATTAGGTTATTTAATTGTATGGGTATTAATGGATAAACTCACTTATTCCCACTAAAACCTATCTAAATTTTAAATAAATAACATAAAATCTAAATTTCTAGAAAATGACCGAAATACCCCTAAAACTTAAAAAATAACCAAAAAACTCCCATGAAACCTAAAAATGACCAAAATACCCTGAAACCTTAAAATTACCAAAATACTCCCGAAACTTAAAAAATGACCAAAATACCTTGAAACCTAAAAATTACCAAAATACACCCTAAACCTAAAAAATGACCGAAATACTCTGAAACCTATAAAATGACCAAAATACCCCCGAAACTTAAAAATACCAAAATACCCCCTAAACCTAAAAAATGACTGAATACCTCTAAAACTTATAAAATGACCAAAATACCCCTAAAACCTAAAAATTACCAAAATACTCCATAAAACCCCATGAAACCAAAAAATGACCAAAATACCTCTGAAACCTTAAAATGACCAAAATACCCCGAAACCTAAAAATGACCAAAATACACCCTAAACCTAAAAAATGATTGAAATACTCCTGAAACCTATAAAATGACCAAAATACCCCTTAAACCTAAAAAATGACCGAAATACCTCCAAAATCTATAAAATGACCAAAATACCCCTGAAACCTAAAAATTACCAAAATACTCCATAAACCTAAAAGATGACCGAAATACTTTCGAAACCTATAAAATGACTAAAATACCCCTGAAACCTAAAAATTACCAAAATACTCCATAAACCTAAAAGATGACTAAAATACCCCTGAAACCTATAAAATGGCCAAAATACCCCCAAAACCTAAAAAATGACCAAAATACCCTCAAAACGTAAAAAATGATCGAAATACTCCCAAAACCTAAAAATTACCAAAATACCCCCTAAAACAAAAAAAAGGGACCGAAATACCTACGCAGCCTAAAAATTACCCAAATACCCCCAAAACTTAAAAAATGACCAAAATACCCCCGAAACTTAAAAATGACCAAAATACCATGGTTTTAAAAACCGGTACGGTGAAAGAATCGGAAAAGGGACTGGTTATCAGTTTTCTGGTCCAACTAGGGTCTGACCAATGGTCAAATCGGTGACGTCATAAATAATTTAATTAATAATTTTTTAAACTATATAAATATTAAATAATGATTAATATATTTAATTTTTATAATGTTAATAATTTTTCACAACTTATATAATAAATATCATTTAAATATTAAAGGTAATTTACTATATTTGTTCACAAATATGGTTAAAATGCTAAAAGAGGCACACATATAGCTACAGGACTTTCTAAGCTCCACCGAAAAGGGAAAAGAGATAAAGAATAAATAAATAAATAAAAAGATCCACCCCACTTCAGTTACTTCTCCCAGCCATTACTAACAATTAACAAAGTAATCCTATCCAAAAAAAAAAAAAAAAAAAAAACCCTAACAAAGTAACAATTTAACACCCACCCACTTTTTTTATGACATATCATTTGCTTCTCCCAAGTCCCAAGACTCCCAACCTTTCTACTTTCCTAATAGAAATCCATTAGAATCCAAATTGGCAATTTCCCATAACCTCTCAATCGTCTCTCTCTCTAATCTATCTCTCCCTCTCACCTTTCTCTGCCATGCCTGTCCATCTCTCTGCAACATATCAATTATTAATAGTTCAAACTTCATACCAAAATACCTTCCTCCACCCTTCTCATGTTGCTTCTCTTACCTCCTCTCCAAATTTTATTTTACTTGCAGATTTGAAAACTTCGTTCACCAAATCTCATTTACAACAGATCTCAGATTCCCAAAATGAGGAAGAGAAATCATTCACTCCCATCATCCACAGAGACAAAGTAACTGCTGCACCAATGAGAGAGGCCGAATGGGGAAGAAATCAAGAGAAACAAAGTCATTTTCTTTGTATTTTGCAAAACCGGTTCAACCATACCGGTTCCCGGTTTTATGGTTAAATTGGCTAGTTTTTTATTATTTCTAGTTTTAGATGATTTTTGGTTTTTAGCCATAATCGGTTCAGATTATGGCCTGTTCTCGGTTGAACCAGTTGGATTGGCCGATCCGATTTGGTTTATAAAACCATGCAAAATACCCCCTAAACCTAAAAAAGTTCGAAATACCCCCAAACCCTAAAATATGACCAAAATACCCCAAAAACCTAAAAAATTACCGAAATACCCCCAAAACCTAAAAGACGATAGAAATGCCCTCGTAACCTAAAAAAATGACCGAAATACCCTTAGAATCTAAACAATGACTAAAATAACCTCAAAACCTAAAAAATTACCGAAATTCCCTCAAAACCTAAAAAATGACCGAAATACTCTTAGAACATTTAATTTGTTGAAAATACCCTTGAAACATCCAAAATACCCAAAACCTCTATTTTGGTAATTTTAGATGTTTCAGGTGTATTTTGGTCATCTTATAGGTTTAAGGGTATTTTGGTCATTTTTTAGGTTTCAAGGGTATTTCGTTCATTTTTTTAGGTTTTGGGGGGAATTTTGGTCATTTTTTACGTTTTAGGGGGTATTTCGGTCATTTTTTAGGTTTAGGGGGTATTTTGGTCATTTTTTAGGTTTCAGAGGTATTTTAGTCATTTTTTAGGTTTCAGAGGTATTTGGGTCATTTTCTAGGTTTAGGGAGTATTTTATTAATTTTTAGGTTTTGGAGATATTTTGGTCATTTTATAGGTTTCAGAGGTATTTTGGTCATTTTTAAGGTTTCAGTGGTATTTCAGTCGTTTTTTAGGTTTTGTAGGTATTTCGGTCATTTGTTTGGTTTAGGGGGGTATTTTGGTAATTTTGTAGGTTTTAGGGGTATTTCGGTCATTTTTAGGTTTATGGGATATTTTGGTAATTTTTTTAGGTTTCAGGGGGTATTTTGGTCATCTTTTAGGTTTTGAGGATATTTCGGTCATTTTTAGGTTTTGGGGGTATTTCAAACATTATTTAGGTTTAGGGGGTATTTTGGCCATTTTTTAGGTTTTGGAGGTATTTTGGTAATTTTTTAGGTTTGGGGATATTTTGCTCATTTTAGAGATTTTGGGGCTCTTTTGGTCATTTTAGTGGTTTTTGAGCATATTTTGGTGATTTTAGAGATATCGTAGGTATTTTGGTCATTTTAGAGGTTTTATAAGTATGTTGCTCATTTTAGAGATTTTGGGGATATTTTGGTCATTTTAGTGGTTTTTGAACATATTTGGTGATTTTAGAGATATCGGGGGTGTTTTGGTCATTTTAAAGGTTTTATGGGTATTTTGCTCATTTTAGAGATTTTGGGGATAATTTTGGATGTTCAAGGATATATTGGTAATTTTGGAAGTGTAGGGGTATTTGGGTCATTTTAGATATTTTGGAGGTCAAGAGGGTATTCAAGTAGTTTTAGAGGTATGTGGGTCATATTGGGTTAAATTGGTGGGTTACTAATCAAATGGGTTGGGTTGGTAATGGGTAATTAATTTATATATAAACGGGTCATAAAAGAATAAATGGGTAATTACACACCCAACCCATTTATGACCCAACCCGCCCATTTGCCACCCCTAACAGAGAGATACCAATTCAGATACAAAGTTCTTGGCAATTTCATATACCATATTAGTTAGAAAAATGGAAAAAAATGGTACGAAAGAAAAATGTTAAAAGGATAGAAAATATTTGTATTTTTCACCAAGCGTGTTTTAGTGAAGATGATGAAAAAGTAGAAGGATAGAGACATAAAACACCTTCAACCAAACACACTATTAGAACCATGTTTTGTTGGGAGGATGGAAAATGTTGAAAGATAGAAAAATTGAAAGATAAAAAATATTTTAATTTCCCATAATGTGTGTTTGGTAAGAGGGATGGCAAGGTGGAAGGATAGAAATTAATTTATTGTTACGTCCTAATTATAGTTTGAAATGGTGGGGAAAAAGGATTAATAATGTCTTTTAAATCTCACATACATTTTCATTTTTATTTCCATTTTTCTTTTAATTTAGGAGGACAAAGAGTGAGGCCCATCGCTAAAAAATTGGTTTGACTCTTTTATTTGTACTTAGTTTTCATTTTTAGTGTTCAAAAAAGAGACTTTGAATACAAAAAAAATGAATACATCTTTTTACCGTTTTCATTTTCACTAAAAAGGAATTGAAAAAAACTCAAAGTTTGTGTTGAATTTTTAATTGAAAAGTGAAAAATGAAAAAAAAAAAAAAAAAAAAAAAGACAAGAAAATTTGTGCCAAACATAAAGAGAAATGATATGTCCACAACATTTTTACAACAAATCTTAAGTGACAGGTTGTTACTAGTTATTATTGTTGGGGTAAAAAAGTAATCTTAGTATTTGGTTCAAATTTAAATCAATAACAACTAACCATCTATGATTTGTTGTGAAAATATTGTAAAAATGTTGTGGACGTAGCACGTCTCAAACATAAATGAGTTGGAAATGAAAAATGAATACAAGATTTGAGAAAGAGAAAATGAGTAAAACACTAAGTTTTAGCGCGTCCATATGTAAAACACTCATACTCATCATTTTCTATCCACCCAAATTTCCACCTTGTTAGGACATATGTGGAACATGTTAAAAACATGTCATATAGAATTAGCTAATCTTTTGACAAAATGCACTTTACTTGTAATTGGATAGATCTAGGATGTGTTTAATACTTCAAGAAACAAGAGTTCAAGTCCAAGTATTGAAGCCATGCAAATCTGTTCAAGAATCAAGTAAAGAAGTGATATTCATTAAAGTTCGACAAATAGCTCGACAGCTGTATCTATCAAGAATTTTGAAATTTAGATTTCCAGATCTGTTTTTCACGCATATCCAAGCTATGTGTTTAAATTTTCTTTTCTCACAACCCTAGACATATATAAGGATTATTTTAAGGGTCGTCATGAGGTTGTTGCACTTGTTGTTACATGCATATTGTGACCGGAGACAATCTGCCATAGTTCATCTTTTTCTTGAAGAAGCTACTGCGTTTGTACGTCGTAGGGTTTTGTAACCAATGAGCTTCTTGATCTTCATCGTGTGGATGAACTGAAGAACTTTGCAGCCAACATCTTTCTCAAGTTGGTGTGTTAGTCACGTACTGGGATCCGTGCATCGATTGGTTAGTCATGTACTTGGAACCGTGCATTGAAAGGAGAGATTATCACTACATTACAAGTCCAATTGTGTATTGGGGTAAGGGTTCAACTGTAGGTTGGTATAAGGTATTGGGATTCCTTTACTTGTAACTGCTTATTTTGATAATAATGGATTCTCGGAAGTGGTGACCTTAAATTCACCCGGTGGAGTTTTGCCTCGGTAGTTTTCCCCATTCGTAAACAATCACCCGTGTCAAATTTAATTTCCGCTGCATTTAGTTATTTGGTGATTTGTTTGTGCTACCACGCGTATTGTATGTTAAATTGACTTAATTAATTCACTTGGCTAATTAATTGGTTAATTTACCTAAGTGGTCAATACATTCTTGGCCTATCACACCCAGCCAAACAATGGAAAACTCACACAGCCTTCTCATTTCATTTTCGTTCCATAGTTTTCCATCATCCATCTTTTCCACCTCGCCATACAGGCTTGCATCTGCTTGTTCTAGTTTTTTTTTTTTTTTAAATAGATTGTTTAGCACATTATTGGACTAAAAGTTTATGTTTTAGATAATAATGTGTAGCCCTGTGCATATGCACAAATATATTTAAAAACAATCACAATTATACGGTATAAATTATACACTTTTTTTAGAAGAGATTCAAATTATACATGGTATTAGCTTACACTTTTTTTAAACCATACATTTCTAAAATATGTAATGGTTTCTTATCATCTATATATATATATATATATATATAAAACCGAAACCTTTGACTTTTTATTGACCTCTCTAGAGCTTGCCATATCATTATTATTATTTGGCGAAAATACACTGTTGGTCCCTAAAGTTTACCGACTGAGTGCTTTTGATCCCTGAAGTTTTAAATGAGCATTATTGTTCCCTAAAGTTTAAAAAATAAGTGCTATAAGTCCTCCCGTTAACTTCTGTTAGCAGGCCCACTTACAGGCCTCGACAAGCTACATTTTGACCCTCATCAGCGACAATGTTTTTTTATTTTTTATTTTTATTTATTTATTTATTTAATGAACTCCAACACCTTACAAAGTTGTATAAAAAATTGTTTTTTTTTTCTTCTTCTAATTAGTCCATTACGGCAACAATCAAAACTCTTTGTTAAGAAATTTTATCGTGCGTATTTAAGTAGACGAATATAACGTGTTCCGTTCATTACGTAAATTGTAGTTTTACATTCAAATAATTACAATTATTTCCGTAAACTTTGGAAACCAAACAGGAAATTCTTGTTTCTCTCAAACTTACGAACAGACGTGTTCTTTTACGTGTATCTTATGCGTAATTACTAACTGAGTCATGAAGACTATGACTTTCCACGTAAAATTTACGCCACTTAAACTTAGTTTGATCATTACACCAAAATAAAATGTAGCGTTCTATGTTTGCTTGAAGAATAATATAGTGATACTGTCAAGAATCAATTCTTTAATACCACAACTTATGTGCCATAATTTTTGTCACTATTATTTTGATGTGGTCAAATTGTGATGGATAGATAATCACTTTTACATAGACCCATAATTTTTAAAATTGTGGCAAAAATTATGTTTTTAGACTTTCTCTAGATTAATAGTACATTATTTAGTTAGCAGGAGGTTATGGGCGGATCATGAGTCAAAAACTTTACCAACTCTTCACTATGATGTTATTGTTTTCCAACAAGTTTTTTTTATTATTATTTTTTTTAACCAGGAGACTTATGGTTTTATTTTATAGTCTGAGTAGTAGGATTGGAGTGAAGAGCTATCTCGCTAAGGAAAAATTATCTCATGCTTCAAATGCTCATAATATATGGGTTATGTAGGTGTAAGGACTAAGGATTCCACTATATGAGACATCTATATATCGAATGTATGAGATACATTCTCTTAGTTTAGACTTTGATCATTTGGGAGTTTGTGGTAAGATTCAAAAGATGGTCTCAATTTCATAACTTGATTATGATTTTTTATTTTATTTTATATAACTTGATTATGATAATCTTAAGTTTGTTGCTTTTATTAGTTTAATGATAAAAAGTTTTATTGTAAATTATAGGAAAAATTTTATAGTGATTTTGGTGAATATTTAAGTCATCCCTAAACTTGATTATTTTATTTAGTAATTAAGTAAAATTATTAAACATTATAGACTCATTTTATTTTTATTTACAAATGATGCAAGGGATACTACAAATTTTACAACATAAACCTTACAAACTAGTGCGTTTAACTTTTAAAATAAAAAACAAAACATAATTAAAAAAATTATTTATTATTTTATATGATACCAGTCAAATTAATTATAATGTCATAATTCATTTATAATATAATAAAATAAGTACTGTGGGGGACGAGGATCCCAAATCTAATTTAAATGGACAGTTAAGGTTATTTTCGAGGATGCACCTCGGACCTCGGGGACGAGCACTAGTTATGTGAGGGACATAAAGTTAAAATATCAAAAAGAAAAGAAAGCAGATTTGGCACGGAATATGAGAAGGATGAAGAAAGAAGAGTATAGAAGCCATCCCTCTGCATTAAATACAAGACAACTACTCCTCTGGTCACATTAATGAGGAAATGACTATGAATAGTGGTGGTACAGCTAAGATTGTTGTGTAAAGCTTGCTAGTATGTTCTGGATGGGACAAGAGTTCTAGGAATGCAATCTCAGCCCTCCAAGTGTAAGATTCAGATAGATTGTAGCTGGATATAAAAGTAAGAAGAAGATCCAGATGAGGGGGAGAGTGAAAAAAGAAGGAAAAGAATTTATCCATCTGTAACCATAACCTCGGACTAGACCTGAGAACCAACACTTATATATATATTTTTTAACCAGTTATTAAACTGTGTATTAATAGAAGAAGAACCATTTCTCATTCAATTCTATGACATAAACCTTCTTAGTTTTTGCATTGGATATCATAAACAGATTTGACTTCCCATCTCTAAACAAGTTTATTGTGATAGCAAACAGTGAAATCTTCATTTATTTTCCAGCAAGTTGATTTATTGCTTTTTCGCCGTTACAAGTACAATTAGAAAGACACTAGAAAACAAATAACATTATATACTCCCATTCAAAAAAGAAATGTTTACTCAATTTATTAACTTGAATTATTTAAATAACATAATTAGAGAGCCTATTCATCAAAAAAAAAAAAAAAAAAAAAAAATTATAGAGCCACAAGCTTCCAAGGTGGAACCTACTCACCTACAGGTATATCTATAGTCTTTCTTATAATTAACTAATTGTGAGAAAGGGATTTGAACTTTTGATGTATGTTACACAGATACATATTATCGTATCTTATCCTTTTTCTCATCCGAGGAAAAAAAATTAAGACGTTCATAAAGACCTCTTTCTGTGTAATTGATACACTTTTTAAAAGGGTTCAAGTCACTTTCAATTAAACGGGTTTATCATTTCTTGTTACTTTCTAATATTGGCAAGACTCTTTTAAAACCAAAAATTTTTAGGACCACAATCAATTTCATATTGATTTTCACAACTATTTGATGTGGTTATGTGAGAGACCGGGACTTTTTGATGCTCTCATTTTGAGATTAAGTGGAGTCGCCACTTATTTTTTGTTACAAAAAATAAGAAAAAAACTATATAAAATACATAACTGAATAATTCCAAGTTTCATTGATAGAATAGATGAATACAATTTGATAGAAAGAATTATACAAAGATTTGTTTCCTAGTTACAATCTAGTAAAAAAATTACAAGGCTTTGTTTCCTAGTTATAATATATCAAAAGAAAATAAGACACTATCTCTACGAACCTAAGATCTAAAGTTCGGGGTCTAGGTTATAGAATAGGAAGGTGTTAGGCACCCATTCGGCCCAGAAAAAATCCGGTCTTCCACACTCAAAGATGATCATTTTAGTACCCTTTGTATGATATTAATTAAAGTGCAACAAATGCCATGTTAAATTCTAAATCTAAGGCCAGTCTACTATTTAAGAGTCCTAGATCTGCAATTTTTATTTTTTTATTAAAAAAAAAAAGAACAGAAAGTTTGATGAGATTGCTTGGTAAAAATTCTAGATCTGAGTTTCTATGGTGAAAAGAATGAATTTTTTCTTATAAAAAAAAAATTCAAATCTAGTTTTTATATTTATAAATGGAAAGAAAACAAATTTTTTATGAGAGTGTAAGGGTATGTTTGTTAACTATTTTTTCCCTTTATTTTCTATTTCCAAAAACAATTTTCTATTTTAGAGATTGAAAAACTTGTTTGGCAACCCAAAATAGACAGAAAACAAAAATTGTTCTCAAAATTCAATTTGTGAAAGAAACTGAAAACATGCAAAAGACTGTTTTCAATTTCTATTTTTTAAAAGTCAATGAAAACATGCATTTGAGTTAATGAATCGGTCTCATTTAATGAGTTAGCATTAGAGTTCAAATTCTAGTAACAACATATTTTAGTATTTTCATTTTTTTCTTCAAAAAACTATTTTTTTCCAACTAACCAAACATATTTTTGATTTCAAAAATACAAGAAAATTGTTTTTTCTTTATATTCCTAAAAACAAGTTTTTGAAAATAGAAAACAAAAACTGTTACTAAACATAACCTAAGTTTTTATGGAAAACGCGGATTTGGTTTCGTTAAAAAATAAAAAAATAAGATCTTTGTTGTAATGAAAAATATAGATTTGGTTTTGTTTAAGAGAAAAAAATTCAGATCTGCGTTTTAATGAAAAATACAGATCTAGTTTTTTTGAAGAAAAAAATTCAGATCTGTATTTTAATGAAAAATACAAATCTGGTTTTGTTAAAAGAAAATTTATATCTGTATTTTAATGAAAAATACAGATCTAATTTAGTTAAAAGAAAATTCAGATTTGTATTTCAATGAAAAATACAGATATGGTTTTGTTAAAAGAAAAAATTCAGATCTGTATTTTAATGAAAAATACAGATCTAGTTTTGTTGAAGAAAAAATTCAAGAAACCCCCCAGTTGCTATTTTACAACCCAAGACACCCAAAACCCACTCCATCCGGGTTTGTAAACTTAAAAAATTTACAACCTATAAATAGTAAGGTTGCATATATGCAACCTTGAGCACTAGCAATGGGGGATGTAAAAAAAATGCCTATTTTACATCCTCAAATACTATTACTTTATCTATTTTACCAACCCATCCAACAATACACCCAACATCTCGATTTTCTTTTTACATACAACCTAATAAAATAACATAAACTACACTATCAACTCATTCTCTCACTTCTATCCCATCTCTCTTTCATCTTTTTTGTACTTTCACGTACTTTTATATTTAGCAACCATAAATAGTAGGTTTTATATATATAACCTTACTATTCATGCTTGCTAAAAATTTGTTTAGCGACCCACACCCGGGTGAAGCTCAATTTGAGAGGGTTGGTTCCTAAAATAGCAACTGGGGGAGGGGGGGGGGTGTTTTCACCCCTAAATGCTAATGCTTACTGTTCATAGGTTGTAAAGGAAAAAAAATATAATTTTAATCTTGTGGTTGTGTGTGTAGAGAAAAAGAGAATGAGAGGAAAAAGAGAGAGAAACAATACTTTTTATTATTTTATTAGGTAGTTTATATTATTTTATTAGACTGTATGTAAAAATAAAAACTGGGATATAGGATAAGTTGTAAAATGGGTTGGTAAAATAGATATTTTTTTGCATTCCCGGATGTTAGTGCTCTAAGGTTGCATATATGCAACCTTACCGTAGCAAGGTTGTAAATTTTTTTAAGTATACAAACTCAAATGATGTGAGTTTTGGGTGTCTTGGATTGTAAAATAACAATTGGAGGATGTTACACCCCAATACTAGTGCTCTTAGTGTTATGTTACATCATTGGGTGGTTGGGAGGATATTCTTCTTCAAGATGTATGTCATTTGTCTTTGAGTCTATATATAAAGTATGTATTTTATGAACTCCATCATGTGTAGTATTTGTTTTTCTTACAAAGCAACATTTTTTTTCTTAAGAGATTAAATTCTATAAGGATGTGGTGTAAAACCCAAGTTTGATACCTTCTAATCCTAACATGTCATATCATTATAGTACATGTTAAAGAAGAGATTAAATCCTATAAGGATGTGGTGTAAAATCCAAGTTTTACCAAACTAATCCTCATATTACACATTATAAATACGCACAACCACACTCAATCAATTCTAACATCCATTTGAAAGTCTAACTTAATTGTGAGTTTATTGAGATATTATTATGTGTGGTATAATATATTGGGTTTTAAGTAAAAAGTCGATGTGACAATCTCTTATTAGATTGTGTAAAACATGGGTTTTACACCACATTTTTACCAAATTCAGATTCGTTAAAGAATAGGCACAACCACGCCTATTCAATTCTAATTGCTATTTGGAAATTCAACTTAACTTGAGAGTTTATTGAGATGTTATTATGTATGGTAAAATGTATTGATTTTTAAGTTAAAAACTGATGTAGCAATATCTTGTTGGATAGTGTAAAACATTGGTTTTACACCTTATATCCTTACCAAATTCAGACTCTTTTTCTAATTAGTCCATGATTGGATTCTTAAGAAAATAAAGCATGTCCATAATCCAAAAGAACTTGAAATATCAAGAATTGAGTCAAAGATGTTTCTATAGGTACTAATTAGCTTAACTAATTTGAATAAGGAATTTGAGTTCGAATTGCACTTACACCAAAGATTAATGGGTTTCTTGAATTGATAATAAAGAGTAATCATTATAAAGTGAGTGTAGAGAGTGAAAATTTTTCACCAATCACTAAAGTCCATGTAGCATGTCCAAAACAATCATTTACAAAGTATCATGTGCTATATAATAGGCTTCACTGTCATTATTATTATTATTTTTTTAATACAAGATATAATTTCTACTCTAACCTAATCTAAGTGTATATGTGTGTAAAACTTCTTTCTAAAGATTTGAATCTTGGCTTTTGCCCCCCACACCCCACAAACATTTATACTTGTAGAGTGACCACCACACCAAGAGTGCGCGGTGGTTTCACCGTCATTATCTTGAAACCAATGAAAATTTACCAAGTGTTTCTAAATAAAAATTACAAAAAATATCTGAAAACCAATCATATGTTGACATTTGCTGATAATTAATTTAAATTGACACAAGCAATCCAGCAATGGCCTTGTACACAAAGTTTGCATATTCAATTCTCATCATTTTAAAGAATGCTTTAATCTTCTGAGCATATAGAATCTCTTAGTATGTTGGAACAATGCAATGGCAAAAAGAAATCCTAAGAAAGCCAAGGATGCCATGATAAAAAAAGATAACATAAAGCAACGAGTACCAAAGCAGGAGTGATCTTCACCACCGGCTTCCTTATCGTAAATATAGCCAATAACCCTAACAGAGAAAATATAAGATCCAATGGGACATGCTATGGCTATAGTGTTGAAAATAGTACCCATATGCCTAACACCAAATATGTCCGAAGTAATTGTAGGAATTAATGCCCACTGCGAACCATCACAAATGCCCATTAGAACTGAACCCACATATAACATTCCAGGAAATGCAGAAGCAATAACAAGATGGCCAATCATCATTGTTGCTAGAGTAATGGCTATGAACAATGGCCTAGCCCAGCCTCTTGTGTGTAGTAAATAATCTGATAAATACCCAACTCCAACACGACCAAGACAATTCCATATATTCCATAAAGAGACCAAATTATTCACCTCCACACTAGTGTAATTGAGAGATTGTCCGATTTGGCTCAAGTTGTTTATCACAGCCTGCGTAGAGCCCATTCCACATACCATTGCTATAAAAAACAACCAGAAGTTTACAGTGCAGATAGCCTGCAAAAGATTCATACCCTCTTCATCAAACAGAATTTTGTCATCTAAAGCAACATTAACTTGACCATCACCGCTAGGTAGTTCATGATATGCTAGATCCTTTGCTAACAAAGTCTCAGATGAGGCGCCGATTGACTCAATGTTCTCCATTGAAGGATTACTCTCAAAGGAAAACGTCTCTAGTAATCCCTTGGAATAATCCTTCTGGGCTTGGATTGCAATTCCCAGAGGTGATGCAAGTAGAAGCAAAAGAAGTATAAAGGTGAAAATGTGTGCCCACAAAGGTAAACTGAAGATGTTCTCCAAAATTATTATAATCATGAGATAACCAGCAATGATCAGAACAACTGCAGAGAAACAATTCAAGTGCTTCTTGTCATCGCCTGTGTTTGTTTTATAAATTTTGTTTGTTTTATAAATTTTCACCAAAAGCATAAGCACAAGTTGGATGAATGTAGGCAAAATAGCAAGCATTAGAAGGAATGTGCTTGGCTCGCCCTTGTAGAATGTGTCATATACTTGAATTAGTATTGCTCCACTAATACCAGAACATCCCTGGCGAAGAGAGAAGGTAATATTACAGGCATAGCATAGCTTAGCTCAAGCAAGAGGGATTACAAAAGAAGCCAAACTTTTTTTTGTTGGTAAAAGAAGTCATATTTCTGTCTAGTTTAAGCAATCATTTTAGAATTAGAACTCATTTAGAAGTTTCATGATGAAGGCCATGACTTTCCACATAAAAAAAACGTACCTCTTAGCGTGATCATTACAACAGAAAAATGTAGTGATATTGTCAAGAATCAGATCATAATACGTATGACTAATAAAGTCTAATGGCCTGTTTGGAAGTTTAGAGAGGGAGGAGAGTAGAGGGGAATGGTTCCCCTCCACCTTATTTGGATGTTTTTAAAATTAGTAAGAGGGAAGAGAGTAATTTGCCCTTTCCCTTATTTGGATGTTTTAAAAATTAGGATAGAGAGGAGAAGAAATAATTAAAATAGACAAATTTACCTTTATTTGAAAATGGACTTGCAACATTGGTCTATTATTAATTTAGAAAGGGTAATTTGGGAAATTTATCTAGTCAATAATTTATCTGCTCTACTCTCCCTCCAAATCTCTCCAATTTGGGGGAATTAAAAATGAGGGGTTAGAGGTGGTTGAAACCCCTCCAAACTCCTCCCCCTCCTTCCTTAAAAAACTTCCAAATAAGGTAATTGAATTACTCTCCCTCTTTCTACTCTACTCCCCCTCCTTTTTTAAACTTCCAAACAGGCCATAATAGTATAGTAAATTGTTGCCAAGAATCATTTTTTCCTTTTTGCTTCAATCAATTAGGAGGTTATGATCTAAAATTTCAACAATTTTGGGTAGGGAGTGGAATGGTTTGGCTAAAGACTGAGATATTACTTCTCTATTTTAACTAAAAGAAGTTGTGATTTATATTTTATGGTGAGTATTAAATTCAAGAGCTAAATAAGGAAAAATTTTCTCATGCGTCAAGTGTTCATAATATATGGGCCACATAAACGGAAAATTATTAGGTACTCTCGGAGTATCATAAATGCGTACTCCCTCCTCTCACATGAATGTTGGGTCCTACCATGAATTTAATTAGTGGAACCCACCATTCATGTGAGAGGAGAGAGTACGTATTTATGGTACTCCGGAAGTACACAATAATTTCCCCACATAAACATAGGTGTAAGGATCCCACAAATTGTGATATATATTTATATATATATATATATATGTATTTGATATAGGAAATACTTTTTTTTTTTTTTTTTTTTTTTTTAATTTGAGACTTTAGTCATGGAAAGATTCAAAAGATAGTCATGGAAAGATTCAAAAGATGGTTCAAATGTTCAATCTCATAACTTGATTATGATAATTCTAATTTCATTAGTTTAATAATAAATTATAGGAAAGTTTTGATAGTGATTTGGGTGAAGATTTAAAGTCATCCCCTAATGATTATAAGGGAAAAAGAAGAAGAAAAAAAATCCATCCCCTAATTATTTTATTTAGTAATTATAGACTAATTATTTTTCTTTTTAAATAATGCAAGAGATACTAGATTTTTTATTTATTTACATAAATCTTACAAAATGGTATATCTAACTTAAAAAACAAAGAAGCAAAAACATAATTTAAGAAATTATTTATTATGTTCCTAATGGGAAGGAAGTGGTTGATACTACAACATTGAGTCCAGATAGTCAGCAGAATTTCAAGACTAAGATGGATATACTTGTTATCACCAACAACAGATCAGACACTATCCTATCCGAGGAATTGCAGGGAGATGCCACAGAAGCCGCAGCAAGTTCTGATCTTCCAAAAATCCAAGTTGCTGGTGGGCCTCTCGTTTCAAAGCCCAAAATTACCTGGACCCGTATCAACAGAATGGACTTTGGGTTAGGTGGTTTTTCTAAAGCCTTTAATATGCCAACACTTGGAAAAAGAACCTCTCAGGGTGAGCTGAATGCAAGGCAAACTGAAGACTTTGGACACAGTGAGTACAAAACGTGGGAAAGTGGATAGTGATGTAGGAGGCAGTGATGAAGGATCGGCGGGGGTGATGACTCACCCTTGCCGGGAGCAATGAGGCTTTTAAGTTAGAACTGCCAAGGGTTTGGGAACCCTTGGACAGGTCGAAGCCTTCACAAGATTGTGAGGGAACAAGTTCCCAATGTGCGTTTTCTGATGGAGACACGGCTGGATAAGGAAGGGTTTGATAATTTATATAGTAATTTGCCTTTTCAGAATAAGATTATTGTAAAATACCTGGATTCAGGGGGTGGATTGGTGTTACTATGGAAGAATGATGTAGCAATGGAGGTTATTAATTATACTGCAAATCATGGGTTGACGAAGGTTACAGAGGAGGATGGATTTGTTTGGTATCTCACTTGCTTTTATGGATGGCCGGAGGCACAAAATAAGGAGAGGTCGTGGAAGCTTTTGGCTCATTTAAGAACTTTTGTGGAGGGACCTTGGATGGTGATAGGGGATTTTAATGCATTCCTCAATGTCTCAGAGAAGCAAGGTAAAACACCACCACAAATGTCCCAAATTGATGCATTTAGGGATGCTCTAGAATATTGTCAACTTGAAGACTTGGGTTTTCGAGGGTATCCATTTACTTGGAGCAATAAGAGGCCGGGTTGTGCTAATACAAAAGTGAGGCTGGATCGTGCAGTAGCTAACAAGGAGTGGATTGATAAATACCAAATGAGTAATGTTACACATTTGTCTTCTCATGCTTCGGACCATCTGCCTATCATCTTGCAGGTTTAGTGTTATAAGCAACAAAGACATAAGAGAGGAAAGGGGTTCAAGTTTGAGGAATCATGGTTGTTGTGGGAGGAGTGTGAGAATGTAGTAATGGAGGCATGGCATAATGTGGGAGATGAGCAAATCGGATTGGTTGCTGTTAAGGAAAAAATAAAAAAAATGTGGAGAGGAACTTATGGCATGGGGGTCGGCTAGAGCTGAACTTGAAGCTAATGCTATCAAACAATTACAACAAAAACTTGATACTTTGAACCAGGCTGAAACTACCGAGGAGAGTAAGGCTGAATATCTGGAGGTGAGTAAAAAATTGGATGAGCATCTATTGAAGCAGGAAATTTATTGGGCTCAAAGATCTAGAGTTTCATGGTTGAAACATGGGGATAAAAATACTGAATTCTTTCATTCAAAAGCATCACAAAGGAGAAGAAAAAATCACATTAAGGGTATTAAAAATGCACAAGACCAATGGGTGGAGGAACTAGAGGATGTGGTCAAGGTAGCTTCTGACTACTTTGATAATTTATTTAGTGCAGGTTCCTGTGACCGGATGGAGGAGTGCCTGAGTGCTGTCACCAGAAAGGTATCTACTGACATGTAGGAGTTTTTATCCAGTGAGTTTACAGTTGAAGAAATCAAGGCGGCGTTGTTCCAAATGGGACCAACCACCGGATGGTATGAATGCCCTTTTCTATCAAAAATTTTGGCATGTTGTGGGTGACAATGTGGTGTCTGCTGTGCTGGATTTTTTGAATAATGGCATTATGATACCTGACATAAATCATACAAACATTATTTTAATACCTAAAGTAAAAAATCCGGAAAAAATGTCGGAGTTTAGACCAATTAGTTTATGTAATGTGATTTATAAAATCATTTCAAAAGTGCTTGCAAACAGATTGAAGCAGGTTTTACCTCATGTAATTTCTCCCACTTAAAGTGCTTTTATTCCAGGATGGCTAATTACAGACAATGTATTGGTGGCCTATGAGACATTGCATACTATGCACTCCAGGAAGAAGGGTAAAAAAGGCTCTATGGCTTTGAAGCTTGATATCAGCAAAGCCTATGACAGAGTTGAATGTCAGTTTTTACAAGGCATCATGCAGAAGTTAGGCTTCCCAGATGTGTGGATTGAAAGGGTGATGAGTTGCATTACTATACCATCCTTTTCTATTCTTGTGAATGGAAGACCATATGGCAATATTATTCCATCTAGGGGAATTCGGCAAGGGGATCCTCTCTCACCATATTTGTTTCTGTTGTGTGCAGAGGGATTCACTTCTCTATTGGCAAAGGCTGAAGTAGATGGAAGCATTAAGGGAGTGTCAATTTGTAGAAGGGCACCCAGAATTTCTAATCTCCTTTTTGCAGATGATTCTTTGTTATTTTGCCAGGCAACTCAAACTGAAGCTGAGACCATTAATGAGATCCTTCAACTTTATGCACATGCATCGGGTCAGAGTATCAATTTGGAGAAGTCTTCGGCATATTTTAGTAGCAATACAACATATAGTTAGAAACAGGATATGCTAAGGATCTTGGGTGTCAGGGAGGTTGACCGGTTTGAATCATATTTGGGGCTACCTACTCTAATTGGGCGAGCCAAATACCATACTTTTTCCTTTTTAAAGGATAGAGTGTGGAAAAAGTTACAAGGTTGGAAAGGTATGCTTCTATCTAAAGCTGGTAAAGAAATTCTTATAAAGGCGGTGGCTCAATCTATTCCCAATTATACGATGAGTGTATTTCAAATCCTAATGAAATTATGGTATGAACTAGATGCTTTATGTGCGAAGTTTTGGTGGGGACAAGTTGGGAATGAAAGAAAATTCATTGGAGAAGTTGGGATAAGCTGTCAACCTCAAAGAAAGATGGCGGAATGGGCTTTCGTGATCTTAGAGCATTTAATCTAGCCATGCTAGCCAAGCAAGGATGGAGAATGATCCAAGAAACTGACTCATTGCTCTATCGGTGTTTTAAAGCGAGATACTTCCCACGGACTTCTTTTCTTGAGGCAGTTGAATCACCAAATAGTTCCTATGTATGGAAAAGCATGCTGGCAGCCCTACCAATCCTCAAGTCCGGTCATTGTTGAAGAGTGGGGAATGGTTATTCAATCAGGGTTCAAGGTGACAAGTGGATTCCTAATTTTCCATCACATAGAGTACTCCATCCGCCCAATGATGATGTTGAAGGTTGGGTTGTGGCTGACCTCATTGATCATGATTACATGAATGGAGGATTGATGTAGTGACGACATTATTTCATGAGGAGGAGGCTGATGCAATATGTAAAATTCCCCTTAGTCGAAGGAGTGTGGCTGATTCCATTACATGGCTGCATAATAAGAAGGGCAAGTTCACTGTTAAATCAGCATATAGGGTTGCACAACAGGTTTTAAAGGTTGGGAGAGGGGCTGAAAGTTCAAATGGGGGGGTATGGGAAGCAAGTTTGGGCTGCCTTGTGGAAGCTCAAAATTCCAAACAAGATCAAAGTGTTTAGCTGGAGAGCGTGTCATGATATTTTGCCGACAAGATTAAACCTGATCAAGCGGAGGATTATATCAGATTCATGCGCTTTGGGAGTGTGCCGCTGCACAGGATGTGTGGGCTAGCGGTGTTAAAATTCTGCAGAAGGGATGGATGGGTCAAAATGATTTGCTGCACTTATTGGAGTACCTTCTAGACGGATTGTCTTTGGAGGAAGTTGAAGTCTTTTTGATTCAAGCTTGGCTCATATGGAATAGGCGCTACAACGTTATTCATGGTGGTAGATTCATTGATCCAGGGACTATTAATCAGAGGACAGCAGAGTATTTAGAAGAGTACAAACATGCTCAACAGCAACTTTATGCAGAACCGGTTATGCAGAACAGCAGGACAGTTTGGGAATCACCTCCAGAATCGGCTTTTAAGCTGAACTTTGATGCATCAATTTTTTCTGAGTTGAACAGAATTGGTGTTGGGGTTATAATCCGTAACTTTGATGCGGGTTTTTCCAGATTGGTTCTTGAGGGAGACAATGTTAATGTAATGCAAGCTATTTCATCGCAAGAAGCCAACATATCTTTGCTGGGGAATGTTGTGGAAGATATTAAACATCTTATTAGGGGTCTGTAGTGGGTATCTATTTCTCACACAAAGCGTAGTGGTAATAAGGTGGCTCATGTGTTAGCGCAACATGCAAGAACTAGGATTGAGGATTTGTATTGGATAGAGGATTCCCCTCCTCTAGTCATTGAACAATTGTATCACGATGCTTGCTTTTTATAAATGAATGAATGCCGTTTCCCTTTCGAAAAAAAATTAAAAATGTTTATTCTATCAAAGAAAAAAATGTTTACTCAATTTATTAACTTCATATGGGCAATCCTAGAATAGTTGAAAGATTTGTATGTATGTACCTTCATGATGCCCACAATGGTCCCACTAAATTGAGGGAAGTTTTGCACGCCAGAAACAACATTGGCTGTGTTAAAGAAAGTAATAGAGTGACTGGACAACAACATGAACAGACACATCACTGGCAACCTAAGCCGTTCGATTAATCCAACGACAGCAGCCCACATCAGAAAATACCCAAAGAAGCCCTGGATTGCTCCTGCCAGGTGGACCAGCCATGGCCCACGAAAATACCCAGAGTAATTATTATTGTGTGTTACGGCGGTGTACAGTAACCCAGACAGTACCCCAGCAGATGAGCCTATGTCTCTAAAAACTGCCACGGTTTCGAGTGTTGATTGGTCGTAGCCTTGGCTTGAATTCAGAACAGAGGAGTAGACGCTGAAGGTGTATACACCGCTGCTTCACTGAATGCACATGCTTGCCACCGTCGCTACCCATTTGTTGCTCAACATCTCCATCGTTTTCTCTTTTTTCTGTTTGGATGACAGGGTTTGGACACATAAATTTGGATTTGAGTGATTAAAATCCGAATATCTTTTTGGATAGTTTAAAAAGTATCAAGAATTTTTTTTTTGAGAAACAAGTATCAAGAATTTAGATTTGATAAATTCACCAAGTATTTTAGATCCTTGAATTTGAAATAAGTTCTAAATCCATAAAATTTAGAAATTCATACTTCCAATATTTATAGAAATTCACATTCAAATATACAAACGCAACCTTAGATTTTTTTTTTCTTGCCTTTATCTATCTAGATAAGTTATAATCCCAAAAAATGGTAGTATTTGCTTATAAGGGTAGCCAAGTCAATGTGTGTATGTTTAGTGTTGGATTATTGGGTGGAAGGATATTCTTCCATACCTATATCATTTGTCTTTGTGTATATAAAGTATGTATTTTATGAACTCCAACTCGTGTACTATTTCTTACAAAGTTATATAAAAATTTTCTCTCAAAGTGACAATGTTTTTTGAATTATATAGTCCATGATTGGATATTTTTGGAAAATAAAGAAAGTCCATAATTCGAGGAACTTTGGAATATCAAGAATGGAGTTAAAAATGTTTTTTTGAGTTTCCGTTAATTCAATTAATTCGAGTAAGAAATCTGACTTCGTAGTGTGTTTACGCAAAATATTAATGAGTTTTTATTTTTTGAATTGATGATAAAGTATAATCATCATAAAGTGAGTACTATATTCAAATAATATTGTATCTATTAAAAAAAATTAAAGATGTATCAAAATGATTAGCTAATTCCTATATAAGTGGCCTATTACTAAGCGGTATCAACCTAAAGCAGTATCAACCTAAAGGGTTTAATCCCAAGAATAACAAATTTGTGCAGACACTTTCAACAAAATAATGATAGTCAATAGAGTCTGTCGTACCACCTTATCATTTATAATTAGTTCTTTTATGGTATGTATAGTAGCATTTTAAAGTTTAAAATTATAAAAGCCTTTCTAATCTTTCTATAAAAAGAATCAATTAAGTTGATCTAAACTCTAAAGAAATCCCCAAAAAATTGAAATTTAATGAAAATTTTTTCATAAATGAATTTTTGGATTTAAGAGAATATTGAACTACATCTTGATGGGATTAAGTTGAAATGTACAAAATATCCTATCATATCTTTTGTTAGGGTGAAAATGAATTGACTCCTTACAATTAATTAATTAATTAATTACCCAAGTTAATTAATTAGATCAAATTTCATGCAATAGCGTGGTAGCACAAACAAATTACCAAATTATCTAAATGCAGCAGAAAATAAATTTGACACAAGTGATTTGTTTATGAATGGAGAAAACCACTGAGGCAAAACCCCACTGGGTGATTTTAAGGTCACTACTCCCAAAAATCTACTATTATCAATCACAAGTGGTTACAAGTATAAGAAATCTTACCAAACCCTTTGGCCTATCCCGAAATACCAACCTATAGTTGAACACTTACCCCAATACCCAATTGGACTTGTATTGTAGCGACAATCTTTCCCTTGATGCACGAATCTCAGTACGTGACTAATTAATGTGCACGGATCCCAGTATGTGACTAACTCCAGCAACTTGAAGAGGTTGTTGGCTGCAAAGTTCTTCAGTTCATCAACAATGAAGATCGGGAAGCTCCTTGGTCACAAAACCCTCGGCGTAAAGACACAGTAGCTTCTTCAGAGAGAATAATGAACTAGGTCCCTTTCTACATATGCGACGGCCTTTAAATAATCATTATATATATCTAGGGTTGTGAGAAAAGAAACCCTATACAAATATACAAGCATGGGCCGAAAATCAGATTTGAAATTTTTGATTTCGTAAGTCTCAACAGAAACAGCTTGTGTTGAGCTTTGACTTTAAATCTCGATAGAAGTCTTTCTGTCGAGATTGCTGTCGAGTTTTAATGAGCAGCTCTTCTTTACTTGTTTCTTGGTCAGATTTTCATGACTTTAATACTTGACTTGAACAACATGTTTCTTGAAGTCTTAAGCCCATTCTACCTAATTACAAGTAAAGTGCATTTTGTTAAAGAATTAGCCAATTACATAAAATATGTCCCTAACAATCTCTCCAATTGGCAATCTGTGACAAAACCACAACAAAACAAATAATCTTGAGAGAAGTCTTAAATCACTAAACTTATAACCACTTGTTGTATTACACAAGAAATTTATCTCTACTACAAACTCTTGAAAAACTTTGGAAGAAGAGAGTTCATGGCATGATAGATTTTCACAACCTGTCTTTCTGAAACACTTAAACAAAACTCATCAAGGCATCATGTGTGAAACAAAAATAAAGATTGCATACATAAAGAAACATGTGTGTAAAGATATAAAAAAAACAACACACGTAGAGGTAAGTGAAGAAAAACATACATCATCATCATATATGAAAATAAAGTACAAATTATGTAAATAAATGGTCACAAGACCGAAGGTACAGGAGGCTAATGTAACTAAAAGAAGGAAAAGTACACATAAACCTCTCTACATCCCTCAATACTATATACACTCCCCTAATAAAAAATGTCCTATACTAACTCTCTCTCCCTAAGTACAAGACTACTCTAAAAAACCCAAAACTAATTCCCCTTTTTGTCACGAATGACAAAGAGCAAGTCATTGAGAGGTCGTCATCTTGTCATCACCGGAAGAGTCAGCATTATCCTCATCATCATCAACCTTATCATCAGGCGAGGCCTCTGGAGAAGGAGAGGGAAAAGGAGCAAGACCAGCCATGTGAACCTGCTGGCAGGCAATGCGGCTTACTCGGATGTTCATCTAACACATCTCATCGGTGAGATAATTAAGACGACCACCAAAGTCAGCCTGCATCCGCTGAAGCTGCTCCATAATGGCCTCGAGGGTCACACCACCAGCCGCGAAGGAAGAATGAGTGGAAGAGGATGGAGTCAAAGAGGGTGGAGTTGCAGGAGCCGTAGGATTGGTCGTCTCTACTTGTGGCCGCTTCGACTGAAGCTAAGCCTCACTCCACCAGATAGAACCAGCGCTGATAGCACCCATGATGGTGAAAAGAGGAGAGAGAGGGATAGGAATGGAGAAGTGCTGAAGGATCCGCGTGATAGCTGAAGGAAAGATGAGCTTATCACGGGTAGCAGTGTCCTGATACACATCTATGATAAATGTGATGAAGTGAGAGGGAAAGTCGATGGTGAGACCCTCCATCAAAAACAAAAGAAATCGAGCACGAGGCTTGGTGATGGAGTTATAGTGTGACAAAGGAGTAAGATCAAAAGTCATCACCATGTTAAGAAAGCGAGGGCCTTTAGCAAAGCCCGGGCAAGAGGTGTTTAGAGCACCACCCCAAAGAGAGGGTTTCTCACAGAAGTGAGAAAGAAGGTCGTCTCTAGACACGGTTCGGAGACGCTTACAGCCAGGGTAGCCAGGATGCGCTACCCAAGGGATGCGTAGTACCTCGGATATAAGATCCGGAGTAACTACGATACGTGTACCTCTGAATGTAGAAACAAACTGAGGCATAGAGGTATTGATGCCGTGTATGTTGGAGTAAAACTCCTGAATAAACACGACGGGACACCTCATGGGTCTCTTAAGTAGAGAGAGAACAAAAGGAAACACATGTTTAGAGTAGATAAGAAAAGAACGTATGCACGAAAAATGCATTAACATGTGACATGAGAATTTAAGAGTATCATGGGGGTCACCCAATCCAAACCTAACAGCACTCAACAACAATAATCAATCACACACATCTAAATATGCATGAAACATTGTTATAATGCAATGAGGATTCAATGCATGGTCATATAAGATCAGATACACATACCCCAACCCACAAAATTCACAAAAAACTCAAAACCCCCAAAATATAGCAAAAACCCCAAAACCTAGGTCTAATGCGTGAAATGCATGAGAGAGAGGAAGGATTTAAAGTTCATACCACAAGATTGAAGCTTGATTAGGTCGAAAACTTGATTGGAGTGGAGATTTGAGTGAGAGTGAGAAGTTTGGGTCGAGAGAGAAAGAGATCTGTCGAGAGAGATGAGAGAATGAAAAAAATGAAATCGTGCCTCAACCTAAATAGAAAACGCAGCTCGATGGATCGAGGTTTCTATTGAGAATCTGTTGAGCTTTAAATCTCGACAGAAATGAATCTGTCGAGGAGCTATCGAGGATCTATTGACGGCAAAGAGAGTATCTCATGGATCGAGAATCTATTGAGCAGACAGAGAGCACAGAAATATGTCTTGATGGATTGAAGAAGCTGTCGAGAATGTGTCGAGCAAGAACCCAAAAATATCGATGGATCGAGAAGCTGTCGAGATTCTATCGAGAAGAAACCTAGAAATCTTGATGGATCAAGAAGCTGTCCAGGATCTGTCGAGAAGACAGAGAGCACATGAAAATTTTTTCGATGGGTCGAGTTGCTGTCAAGCTTGAATAAAAGAGGTTTTTCAAGAAGGGAAAAACACAGAGAGATGAATGCAACAAGAAAGCTACTCAACCAAAAATCCAATCAACATATTAAGCTCTCAAAACATCTCTCAACATGGAAGCAAAGCATTCATAGATCCAAAAAAGCACACACACACACACACACACACACATACACACACACACATACACACTAAACAAGTCTAACCAATTTTATATTTCAAAAACAAGTCAAGACAGTTTAGTGAGCATATATCGACACATGTATCCATTGTGATGGCCAAATCACATTGTACCTGCACATGTATCAAAAGTAGCAAAGAGTTTGCGTGTTGTGTGTGAAACATAGCAAGAGTGCATAAGTGTCTCATATTATGAAGATTTGAGACTAGAGAAAATCAATTAAACTCACACACAATTATAACTGCTTGATGGGGACTATCACCTTTGAGGTATATCTTATAAGTCTCACATCTCCTAGAAACACGCATGCAATCATATTAAAAGCATTTTGATCTTTTTGCTTTTATTCTTTGCATATTTTTCTTTTTAAGCATAACATGCATGGGCATATAAGAGAGAGAAAAGAAAATACCCAATTATGTATGTTTAACATCCCAATTTTGCTGTGCCAAAGCACACAGATGTTATAAATGATTGGTGGGTTTTAGTAGTGAGATGGTTATTTATGCATTTCTTTTAGAATTTTCTAGTCATTCCCGTCAAAAAGAGTGATATAAGTATGAGATATAAGAGATAGTCTTAATCGTACTCATCACAAACATGAGCCACAAAGCTCACTTGCTTAGTTATGCATAGAAATGCTCATCTAAGTTACAAGAGATACAAAGTTTAGAAAACTTTGTTTCAAATGCCATCTAGGGTACACAAGTACCAATATACACAAACACACACTGTTTTTGTATTTTTCTGATTTTTCAATTTTTATTTTATTTTATTTTATGTAAAACAAAATAAAACAAAACTAAAAACAAACAAACAAAAACAAGTAAACATACAAAGCATAAAACTAGACTGACTCAAAAACAAGAAATCAAAACAAACAAGTAATGCAAAAACATAAGGGAAGA
Organism: Notholithocarpus densiflorus; assembly: GCA_030021035.2. Taxonomy (NCBI): domain Eukaryota; kingdom Viridiplantae; phylum Streptophyta; class Magnoliopsida; order Fagales; family Fagaceae; genus Notholithocarpus; species Notholithocarpus densiflorus. The sequence continues at coordinate 475,851 of JARYZH020000032.1, read as the reverse complement.
GAGAGAAAAAGTGACTGAATCACTTTGAGCCTTTTTCTTTCCAAACTTTGGTTTTGGAGAAAGATCTTTTCCTAGAGTTGAACCTTTGTTCCGCAGGTAAGGGGGAAGAATTGAGACCGTTTAAGTTCGAAAGGAACATGAGGGCCTTGAGAAGATCTCCAAGAGGACCCAAAGATGGTAGAATATGACCTTGACCACCAGATGATAACACACTATTGCTCTGTTGAGTGGCTAACCACTTATAGCAATTTGGACGAGTATGTCCTGAAGCTCTACAGTGATGACAGAAATGCGGCTTCTTTGGTTGAGACTTCTTATTTTTAGCCTTATTGCTCTTAGGGTTTCTAGTCTCTTTCTTCTCTATCTTAGGGGGTGCTCCTAGAATAGATTTGCCTTTGTCTAGATTGTTCTCACTAGCTATCTTAATTTTAGTTTCATTTTTCTCAAGATTTTCATTATTAGCAGGTGAGACAAAAACAGTCTTACTAGAGAAGGCAATATGAGAAGAGTTAGAGAGTTCATACCCCAAGCCGGTTTTGTCAGAAGCTGATTTTTGGAGGTTCAGCATTTCATCCAGCTTTGCATTGGAAGTCCTCTCCAACTGAGCTAGAACTTGGAACAATTCTGCTTCAAGGTTCTTGGTTCTTTCAGCCAAGAAGTTGTTCTCGAACCTCAGTGCTCCAATGGTTTGATTGGCTTCATCAACCTTTGTGGATAGCTCCTCTCGTTCCAGCTCCACTTTACTAAGCTTTGTAGTAGACAACTTATACAACTTCTCATGCTTTTTAGATACCTTGTATAACTTTACATAGGCTGTATGGATGTCATCCTGTTCATCCATCTTCTCGAATTTGGATTCCACTAAGTCCTCTTCTTCATCCATTGCTTCTACGATACCTTCAGTAGGATCCACTGTGGCAGTGAAAGCACTCAAGATTCCCTCGTCATCACTGTCATTTGACTCAGTCTCAGGCTCGGTATCACTCAAGGTAGCAGCAAGAGCCTGGCTTTTCCCAATCGACTTAAGATATGTTGGACATTCTTGTTTCACGTGTCCAAAACCTAGACATCTGAAGCACTTTGGTTCAGAGTGAATAGTATATTGACCGCCATCCTTAGCATCCTTCTTCCCTCTATCTTGACATTTGAATTGAGAAGAACTGGATTGCTTACGGTCCTTGTCAAAACCTTTCACATTGGCATTCTTCATGAACTTCTTGAACTACCTAGTGATGTAGGATTTTATCTTGGAATCTTTATCATCTGAAGACTCATCAGTCTCATTACTTTTGTCCTTCAGTGCCATATTCTTACTTTTGGTTCCTTTCCTAAGTCTAGTCAAAACCAATTCCTAAGTTTGCAAGTTGCCAATCAGCGTTGTCAAAGGAATGGTGTCAATGTCCTTTGATTCTTCAATCACCGTTATCTTGGCATGAAATCTCTCAGGGAGAGATCTAAGCACCTTTTTCACAATCTTGGGCTCGGGAATATGATCACCAAGATTGAATCCTGAGTTCACTATGTCCTTCAGCTTGGCATAGAACTCATCGAATATCTCATCCTTCTCCATCTTTATCTCCTCAAAGCTAGTCATGAGCCTTTGGAGCTTTGAATCCTTAACAACCTTAGTCCCTTCATAGATTGTCTAGAGGATGGTCCATGCTTCCTTTACAGTTTCAGTTGAGGATATTTTCTTGAACTCCTCATTGGTCACCGCACTGAATAAGGCATTCAATGCTCTGCTGTTGAAGTTTGCCACTTTGATCTTGGCCTTATCTTAATCAACCAATGCTTCCTTTTACTTCACCCAGTCAATTTCCACAGCTTGCCAGACCTTCTTATCTAAAGACTGCAAGAAAGCTCTCATGCGTACTTTTCAGTATGCATAGTTAGTGCCATCAAATAAAGAAGGTATAATAAGAGACTATCCTCTATCCATGACAAACAAGGGTCAATGGATCACACAACAAAGATTAAAACCTAATCAGAGTGTGCCTGCTCTGATACCACTTGTTAGGGCGAAAATAAATTGACCTATTGCAATTAATTAATTAATTACCTAAGTTAATTAATTAGATCAAATTTCATGCAATAGTGTGGCAACACAAACAAGTCACCAAATTATCTAAATGCAGCGGAAAATAAATTTGACACTGGTGATTTGTTTACGAATGAGAAAAACCAACAAGGCAAAACCTAACCGGGTGATTTTAAGGTCACCACTCCTAAGAATCCACTATTATCAATTACAAGCGGTTACAAGTATAAGGAATCTTACCAAACCCTTTGGCCTATCCCGAAATACGAACCTACAATTGAATCCTTACCCCAATACCCAATTGGACTTGTATTGTAGTGACAATCTTTCCCTTGATGCACGAATCCCAGTACATGACTAACTAATGTGCACGGATCCCAGTACGTGACTAATTCCAGCAACTTGAAGAGGTTGTTGGCTGCAAAGTTCTTCAGTTCATCAACAATGAAGATCAGGAAGCTCTTTGGCCACAAAACCCTTGGTGTAAAGACGCAGTAGCTTCTTCAGAGAGAATAATGAACTAGGTCCCTTTCTACATACGCGATGGCCTTTAAAATAATCCTTATATATATCTAGGGTTGTGAGAAAAGAAACCCTATACAAATATACAAGCATGGGCCGAAAATCAGATTTGGAATTTCTAATTTCGTAAGTCTTGATAGAAACAGCTTGTGTCGAGCTTGTGTTGAGTTTTGACTTTAAATCTCGATAGAAGTCTTTTTGTTGAGATTGCTGTCGAGCTTTAATGAGCAGCTCTTCTTCACTTGTTTTTTGGTCAGATCTTCTTGGCTTTAACACTTGACTTGAACAACATGTTTCTTGAAGTCTTAAACCCATCCTAGATTTACCCAATTACAAGTAAAATGCATTTTGTCAAAGGATTAGCCAATTACGTAAAATATGTCCCTAACATCTTTTATTTTATTTATATTTGGTAACAAAGGATAGATCGAACTATTTCTCTTATAGACTCTCAAGCACTTTGTATATGGGGAGTTGCCAATTCAACTATAATGCCCTTGGTGGTGGTGGTGGTGGTGGTTGTTGTTGTTTTTTGTTTGTTTGTTTGTTTGTTTTTTTGTTTGTTTTGTTTTTGTATAACTCTAATTCTTAAAACTATGAATTTTTTTCTTCATGATTTGGCCCCCCTTAGGATAAACTCTTGGTTTCGTTCTTGCAACCAAAATTTATCCTTTCATGGAGGAAGTGTGTATGAGCTTGGGATCTTGTTTCTACTGCTTTTGCTTGGTTCTTTGAATTTCTTAAAAGATTGCAATGCCAAGTTGTTCAACCTGTTGCGTATGAGAAATGGTATGTTCACAATGTTTTCACAACACTTTCCCAACAAATTATAAGTGACAGGTTGTTATAGGTTATTATTAGTGGAGGAAGTGTGTATGAGCTTGGGATTTTGTTTCTATTGCTTTTGCTTGGTTCTTTGAATTTCTTAATAGATTGCAATGCCAAGTTGTTCAACCTGTTGCGTATGAGAAATGGTATGTTCACAATGTTTTCACAACACTTTCCCAGCAAATTATAAGTGACAGGCTGTTATAGGTTATTATTAGTGGAAAAAAAATGTAATTTCAGTGGTAGATTTAAATGTGAACCAATAATAATTTATCATCTGTGATTTGTTGTAAAAGTGTTATGAAAATGTTGTGGATGTAGCACTTCTCGTTGCGTATATGATCTCTATGCAAGATTTGGATGTGATTTCATTCTCTACCCCAAGAGTAATGATTTAGACACAAACTATTTTATAACATTTTTATAAATTGCTAATGTGGTTTTAGCATTTTTCAAATAATTATTAGTAAATAAAATGTGATGTTAGTGGTGGGTCAAGGTAAGAACTTGTAAAAATGTTGTAAAACATTTTGTGGATGTAGCATTACTCCTCCTCGAAAGCAAAAGATGTTTTAAGTTAGTTGGTCTCTACTGGATAATCACTGTTAGCTAATCTTTGGGAATTTTGTTGCAACAACTATAGCTAATTATGTACAAGGTCTCTATAGATACTGTGCGTCTGTGCCCTAGTTTTTTTTTTTTTTTTTTTCCTTTATATATAGCCCAGGATGCATGTATCTCAATTATGAATCAATAAAGCTTTCTATCTATACATATTTTTTTTTTCAAAAAATGTCTCATATTACCAATTCATCTATTTCAAAAGTCTCTGATCTGTTCCAAATTTTGAATTTGTTCTTAAAAAGAATATCAAACCAAGGAGAGGGTCCAGCGATAGGGATCGATCTAGGAACGATGTACTCGTGCATGGCAGTTTGGCAAATTGAAAGAGTAGAGATAATAGTGAATGATCAGGGTAACAGGACTACTCCCTCCCATGTTGCATTCACTCCTGCTCAAAGCTTGGTTGGTGATGCCGCCATGAACCAGGTTGCTAGGAACCCTACCAACTCTGTCTTCGGTAATCTTCAATGAACTTTTTACCTTTTTTTTTAATTTTTTTATAGATGAATAAAAAGATCTTTTATAGAAATAATTATTAAGGACTTGGTTTTTTACTTACCAACATCAATGTATATTCTTGGTAGTCATATTATATATTGTGTTTATCTAAGCCTGTCTTTTTTCTTTTTTCTTTTTGGTGATAAAGTCTAAGCCTGTCTTCTTGGCTCTTGCTTTGACATGGATTATTATTTTGGCGACTGTTAGAAAGAGGACTATGGTTGTTGTTTTGCCGCTTATTTTGATCACAAATAAAGTTTTATGTTCTAAATTTTTATTCAACAAACACACAGTCCATCTACTTTGATTTTTATTGCTCGTGTATGATATACCCCCTAAAATAAAATGGTGTCGCGGAAACTATAAGAAAATAAATACATTGCCTTCTGAATGGAAAAGAAAATAAACATATTAGCTTCTGAATGAATACTTTGAATCTACCCACGAGGAGTCCCTTGAATCTACAAGGTGATAGAATTTTTATTAATCTGAGCCCTAGAGGATATAAATAGTAAAAAGGAAAACCTAAGGCGGCTAGGAAAACGCCAAGAAACCATAATTTCACACTAATCATGTAATTAGGTGGCAAAAGAGTAATTTTTACCAAAAATAGCAAAATTGAGATAATTGTGGAAATTGAAATTATTCTTTCTAAGAGACTTCCTTAAACAAATGAGACCTTATTTTGACTTTCAAACTAAAATTTATAAAGGAAAACAAATATTACTAAAGATAGTAAAATCACTGTTTTCCGAGTCTTGATCAGAGGTTGTTTCCCTTCAACGCTCCAAATTTCATGCAATTTTGACATTGTTGCCCTGATGACTTATATAGACACTCTCCCTTGATCTTGATCTTGAGAGCACAGTGATTTCCAATGCCCTTGCTGTTTCAGAAAGACATGTACTGTCTGTTTTACATCTTAAAAGGGAAAAAAAATTGTGCACTCACATATTAGCCATAAAATGTTCCCCACCCCCCTCCCCCTTTGTCCAGCAGAAAATAAAACTTTCTCCAATTAATTCACTTTAATAATGTTGATAGCATTCACAACTTCAACAGTAAAAATCATTTAAGGAACTCGTAACTTTTTCCACTCTATGCATCAGTTATGAACTCTTTAGTGCGTTTAAAAATTTCTAACTTTGTATCATTAGCTCAAATCAAATTTAAGATTTGAGTAATGCTTGTGGGATGTGGGGGGCAAGAGTCGGGGTTCAAGTTTCTAGGAGGAGCTTCACACACATGTACACTTAGATAGTAGAAATTCTATCTTGTATCAAAAAAAAAAAAAAAAAGATTTGAGTAATGCTACAGACAAATTATTTTACAACATTTTTACAAATTGCTGATGTGGCTTTAGTAATTTTCAAATAATCATTGATAAATATAAATGTGATGTTAGTGGTGGACTCATATTAGAATTAATAAGAATTTGCCTCATCAATAATTTGTAAAAATGTTGTAAAATAGTTTGTGGTTATAGCATTACTCTTAAGATTTTAACGTGAAATCACAATGTTATCAAGAGCAGCTTCATGAGACAATTGTTTATTTTTTTCCCCTTTTTATACTATTTTACTAGTTTTATTATATGAGCTAGCTAGAAAATGTCCTATTTCATTCCTTTAATTCACAAATAAAATATACTTGTCATAAAAAAAAATCAATATCTAATTTCTGTTTCTTGGGCTATATTGTTGTCATGTAATTTTTTTTCATCTTCTATTTGAACTCTTTCTAAAAAGGGTATTGTATTGCAAATGCAAAGCGGTTGATTGGTAAGAGATTCTCTGATCCCTTGGTTCAGAGCGATATCAACCTTTGGCCATTTAAGGTCATTGAAGGTCCTAGTGATAAGCCTATGCTTGTGGTCAACTATAAGGGCAAAGAGAAGTGTTTTGTTGCTGAGGAAATCTCATCTATGGTCTTGAAAAAGATGCGCGAGATGGCCGAAGCCTACTTGGACACAACTGTGAAGAATGCGGTTGTTACTGTCCCTGCATACTTCAGTGATTCCCAGCGTAAGGCCACAATGGATGCTGGAGACATTGCAGGCTTGAATGTCCTGCGTATAATCAATGAACCAACTGCTGCAGCCATTGCATATGGTCTTGAGAAGTCTAGCTGCGTTGGCAAGAAAAATGTATTGATTTTTGATCTGGGTGGTGGTACTACTGATGTCTCATTACTTACCATTGAGAATGGTGTCATCTTCGAAGTGAAGGCTGTCGCTGGAGACACTCACCTTGGTGGTGAGGACTTTGATAACAGAATGGTAAAACACTTTGTTGAAATATTTAAGAGGCAGCACAAGGTGGACATTAGTGATAGCTCCAAAGCTCTTAGGAGGCTAAGAAGTGCTTGTGAGAAATCAAAGCGGATTCTTTCTTTTGCAACTGAGACTAACATTGAAGTCGATTCTTTGTATAAGGGTATTGATTTCTTTTCAACTATTACCCGTGCCAAATTTGAGGAACTTAATATGGATTTGTTCGAGCAGTGTATTGAAATTGTGAAGAAGTGCTTGACTTACTCTAAGATGGACAAGAGTTGTGTCCACGATGTTGTTGTTTCGGGTGGTTCTTCCAGAATTCCTAAGGTGCAGCAGTTGTTGCAGGACTTCTTTAATGGGAAGGCTCTTTGTAAGAGCATTAATCCAGATGAGGCTGTGGCTTATGGAGCCGCTGTTCAAGCTGCCATCTTGACTGGTAAAGGTAATAAGAAACTTCAAGATATTGTGCTCTTAGATGTCACCCCTTTGTCTCTTGGCATATCAGTTAGTCATACGAACGATATGTCTGTTTTGCTTCCAAGAAATTCTGCCATTCCAGCCAAAAAGGAGGAAACCTACACCACTATGGGTGACAAGCAAACTTCTGCAAAAATCTCAGTTTACGAGGGTGAGAGAGCAAGAACTAAGGATAACAACTTCTTGGGGGAATTTATGCTTCATGGTATTCCTCCAGCACCCAAGGGTGCAGCTCGGGTAAAAGTTTGCTTTGATATTGATGCTAATGGTATCTTGAATGTTTCTGCTAAGGAGATTACCACTGGTTTGATGAATAGGATCATTATCACTAAAAATAAGTCAAGACTGTCCGGTGAAGAGATTGAGATGATGGTCAAGGATGCAGAGACGTACAAGGCTAAAGATGATGAACACAGGAAGAAGGCTAAGGCTAAGAATGATTTGGTGAACTATGTGTACAAGATGAGGAATACCATCAATGATGAGGAGATTAGTGCCAAGCTTGACAATGCAAGTAAGAAAAAAATTAAAGACGCTATTGAACAGGTGAATCAGTGGGTAGGTGACCTCCAGCTCGTAGATTCAGGACTGTATAAAGACAAGCTAAAATGGCTCCAGAGAATTTGCAATCCCATCAGGATTTATGAGGAAATTAATGATGATAAATTTGAGGCAGCCCCTGTAGAGATTTGACGCTACAAAAGTTTTGTCTAAATAAATTTGACACTCAATAAAAGAAAGTATCTTACCAAATACTTTGAGTTTTCTTGCTAGTTATTTGGTCTTGTTAGGCCTTCAATCCATTGCTTGGTGTCGTTGAATTCTGTTTCAGACTTTCGGTATTAGCTATCCCCATCTAATTTGTAATGTGTGATGTGTGGGTGGGTAAAAATAAAATGAAACTGGGTAAATTAGAGAAGTACTTCCTAGAAAAGGCCCAATTGAAGTAATATGAGACACCCCAAGGGTTTTTCGCGTTGTAGAGTGAATAAAATCATGGCAAAACACAACCCAAAAGGAGTGTAGAAATAAAATCTTCCTAAATCTTGAGGAACCAACAAAATAGATTATAGATTTCATCAACCATAAGTGGAATTCAGAGTTTCAGATAAGGCCACTTGAATATCAGCCACAATGTAATCAAAAACCCAATTGATTGATATTGGGTAGCTTGAAATGGAGTCAATGACCACTTTACAACCACTTCCAAATAAGATGAAACCTTGATCCCAGTTTTTCCAAATTGAAACAACGAAAAGAGTTTCATTTGCTTATGACTTGACTCGTTCTCTAATGTTAAAGATGTCAAGCCCAATCCTAACTATTCGAGAGCTAACACCCCCATACCGATGCACTGATAGTTAGTCGATGTATTTATTCAATGATGAACTAATGAAAGTAGTAAATGAATGCAATTGCCCCCTCACCCCTGGCTCAGCCCCTGGTCTCATTCTAATATATTAATTTATTTTTTATAGTTAAAAATAATGCTAAACCATGTTAGTTTAAATCAATTAAAAAAATTGTTTCTAAAAAAAAAATCAATTAAAATTCACCATTTTTTTATAAGTAACCGAATAATAGAATAAATTTGATTGAATTAGGTTTTATCTTTTCTATAAATCATCTAATTAAAATTTTAATTATTAATATTGTAGGGGCGTGGTTTTGATTCCTAAGCCCAAATGATGAATGAGTTAAGGCCCAAAGAGCCCCACACAATGAATTTGCAGAGAGTGGGCTTAAAAAGCTAGGCTTCAATGAATCAAGCAACGCATACAATGGATCAGAGATATTAAGACAGCAAAGCAAGACAAGTTTAAAGTAAGGAAATCCTTCCTCGGCAAAGTCCGAGGAGAATGATTCTTGAATTTAGTTCATTTGGACTTGGATACAGTTTCAGCTATTATTGCTACAATGTGTTCTCTACAGATTTTTTCGTTCCCCTCTTCCTAGAGGGTCTCTTATATTATATAGCTCATTTTAGACGATCTTGGCCCTCTATTTGTTGATCGTCCAGGCCCCTACTTGAGTGCTTATCTCATCAGACTCCTTCCCAAGCCCCTTGTGAGTTGGGACAGCCAAGACAGCACTATTTAAGGGTCTTCTTCACATAAATGCAGCCAGGAGGTTTGGTGGGATGCATTAAATGTGGTGGCAGCCTCCATCCCTTCAGTCATGTCAGGGCTAACCCCCTCCCCAAAGTTCTTTCTCTACTGTATGACCTTCTCTGGTAACGTGCCACTGACGTGGCCTTACTGTCCGAGCGTGTGACCTCCTCAACACGATAATGGACTCCTCGGCCATGGATACGACACGTAGCACAGACACCTTATTTAAATTTTTGTGCCCCACAAATATATATTGAATTAATATGTATCATATATAATAAACTTTCCCCTGGAGAATAGGTTTACTAACCAGTAATAATCTAAAACGAACAGTTTAACTTTTTGTTAAATTATTTTTATGTTGTCATATAAGTATTTAAAACCCCACATTTTTAATGTTGTCATATATTTTAATTTGGTTTTTAGCATTACAAATGATGCTAAACTATGCCAATTTAAAATCTTTAGAATTAATCACCTTTACGTCCTAAAAAAAAAATTCTCAAAAAAAAATTCTCATAAAAAAAATCACATTTTTAGATAAAGTACCCCAACATTAAACAAATTCTAATTTAATTAGGTTAAATAATTTCTAATCAAATTAGGAAAGATCCTTTTCACAAATTCTATAATTTAACTTGTTATTTATTAGTAATAATTATTTGAATGTCTCAACTTGTTGAGACAATTTAGACTTCATGGTATTCCTCTAGCACCTAGGAGGTAGTGGTAGAGCTAGGATTTGAGTCTAGAGAGGGCAAAACTTTCATAAACATATATGTAGAAGTGCTTGTGCGCACACTCATATGCACATATTACTTGATAGAAAAAGCAATCCAATTGTATATTAAGTGATATTTGAATGTAGAAACCAAAAATATATTCTCGGATTCATTAGAAATTATTATTATTATTTTGGCCTATAAAGGACTTTTTGTATGAATAAGTTGTAATTTGATTTTTTTTTTTTTAATTCAAAATTTCACCTGTGAACTAGAAGATCTTTAGTAGTTGGATAGACACCAAGCCTACTTATGTAAATTTAATAATAGTATGTAATTATCCCAATTTGTTTTATTATTTATTGCATAAATTTTATGAAAGAGAATAAATTATTATATAAAAAATTTAAGGTTCTATTAATTTTTCTACTAATTTTGAAAGATAATAGTAATAATAAAGTTGATTTTCCCCATTTTGTTTAAACCTTATCTTCATCATAGAAAAATTAATATTCCCTCAAAAAAAGAAAAAAAGAAAAAAAGAAAAATTAATATATCAATATTAATTTTAACCTCTCTCCACCTCTGGCTCCGCCTATGCACTTGAAATAGTATTGCTCCACTGATACCTATAGGTAATATTGCAGGCGCAACATATGTACATATGTATCATAGCTCAAGCAAAAGAGTTTACAAAATATACAAATAGAAAAACCCATGTATTACTTGCTTTTCTTCAACTAATAAATGTATTATATGATTCTCAAAAAAAAAAAAAAAAGTATTATATATTTTTGACTTTTTTTTTGGTAAAAAATAACAGCGAATGTCAATTAAGGGCACGTTTGGTAGACTGTAATAGACACTGTAATGTAATAGATTTTCCTATGGCATAACTATTCGGTTGTTTGGTTATGTTTTTATTACAATGAATAGTTATTCCTTATGAATAGTTATTCTTCAAAATGAGGAATAACTATTCCTTATAAAAAATAAAGAATATCTATTCCTTCATTTTATGTAATAACTTTTTTTTAAAATTTCCTAAAAAGCCATTAGTTGCCACATCTTCAAAAGGAATTTTTTTTTCCTTATTGTTAATTATTAGCTTTATTTTGAACACCCTCAAATAAGTGTATTTTGGGAAATTTGACTTAAAAATGATTTAATTACACCTTCTTTTTATACTCTACTAAATTGTGGATGCATATTCAGGATTCTATTTCTAAATGGTCACCAAATTAATGAATAGTAATACTTATTACATTCCAACTTAATGTATTCCTTGTAATACTTATTCCTAATCCCATGTTATAATCATTACAGTGTACCAAACGTGACCTAAATTACAAAACTCTTGAATCTTAACAATTCATATTGAACTTTGACTATTATAAATAGAGTTCAAATTTGGTAAGGATGGGGTGTAAAACATGGGTTTTACACCATCCAATAAGAGATCCACATCAGCATATTTTATTAAAATTCAATACATCCTACCATACTTAATAACATTTCAATAAACTCTCAATTTGTATGGATTTATATATGAGTATTAGAATTAATTTGGTGTAGTTGTGCTTATTCTTAAATATGTGATAAGATGGTGTGGCGTGTTAAGATTGGAGGGATAAAACATGAGTTTTACACTATATCCTTACAAAATTTAATTTCTTATAATTTTTTTTAAAATGATAAAAATGCCCTTATAACATTGGTAAGGGCCTCTTTATAACTTAAAACATATGTACACTACAAAAAAAACGTTCTATGGCTGCATTTTTAAAACATGGCTATAGCTCAAAAAAACGTGGCTATAGGACGATTTGGCCTATAGTCGTGTTTTTTTAGGCTGCGTTTTCAACTGTGGCCTAAAACCCGTGACTATAGGCCTGAGGGGTCTATGGCCGCATTTTTGCAAATGCGGCTATAGGCCAGGACCAATGGCCCCGTTTTTAGAAATGTGGCTATAGGGCATACTCTAGCCGCGCTTATAAAAAGCGGCTATAGGGACAGCTATAGCTGCGTTTTAAAAACGCGGCTATAGGGAACAGCTACAGCCACTTTTTAAAAACGCGGCCATAACCCTTTTGTTTTTATTTTTTTGAATTTGGCTATAGCCACGTTTTAAAAACGCGGCTATATTATTATTTTTTTCCTGGGCAAATGCCTGTCTACAAACCAATGAAGTCTGGTTCAAAAACCAATGGGATAGAGGGTGAGTTGCCTATGTAAGTTAACCTATTAGAGAGAGAGATTCTCAAAAGAGATAAAAGTGAGTATAAAACAAGCAAAGTCATCCACTTCAAGCCACTACAAAATTCTCAGATATAGCCTACATGAATGCTAGAGGAAAGGGATTCTTCATAAGAAAAGCTATAACAGGTTTCACCAATGCAATAGTCTTTTAAAGCTACCACATAATCCCCAAAGTCAATTTTTTCCATGTAGATAATGTGTGAGGCCTTGTTTAAAAACTCGGCAAACCCACTTCGCACCACTCAAAACCCACAATCAAACAACCTCCATAAGACCTCCATGGCAGCCAAAACTATAAATCCCATCACCCAAAACATGGATATTGTGCATGCAATGTGCCTTTTGCATTTTACTTTACAAATGGAGTATTACCTTCAGCCATGTCCAAATCTGTTTGAGCTGGTGACTCTCCGCATGACAGCCACATATGCCGCCTGCAACCACAGCCCATCAGAAAACTTGATAGGTATTGTAGATGATTAATTACTTGTAATTGACCAATGATTTTTTTATCAATGATCATTGCCTAATCCAAAAACCTTCAATTTTCAAATATTTAGTTCAACCATTTGGCAAGCATGACTAACAAAGAATTACATTATAAACATAATACGTTTTCTAAGAATTAATAGCCTAATATTCATTATAACTTGACACATGAGCAAGAATGCTTTGAAACCAACTTTATGTAATTTTGCTCAAGCCCTCTCTCCAACACACTCACAGTCTCAATATCCGGATCCAGTGACATATATAACTTAGCAATAGTATTAATATATATAGTAATTATTTTTTATTTTTTAAAAAAGAGAAGTGCCACGTCCACATCATTTTCATAATAAATCATAGGTGATAAATTATTATTGGTTTTAATTTCAACTTACAATTAAAATTACTTTTTTGTTCACTAATAACACCCTGTCTAATAACCTGTCACTTTTAAAATTTGTTGTGAGAATTTTGTGGACATAGCATTTCTCTAAAAAAAAATTAAATATTTCGAAGTGGATTTAACCCACCTGCCTAGCAAGTAGCAAGTTGTAGTAAAATTAAATTAATCATTTTTGTTAGTCTTGCCTGCATTATTTGGTGGGGGGAATATTCTGCATTCTGCAAGACACCTTTGAAATTTCATTTGTCGTTGCCTATATAAATTATGTATTTATGAACACTAGGACTTCTTAAGTATTTCTTTCTTAAAAGTTACATAAATGTTTTTTTTTTAATCAGTCCATGATTGGATTCTTCCAAAGATAAATTAAAGAGTGCATGATTCAAAGATGAAAGAGTTTTAAAATATCATGAATTAAAAATGGGTCCAAATGATTCAAAGATGAAAGAACTTTTAATGTATCCACCCCTAATTTGTCGGGATTACCGGATTAGAATACTTTTTTATTTTTTGGGAGAGATCCGGATTAGAATACTTAATTCTACGGTGGAGGTTTTATAAACTAAGAGCTTAGTTTTTTCTCCAAAAAAATAAATAAAGAATAAAAAAATAAGAGCATTAGCCGTAGGCTCAACAAATGCTATTTTTAGCCAAATTTTTACATAACTTAACCAAAAAACGCCAGACATTATGCTAAAACACAATTAATAAATGGTCAAATTCATGTTGCCCTGCAATCAACCCAAAATGACCCAATTCATAAAAATAAATGCCAATTTTAATTACTCAGTTATATTTAAAATTCAAATTTATATTAGACAAAACTAAGATTTATTTATGTGTATCGGGTCATTTTGAGTTGATTGCAAGTTAGGCAGGTCAACATGAAATTGTCTATTTATTAATCGTGCTAAAGAGTATCGATCGACCTACTTTGACATGAACCCATTTACACTAAATTCTAACTAGCTCATTTGTTGAGCCTATGTCTTTGAAACTGTCATGGTTTCGAGCATTGATTGGTTGTAGCTAGGGCTGTCTACGGGTCGGTCGGGTCGGGTTTGTGCCTAACCCGGAACCGACCCGCCGGAATCGGGTGGGAAAAAAATGCATCCACTGCCGACCCGCTGGAGTAATCAGGTCGGGCGGTTCAAACCATCAACGGGTGGTGGGCGGGTTGGTCGGAGTCATAGATCTGAGAAGACGGTGAGAAAACAGTGAAAAAAACACAGATCCGGCGAAGAAACCCACATTCTGGCGATAGTTTTCCAAATTCTGGCGATATTTCCCTTAAATCCGGAGGAGATTTCGCTAGATTTGGTGAAAATCTCACCGGATTTGATGAGATTTTGCCAGATCTGGTCAAAATCTCACCGGATTTAAGGGAAATATTGCCGGAATCTGGGTTTCTTTGCCGAATGCTGAAAAATTATCACCGGATTCTGGAAATTTTGACTGGGATCCGGAAATTTTGGCCGGAATCTGGAAATCTTTCGGTCGGTTTGGGTTTTTCGGGTTTTAGGGGAGGAAAACCGAAACCGACCTGCTGGAATCGGTTTCTGGTGGTGAAGACCCGCCGTCGACCCGTCGGAGCAGTCGGGTCGGTCGGATTAGGGTCGGGTCTGGTCGGTTCTTCGGGTGGGTCGGGTTATCGGATCAATCTGGATAGCCCTAGTTGTAGCCTTGGCTTGATTTTAGAACTCAAAGTACAAGTTGAAGGTGTATGTACCGCTGCTACACTGGATCCATATGCTTGAGATCGTGGCTACCCATTTGTTGCTCAGTCTCAGATCCATCATTTTTCTCTTAGATTTCTTCTTGCCTTATCCATCTAGTTATAATCCCAGAAAATAGTAGTATTAGCTTATAATGGCAGTCAAGTCATTGTGTGTATGTCTATGTCCCAGTCCCACCACCATTTTCCTGTGAAATATTTTAATTTGTTAGTGTTGCATTATTGGGTTGGAACTTGGAAGGATATTCTTCATACCTATATCATTTGTTTTTGTGTGTATAAAGTATCCATCTTTTAAGAACTCCAACACGTGTGGTATTTCTTGCAAAGTTGTATAAAAATTTTCTTACAAAGGGACAAATTTTTTTTTCTTCTAATTAATTAGTCCATGATTGGATTCTTCAAAGAATAAAGCAAGTACATAATCGAGAGAACTTTAAAATATCATGAATTAAGTTAAAAGATGTTTATATGGATTCCTATTAATTCAACTAGTTCGAATAAGAAATTTGACTTCGAATTTTACGTACACCATAAATCAATAAATTTTATAAATTGATAATAAAGAATAATCATTCAAATAATATTATATCTATTACAATTAGAAAGATAATTAAGGAGGTATCTAAGTGATTAACTAATTCCAATGTCAGTTCCTTATTAGTTATTCCAAGACTAATTCCAAGACTCAAATCCCTTCATTTACAACAAAGGAAAAATGTTAGTATAATGAATTAATTACAGCTGATACATAATATTACTCAGGTATATAAGAACATTGACCCAAAAAAAAAAAAAAATGTTATAACCATTAACCAGTGTCGGGGACGATTTTTTGCGCGTAGCCACGTGTCTCCTGCTAGAAGTGTGACTTTGCTAAGCCCAGATTTGTTTTAGGGAGTTCAACCCGGAACTCGATATTGGGCAGCATAGACCAATGGCTTCTGGTGTATTTTTAAGCTTACAAAATAGATGAAGCCCAAAGTCTTAGAATCATGATAATGGTTGAAATAAATAAATAATATGCTTAGCATGATAGCTTTGATTAAATGGTGAGTTGATACGTTATTATTATGTATATTAAGTGATGTCCGATATTAGAAAATAATTAATTAGCTATCAAATGTCCAATAATGGGAAGAGTCCAATAGTCCATATCTAGCTGCGGTTCATGTTCAACATAATAAGGTATGTTCAGCAATGGTCCATGTCCAAATAATATATGTCCAATGGTAGTTCATTTCCAAAAAATATGTGTCCAGTGGTGGTTCATGTCCAAACAATATATGTGCAATGGTGGTAGATCGATTTATTAATATGTATGTTCATTAATGAAGTATTAGTGAGATCATGTTTATTAAATAGTGAGATGATATTAAAGTAACTTGCATCCAGCGGTAAAATAATAATGAGTTAACATATACTTAATAATGTAATTTCAAAGATGGAGAAAGTATTGACTTATCTATCAATTTATTAATATGTATGTTCATTAATGAAGTATTAGTGAGATCATGTTTATTAAATAGTGAGATGATATTAAAGTAACTTGCATCTAGCGGTAAAATAATAATGAGTTAACATATACTTAATAATGTAACTTCAAAGATGGAGAAAGTATTGACTTATCTTCACAATTTGTAGCTCCAGCTGTATAACAGCAGTGGACTTGTAATATTTCAGCAATATGATGAAATGAGTCCAGGGGTGCGGTAGGATATTATGAGTCCTTTCAATGGTGACTTCATGATTAAAAGGGAAAAATGGGTGCAATTGGAGGGAGAGAGAATATGTCCAACCATGTGCATAGATTGGTTAAGTTTATCCCCTTTATCATGCACTTAAATGATTTTCTCCATGTAATGCTCTTTTAGTTTTTAGTCAAGTATGAGTGATATTATCTTCCATAAGAAGGGCTTTTAATTTCATAAGTTTGTGCTTTTCGTAAGAATATCTTTAAGTATTAGAAATGTATGTCTTCAATGAGAATGACTTTAATATGAAGTCTTTGTGCCTTTTAAGAGAAAGGCCTTAGTATTGATGTTCATGTGCCTTCCATGAGAAAGGGCTTTTGTAATGTGTTCTTGGAAGAATGTTTGGTATCTTTTAAGATGTATGAAGATGGTAATAAATATATATATATGTTTTGTGAGATATGGTGTTTGCAAGATGATTAGAAATATATGTAAGAAGTATGTATGGATAGTTTGTGAGGAATGTGTTTGTAAAATATATGGGAGTATAAGATAGATAATATGAAGGTTAAATATAGTAAATACATGAGCTTATGGTTGCTGCTGGAGTGGTTTTTTGTTATGTCATGGATTATGTTGCTTTCAAAGAAGAGATGTATTGTAAGAGAAATAGAGAAAGAGATGGAGATGTGCTTTTGTTCAGTAAAATGATGAAGTTTCAAAATATTAAATTGTGGGAGAGGTGGGTAGTAGTGTGTGTAATAGGTGTTATCTAAGAAGAGGGATTTTGTAAGAGAGATGAAGAGAGATATGGAGATGTTTAGAGATATGGTAGCAAAGTGAACGAAGTTTCAGAATAAGGAGGTGAGAAAGGGATGGATGGTGTCCCCCTCTTTTAGTGTGTAGCTTGGTCCTCTTTATATAGAGCCAAGTATGTAACTAGATTAGAATTAGTTGAAGGGAAATTCAGCAAATAAGGAAAAGTCATTGACAAAGTAAGTGGTTTCATTAGTGGGTTTTTGTTTTTTAGCCAAAAGAAGAAAATTTGAGACTTTAATGCTATGCTGGATGATGTCATTTGAATGACATCTTCTGCTTTGGCATTAAATTCATGGTTTGGTTAAAAATGGTAAGATAACCTTTATGGGACTTTCCTATTTCTGGTACTACAGTTGGAGGCTAAGGATCTTAGCTTAAAATGGTAGGATTTCTTTTATGAAACCCTTACTTCTTTGGGTATGACAGCAAGCTGCTGGGATTGGGCATTAATGGGCAAATGATGTCATTTTAGGACATGTGTCAACCTGCTGGAGCTACTGCAGCTTCTGCTGGAGCTACTGCAGCTTCTGCTGGAGTTGCTGCAGCTTCTGTTAGAGCTATTGTAGCTTCTGCAGAAGTTGTTGCTGTTTTTGCTGGAGTTGCTGTTGGTATTTTTGGCTAAGATTCCTCTTTTGGAAAATTATAAGTTTAGTCCATATATAATTTTGGTAAGTAATAGACTAGTTGGTTGATATTTGATGAAGTTTTAGAGATGTAATTATGGTCTTTTTGTATTTTAACCAAATTTTGGAGAGTAAGGAGAGCATTTAATGCTAGATATGAGATATTAATATATATTTAGCCATGTGCTTGGAATTGTTTTAGATGATAATAATATAATTTATATGAAATACTATAATTACATTTTTAAACTTATATTATATGATGAACATTAATTTTTATGTAAAGAGCATAGGGAGTTTTATCATTTTAAGTGTTATGTGATATGAGAGGCTTACCAAGTGTTACCTATTGCACACTGACCCGTCAGAGTTCAAGGAATTGGAGAAGACATGCCAAGCAACATGCTTTCCTTTATCAACTTTGAACCACTAGAGCTTTATTGAACATATTTCTTGGCTCTCCAAACCACGACTCCCAAAATTCCCCCGATGAGACTCATAAGCTTGGATCATGAGCCGAAAATCAGATATTGTCCCATGAGCTCGAACTATGGGCTTTGATGAGATTATATCGCCATGAGTTTTGGACCATAGGCTTCGGCGTCATTTTGTGAATATGGATTCTTTTGGGCTTTAAAAGAGATTTTCCGAAAATCCATGACAGTGTTGACGTGGTGCGGGTCGCCAATGAAATGAAGCCATGTGGTGTGAAAAATTTGTCCTCAACAACCAGTATAAAGAAATTGTGTGTGTGTTACTTAGTATTTTTTTTAAAAAAAAGTATAAAAAAATTGTGGAAAATGCACCCATCATATATCTAAGGTCTAGATATGATCATATAGATAATCATGTAATATGAATTTAGAAGCTTCATTAACACAGTTACTTTTTCACACCAAAAAAAAAAAAAAAAAAAGAAAAAAAAAGAAAAGAAGAAGAAGAAGAAGATGAAGAAGAGAAAATTACACTAACTTCCTTTGAGATTTTCATTTATTACATTCACCTACTCTAAAATGCAAACTACATACAATGACCATTCCTTGATGATTGGAAAAAAAAAAAGTTTAAAAAATCTTAAATTTCTTATTCCTATAATAGGAAATCCAAGATTGTTTTCTAGGAAGGTCGGTATAAATAGTTTGTATTTTAAGGGAGTTAAAAGTGTCTTATTCCAAAATTAAAGGAGTGGTGAATATGTAATAACAAAAAACCTCAATGGAGTTTAGTACAATTTTCCCCATAAGTTAGATCATTACAAAAGAAAATATAGTGATCCCGAGAGTAACTCATTAGTCATTACCTTTATGTTATCAATTTACATTAATTAATTGGGAGGTCATGACCTTGTACACAAAGTTTGCATAACTCTTTCCCTTTGAGCTATCAATTTACATCAATTGATTGGGTGGTCATGACCTTGTACACAATGTTTGCATATTTACTTCTCATCATTTCAAAGAATGCTTTAATCTTCTGAGCATATAGAACCTCTTAGTACGTTGGAACAATGCAACGACAAAAAGAAATCCCAAGAAAGCCAAGAATGCCATGATAAAAAAAAAGATAACATAAAGCATCGAGCACCAAAACAGAAGTGATCATCACCATCTGCTTCCTTATCTTAAATATAGCCAATAACTGTAACAGAGAAAATATATGATCCAAGAGGACATGCTATGCCTATAGTGTTGAAAATGGTACCCATATGCCTAACTCCAAACAAATCTGAAGTGATTGTGGGCATTAATGACCACTGTGAACCATCACAAAAATTCCCATTATGATCGAACCCACATATAATGTTCCAGGAAATCCAGAAGCAATAACAATGTTGCCAATACCTATTGTTGCTAGAGTAATAGCCATCAACAACGGACTTGCCAAGCCTCTTGTGTGTAGTAAATAATCAGATAAATTCCCAACTCAGATGTAAGTCATTCTCATGTTCGTACTGCTCCAATTCTTTTGCTCATCACCTCTTTAGAGTCTAGATCTGCACCGGTTTTGTATCCTCTCATCTACTTCAATTTGGTAGTGTCCTCCCACCAAACAACCTCCACTTTTTTTTTTTTTAATCTCTTTAGTATTTATTTTCTTTTAATTTTGTAGGATTGGTTCTTCTTCTTTTCGATTTTTTTTTCTTTTTTTTAATAATTCTCTAATTGTTTCACTTTGGCCCGAATTCTTTTTCAAAGAGTGGGAATGATGTATAATTTTTTTTGTATATTACAGACGATGGGGTATTCCCAAGTCCAAATCCACTAGCAAGTGGTTACAGATTATCAAATTTCCAGGGCTAAAACCGATAATGTCTTCATTTCATTATCTTGTGTGTTTAGATTGTGTTTATGAATTTTACTGCTTTTGAATTATGTGTTCTAGCTTCTAAGTAGTGCTCTCTCTTCCTCCTATTATTTTATCTTGATGTTTGATTGTTCTTCATTTTTTACTTCTATTTTTCTGCATTTCAAAATTTGGGGAATGTGGTGGGTTGAGTTGGTTCCTTCTGTGGGTGACGAGTTAAATGCATGTTTTAGGTGTTTGTAAAAATTATGATTATTGACAAGTGTCCCAAGCCTCCCTCCTTACAATATATTTGGTTTGCAAACCTATAATTTCTCAGGCATGAGAGACCCTTGTTTAAAATGAAGCCAATGTTGTCTCCAAAAGATGTTGAGCCCAGACAGTGTTGTAGTTGATCATCAACTACATGGTTCTTAGCATTAATAGCAGATTAGCCGCGAGAGACTTCACAATAGAGGAGAAGATAATGCGGCATTTGCAAAGGGTGGCCAATCTTGACCACATAAATATTTTAATGTGAGCAAATATGGAGTGAAATTTTCTTCGAGTTGCAGTGCGATTCTGGGATTTAGGGGATCATGTCCTCAAGTTTCAAATGGTTGAACTTTGTCCCATAATTGAAGAATTTTCTACTATTCTTGGCAACAATTCTCATTCCCTACCTATCACACCGTCATGCCTTCACAAGTATGGGATAACAGTATCTGGATCATAGTAAAATACAATATGTGTGTATATGTACGGTAGGCATATGAACGAGAATGATTCGACATTTTTCAATAAGTATGTTTCAAAAATTTGGCAGTAAATTACGGAAATGGAGAAAGAATTGTAAGGGTTTATTACGTGTATAATGCATTTATATTTTAAAATTTTACAACAAAAAATACAGTTTTTTCCCATATATTGTTTTTGGAAATGATTACAATAATCCGACCTACTCTTGTAAAGGACCTTAATTTCCAATCATATTTATTTTCCTTATAACAAATATACAAAAATATAATATAATTAGAATTAAATACATGAGAAAAATAATAATTAGCTTTTTTTAATATTATTTTAATAATCTTTGTTAGCCTAGTTACCATTTATTTATTTACTATGAACATATATAACTTCTTTCACAATAAAATTTTACAATTACTGAAGTGGTTGAGTCATAAGTGTAAATGGTAGACATTACTGAAACTCTTGAACTCACTTTTTTTTTTTTTTTCTGCATCACTCATTGTTGACTAAATCAAAAATTATGAAATTTGTTGTTAAAAAAAAAAAAATTATGTCTGTAACATTATTTCTCTTTCAATTTTGATCATGAAGGGGGAATGTAAGCCTGTAACTATAATAACAGATTATAGAGATTTTTTTTTAAAAAGAAAAAGGAAAATAAAAGAATAAGGAAAGTTGAGAGCATTTAGAATTGGCATGGGAAATCACAAGGCACAAGCTTTAGAAAGGTCGAGTGAGCTTTTAATTTTTTGACTTTCAACTTTTCATAGAACTACTTGGAGAAATGGCCTTTTGCTCTTATTTTTTAAAATATCCACCAAATTATTCTGTTTTGAAACTATTAAGTACTGTGTTTTTGTTTTAAAACTCGATTTTCTAAAAATCGAGTTTCAATGTAACTCGATTTTATGATTATCGAGTTTTAGGTAAGTTTTTCCCTGGAATTCGATTTCAGTAAAATTGAGTTCCACCTAGATTTTTTAAATTGGGAAAAGCCACGAGTGCTTATTTAGCATGGCAAAAACTTACCTAGAACTCGATAATCATAAAATCGAGTTTTATGGGAAACTCGATTTTAAAAAAATCGAGTTTCAAAACAAGAACACAGTGCTTAATAGTTTCAAAATAGAGACACTGTGCTAGATATTTTAAAATATAAGGGCAACAGCCCATTTTCTCCTAACTACTGAGAGTTACGTTGTGTGTTTGACTCCTAAGGCAAATGGTATTTTGAAATTCTGAAAATCGCGTTTATAATTGTACAAATGCAAACCAATTTGGAGATGGGAGTTTCTTTGAATGTTACGTAATTATGAGTACTATTTGCGTAACATATGTGTAATTACCAATTGAGATGGGCAATGATTTGCTATAAACTAAATTGCAGTAACTCCTGTAAAAATACATGTGTCAATGCCTAAGATAGACACTTGTCCAGTCTTATATTTAAATGAAAACTTTTATGTCAAGATTGATTTTTCACCAATTAGCCACTTGACATGTGTGCATTTTTGCAGGAATTGCTATAACTTAGTTTGCAGCAAATCATTTCCCAATTTAAAATGGTTGTTAAAGGTTTATGCCAAGCAGGACACAAGGTATTCGATTGACATCTAATATTTTATACTGATTATTTTTACTAATAAAATGAGTTGACACTTAGTTGACCTTGTTTTCAATAATCAATATATTAATAATATTAACTCTTTACGCCCATTTTATTAAATTATTTCCTTGCAGTTATTAAAATATAATTCCCAATAAAAGAAATAGCAAAAGAAAGAATATCTTATTTGTGATAGAGATTATTGTAAAACTATAGTGATATCAATATTTTAATTTAGTTTTCAAATTTATTATTTTATTTGTATTATATATGTTTAAAACTAAAATTTTATATTTTAGAAACCTAAAAAATCACAATATTTCATATATATATATATATTCATGTTTATGTTCATGTTTATCTTTTGTGGCCATGTTAATTATGAAATCAACATATGTATATTTTATTGCATGCTATGTTAATTACCCAAAAAATATATATGAAAAAAAAAAAAATTGTTTCTCTTTTTCCCTGTACATGTTTTGATTGTTTTGCATTAATCATAAATTTTAAGCTTTTTGCAAAAAAATTTAAAGTGACTGTAAAAATTCTATTATCAGGTTCAATTCTTAATTTCCTTTTGGGCATAAAAATTGTAGGAAAAAAATGCTTTTCCTTTCTATACTTTTAATATACTACTTATTAAATATATTTTTTCTTAGAATCCATTAAATAAAATTATTAAAACTGCATAAAACCTACAAAATCACTTTTATTTTTTTAAAATATGCACTTTCCAAAAATTTGAAAAAATAAAAATAAAAATAAACTCCTTAGCTCCAAAGAGTCCTAATGCAAAGTGCTTGAGAGGTTGAGACTTACAAAGAGAATGATAAATAAGAGATTTTATCTTATTAATAATTATAAATGCTCTTCCCCATCTATCAATTATAAGCATAATCACAGATGTTCCTGCAAATGGTAAGATAACATATATAAAAATTTATAATAAACCGATCTATTGTGACATATCCTCGCATAATTGTGCCACATATGATAATGTTCAAGCCAACCAAATATTTGTTAACTCGAACTATTATATTCACCCCTAATGCTCTGTTAACCAGTTGTTTGAAATGCAATCAAAAATATTTCTAAAAAAAGGTATACGTGTTGGAAAATTTATTTAGCAACAACAACGAGTTCATGAATGTCTTGCAAGGCTATACGGCTTGCACATTTTTAGACCCCTTAAAACAAAACCAGATTAACCTAGTTATTTAGTCAAGTTATTACTTAGTCCAAATTCCAGATCTAGATTAACACAAATATATCATATCAATGTAAAGTGCGGAATATAAAGAACACAAAGATATGATGACCCAGGAAACCAAACTGGTAAAAATCTGGGGAGGATTTAACCTAGCTATCCTCAAGGTAAACCTGAATCCACTATGAAAGAATCAAAATTTTACAATAGCGACTTAGACCACTAACATCCTATTGCTACCTCATGTAGAAAACTTATTGACACGATCACGTGCAAGCTCCGAGACCATGGACTCCTTCTTTCTTGGATTCTCCAGCAAGTACAAGCACTCCCGCTTGCGTATCTTTAAGCTCTTTAGTGCAGTAACTGAATGATTATCAAGCTCTCAATGAAATCTCATTCTTGATAATCCTAAGCATGTGTGAAGGCAACCACCTCTCAGATCTCACAAGAGATTCACACATACAGCAAATAGAGCTTCTCCAAAAACGTGGCTAGGGTTTCCCTTTTATACCTAGGGAAAAACATAAAACCCTACACGTCATATGGGCTTAGGGCTGAGTTGGAAATTCTGCAGAAAAAAATATTTTGCTCGACTTTCGATCGGTCGAGTCTAATTCTCAATTGATTGAGCAAGACCGAATTGCACAATGAATTCTTCAGCAGCTCGATTCCAACTTTACATAAAACACATACTTTGAGCAAGTCTAAAACAAGACTAAAAACCTGTTTTGATCATGGTTTGCCAACAATACAAATTAGAGTTCTAATACATTAGTTCCTAAGTACTTAGAACCTAACAAACTCCCCCTTTGGCAATCCGTGACAAAATACAAACACAATGCTCAAAGTTACAAGTAAAAACTTTTTACAAAAATAATGCCATTACAAAATGATCCAATCTAACTACTATCCATCAGTTGCAAGTGTAGACAGCAGTACGACTGAATCAACCTGTATATTTCCTGAAATACTCAACAAACACATAAACGCATGTATGGAAAATACAAGTAAAACAAAAATAAATTCTTGACTTCACAAAACACAAAACACAAAACAAAGACATATATCATGAATAACTCATATATATAAATCAATGAGCAGTGAAACAAGAAACATATATCAACAAAGTATCTCCCTCTAAGTTAGATACATCAAAAAATTTTCTCCCCCTTTCAAAAACAATTTTAACTCCTCCTAAACAAAACAAACAGGATTCCCACATTTCACCTTTCAAAAACAATTTTAACTCCCCCTAAATAAAACAAACAGGATTCCCACATTTCATCTATTTCTCCCCCTTTTTGTCACGTATTGACAAAGACAGCCCAATCAGAAGGTTGACAGAAAACATACGCAACAGAGAATAAGAGAAAATAGAGAATTAGGGGAACACAAAACAATTCAACTCTATCGAAAATAGAGACAACTCCCCTTATGAAGAGCAATAAAGGTTAAAAACTAGCTTCTCCCCCTATAAAAATAGGAAACACAAAACAAGTGTTGGGAAAAACAGTTTTGGGGAAAATATAGGAGGTGGGGAAAAATAAAAAGACACAAACCTAGCCAAAAAAAAAAAAAAAAACTAAGATGAGGATACACATGAAGAAAAATATTTTCTCTTTCAATAAATGCAAACTTGACACTATGTGTCCCATAAATAGTTGCATGAGTAGAGAAAATATTTGCACATTGATTATCCATCATATCTCTTAAGAAAAATATTTTTTGCAGTTCACACATAAAAATAGCATATACTAAAAATTACATAACTCAAAAATTAATCAATCAATTTTTAAATCAAGTTGAGTACCCAATTTAGCAAAGTGTATGCATGTTATGTGTGAAAACAATGAGAGATATGACTGCAAAACTGCAAGATGGATACAAAAAACAATGCAATGCATGTGAATCCTAAACACAAATGATGCATAAAAAAAAATTTGATTAAAAACTTAGAAACTGAAAATTTTCCAGTTTCGATCAGTCGAGCATCGATCGAATACCAATCGAGCCAAGCAGATTCAAACCAAAAATTTTATCGCAATTTTGATCAGTTGAGCAACAGGTTCGATTGATCGAAAATCTGGGAAAATCAGGTTTTTGAAAAACAGAGCATTTTAATGCAGAAACTCCTCAAAGCACATTGTATTATGAATAAAATGCATGAGTATGAGATGAAATTTTTTTCAAAAACACTTGAATTCAACCTAGATCTTCCAAAAACAAGATTTTCAATCAATTTGTCCTCAAAGCTCAAACATTAAACACATTTTGCATTAAAATCAAGGAGCAGATAATCTTGGATGGCCACAACAAATTCACACACAATATCATGTACCAAGTTTAGCAAAGAGTAACTTGTGTAGTGTGTGCAACTAGCAAAAGCTTGAGATACATGTGAGGTGATATGTGAATAGTAATCAAGCACAATTTTTACAAAATTCATCACATAAATTTGAAAGAGACTATCACCTAAAGAGTTACATCATATAACTCTCACATCCCCTAGAAAACAAGCTTGCAATCATGTAAGTTTTTTGATTTGCCTCATATTGTACACACTAATTTTATTTGATCAGAAACTTAATAAAATAGCCAAGATAATGTACACACCAATTTTAAATGATTGAATTAATTAGAGTCTAATAATGTACACACCAATTTTAGCATTTAAACCGAGACTATACCTTATTTTCTTTTTGTGCATATGCTACACTTTCTCGAACACAAAATCTTATGATATGCACTAAGGTGTTCATGATTGGCTAGTAAACAGTGGTGAGATGGTTATTTATGCCTTTCTCAATAAGTTCAAGTCCAGCAATCAAAGGCATGTGACTTCAAGATCAAGATCATGTGATAAAAAACTACAAACATCTCCCACACAACATGCACTACAAACCTCAAACTAGTAAAGTGCAATAAAATAAGTTCATTCAAGCTAAACAAGGTACATAAACTTGTTATGTAAAGATAATATGGCCAATCTTTGATTATAAATCCAAGATGTGAAATACAAAACACAAAAATCTTTTTGGTTTTAAAAAAATTTATGACCAAAAATAAAAAGCACACATTATGCTAAATGAACAATGCAAAGCTATGCATGATAGTGCTAAACTAAGCTATAGAGAGTACATAAACAAGAAATATCAATTTCTTAATTAACCCATGAGTACATGTACAAACTAGTACATACTCACACAAAATCAGAAATAGCTTAGCACTTATATAACACATACTATTCAAGTTTCTCCACAATGTCAAGTATGTTCTAAATCAAGAGAGAGATATCATAACTCATGTAATCCTCAAAACAAATAAAACAAGACAACCAAAAACAGAAACAAAACATGTCCATAAACAATTGAAAGAATTAGGGATAATTATAGTAAACCCACCTGTGGTATGGCCCGTTTTCACTTTGCCTACCCGTGGTTTAAAACTTTACACTCTGCCCACTTAAGGTTAGTTCCATTAGCCTTCTGTAACCCACCTCTCCGTTTGCCATTAGAAAAACACATTTTTAGGGAAAAACAAATATAACAAGAATAAAAAAGATAGGGTTTTAAATTAAAAATTGGGCAACCAAATTTACACAAGGCAAGCCTCTCAAGATTCGGCAATTAACTTTGCACAAATCAAGGTCAAGCTATCAAGATGAAGGGCTAACATTGAATCAGCAAAACAATGATTCTAGCTATTCTGTGGATGAAGAAACAGACTTCATTGGCTTCAAAAAAGACAAAAGTAAACTGGTGACCATGCTAACTGGCAATGGTCGGGAATCCGGGGATTACCAAAAGCTTCTGCTCATTTCAGGTGTAGGCAAGCATGGCTCTGGCAATACTACCCTTTTAAAGGCAAATGAGGTTAAAAGTTGTTTTGATTTTCGAGTCATTTCAGTTGTAGGCAAGCATGGCTCTGGCAAGACTACCCTTGCAAAGGCAATTTATAACAGTCCTGAGGTTAAAGGTCATTTTGATTGTTGCGCATGGGTTCTTGCCTCTGGGAACCTTACAGATGTGTTGTTAAGCACATTGGAACAGATTGTCAGTTCAATTGTTGATAAGAAATCTACGAAAGAGGAATTGACATAGAAGATCCATATAATTTTGAAGGAGAAACGGTACCTGGTTGTGTGGGATGATTTGCAGACACCTGATGTATGGAAAAAACTTCTTGACATCTTTCCAGACACAAAAAATGGTAGTAGAGTCATGCTGACTGCTAGCAATTATCGCGTTGCTTTAAGAGTAGATACAAGAGGAAAGCCTCATCAGCTCAACCCGCTAAATGCCGAAGACACCTGGGAATTATTCTTAAAAAAGGTACGCTTACCAGACATCAAGCAAGTCCAATTCTCAAATGTTTTGGCCCTGAGTTACAATGATCTACCCTTCCACTTGAGGCCTTGCTTCCTCTATTTACGGCTTTTCCCAAAAGATTATGATATTCCTGTGAGAAGGTTGCTGCGTTTATGGCTTGCAGAGGGATTTGTGAAGCAAACACCTGGGATGACTCCTGAGGATACAGTGGAAATATACTTGGAAGAACTTGTGAAAAGAAGCATGATTCAAATATCCAAACGGAGAAAAGATGGGAGTCCCAAAACATGCTGTATGCTTGGTGTGTTACATAATGACAGTAAATTTGGTTGCCCAATTCTTAATTTAAAACCCTTACTTTTTGATTCTTGTTATATTTGTTTTTGCCTAAAAATGTGTTTTTCTAACGGTAAACGGAGAGGTGGGTTACAAAAGGTTAACGGAACTAATCTCAGGTGGGCAAAGTGTAAAGTTTTAAACCACGGGTATGCAAAGTGAAAACGGGGCATACCACAGGTGGGTTTACTGTAATTATCCCAAAGAATTAAATCAGGGACAAGTCAGCAACACTCACCTTAGAGAATCTTTTCTCACCCATATAGCACGAGTCTTCGGTTTTGTAGGTGAAAATCCATGAGAAGCAGAGTGTATTTGAGGGATTACACTAATCTTCTAAGAAAGACTGAAATCCTGCAAATTCCTTTCACAAGCCTCAAAAAGATCAATTGAAATAATAGTGTCCTTTTTATTCAAATCATCACAATAAAAAACAGTAAGACACTTGAAATTATCCATGATAATAGGGATCAAGGATCAACTCTTAGATCAAAAGATCTAAAACAAAAGAGCTATCCGCTCTGATACCACTTGTACGTTTTTAGACCCCTTAAAACACAAACAGATTAACCTAGTTATTTAGTCAAGTTATTACTTAGTCCAAATTCCAGATCTAGGTTAACACAAATATATCATATCAATGTAAAGTGCGGAATATAAAGAACACAAAGATATGATGACCCAGGAAACTAAATCGGTAAAAACCTGAGAAGGATTTAACCTAGCTATCCTCAAGGTAAACTTGAATCCACTATGAAAGAATCGAAGTTTTACAATAGCGACTTAGACCACTAACATCCTATTGCTACCTCATGTAGAAAACTTACTGACACGACCACGTGTAAGCTCTGAGACCACGGACTCCTTCTTTCTTGGATTCTCCAGCAAGTACAAGCACTCCCGCTTGCGTATCTTTAAGCTCTTTAGTGCAGCAACTGAATGATCATCAAGCTCTCAATGAAATCTCCTTCTTGATAATCCTAAGTATGTGTGAAGGCAACCACCTCTCAGATCTCACAAGAGATTCACATATACAGCAAATAGAGCTTCCCCAAAAACGTGGCTAAGGTTTCTCTTTTATACCTAGGGCAAAACATAAAACCCTACACGTCATATGGGCTTAGGGCTGAGTTGGAAATTTTGCAGAAAAAAGCATTCTGCCCGACTTTCAATCGGTCGAGTCTAATTCTCGATCGATCGAGCCAGACCGAATTGCACAATGAATTCTGCAGCAGCTTGATTCCAACTTTACATAAAACACATACTTTGAGCAAGTCTAAAACAAGACTAAAAACCTGTTTTGATCATGGTTTGCCAACAATACAAATTAGAGTTCTAATACATTAGTTCCTAAGTACTTAGAACCTAACACGGCTTTCTCCAAACTAGGCTAAACAAAAGAAATCAAATCTATGTACGCTAATTTCATACTTAATATGGCCATAAATTAAAAAACATGAACATAAACATAATAATAATAATAATAATAATAATAATAATAATAATAATGTGTATTTCTCTTTCTAAAATATCACTCTTTGATTTTAAATATTTATCATACAAATAAAATAAAAAGAGGAAAACTAAATCTAGATATTGATATCCCTATATATTTACTAACCATCTTGATCATAAATAAGATATTCTTCGATCCAAATTTGTGCCGCATTACTAGTTTTAGTAGCATCATATATACAGATGATAATTATAAGTAGCTATATTTTGAATTGGACCAAAAGAATCGCA
Source organism: Notholithocarpus densiflorus (assembly GCA_030021035.2). NCBI lineage: Eukaryota > Viridiplantae > Streptophyta > Magnoliopsida > Fagales > Fagaceae > Notholithocarpus > Notholithocarpus densiflorus. Next base: position 445,469 of record JARYZH020000032.1, on the reverse strand, counting down.
CCATTTATTTGTCGAGATGAATAAACAAGTAAGATCAATTACCCCAAATTGAGACACAATTCAATGAATTTTTTTTAAAAAAAGTTAAGGTAAAAGCCTAGTGGCGTTTTTAGGACTTCTAGTGGTGTTTCACGAACGCCACTATAGGCCTAGTTTTGTTGTAGTGCCTATTCTTGTCGTAAATTAATTCGTAGAATCTCTCGTGTATGTTATTTTTCATCTCTCTGTAAACCTTCAAAACTTATTATCAAGACTATATTGTAAACCTTTGAAGCCTTACAATGTAACTCTTTAAAAACCTTCTGTGCTTATTAATGGTCCTCTTTGAAGGTACATAGTTTGTTTTTCTTTTTTCTTTCAAAATTTTTGAAAAAATATTTTTTTAAAAATAGTAAATTGTTTATGATTTTCTAGACTTTATGCAATTTTAATAATGTTATATAATAGATTCTCAAAATAATTTTATTTAATAAATAGTAAATTAAAAATATAGAAAGACAAAAGAGAAAAGAATTGAACCTTATTACAGAATTTTATAGTCACCTTATAAATTTTTGTAAAATGCTTAAAATTCTAGTACAACAATAAATGTACATTGATTTCATAATTAACAAGGCCACAAAAGATAAACATGAGCATTAATGTGAACATAAACATAACAATAATATAAATAAAATATTGTTTTGGGCACTTTTAGAAAATGTTGCTATTGTTTTGGGCTATTGCGACATTTTTTAAAAACCTTCGCTATATGCCCACTCTTTAGTGATGCTAGGAAAAAATCTTGCAGTATACCTTTTCTAAAATATGACATTTTAGTTTTAAACAAATATAATACAAATAAAACAAAAAGAGAAAAAATAATAAAGATATCGATATTACTATAATTTTACTAACCAACTCGATCATAAATAAGATATTCTTTGATCCAAATTAGTGGCTCGTTACTAGTTTTAGTAGAGCATTTTAAAAATCTTAAATTTCTTATCCATCTAATAGGAAATTCATAATTTTTCAAGGGAGGTCAATGTAATAGCTTGTATATTAAGGAAATAAATGTCTTCTTTCAAATTAGAGGAGAAGTGTGTGTAACAAATTAATAGAAAACCTTAGGAGAGTTTAGTATAATGTTTCCTCAGAAAAAAAAAAAAATATTTCTCGGGTAATCATTGGAAAAGAGAATATAGTGATGCCCGATTGCCTTTACGCTATCAATTTACATCAATTAATTGGAAGGTGATGACCTTGTACACAGAGTTTGCATAACTCATTACCTTTATGCAATCAATTGACATCAATTAATTGGGAGCTCATGACCTTGTACACAAAGTTTGCAAATTTACTTCTCATCATTTTAAAGATTGCTTTAATCTTCTGAGCATATAGAAGCTCTTAGTACGTTGGAACAATGCAACAACAAAAAGAAATCCCAGGAAAGCCAAGGATGCCATGATAAAAAAAGATGACATAAAGCATCGAGCACCAAAGCAGGAGTGATCATCACCACCTGCTTCCTTATCATATATATATCCAATAACTGTAACAGAGAAAATATATGATCCAAGAGGACAAGCTATGCCTATAGTGTTGAAAATGGTACCCATATGCCTAACACCAAATAAATCCGAAGTGATTGTGGGCATTAATGACCACTGTGAACCATCACAAATGCCCATTATGATCGAACCCACATATAGTGTTCCAGGAAATCCAGAAGCAATAACAATATTGCCAATACCAATTGTTGCTAGAGTAATAGCCATCAACAATGGTCTTGCCAAGCCTCTTGTGTGTAGTAAATAATCTGATAAATACCCAACTCCAACACGGCCAAGACAATTCCATATGCTCCATAAAGAGACGAAATTATTCACCTCCACAGTTGTATAATTGAGAGATTGTCCTATTTGGCTCAAGTTGTTAAGTACCGCCTGCGTAGAGCCCATTCCACAAACCATTGCAATAAACAACAACCAGAAGTCTACACGGCACATGGCTTGCAAAAGATTCATACCACCCTCTTCATCAAACAGAATTGTATCATCTAAAGCAGCATTAACTTGACCCTCACCACTAGGTAATTCATGATATGCTAGATCCTTTGCTACAAATGAGTCAGACGAGGAACACACTGACTTGGGGTTCTCCATTGAAGTAGTACTCTCAAAGGAAAGTGTTTCTACAAATCTCTTGGAGTCCTCCTTCTGAGCTTTGATTGCAATTCCAAGAGGTGATGCGAGTAGAAGCAAAAGAAGTACAAAGGAGAATATGCGTGCCCATAAAGGTAAACTAAAAATGTTTTCTAAAATTATCATGATCATGAGATAACCGGCAATGATTAGAGCAAGTGCAGAGAAACCATTCAAGTACTTCTTAACATCACTTGTGTTGGCTTTATAATTTTGCACTAAAAGCATAAGCACAAGGGAGACAAACGTCGGCCACAGAGCAAGTATTAGAAGGAATGTGCTGGGCTCGCCCTTGTTGAATGTGTTATATGCTTGAATTAGTATTGCTCCACTAATTCCTGTACATCCCTGGCAAAGAGAGAAGGTAATATTACAGCATAGCATAGCATAACTCAAGCAAGAGGGACTGTTTTTTTTTTTTTTTTTTTCGTAAAATAAGTCATGGTTTTCATGAAACTTCTTTCTCTCTCTCTCTCTCTCTCTATATATATATGCTTGAAGAAAAATGTAGTGATATTGTCAAGAATCAGGCTATAATAGATATGACCAACAAAGTCTAATCCATTCTTTTACAATTTACAACACAACTAAGTTGTATCATAGTTTTTGTCATTATTTTGATGTGGTCAATTTGTGATTAATAGACAATCACTTTTCTTATCACTTCTCACGGTCAATCAATTTTAAATTGTGGCAAAAATTCTAATCTTGAGTCTTCTTGAGTTTAATTGTACAATATATTGTTGAAAAGAATCATTTTAACCTTTATGCTTCAATCAAATAAAAGGATTTGAACTTTTGAGAGCCACTAGGCTCTTGAGGTAGAACCTAGTCACCTACAGATAGATATAGTCTTCATATATATAATTTAATAATTTGGAGAGAAGGATTTTTCTAACTTTTAACCTTTGTTGACCTGCTATGGCTTTTGGTATAGATACATATTATGATATCCTAACCCTTTTCTCGAAAGAGGAAAAAAATTAGGGTGCTCATAGTCCTTTTTCTTTGTAATCGAATGAATTTTTAAAAGGAGTCAAGTTACTTACTAATTTAAAGTGCTTATTAGTTTTTGTTACTTCCTAATATTGGTGAGACTCTTTTTAAACCAAAAACTTTTAATAAAACAATTAATTTTATACCTATATTTACAACTATCGGATATGACTAATTGTGAATGATAAATAAAAAGTATAGGTTCGTGTGAGAATAAATATAGTTTTGAAAATGGAGATGGAATAAGTTACGTAGGTATACGATGCCCACATAGGTTATGTGGCTAAGCCAATCATAGAATTGTACCTTCATGATGCCCACAATGGTCCCACTATAATCAGGGAAGTTTTGTACACCAGATACTGTATTGGCTGTGTTAAAGAACGGCATAGAATGACTTGAAAAGAACATAAACAGACACATCAATGGCACCGGAGGCCGTTTGATTAATCCCACGACAGCAGCCCACGTTAGAAAATTCCCCAAGAAATTCTGGATTGCTCCGGCAAGGTGGACCAACCATGGCCCACATAAACCAGAGTAACTGTTACTGTGTGTTACGGCTGTGTATAGAACCCCAGCAAGGACTCCAGCACTTGAGCCTATGTCTCTGAAAACAGCCACAGTTTCCAGAGTTGATTGGTCATAGCCTTGGCTTGATTTCAGGACTGAGGAGTAGACGCCGAAGGTGTATGAACCGATGCTAAACTGGATCCACATGCTTGCCACCGTAGCCATCCATTTGTTGCTCAGCCTCAGCCTCTCCATCCTTGTTTCTGTTTTTTCTCTCTGATTTTTTTTCTTGACCACTTGCCTATATCAACTATACAATCTCGGAAACTATTAGGAGTATTAGCTTTTAAGGGACGGCAAGTCTATGATGGTATGTCCCACCCATCATTTCTTGTGAAGAATTTTGGAGTCAAGTTCGCCCTCCGTTAAAATTTAATTTAATTTTTTTTGCTAGTTGGTGTTGCATTATTGCGTTGGGTAATGGTGGATATTCTTCAAGTCCAATATATAATTATATTTTTGTTTTGTTTTATTTTATATATATATATATGTGTATAAAAATATTATTTTGCCCACATATTTATTAAATCTTGACACGTGTAGAAGTTATTACAAAGCGACAATATTTATTTATAACTACTCCAAGTTTGGCTTATCCGAAAATAAGTCCATATGGCTAGGTTTATGTTGGTTTTAGTTTGCTCGATTAATTCGAATAAAGAATTTAACTTTAATTGTGTTCACATCAAAATTCAATTAGTTTTTTTTTTTTTTTTCAAATTATATTATATCTAGTAAAAATAAAAATAAAAATAAAATTAAGGAGGTATTTATATGATTAATTAATTCCTATGTTAGTGGCCTCATTACTAAGTGGTATCCGTGTAAAGAGGTTAATTTCAAGAATGTAACTCTTGGCAGGTATTTGGTGTGTGTATATATATATATATATATATATGTGTGTGTATATGTGTGTTTTTATTTTGGGATAAAAAAAAAAATCAAGAACCAAATCCCTTAAGTGGTATCTATAACAAATACTACTTGTGAGGTTGTTTGGTTGGTAAATTTATAACAAATACAAGTAGTAATGTTATATTGTGATAATCAAGTTACTATGCATATTGCAGCCAATCCTGTTTCCTACAAAAGAATCAAACATACTGAAGTAGACTGTCACTTCATTAGAGACAAGATTCAAGAATGATTGATCAAGACTTTTTATGTTCCAACTCAACATCAACTTTCTAACATTTTTACCAAAACACTACATTAATTCTCTCCACTACTCAACAAAATGGGAATTGTCAATATATATGCCCCATCGAGCATTAGCATTACAACCCCCAAATTGCTATTTTACATTCCCAAAACATTTATAAAAAAACAAACCCACTTATCCGAGTGTGTATCTCTAAATGTTTTTACATCCATGTTACAGTGAGTTCTTATAAATACAAACTATTGTAGCAAGTTGTAAAGATTTTTTTATTGTGAAAATATTGTGGGAAGCTGAAAGATAGAGGGAAAGAGAGAGAAATTAGAGAAAGAAGAGAGAGGATTTTTTTTTAATATTTTTATCATTATTATGTAGTTATCTGTATATATTAAGAAGATTTGGAAAGTTACTTATTACTTTTTTTTACTGTCAAAAATACCCCTAATTTAATTAATCTATTCTTATTCCTTAAAAAGAGAAATAAGGTTAAGATGGTAAATTAACTAAAATTTTCCCACTACCCTCACACTTCCCACTTCCCAACCCCACTACCCCACGTTTCTAACCAAAAATAAGAAAGAAAGGCTACCCACCAACGGCTCCTATTAAAAAAAAATACCAATGGTTCCAATAAAAATTAAAAATTAAAAAAAAAAAAACTACTCACATCACATAAAATTTAAAAAAAAAAAAAAAAAAAAAACACTAGCCTCTGAGCAACTACTCACATTACATAAAATTATTTCATCACAAATGCTTAACACTCATCACACCCCTAGATTTTTTTTGTAACTGGAAAATATATTAATTCCAAATTATAATTTATGCAAATTATTAACTTTTACCTAAAAAAAATAAAAGAGCTTTACGCGAGTGCTCAAAGGCTAATACTATTTTAATGGGTTGTATGTTAAAATATAAATAGAGATATTAGATATATTGTAAAGTGGAATAGTATAATAAATAAAGTAACTTTTTAGATGATAAAATAATAACATTTATACAAACCAGGATGTAAACAGACAGGGGAGTATTGGAGAAATTTTAAGGTCCTCATGGTGGACAAGTGATGTGGTCTACCATTCCAGTAAAAAACTCTCACTTGTTTAAAATTGTGGAGTTTTAAATAAAAACTAAATACTGACTCAGCAATTTTAAATAAGTGAAAGTTTTTTATTAGAATAGTGGACAAATGATGTGGTCCACTATGAAGACGGTATAATTTCTCGGAGTATTGAGAGCTGCTATATGACAAGCAGTATAGTAAATACACCGTACAAACTACAAGTAGTTTAGATGGCTATTAGGAAGATTAACACGTGTGGCAGAACTATAATTCTATTATGCTACATCAGATGGCTATTAGGATTTTTTTTTTTTTAATAATTATTTCCCGCGACTCTTGCTACATATGTAAAGCAGAGCAATGCGATATACACATTTTGCTTAATACAAATCAGCTTTTCCAATTTAACTATCTCAAACTTGATTCTCAAAAAAAAAAAAAAAAAAAAAAAAAAAAAAAAAAAAAAAAAAACTCTCTCAAACTTTATATCAACATCCACATGTACTTCACATCCATAAAAAAAAATCCACATGTACACATCTAGCATAACTAAGGGGATGTTTGGTACTATTGTTTAAACAACAGTTTTTAGTGTTTAAACACTATAACACGTATTTTTACAACATTTTTTAACTCACATGTATTTCCATAATACTTAAATAACGATACTATAAATCTCTTACTAAACGGCTCCTAAATATAGGCTAAAATACAAATTAAACCCTTTGAGTTTGGTAAATTGTCATTTTTGATGTTAAAGTTTAATTTATTTATTTATTTTTATCAATTTAGTCCATGAAGTTTTTATTTATTGTCACTGTTAATCTTTCTGTCCAAAAATTCCATTAGCCACTAAAAAAAAATACTCTTTAATATTTTTTTATGAAAACAATCTTTCAAATACAATTTTTTTAAAAAAAAAATTTAAAGGTAAAAGAAAAACCAAAAACATTCGTTGACAATAGCATAGTTTCAAACCATCTTTGGTTTCAAATGCATGATGCAAACTCTGGAAAAATTTATGTTTAGGAGCCGACTCAAGTTGATTCTTATTCTGATGGAAAGAAAGTCTTGCATACCATATAATTTAATTTCATGGTTGTGACAAGAAATTGTAATCAATTATTATTATTATTTTTTATTATTATAACAAGTGAATAAAAAGATTTAAACTTAGATTCTCCATAAATATAGGACAAACCGAAGTAGTGTCTCCACAAAGCTTGTTTCTTGTGACCGTTGCCTTTTATTTTTTGGGTCTTGACAGATTCTTGTATGTCAAATATTTACAGGATTATTACAATAACTTGTAATTTTTTTTTTGGTTGAACTTTCTATTGTATTGTGAAGAGAGATACCATTTATTCATTTAAAAAACAATAATTTTAAAAAATATTTAACATTATAAAATTCAAAGTAAATTATGAATTGATTAGGGTAAGGAAAGAGACATTTCAAATTTCTTTTACATCACCCTTGAAAGAAAAGTTGTGCGATAACGGTGCACCTATGATGCAAGAAAAAACAGGATGGCCTCAGCCATGACGTTATACACAAAGTTTGTACATTTAGAAGAAAGGGTGGAAGCCGCAATGAGCAAGAATTTCCACCAACCTCTGGGACCTCTTGAGGCAGAAGCGAAGAAGAGAGAGTTTTTTTTTTTGGGTGCATGGGATGTGGTTATTCAGGAGGCAGTATTTGAATGTAATTAAAAAATTATGTCTGACACCGTAAATAATATAGGTGAGTCTCCGACTACCATAGCTACGTCTTCGATTATTATAGCTAATATTATCTTGGGCATCCAGCAAAAGATGCGAGAATTCATAATGGTACAAGTATGCCATGTAAAGCAATAAGGAAAAATGTATTGATGCAATATGTCAATGGCATTGCTAGCTATGTAACGTGGATAGAGGAAAATCCTAGTATTATTAAGTCTGTTTTAACTCATAATGTATTACATTTCTCTTCTTCTGAGTGCAAGTTACAATATTCTTATTAAAAAAATAAAAATAAAAAGTTCTTTTATTACTCCGTCATTTTACAGAGTACTTTCTCCTCAGCGAATAAAACCTCTTAGTACGAAAGAATAGTGTAATGGCCAAAAGAAAACCCAGAAGGGCCAAGGATGCCACGATAATAAATGATGACATAAAGCAGCGAGTGCCAAAGCAAGAGTGGTCATCGCCACCTGCTTCCTTATCGTAAATATAGCCAATAAGTTTGACAGATAAAATATAACATCCAACAGGACCTGCTATGGTAATAGCGTGGAAAATAGTACCCATATGCCTAACACCAAATATATCTTTAGTAATTGTGGGAATTAATGCCCACAGTGAACCATCACAAATGGCTATTAGGATCGAACCCACGTATAATATACCATAAGCAATAACAATGTGGCCAATAACCATTGTTGCCAGAGTAGTAGCCAACAACAATGGTCTTGCCAAGCCTCTTTTGTGTAGTAAATAATCTGATAAATACCCAAATCCAACACGGCCAAGACAATCCCAGATACTCCATAAAGAGACCAAATTATTCACCTCCACACCAGTGTAGTTGAGAGATTGTCCCATTTGGCTCAAGTTGTTTATCACAGCCTGTGTAGAGCCCAATCCACATATCATAGCAATAAACATCAACCAAAAGTTTACAGTGCACATGGCTTGCAAAAGATTCATGCCTTCTTCATCAAACAGAACTTCGTCATCTAGAGCAACATTAACTTGACCCTCACAACTGGGCAGTTCATGATATGCTATATCGTTGGCTACAGAAGACTCAGAGGAAATTGTTTCCAGAAATCTCTTAGAGTCGTCCTTTTGGGCTTTGATTGCAATTCCAAGTGGTGATGCGAGTAGAAGCAAAAGAAGTGTAAAGGTGAATTTGTGTGCCCATAATGGTAAACTGAAGATGTTTTCCAAAATTATTATAATCATGAGATAACCAGCAATGAACAGAACAAATGCAGAGAAAATATTCAAGTGCTTCTTATCATCACCTGTGTTTGTTCTATAAATTTTTACCAAAAGCATAAGCACAAGGGTGGTGAATGTAGGCAACAGAGCAAGCATTAGAAGGAATTTACTCGGCTCGCCCTTGTAGAATGTGTCATATACATGAATTATTATTGCTCCACTAATTCCACCAAATCCCTGGCAAAGAGAGTAATATATTACAGAAGGGAGATGAAACTAAGAACTCAGGTTTACTATGTTGCCACAGCATAAAACTCGACTCTGGTGACATCAAGTTTTACTTTAACTTGATTTTTTTGTTTAACTACGTAACTAAATAACTTGACGACAATGCTTTTTAGTAATATAATTCCCAAAAATCAAACATTTAGCAAAATAGACCTTCAAATTCACCTTGAGAAAAATAATGAACAGAAAAGAAATTTATATACGTAAATATACCTTCATGATACCCACAATGGTCCCACTATAATCAGGGAAGTTTTGAACACCTGAAACCATATTGGCTGTGTTAAAGAACGGCAGAGATTGACTGGACAAGTACATGAAGAGACACATCAAAGGCACCGGAGGCCGTTGGATTAACCCCACGACAGAAGCCCACGTTAGAAAATAGCCTAAGAAACTCTGGATTGCGGGATGGAAAAAATGAGTTTGAATAAACTTACTCATATACTCTTGTTAAAGAATGATACCCAATTAAAATAAAAAAGTAACAAATAACCACAAAAAAAAAGAGCAATCATCCAAATTTATTAAAAAAATAAAAATTATGTCCCAAAAAAAATCACGTCGAGTTTTTTTTAAAAAAAAAAACTAAAAACTATCACGCCTAGCCCTAGAAAATCAAAAGAAAAAAAAAAGAATAGGAAAAAAAAAGGAAAGAAAAGGCAACGTTATTGCCAGAAGAAGAAAAAAAAGAAAGAAGGCACGCCCAGGCCTGGAGAGAGAGAGAGAGAGAGAGAGAGAGAGAGAGGAAGGCAACGTTGCTGCCCTGAAGAAGAAAAAAGGCAGGCCTAAAAAATCAAAAGAAAAAAAAAAGAAAAAAAAGAAGAAGAGGCAACGTTGCCCAAAAACGTAAAAACATAAGCCAAAGCAACGTTACTGAGAAGAAAAAAAATAAAATAAAGGCAACTTGAAGAAGTGTGTGCAAGTGTACTGGACATTTTTGTTAATCAAGAAAAAATTTATTCTCACTCAGTTTTCTCTCCATTTTGGAGAGAAAACATTTTGGTAGGACATGAGAGAAAATACTTAGGCCCCGTTATTTATTTTTCTTCCTCCCCATCAAACTAAATACACTCCAAAAAATTTTTCTCTCTTATTTTTTCTCCAAAGTTTTCCATCCACCTTGTTTTACAAGAAATTATATAGTCCTCTGGTGAACCACGTCACTTGTCCACCATTCCATTAAAAGATTTCCACTTATTTAAAATTGCTGAGTTAGTAATCAGTTTCTATTTAAAATAAAATTCTAACTCAGCAATTTTAAACAAATGAAAGTATTTTAGTAGAATGGTGGACCACGTCATTTGTCCACCATGAGAATCTTATAATTTCTCCTGTTTTACCTCCAAACAAACACACCTTAAACTAAATATACTTCATAAATAATTTTGTTGTAACTTGTAAACACTATTTAATAAATTGTATTTTCTATATATGATCGAAACCCAAGCAATAGAAATCAATAGGAGTTATGCCGTTATGGTTTGGTAGGCAAGAGGGTATGCTTTTAATGTAGTATTTCAAAGTCGTGTCCAATGATTGTGGTTAGAAGTTAGAAGTAGAACCCACGTCCCTCTCTTCCATTATCTACATTTAAAATATTTTTAAAAAATCAATGAAATATTACATAAAAATAAGAGCTATAAACATGAAATTAGCAAATTAAAATTAAATTGTTTGGCCTGGAAGACATCCATATCTACCATCTATTAAATTCTTGAGGTCCCCTTGCTTCACAGAATTATTTAATGAGATGTGCGACCATAAATTTGGTAATGATAAAAGTTTAACTCCTTTGTTAGAGAAAGACAATTTCGTAGTAGAATTTAAATTCTATAAGTTTTGATTATAAAAAAAAAAATTTCTATAAGTTTTCTATAAAAAAAAATAAAAACAAATTTCTATAACGATTTTACGTAAAACCCCTACTCAATACTCACAAGTCACATCTTCTAATAAAATTAATACAAATCAATTTCACAATCTCATTAAAATCATATTCACTCAATACTCTATGTTAAAACAAATACTAATAAAAAGAAGAATAAGCAATCTTAACTCAAGGGTTTTTTCCCCCCAAAAACTAATATGCCATTTCATAATTACCAGAGATTGTATAGGTGTGCTGGTGCTGAAACCAATTGACAGTACCCAAGAAGGGTTGGGCATAGGTTTAGTTGGACACCATGTGTAATAGTCCCCCCATGAGCATTGGTTAAGAGTGATTTCCTCTTTGTTGCTAATTAAGTTCAGTAAATGAAATTTAAGATTATGTGATTTTATGTACGGTTAGGGCATTCATGGATACCAACTTAATTTATCCATTATCTACATTCCCAAAATTGAAATTGTACTTTTCTCAACAAAATATATATATATATATATATTTAAATTATTCTTACACGTTCCTTCAAGAATGTAATTTGGTAATTCCCTTCGAGAACGTTTTTTATTATTCTATTTAATCTGTATTTTGTGTCCATTAAATGAAATAAAATCCCTTCTCAAAAAAAGAAAAAAGAAAAAAAGAAATAAAATCTTCATTAGTTTACGATTTAATTAGTAGTAGGCAATTAGGGATGGTAATTTCACCCTCTTCTCCCTGCTTCGCCCTGTGCGGGTTTTTCCCGCCTCACAAAGGTAGTGCAGCAGGGATGGGGCGAGATTTTAGACCTGCACCACGGGGCGGGACGAGGATGGGTTTACACTTTTAGACCCACCCCGCCTTAATAATGGTTAAATTGTAAATTTTTCATACCCTAAAACTCTACTATTTAAATAAATATATCATCAGCTTATTTTATTTTACCCAACGTGGCTTTCTACCTTTTTTTCTCTCTAGCAAAATTGGAAATAAGATACCAATTTTAATATTTTCTTTTGTCTTTATTATAAACAAATTTATATACTATTGAATCATTGATTACATTCAACGTCTTTCTCAACATAGTTTTCATCATGAACATAATATGATGTTTTCTATTTTTATGAGTTATGGGTCTGAAACTCTGAATGTTTGTGTAGTTATTTCTATCATGAACATTGGAACAACATAATAGCTTGTCCTATGTGGTACAGATCTATACATATACATACATATATATATATATATATATTAGAAAAAATAAAGAAAAAATATGTTATAAAAAAAGAAAAAAGAAAAAAGAAAAAAAGGACTTCCAGATTAGTTTCTAGAAAGAGATAAAATGTTATAAAAAAAATAAAGACAAAGAAATAAGACATTATAAAAAAATTAAAGACAAAAAAATGCATTAGGTATTATTAAAACATAAACAAAATATTTTCTTGAAAGTTAACCCACTATACCTATCAATGTGTTTGGTTTTGTATCTTGAAGCATTTCTCTAGGGGATTTGAATATACAAGTCATTGGGTGTATTGTAACGGTTTTTTTTTATTAGAACAGCTACTTCAAATATTCGGCTTGGAAGTTTAAAACTCATTGTTTCATTTATTCATAACAGAAGAAGAAAGTGGTGTCACAATGATGGAAGAAAGTGGAGATTATTTTTGAAGAACTAGGCAATTTTTATTTTGTCATGTATTAGGAGTTTGGATTATTTTATTATGTTATACTATGAGATTTTTGTTTTTGTTATGATATTGTCTTGTTAAATATTTAGATAATATTATTAAGTTTTTGCTAAAAATTAGTTTGATTTGATAGAATAAATTTATTTTTATTTTCAAGTATATTTTACGGGGTGGGGCTGGGCTTCGTGGGGCTTTAAGGAGTGGAGATGGGGGCAAAACAAAATCATGCGAGGCGGGGGGCGAAGACCCCATCATTTGGCCTCGTCCCGCCTTGCCCCATTGCCTTCCCTATAGGCAATGGGATATCATGCGATTAGAAAATCTATTCAATGTCTTGGAATTGGTATCTTTCTATGGATTAGGATAGGATGTAATTACTCTCATATCTATGTGTGCGTGCCTAAGAGGCGGGGTAGGCCCAACCTCCAAGGGGCTCACAACCTATTTGTAATCTGGGTGTAGGATTTCCTACTTTGGATGGTTCCCGGCACAGAGACTCTGCCGAGCTGATCTTTCACTCTCTCCCTTTTCTTTTCTTTTCCTCATCCTCTAGCTTCGTACCCAACTTGCTGTATTAATAGCATCAGGTTAGTGGAAGGGTCATGATTGCTGCAACGGTTAGTGCAATTGAGGGTCCAATATGGTTGATTGTAAGTGGGCTTAGGTGGGAGTGGCCTTGGAAATGGTTCCCACTTCGTGATGTATCCTCGGCAGTACCGCTTCCCGGACCAGCCGGACATGCCGAGCATAAAACAGAAAGCAGCGAGCACCAACGCAGGAGTGATCTTCACCACTTGCTTCCTTATCGTAAATATAGCCAATAACTCTGACAGAGAAAATATATGATCCTATAGGACTTGCTATTCCTATAGTGTTGAAAATGGTACCCAAATGCTTAACACCAAATAAATCTGAAGTGATTGTGGGCATTAATGACCACTGTGAACCATCACAAATGCCCATTATGATCGAACCCACATATAATGCTCCAGGAAATCCAGAAGCAATAACAATGTGGCCAACAACTATCATTGCTAGAGTAACAGTCATCAACAATGGTCTTGCCAAGCCTCTTGTATGTAGTAAATAATCTGATAAATACCCAACTCCAACACGGCTAAGGCAATTCCATATGCTCCATAAAGAGAAGAAATTATTCACCTCCGCAGTTGTATAATTGAGAGATTGTCCTATTTGGCTCAAGTTGTTAAGCACAGCCTGCGTAGAGCCCATTCCACATACCATTGCAATAAACAACAACCAGAAGTTTACAGTGCGCATGGCTTGCAAAAGATTCATACCCTCTTCATCAAACATAATTTTGTCATCTAAATCAACATTAACTTGATCCTCACCTCTAGGTACTTCATGATATGCTACATCCTTTGCTACAAATGATTTAGACGAGGAACACCTTGACTCGAGGTTCACCATTGAAATATTACTCTCAAAGGAAGGAGTTTCTAGAAATCTCTTGGAGTCCTCCTTTTGGGCTTTGATTGCAACTCCAAGAGGTGATGCGAGTAGAAGCAAAAGAAGTATAAAGCTGAATATGCGCGCCCATAAAGGTAAACTGAAACTTTTTTCTAAAATTACCATGATCATGAGATAACCGGCAATGATTAGAGTAAGTGCAGAGAAACCATTCAAGTGCTTCTTATCATCACTTACGTTGGCTTTATAAATTCTCACCAAAAGCATAAGCACAAGAGAGACAAACGTCGGCCACAGAGCAAGCATTAGAAGGAATTTGCTCGGCTCGCCCTTGTAGAATGTGTCATATGCTTGAATTATTATTGCTCCACTAATTGCAGTACATCCCTAGGAAAGAGAAAAAGTAATATTACAACATAGCATAGCTCAGGCATGAGGGTTGCGAAAAGACCCCTTGCTGTTTTTTTTTTTTTTTTTTCATAAAAGAAGTCATATATACGCATATTTTAAGCAATCAATTAGGATTAGAAGTTTCACGAAGACCATGACTCCCATATAGAAAATACACCACTTAGTTGTTGTTAGCATCAGCTTATAAGCTCAGTTTTTAGTTTTTTTAGCTTTTATATATAGTTTTTTAAAACCCCATTTTTCTGCATTTTCTCACTTTTTAAAATTTTTTCAAAGTATAAGTATACTTTAACATACTTTCAGCAAAAAGCTAGATAAGCTATTTTCAAATGACACTTAATTTGATTATTACATCAGAAAAAGGTAGTGACATATATATTTGCTTGAAGAAAACTGTAGTCATATTGTCAAGCATTAGGCTATAATAGAAATGACGACAAATAAAGTCTAATCAATTCTTCTACACCACAACTTCTGTACTATAATTTTTTTCACTATTTTGATGTGGGCCATTTGTGATTCATAGACAATCACTTTTACATTTACCCATAACTTTTTCTCTCCCATTAATCATGTAGTGTGCCAAGAACTGTGGGCCATTTCTCGAATTGTGTAAGGTCCTACTTTTATTGGGAGAACCTCAACCCAATTCGAGCCCACATAGCCAAGCAGTTGGGAGTTAGCCGAGCATATAGGGAAGTATCCAAGATATGCCGGGAACAAAAGATAATGCCTTAGGGGAGTCCACCCGTCGAGCAATAAAACCGGTGTCAGGCTCAAGTTACTAGGGAGTCATTTCAACAACAGGAGATGGGTCCCTTCTAACCAATGACACGATACAAAGGGATCCGCTGACATGACAAATATTCCTCCATCATGACTACCCCACTCAAAGAAGGGTATAAATAAGAAGGCAGTGGTGAGAAGTAGAGGGTGGGAACAAAATTGGGGAGAGAGACACGAGAGAAGTGAGAAAGATACATTCTAGGGAGAAGGTAGTCTCGTTCGGACTTGAGAGAGGGGGCTTGGCTACTTGGTAGCCTTCACAGCCGAGCTGAAATTAAGATAGTTTAGCATTGAGGGATCACCATAACACCATCAGTGACGCCACCAATAACTTCTTTGGACTTCCCATTGTGGGATAAGCCCAATCCATAGTACAAGTAAATTGGGGGTCTAGGCTCAACGTGAAGGGAATTAACACGAAATTTCCAAACCTGTGAGAAACAAAAAAAATAGAAAAACCACACGCCAAAGAAAAAATAATCACACGCATAAGACAGTATTTACGTGGTTCGACAATTTGCCTATGTCCACAGAGTTGCAGGGAATTCACTATTTTCAGGGAAAAATACTAATGCAGCAGTACAGTTTTTCTATCTCTCAAAAACTACAACAACCAAAACCCTAATCACCAAAACAACGATTTTTCTATATCTAGCGCACAAGATATAGAAAACCACTGACATGGACTAAGCCTCCGCTCCATGAACTAAGGCCTCAGAAAATCTCTCATTAAAAACTACGCAACATTATTTCGGGTCAGGTCATCATCCGGATCAAACACAACTAAGGTCCATAAAGCCCAACACAACAGCCCAAGGTTATTGGGAAATGACCACCACAAATCACATTAAAAGTGTGGCAAAATTTATATTACAAAAATTCTATTCTTAGACTTTCTCAAATTTAATTGCACAATATATTGTTGACAAGAATCATTTTTGCCTTTATGCTTCAATCAAACAGGAGATTATGGATGGGTCATGAGTCAAAAACTTTACAACCTACTCACTATGATGTATTACATATTGTTTTCTAACAATTTTTATTGTTGTTGTTGTTGTTGTTGTTGTTTTTTTTTTTTTTTTTTTTAATCAGGAGACTTCTAATTTATATTTTAAAGGCTAGGTATCAGGATTGGAGTGAAGAGCTATCTAGCTAAGGAAAACTTATCTCATGCTTCGAATGCTCATTATATCATTATATATGGGCTACGTAGGTGTAAGGATTCCACTATTTATGAGACCTCTATATATCGAATGTATGAGATACATTCTCTTAGTTAAGGCTTCAATCATTGGGGAGTTTGTACTTTGTAGTAAGATTCAAAAGATGGGTTCAATCTCATTACTTGATTATGATAATCCTAAGTTTGTTATTTTCATCCTAAATTGTAGGAAAATTTTATCGTCATTGAAGATTTAAGTCATCCTTGATTATTTTATTTAGTAATTAAATAAAATTATTAACAATTAGAAACCTTTTTTTTTGTCCAAATAATGCAAATGATACTATAAATTTTATAAAATGAAACTTACAAAGTAGTATATCTAACTTCAAAATAGAAAAACAAAACATAATTAAAAGATTTCTTTATTATGTTATTAATATGATACTCATCAAATTATTTGTCATGCCATAATTTATTTATAATAAAATAAGATTCAAATGACTTTTTAAAAGAGTCAAGTTACTTTCAATTTAATAAAGCTCATTAGTTTTTGTTACTTCCTAATATTGAGACTCTTTTAAAATCAAAAATTTTAAGACCATAATTAATTTCACAACTATTTTATATGGCAAATTTAACTTATTGTCTTTACTTTTAAATGAACCTATCACTTATTTTTTCGATAATTACAATTAGTCACATCAAATAGTTAGCATGATTTTGCTAATAATTTCATTATGTAGTAGGAAAATCAAACATAACAGTTACATAGATAGCATCTCAAGACTGTGACACTCGATTTTGATTATGGAACTCGAGTTCCGTATTGGAGAATAAGACATAAGAAGAAAACAAAGAAGAAAGCAAAACTTGGGTAGCTAGATCAAATTAGAGAAGAGAAAGACATCAAATCTAACCAAAGCAAAGCATAGATCTAATAGCAAGATCGGACCAAAGAAGAGAAGAGAGAAACCGATCTAGAGAATAGAAGAGTATAGATCCACCTCAACTTTGCCACCACTTAGAACTCAGTCTCAAAGACTAAGTGTTATTCAACTAATATATTTGGTTGTGATGCTAAATAACGGAAATGTAGTAAAATAGCTCTTCAAAGCCAAAAAATTAAGTCAATCATAGAAATGTACCTTCATGATGCCCACAATGGTCCCACTATAATCAGAGAAGTTTTGCACACCAGAAACTATATTGGCTGTGTTAAAGAACGGCGTGGAATGACTTGCCAAGATCATGTAGAAACACATCAAAGGCACCGGAGGCCGTTGGATCAATCCAACAACAGAAGCCCACGTTAGAAAATACCCCAAGAAACTCTGTATTGCTCCGACCAGGTGGACCAACCATGGCCCACATAAACCAGAGTTACTATTACTGTGCGTCACGGCGGTGTATAGAACCCCAGCAAGGATCCCGGCGCTTGAGCCTATGTCTCTGGAAACAGCCACAGTTTCGAGCGTTGATTGGTCATAGCCTTGACTAGATTTCAGGATTGAAGAGTAGATGCCGAAGGTGTACGCGCCGCTGCTACACTGGATCCACATGCTTGCCACCGCCGCCATCCATTTGTTGCTCAGTCTCAGCCTCAGCCTCTCCATTCTTTTTTTGGCTCTCTGAGTTTTTTTCTGCAACCTTGACTATATATAAA
The DNA here is from genome assembly GCA_030021035.2 of Notholithocarpus densiflorus. NCBI lineage: Eukaryota > Viridiplantae > Streptophyta > Magnoliopsida > Fagales > Fagaceae > Notholithocarpus > Notholithocarpus densiflorus. The sequence goes on along the minus strand of JARYZH020000032.1, from coordinate 427,254 downwards.
TATATATATATATATATATATATATATATAATCTGGGAAACTGAGTATTAGCTTTTTAGGGCACCGTTAAATTTAATTTAAAATTGTTGTTGGTGTTGCATTATTTGGTGGGGGTAATATGTGTGTATATATATATATATTGTTTGTCATTTGTGTGTACCTATGGACAGTAATTTTCTAACTACTCCATGATTGGATTAATCCAAAAAATAAAACAAATACTGAACCCAGCCTCCTTCTTCTTCCTCTCAGGTCGCCACCATGTCGACGGTATCCATTAGCTTGAATAAACCCAGCCTTCTTCTCTTTTATTTTCTGTTGTAGTCTTATTATAGATTGATTTCAAACTTCAACTTTTCATTTTGCTTTGCTGTCCCTAGTACTAGAGCGGCCCATGTGATTTGCCTTGAAAATGACAAAGGAAAGTAAAAAAAAAAAGTATCAAACTTATCTACTTTACTTTTTTTTTGCTGAATATTTACTTTACTTTTTTTTTTCTCAATAAGTTTTTATTTTTATTTTCCAATTATCTACGTACATACATGTTAATGTTTATTTACCTAAAAAAAAATACATGCTAATGTTTATTTAATTATTCTAAAAAAAAAGTATTATTAAGATCCATATATTAATTTATATCATTATTAATTTATTATTACTATTATTTGGTTTGAGATCCATATATTAATTAAAATATGAACTAATAATCTTAAGCCTCTTATTAAATTATATAGGTTTTGACTAATAATTTATTAAGAAACATATGTATATAAATAAAATAAAATAAAATAGCGGCAACTCCGAAATAGTACAATAAAATAAACTGGTACAGAAATATTCTGTTCCGATGAACAAATCAAAACAGGCACTAAAACGATGTTCATAACATGTTAATTAGACCATTGCATAGTTGATTATTTACAAAAATACCATTTTTTTTTCCTTTTAAAGTTTTAAACTATGCATTAGATTAATATTTTGAATATTTTAGATTAATAAAGGTAATTCCAAAACATTTTGAATATTTTAGATTAATAAAGGTAATTTTGAAACAGTATGCTGAAATAAATCGGTACTGAAATATTCTAATATAATGGGCAAACCGGAACAAGCACTGAAACGGTATTCACAACATTCACATCAACCCATAATGGCTAGAGTCTATAGACTCTTTAATCTTTATCTATTGGTTTTTTTTTTTTTTTTTTTTAAGTACAGACTAGTTTTCTGTGTTTTGTATTATAGTGGGATTTTTTTAATATACAATGCATTCTATTAGCTAATAAAAGGCCCTTAATTTTTTTAAATTTGGGTAAAAGGGCAAATAGGTCTTAATTAAAATATAATATAATATAAATATTTTATCTATTTCTATTTCTATTAACTATATAAAATGAGCAAAAACTTAACTACTAGTTTTGGTTTAGTCAAGTGTTAGAGACAAAATGGTGTGTTTGGGTGAGACAAAGGCAAAATTTAAAAAGGTGAATTTTGCTGAGAAAAAAAAAAATTCAACACAAAGAGAAAGAGGCGGCGAGAGAGAAAGAAGGGACCAGACGAGTCAGTGAGAGAGAGACTGACTAGGCCTCTCTCTCTCACGTTGGATTACAGACTATCTCTGTTAAGGGACAAAATTGATTTCTTTCTCATATTTTTTGCTTATTTGATTGGATTAATTTTTGGGTGTTTATGAGTTTTTTCCTTTTTGGTTGCTTTACTTGCAGTTGGATCATGAAGATTTTGGGTTTGGGGACACAAATGGAGGAAGAGAATGACACTTTTGGGGGGTTATCATTGGCATTTACAAGAGTCTATCTAAGTGATTTCTAAGCTCAAGCCAGGTCTTCTATAATCTTTTTCATTCTTATAAATTTGAGAGATTGTCCTATTTGGCTCAATATATATTGTGGGGGTCAAAAGCAACCCAAAGAAAAAGATCTTAAAGAGAACTTCTGTGACAAATACTAGGGTGATTGACAAACACAATTTATTTAGTAAAAATACAAGGTGAAGACTCCACAATGGGAAGCTCAAACAATTGATTTGTAAAAACAAGATTGCATTAACATCGAAATAAACATACTCTAGAGGAAAAACAACTTTTTCACGTGCTGTTGGGTTTCAAAAAGTAGGGCTCACTCACTCCTACTTACTTTTCTCTTTCTCTCTTCCCCTTTCTTTCTCAATATATATATTTTTTATCCCCAAACAGTTGCCAGTCCCCCCTTTTTATAGGCATGTTCTCTTCCTTTATCCACCCAGCCGGCCTGTTCCCAGTCAAATTCTCTAGGATATTTCTCTCATTCTTTATTGGTTTTCCCCCTTTCTTATCCTGAAACAAGATTTTTGGGGGTATTTGTACTGTTTAGGTTGTCTCATACGTATTTAATGTAGAAAATGTTAGATAGAGAACTTCTCATTAATGTGGAGAAGATCTCTGTTATCCTTATATGTTTAGGAGATTTCCCAAGTTTATATAAGGGCACTCGGTGCATTGTCCGCACTTGTGACCTTAGATAAGGCTCCTGGAGATGGAGTGTATTGTGAATTTCACGAGAATGATCCATAGGGATTCTCTTTGCTTCTTAAGTAGATGGGCCTAGCTCATTCCACTCCACGGGATCCTCCAAGCATTTGGGCCTTAGCCCTAGGTGTAAATTCTTCCATCCCCCATATATATATATATAAATATATATATATATATATTTATATCATTTGTCTTTGCGTGTACATATTGTATGAACTCTTGACACGTGTTGTATTTAAATATTTATTACAAAGCGACAATGTTTTTCAACAATCATTATTGGATTTTTCCGAAAATGCAACAAATCCATAATCTAAAGAAGTATCAAGAATTAAGTTAAAGATGTTTATATAGGTTTTCAGTAATTCAGTTAGCTGTTAGCTCAACTTATTCTAATTAAGAATTTGACTTCGAATTGCGTTTACATTAAAAAAAAAAAAAAAAAAAAGTAATTGGTTTCTTAAACTAACGATAAAGAATAGTTATCCTATTATATTTAAAATAAATAATAAAACCCATAGACTAGGTTTCATTTTCTTACCGTTCGATGGTAAACCCAAAAACAACCATCATCAATGGCAAAGTATCAAACCATCTTTAGTTTCATGTGCATGTTGCAAACTCTGGACAAATTTATGTTTAGGAGTCAACTTAAGTAGATTCTTAATTATTCCGATGAAAAGAAAATCTCACAGACCATATCATTTAATTCCATGGTGGTGACAAGAAATTGTAATAAATTTTTTTTTTTATTATAACAAGTGAGAAAAAAAATTTCACTTAGATTCTAGATTAACCGGAGCAGTGCCTCCACAAGGCTTGTGACTGTTATTTTTTTATTATTATTTTTTTTTTGGGGGGGGGTCTTGAAAGATACCTGTATGACCTTATTCTTTTTTGATGAACGAGAAGATTGCATTGCATCAAATGAATAAAGTACAAAGTTCAAGTAACAACACTTAATAGCAAAACTAGATCACCAATAAACTCTGAAATTAACTCATATACAAGGGAGACAATCACTTGGCCACAACAAGGGAAAGGAATTAAAGAACATCACAAAATTCCCCATACACATCACAAAATTCTAACTGATTAAAGAACATCTAAAGAAATTCCCCATACACATCACAAGATTCTGTTTTAGATAGAATTAGTAAAATAGTCATTCCCTTCAATTTTCCTTCTAACTTCCCACTTGATCAAGTGAAGGATATTTTCTTCAACATAAATTCTCCCTTGGTGAAACATTCCATTCCCTACTGCCAAATGTGATATACAACAGACCATAAGGCTAAGTGGAATACATTGGATCTAAGGCCCTTTACCTTTGGCATGTCTTTCACCCCAAGCCATTATCTCATCCTAACAAAAGTTAGGGTGCTTCACCATGCACCAACTCATGAGAGTCCTACATAATCTCCTAGAAAAAGAGAAATCAAAGAAGAGGTGCATTTAGTATCTGCAATAAAAACCCAATTAAGCCTTCTTTCCTTGGTTGACAATCTATTCAACATGACCAGCCAACCAATGAAGGCCTGCTTGGGAATTACTTGTATACATTAACATTTACAGGATTTTTACAATAAATTGCAATAATTTTTGTTTTTTCTTCTTTTTTAATTTTTAACTTTCTACAGTATTGTGAATAGAGACACTATTTATTCATTTTAAAATAATAAAAATAAAAGGCTTTAACAATATAACATTCAGAGTAAATTATGAATTGATTTTTTTTTTTTTTTTTTTTTTTTTTTTTTTGAGGAACCAAATTATGAATTGATTAGGGTAAGGAAAGAGACATTTCATATTTCTTTCACACCACCCTCTCTTATGCCAGGAATCCTCCGAGGACTCAACTTATAGGAAGAGTAATGTACATGAAACTGATGAAAGCAACAATAAATGGTCTGAAAACAAGCTAGCCACCTGTAATGCAAGAAAAAAAAAAGGATGGCCTCAGCCGCCATGACCTTATACACAAAGTTTGCATATATAGTTATTTACTCCATCATTTTACAGACTCCTTTAATCTCCTCAGCGAATAGAACCTCTTAGTACGAATGAATAATGCAATGGCCAAAAGAAACCCCAGAAGAGCCAAGGATGCCATGATTAAAAAAGATAACATAAAGCAACGAGTGCCAAAGCATGAATGATCATCACCACCTGCTTCCTTATCGTAAATATAGCCTATAAGTTTGACAGAGAAAATATATAATCCAACAGGAGACGCTAGGGTAATAGTGCTAAAAATAGTACCCATATGCCTAACCCCAAATATATCCGAAGTAATTGTGGGAATTAATGACCACAGTGAACCATCACAAATGCCTATTAGGATAGAACCCACATATAATATTCTAGGAAATCCAGAAGCAATAACGATGACGCCAATAATCATTGTTGCTAGAGTAATAGCCATCAACAATGGTCTTGCCCAGCCTCTTGTGTGTAGTAAATAATCTGATAAATAACCAGCTCCAACACGGCCAAGACAATCCCATATACTCCATAAAGAGACCAAATTATTCACCTCCACACTAGTGTAATTGAGAGATTGTCCCATTTGGTTCAAGTTGTTTATCACAGCCATTGTAGAGCCCATTCCACATATCATCGCAATAAACAACAACCAAAAGTTTACAGTGCACATGGCTTGCAAAAGATTCATGCCTTCTTCTTTAAACAGAACTTTGTCATCTAGAGCAACACTAGGCAGTTCATGGTATGCCATATCCTCGGGTACAGAAAAGTCAGAGGAGGATCGCAGTAACTCAGGGTGTCCTCTTAATGGATTACTGTCAAAGGAAAGCGTTTCTAGAACTCTCTTGGAGTCCTCATTCTGGGCTCTGATTGCAATTCCAAGAGGTGAAGCGAGTAGAAGCAAAAGAAGTATAAAGGTGACTCTGTGTGCCCATAATGGTAAACTGAAGATATTTTCCAAAATTATTATAATCATGAGATAACCAGCAATTATCAGAGCAACAGCAAATAAACCATTCAAGTGCTTCTTGTCATCACCTGTGTTTGTTTTATAAATTTTTACCAAGAGCATAAGCACAAGGGAGATGAGTGTAGGCAACAGAGCAAGCATTAGAAGGAATTTACTCGGCTCTCCCTCGTAGAATGTGTTATATGCACGGATTAGTATTGCTCCACTAATACCAGAAAATCCCTGGCAAAGAAAATAATATCACAGGCATGGCATATATACATAGCCCAAGCAAGAGGGTTTACACACACACACACACATATATATATATATATATTAAAAAGCCATACTTATTTTTGTTCTTAAAGAAGTCATATTTATGCCTAGTTTAAGTAATCATATTATTAGGTAGCTAAGTACTAGCATCCGAGGATGCAAAAAAAACCTATTTTACATTCTCAAACATTACTTTATCTATTTTATCAATTTGTTTTACAACCCACCTTACATCTCAGTTTTTATTTTTACATAAAACTCAATAAAATAATATAAACTACCTAATAAAATAATAAAAAGTATTATTATCTCTCTCTTTCCTCTTACTATCTTTTTCTCTTCATACACAACCACAAGATTAAATATTATTTTTTTCTTTACAACCTATAATAGTAAGGTTGCATATAGGTTGCAATTTTTTTAGGTATACAAACCCGGATGGAATGGGTTTTTGCTCTCTTAAGTTGTAAAATAGCAATCGGAGAGTGTTAACACCCCAATGCTAGTGCTCTAATTAATATGATAGTATATATTATTGAAAAGAGGTCATACTTATTTTTATATTTTACCTTTATGCTTCAATCAAACAGGAGGCCATAAATAAATATATATGACCTAAGAATTAAATATATTAGAAATTTCTTAGTTACATGTACTAGCCATGTAAACTTATATTATAAACACCAAAAATATGTACAATGTTGTCCATATTTACAAAAAATAAAAATGTATAATATTATACACATTTTGCATGTCTACTATGAAAGCTTACATCACTAGTTCAATGTTGTCCACTCTCTTTCTATATATAATGTTATTGATGTGATGCAAAGCATATTAATTTTGTGACTCAAGTTTATTGGTCATATGTTTACTCAATTTAAATATGCATTTTATAAAATTATTATATATGAAATGTACCTTCATGATGCCCACAATGGTCCCACTATAATCGGGGAAGTTTTGCACACCTGAAACTGTATTGGCTGTGTTAAAGAACGGCATAGATTGACTTGACAAGTACATGAAGAGACACGTCAAAGGCACTGGAGGCCGTTTGATTAATCCCACGACAGAAGCCCATGTTAGAAAATAGCCCAAGAAATTCTGGGTTGCTCCGGCCAGGAGAACCACCCATGGCCCACCGAAACCAGAGTGATTACTACCGTTTGTTACGGCGGAGTAGAGGAGCCCAGCTAGGACACCACCGATTGATCCAATGTCCCTGAAAACGGCCACAGTTTCGAGCGTTGATTGGTCGTAGCCTTGGCTTGATTTCAGAACAGAGGAGTAGACGCTGAAGGTGTATACACCGCTGCTACACTGAATCCACATGCTTGCCACCGTCGCCATCCATTTGTTACTCACCCCCTCCATCATCCCTGCAACTTTTTCTATGGTTTTTTCTTGCCTTTAACTCTAAGGCTATTATTAGTTGTGTTTTTTTTTTTTTTTTTTTCATTTTAAGATAGGATAGAATTCAACTGACTGATGATTATATTCTATTATCAAGGGAATTCAACTTCAGATACAGGTCTGATTGTTACGTATGTTTAAACAACAGTTTTCAATTTTTTTAATACATGTGTGGGTGAAAAAATATGTAAAAATACGTGTAATATTATCTAAAAATTGAAAACATGTGTTTAAATACATGTACCAACAGACCCTAATGCTGTTATGTTTTAAAAAGTTTTGAGAGACTAGTAACCACTATTTCTAAGAGATAAAAATACAATTTATTCTTCTAAAAAGCTTTTCCTTTTTTATATTTTTTGAAGAAGATAATAACCTTTTAAAAAGCTAAATAGTGAAAGGCAAGTAATAATAGAAGAGATTTCCCAGAGAATATCGAAGCACCTACCTTAAAGATGCCCACAATGGTCCTACTTGATTGAGGAAAGTTTTGGACAGTAACCAAATTGGCCGTGGCAAAGAAAACAGTAGCATCGTAAGACAAGAATATAAACAACAAACACATCAACGCCATCGGTTGTCATTGGATCAATCCCACCACTCAAGCCCACATCATAAAATATCCAAAGAAATTCTGGATCGCACTTGCCAAGTGTATTACCCATGGCCCACTACCCCAGTAGCAGTTATTATTGACTGTTACGGCAGAGCAGAAGAGCTCAGCTAGGACCCCGGCGATGCTTAACTGGTGCAATATGACCTAACCTTTTTGCTAATTACTAAACAAGCCCAACTTGTGGGGTTGAGCGGAAGTACTATGAAGGTTTAGCCAAACAACAATGGCTAGAATTTTTGCCTAATACTAGAGTAAAGGCTTATGATTTTGCATGCCTTTATTAGAATGATGCTTGAGTATTTATAGGGTTTCCTAAAAAATTGGACTTAAATTAATTATTTAATTACTTTTTTAATAAATTATTATAATTTACATAATATGCCTAAAAACAATTAAAATAAAGTAATAAGATAAATTTATATATACATGGTGAGTCGAGTTGGACCATATGAGTTAAAAACTATCAACCCACTCCCAATTCAACTTTAATACACAAAATAAAATTCTAATGCAACTCACCAACCCACAAAATCCAACTTGTAATGTTGGGTTAATTAAGTTGCTTTGTCAAGACGATAGGTTGGATGCACACACTTGTTTGTGGCTTACAAAGAGGCAATAACTTACACATAAATGAGGTATTATTGGGTATACACGAGTTGAAAACTATCAACCCAAACCCAATTCAACTCAAGACTCAAAACAAAATTTCAACCTACGAAAACCAACTAGAGACATTGGGTTGGGTTGCTTTGTCGGCCTTCAAGTTAATAGGTTAGATGCACATGCCTATTTTATGGTCCACAAAGACACAATGACTCATGCATAAAACAAGGATTGTTGGGTATACACATGTAAATAAAAATTTCACACAAAAAAAAGTAAAGAAATTGAAGAATTAATATAACATAATTGCCCAAATCCACATGCTTAAGGTTTTGGGTTACACGATGTACCTTATATGTATCATATTAACTTCTCAGTTGAAGTCTTCCCACAATATTTTGTCCAAATGGGTCATACATAGTTTGAATAGTTTGCATTCCAATATAGGGTGTTATGAGTTAGACTTATTATTTAAGAGATAAAAATTAATATTATAATAGGAAAAATCACATAAAAAATAATGAGATTGCTGAAATCAACTGAGACCTTAGGAAAAAAAAAATCAAACCAAACCAAAACAAAACACACGCACCCCTTCAACCATATAAGTATCCAGATAACATGCTAAGGAGCAAAAACGATGAATGCCTAAGTTATTAGCTTTTCTCTGTACACAAATTTGATATATTTCTTCTCATTATCTTAAATAATGCTTTAATCTTCTAATCACAACCAACTGATAGAACCGCCTGGTACGAAAGAACAATGCGATAGCAGCAAGACACCCCAAGAGAGCCAGAAATGCCATGATTAGAAAAGATAGCAGAAAGCAGTGAGTACCAAAGCAGGAATGATCTTCACCAGCAGCTTGCGTGTCATAAATGTACCCAATAACTCTCACAGAGAAAATATAAGATCCAACCGGACATGCTAAACCAATAGCATTGAAAATAGTACCCAAATGCCTAACACCAAATATCTCTGAAGTAATCGTGGGCATTAGTGACCACAGTGAACCATAACAAATACTCACTAGGATCGAAACTATGTATAAAATTCCAGGCAAATTGGAAGCAAAAACAATGAGGCTAGTAGTCATTGCTGCTAGAGAAATAGCCATCAACAATGGCCTTGTCCAACCTCTTGTGTGTAGCAAATAATCTGATAAATACCCAACTCCAATACGCCCAACAAAATTATATATACTCCATAAAGTCACCAAATTATTCACCTCCACAGCAGTGTAATTGAGAGATTTCCCTATTTGGCTGAAGTTATTTACTACAACTACCCCAGAGCCCATTCCACATACCATGGCTATAAACAACAACCAGAAGTTTATGGTACGCAAGGCTTGCAAAAGATTCATGCCCTGATCTTCATAAGGCAGAATTTTGTCATCTAAAACATCATGAACTTGACCTTCTCCATCAGGCAGTTCGTGATATTCTAGACTATCCTTAGCTTGGTTCTCCTTTGAATGATTACTTTCACTAGAAAACATTTGTGAAAATCTCATGGAGTCCTCCCTCTGGGCTTTGATTGCAATTCCAAGTGGTGATGCAAGTAGAAGCAACATAAAGATAAACGTAATAATGTGCGCCCATAATGGCAAACTAAAAATATTTTCCAAAATTAGTATGATCATGAGATAACCAGCAATGATCAGAGCAACAATAGGGAAACCATTCAATCGCTTCACATCATCAACTGTATTTGCTTCATAGATTCTCACAAAAGACATAAGCACAATAGAGACGAATGTAGGCAATAGAGCAAGCATGAGAATGAAAGTGCTCGGCTTTCCCTTGCAGAATATGCCGTACGCTTGGACCATAATTGCTCCACTTATACCGAGAAAACCCTTTCATCCAAAATTTTGAAAATTTTGATGTAATTGGCCGTGAGTGTATAGAAAAAAAAAATAATAAGTATATGTAAAAATAATAAACAATCATTTACAATTTACCGTATCAAAATTGTGATAAAAATTGTGCTTCTAAAGCAATTCATAATGAAGTAATGAAAATTACTTACTTGGGTGCTCTATATTATATATTTCAATAAGATAAAACTCTTGGTATTTATGAATAAATGCAACCAGTATTGGCATTTACATTATGCTCTACACATACATCTATATCCATCTCAATACTACATCACTATTACAATTAAATACTATTTCCTTTCTACATGTTTATTCATTCAAATTTGTAATCCCAAAATCCACAACCAAATACAATATCTAAAAAAAAATTATTTAGTATTTTTGATGAGCAATAACTTAATAGAGGTATTGAGTTACTATTTATTTGTTAAATTTTCACGTGCTAGTTTGTTGAGCTTGATGAACTATCATTTTAATTTAAAAAAAAAAATTAGAAATGTTAATTTATATGCTAATGCTGTTATGTTTTAAAAGTTTTGAAGACTAGTAAGCACTATTTCTAGCTAAGAGACAAAAATACAATTTACCCTTCTAAATAGCTTTTCATTTTTTTTTTTTTTTTTTTTTTTTTTTTTTTTTTTTTTGTGTGTAAGGAGATAATAACTTTTTAAAAGAGAAATTTTAGTGCCATAAAAAGTTTCACAACTTTTACCATAACTTGTCATGTAACGAATTGTGAGTGATGGAAAAAATTTAGTGGGTCTATAAAGTCCACATCTCCACCACTCATAATTTGTCATGTAAGGAGTTATTATGAAACTTGTGAAACTAACATTCTTCTTTTAAAAGCTAGATAGTGAAAGGCAAGTAATAATATGGGCAGCTATGAAGAAAGGGATGGGCACTTTCAACAAGGGGTGTAGATGGTTGGTGACAAAAAACAGCACTTTGAATATTTGGCATAACAATTGGACGAATGGGGGACCCCTTAGAAAGTTGATCCAAGGGCCTATTTCTCAAGAAGCCAACCTTTTGGAAATTAAAGATATTATGCTTGATATGGGTTGGGATTGGGAGAAAACAACCTTTGAGTTACCGGATGAAGTCAAGGGATTGATTTGTGCAATTCCTATGTCGACCTTAGGAGGTGGCTCGGACAAATTGGCTTGGGCCGGACCATCCAATGGGTCCTTTGATGTCAAAAGCGCATATGGTTTTGCTATGGAGTCTTCCAATGAGATTGCTTTCACGACTAGCTGGATTTGGAAGGCAAATTTGCTTCCAAAGGTTAGAATGTTCCTTTGGTTGTGTGCTCATAATAGTATTGGTGTTAAGGTTTGTTTAGGAAGAAGAGGAGTGGTTCAAGATGAAGTGTGCCCTGTTTCCTGCAATGGTGCTGAAACTATCTTGCATGCTTTGAGAGATTGCTCTCACCTAAAACACATTTGGAATCAGCTAGGGGTCACGGCCTCAAATTATGATTTCTGGCATGTTAATTTGTTGGATTGGCTGTCTCTTAATGTTAGAACTAATGATAAGCTACATGTCATGGGTACCCCTTGGAAACTTGTTTTTCCCTTTGCTCTTTGGAGCATTTGGAAGAGTAGGAATGATATTGTTTTCAATAGGAAAGGTCGAAATCAAAAGTTGGCTTTGGATATTGTGTATCAAGCTATGGAGTATCTTCATTGTGTGGCTCCTCCAAGAATGCAAGGCCGTAGAGTCTTTAGGAGAATTAGGTGGGAGCAGCCTGTGCAAGGGTGGAAGAAATTGAACACTGATGGGGCATGCAGTGAGCTTCACGGCCTGGCTGGTTGTGGGGGAGTGGTGAGGAATGAGGATGGGCAGTGGGTAGTTGGGTTTAGTAAGCGGATTGGAGTCACCAACAGCTTTGCCGCTGAGTTGTGGGGGCTGCGTGAGGGTCTCAAACTGTGCTGCAATTTGAATATTCATTGTCTTGTAGTTGAGCTGGATGCCAAGGCTATTGTTGATGTGTTACGGAATGAAGATTATGCAAACAACATTATATCACCTATTTTGGATGATTGCAGGCAGCTGCTTACCCGCTTCCATCAAGTCCATATTAATCATTGCTTCCAACAAGCCAATCAATGCGCTGATGGTTTAGTTAGGATGAGCTTTAGGATGTCTACTGATTTTCTTATTTATGATAGTCCGCCTGTGGACATTTTAGATGTTTTTGAGGGTGACCTCAATGGGATGTATTTTAACAGGATATGTCCTGAATCTTGTTCTGGTGCTTAGTTTTAATATTATCGTTTTTTCATCAAAAAAATAATAATAATAATAGAAGGGAGTGGCCAAAGAATATTGAAGCACCTACCTTTAAGATGCCCACAATGGTCCCACTGGATTGAGGGAAGTTTCGGACTCCGGTAACCAAATTGGCTGTGGCAAAGAAAACCGCAGCATGGTTAGACAAGAATATAAACAAACACATCAACGCCACCGGTGGCCGTTGGATCAATCCCACCACAGAAGCCCACATCATAAAATACCCAAAGAAATTCTGGATCGCACCCGCCACATGTACCACCCATGGCCCACCGCCACCCCAGTTGCGAGGGTTATTATTGACTGTTACGGCTGAGTAGAGAAGCCCAGCTAAGACCCCAGAGTTGCTGCCAAAGTCCTTGAAGAATGCCACGGTGTCGAGCGTTGATTGGTCGTAACCTTGGCTTGATTTCAGAACTGAGGAGTAGATGCTGAAAGTGTCTGCGCCACAGCTACACAGAATCCATATGCTAGCCACCGTGGCTATCCATTTGCTGCTGCTAATTCTAAGCCTCGACATGTTTTTTCTTGTCTAAAATAAAAAAGTCTTTCCTATGTTTTTGAATTCTCGTTCTCGGAGAGTAGCTCTTATTATATTATACTATTGCACGCGCGCATGAGCTTGTGTTTGAGTGTTTCACTCGTTTAATACAACAACCCTGATCGTGTTTCACCATTTTTGGCTTTAATAAAAGTCCATGATTAGATTCTTCGAAAAACAACAGGAGCCTGGGCCCTGGAGTCCTCGATGGAAGATATTTTGAATATCGTAAACATTTTAATAATTTAGCATGGGTTTGTCCAGCAATTAAGTGGCGTTTTGCTTTTTTAAGGGTCCCATGCCATTGTTTATAGACCACCAAACTCGTGAAAAACGTAGCAATCACTCCTTACTACAGTATTTTGTGTTTTAAAAATTATTTTGTTATAGTTTTTTTTTTTTTTTTTGAGGGGGATAATTGAAATTTTATTAATGAACACCTATTAAATCGGCTTGTAAAACAGAAAATAACTGTGGTGGGATATCTTCCATCCACACTACAAGATCTGAAATGCTTTTTACATATTTGCCAGACTATGCGCTACTTGATTACCTTCTCTCTCAGTGTGTGATAATTCATCAAAATTGTTGGCTAAAGACTTGACATCATCTAACAACAAACCAGTAAGGGATAAAATGCTAGCATCCTCCCTTAAAGCTTTTATCACTGCTAACGAATCACCCTCAAGGATAGCTCGTTTTATGCCGATTTCTGAAGCGAAAGAGAGGGCAACAGCTGTTGCCATGGTTTCAATCTCACACCCACTGTATGCCACTAGGATTTTCTTCGCACAGGACGCCATAACCAACCCTTCATCTTTCCTTATAACCACGCCAATCCCAGACTTATTTTCATTCGCAAACACCGCACCATCGAAGTTAATTTTTACTAACTCCACAGAGGGCGGCCTCCAACGTTTTTCTTCAGCTCTACTACTTCGTCTCATGATTTCACCAGTATCCACCAGCTGTGCCCTGAACTCTTGCCACCAAGCTTTAGAGACCGAAGCTACCTGATGAAGTGCTATTACAGTATTTTCAATAATAAATTTTCATTTTTCAAAACAAAATAAACGGTATCTAAACAGAACATTAATTATATATATATATATATATTTTCATCTCTGAGTCATTCTTTTTGAATGACTCGCTCACTCACCAACCAGTTTGGGATAGAAAGTGACGTAGGTGGCCTATGGCTAAAAGTCAGATAAGAAAAAGACCCAATGCTAGCAATGGGATGGGCCAAAGCTTTCTGTAGCTAGCTAAAATCTCACGCAACAAAATTAAACAAAAAGAAATTTAATATTAGAAACTAAAAGAAATTATTATAACTAGTTTATTTGTGGGAAAATGAATTTTTAGAGAGGAAGTCACAGTTGAGTTGAGTACTCAAATGGGAAGAATGTCCGAGGATGCTTGACTGGTGCAATAGGACCTAACTTATTTACTGATTACTACACAAAGCCCAACTTGTGGGGTTGATCGGATGTACTATGAAGGCTTCTGATTTTGCATACCTTTATTAGAATGATGCTTGAGTATTTATAGGGTTTCCTTTGAGGGCAAAATGATAATTTTACCATTCTTTGAATCCAAATGTTAGGTTAATCATCACATGCTCCTTTGAGAGGAAAATCTTGTCAGTGAGATATGGGTCTCATGAGACCGGTGCAGGAGATACTTTCTCCCCTCAAGGAGTTCAAGATGGGGTGATTGAAGAAGAACACCTCCCCCACTCCCTCCCAAATTTTTGAGTTTGTAGAACTAATCAAATGAAATACTACAATTAATGCAATTGAGAGTATGGATCCTTGCATCAAACTAATCCTTTAATGGTGTCAGTAATTTTCGAATTAGGAGCTCTCGAGGAAGACTTACTCAGCCAACCATGGAAAAAAGGTAGTTAGGTCATCTACATGTCCTTATTAAGGGGTTGTTAGTTAGCATAGGCTGTCTCCAATTACCAATATGTGAGGTTGGAGGGGAGTGTTATAGGTTCAATTTCTCAGTGTACATGCCTTTTTAGTTTTGGGCTTGACCATGTTTGGAGTTAATGGGCTCCCCCTGCATTCTCCAGTTAGGGGTCCAAGCGTATCTTCTTCCTCCTCCGGATTCATTATAGTGATAATCTCAATTATTGCTAGCGCTTTACTTGGACCAAGTTATTATGATTGCTTCCTTAAAGAGACTTGTCAAGGGTTGCTAATTTCTCTATTAACAAGCTTTGAACATATACTTACAAATTACACTATCTAACTTTTCTCAAAGTCAATTTCAATCTTGTAACATCTGATTTATTATTTTAATCTCATAACTTTTACTTTTATTTAATAAGGTTTTTTTGTCTAATTCTGTCATATTGCGTTGTTATGTGTCCTAAATACAATGTCATTTTAGGTCACTTGATGGCAACTCCTTTAATTGAAGCATACAGAAAGAATACACAAAAAAACGAATGAAATTTATATGAAAATGATAACATTTTAATAATTTTAGAGGTGTTGATGGTTTTATGTATTAAAAAATTGATTATCGATTTAAGAAGGTCAAGAATTAATGTATATACAGGGACAATAGAATGGTGGACTCAATGGACTTAAAGGACATGCCATCAACCCAAAGGTCTCATGCTCCATTCACCACATCATCGGTTCATGAGATGTTTCAAGATATCTTGTAAATAAAAAGTGAAATAATCTTATCAAACTTAGAAAGCAAGTTCCTTGTATAAAAAAATGTTGATGTACACATTTTTTATTATTATTATTATTGTTTGAAAAATAATGTGGCTTCGTTATGCCCATGATGGTCCCACCAAATTGAGGGAAGTTGTGCGCAACAATAATTACATTGGCTATAGTTAAGTAAAGAAAGTCACAGAATGAGTTAACAAGAACACGAAGAAACACATCAACTGCACCAAAGGCCGTTGGAATAATCCCACCGCACAAGCCCATATCACCTCAATAAGGTTTGGATCGCCCCCACCAAGTGGACTACTATTTGGGTTTTTTTTTTTTTTTTTCTCCTTGAACATGTGTTATTCTTTGATATGTCGACAGTTAGAATCAAGTTTAAGGAGTAGTCAAGTATGAAACTCATGCCAATGGATCACCAATTGGCTAGCTAGTACTGTTGTGCTTTCCTTTAAACAATAAAGTGATGTAATTAATAAGTGAAATTAGGTGGTGGTGTAGTTATGAAAAAATTATACCTCGTATCTATATATATCATCTCTCTCACAGCAGGTGGATCTATTGATGTGCAAGACCTACTTGCTGTGAGAGAGATGTTGCATATACTCGATACAAGATATACTTTCTCATAATTATGACTCAATGCATTCAGTAACAACATTGAGAACATTAAGATTAGTTGCAAAATATTTTAAAAGCATTGGAGTTTGTTTTGTGGTGATTTATATTAGTGTCGAGTTAGATCTGCATGTAAATCATGTCAAAATAAGTGAAAAATGACATGAGTTTGCCTCAAGAAGTGCTAGCAAAATAGTATTAATGCATTTAGAAACATTCAGATCAAAAGCAGTGTGCTTGACAAAATTAAAATAACATGCTTAGTATCCGCTTGGGTACAGCTGAAACAGACCCAGCGTCTGCGTTTTGGCTCTTTTTTTTTTTTTTTTTTGAGAACGTGCATTGGCGTTTTTTTACTTTTCTAGTGAGTCCCGTGCACTGTTCCCGGGACCCACAAGTAGTTTATTCAAAAAAAAAAACTTTAAAATTGGGTCTCACAATACTATTCACATATTTAAAAATTATTTTGCTACAGTGTTTTCAATTTTCAGCAAAATAAGTGGTATACAAACGAACCCTTAATAAAATCTTAATTTTTCATTAGTGAAGTGAAAGTAAAGTTTCTAATAAAGCTAGGACAAAGGTATCTAGCAATGGTGATCAAATGTATTCAATGAAATCCAAATAAATGTGTCCTGCATGGCTAAGTTGGTAATATCCAAATGGTTCAATAAACTTAAATGAATATGTCCAGTAAGAAGGCGTTTGGATAGAAATTATAATTTCTGCGTTTGCATTTTTTTTGTCTTTTTTTTTGTTTAAATCCAGCGCCTCTTGCACTGTTCATGGGACATGAACAGTGCAATTAGGCAAATGCACAGTAATTTCATTAATGAACAGTAATCGGAAAATATTTTTTTATTGTTTTCAGTTTTCAATTTTCAACAAAATAAGCGGTATCCAAACACACCCTAATGCTATGTTTGGAAGTTTTGAGAGAGAGGAGAGTAGAGGGAAGGAGAGTAGTGGAGAGGAGAGTAGAGGGGAATGGTTATCCTCCACCTTGTTTAGATGTTTTTAAAATTAAGTAAGGGAGAGGGGAATAATTAGTCTTTTCATTTGTAATTTTGTTAATATGGTAAGGGTAAATTTGATAATTTACTTGGTCAAACATTTTAATGCTCCACTCTCCCTCCAAATCTCTCCAATTTTGGGGAATTAAAAATGAGGGGTTGGAAGGAGTTCAAACCCCTTCAAACTCCTCCAAATCTCTCTCCCTCCTTTCTTAAAAAACATCCAAACAAGGTAATTAAATTACACTCCCTCCCTCTACTCTACTCCCCCTTCTTCCCTCAACATCCAAACATAGCATAAAAGTACGTAAGAAAAAGTCCATCATTGCTAGGCAAGCATATTCAGCCAATTGATGTAAAAACGTTTAACAAAGATAAGTATTAATGTGCAATAGTAACAAGAATAGAATATTTCTCATAGTCAAGTGAATAGTGTCCAGTAATGTCAAGTAAAAGGATTAACACAGTGATTAAAAAAAAAAAAAAAAGATTATAACATAGTAGCGTAAACATCTACTGCACAGTAACATAAACTTCAACTGTGAAATTATCAAATTACATAAACATGATGGTTATCAAAGAAAATATAATAAACTAAATTTAAATGATTAAGAGAAGAGGAGAGGGATTAGAGAGGGGGAGAACAAAATGTTGACAGTGCATGCCAATAATAAGTGAATTCCCTCGCATTTTTATCCGGTATGAGATACGTGGCATTTGTTTTCTTTAAATACATATCATACATCTAAATAAATATTCAAGGAAATTGAAAAATTCAATGGAAGGGGGTCATATCCCATTTGTCACTTTGTATATAATGTATGTATTTATGAGCGCCATTAATTGTATTTGTGGCAAAGTTATAATTTTTTTAATAATAGTCCAAACTTATACTATTCTTAAGAAAAATAATAATTAAAAAATCCTCAAAGATTTTGAAAATCATAAATTTAAGTACGTAGTTGATGATCAAGTGACAATCTTTATTATTGGTGGCATTTTTCTTGGACCAAAGTTATCAACTTATAATCATATTGGTGTCCTTAAAGAGTCTTGCCAACTTGCCACTGATTCTTTCTTTATTAAAAAAAATGTTAACATATAATATCTGAATATCATATAGAACTCTTATCTAATACATCAATACGGACATGAATCATTATAAATAAACATATAAAAAATGCTTGATGAATTCCAACCCTTGAGACTTTGATATTTTTGAAAAATTATGGATCAAATCTTAATTAGAAGTCCATCAACCAAGTTCGCTTCTTTATGACCAGAGTTGTAAATAAATAAAAAAGTGCTTGATGAATTCCAACCCTTGAGACCTTGATATTTTTGAAAAATTATGGATCAAATTTTAATTAAAAGTCCACCAACCAAATTTGCTTCTTTATGACCAGAGTTAGCATATGCTTCCCCCTTTCTCTCACTGGGAGTTGAATTTAGCATTTATTTTGTTTGAAATGAAGACAATTCATTTCATAGTTAAAAGTTATTTCTTAAATAATATGACACTGAATGCTCTTTGAAATTTGTAATATTTAATTTGAATCGTGAAATGTTTTAACCTTGAATCTTTTATGCTATATGTTAGACATAGTGACAATGTAAAGTATCAATGACACTACCTGGAATCCTTGATGGCAGATGGCTTGATGGAGAGAAGACTTTAATTTCCAAAGCTTCAAGAAATGTAATTCAACCTTTCCATAAAGTAGGAAACTCCTCCAGTTTTGTCGGAACAGATTCTGTTGCCCTAAACTATGAAATGCCTGCTATGTTATAAAGGAACATAAATTCTGAACCTCATAGAAAGTGATACTCGTGTGTTTTCTAAGAAATGAAAGGTATATTTAGTTATTAAAATATTAAGATAGTATCAAAGATCAGAGATCAAAACTTTTTTTTTTTTTTTCAAACTTGGGTTGAAGGATTTCTGGATACAGGGAGGGTTTCCTATTGGGTAGCCCTATCTTTAGAGAGAGAAATTTTTTGTTACTTTATTAAGCATTTCAAACAGCAATAGTTACCTACAAATGCACTCCTTTTTAAATCAGAGTATTTATAAGATTTCCTTGTAAGCTGTTCCTCTTTTTAATTAAATTTTCTAGGTATCCTAGATAGTAGATGCTGAGAGTTTCAAGTGTTTTTCTTTTCCCCTTTTGGTCTGAAATATTAAAATAGGCTGATAATCAAAGAGTTAATAGTTCTATAACATGGGAAATTTAATGGTTGATACAGCCAAAGATTGAACTTCCATGAATCCATATGCATATGTTGCAATTCTAGACTGACTTCTTGTCTGACACGATTTTCTATAGAATTTCGGAGATTGTTGGTATTTTTTATGTTGAGAGCTTACTTTATGTCAAAAAAAATTATAATAAAAGAAAAGAATAGCTTTGTCATAAACCATCATTTAGTCATTTCAAAAAATAAACCATCATTTAGTAGGTATTGGAATTTGACCACTTTCACACTGAGCACGATTCCAAAAATGATGATGATGAATCGAAAGTTGAAACTATTAATAATAAATATCAGTAAGACTCTTTCCTAAATTATCCTTTTCCTTTAAAAACACAGAGATATCATTCACCCAATTACAAATAAACAATCATATAACACCCAGAACTAATCACAAAGGTTATTGCCTCAGCTAATATTACCTTTACACAAACTTCTCATATTTACTGCTCATCATTTTAAAGAATGCCTTAACCTTCTTGGGTTACATAGTGTACCTTATATGTCATATTAACTTCTAAATTGAAATCTCTTCAAGATTTTTTGTCCAAATCCATCATACAATCACCTGATTCAACATCTTGTCTAAAATAATTATTCCAATTGTCACAATTAATTGTGACCAATATGCTTGATTGGAAAAAGTTTGAATAGTTTTCATTTCAATATAGGGTTCTATGAATTGGATTTGTTATTTGAGCGATACAAGTTTATATAATTATAGGAAAAATCACATAAAAAATAACAAATCATAACTATCCAGATAACAATATCTAATGAGTGAAAAAGATGATTGCCCAAGTTATTAGGGCTCATTTGTTACCATTATTTAAACAACAGTTTTCAGTGTTTAAACAACATTACATGTATTTTCATATTTTTTCACCTACACGTATTTTCAAAAAATACAAACAACGTTACTAGAACAATATTACCAAACGGGCCCTAACTTTTATCTGCACACAAAGTTTACATATTTCTTCTCATCATCTTAAAGAATGCTTCAATCTTCTAATCACAACCAATTGATAGAATCGCCTAGTACGAAAGAACAATGCAATAGCAGCAAGGCACCCCAAGAGAGCTAGGGATGCCATGATTAGAAAAGACAGCATAAAGCAGTGAGTACCAAAGCAGGAATGATCTTCACCAGTTGCTTGCATGTCATAAATGTACCCAACAACTCTCACAGAGAAAATGTAGGATCCAATAGGACATGCTAAACCAATAGCATTGAAAATAGTACCCATATGCCTAACACCAAATATCTCTGAAGTGATCGTGGGCATTAGTGACCACAGTGAACCATAACAAATGCCCACTAGGATCGAACCTATGTATAATATTCCAGGCAAACCAGAAGCAAAAACAATGTGGCCAGTAGTCATTGCTGCTAGAGAAATAGACATCAACAATGGCCTTGTCCAGCCTCTTGTGTGTAGTAAATAATCAGATAAATACCCAACTCCAATACGCCCAACAAAATTCCATATACTCCATAAACTGACCAAATTATCAACCTCCACATCAGTGTAATTGAGAGATCTCCCAATTTGGCTGAAGTTATTTATCACAGCTAGCCCCGAGCCCATTCCACATACCATGGCCAAAAACAAGAAGAAGAAGTTAATGGTACGCAAGGCTTGCAAAAGATTCATGCTCTCTTCATAAGGAAGAATCTTGTCATCTAAAGCAGCATTAACTTGACCTTCTCCATCGGGTAATTCATGATATGCTAGAGTGTCCTTGGCTGGGTTCTCCTTTGAATGATTACTTTCACTAGAAAACATTTGCGAAAGTCTCTTGGAGTCCTCCATCTGGGCTTTGATTGCAATTCCAAGTGGTGATGCAAGTAGAAGCAACATAAATATAAACATAATAATGTGTGCCCATAATGGCAAACTAAAAATATTTTTCAATACTAGTGTAATCATGAGATAACCAGCAATAATCAGAGCAACAATAGGGAAACCATTCAATTGCTTCACGTCATCAACTATGTCTGCTTCATATATTCTCACAAAAAACATAAGAACAATAGAGACGAACGTAGGCAATAGAGCAAGCATTAAAATGAAATTGCTCGGCTTGCCCTCGCAGAATATGTTGTACATTTGGACCATGATTGCTCCACTTATACCGAGAAAGCCCTGGCAAAGAAAGATAGTACAAAAATTATTGTATAATTTGGGAATATATTCTCTTCCTCTCACATAAGGTGGCTAGCTAGAGGTATGTAATAACAACCCATATAGTACAATGATTGAGAAATCTCTAGACATAACTTTTGTATTACAACTCTACATCATCAAAGTTGTAACAAAAATAGTCATAGAAGAATTCGTAATGATTTAATGAAATCACACCACTAAAACTTAGATACAATTAGGTGTTGTATATTAGATTTTTCAATTAAGATAAAATTTAGGTACACTATTTTAAGTGTAGTATATTAGATTTCTCCATTAAATTTTTTTTTTTTTTTTAAAAAGAGAAAGCTATTTGTATTTTATTGATAATCTAGTCGCACGCTCATATAATGCGTGGAATTGTTACAATTTTTTGTGTTGACATTTATTATTATTATTATTATTATTATTGTTTAGTAAAAAGTTTGATACATCCTGCAACCATACAATTGAGTCATTAACTTAAAGAGCTTGCTTCATACGGCTTTATTTTTTCATATTAACTATTTTGAGTGCTTGTATGAAAGTATATATCGTTCTTGTTAGAAAATTGTGAGGACACTAAAATTATTTATAATAGAATTTATGATGTGGTATGTTAAATAACTTATACATTTCAAGATAAGCTTCACATGTCAATAGAAAAAAGTTTTCATGTGCTCAAGTGAATTATTTAAAAGCTTAAGAAAACCATAGTTACATTAATCTCCTAATTTCTATATAACTTAGAAATTGGTCTTCAAATTCAAATTATATCATGTCAAAATACTAAAATTGTGTAATTCACTCAAAAACTAAAATACTAATATCACCTAGGGGGGAAAAGAACATAAAGAAAGATAATACCGGAAATCATCAAATTAAACAACTAAAAATAATAATATTACTTTTTGTCATCTATGTTTTTTTAATAAATTTGGATTTAGAATAGGTACTCTCTACCCATACCTATCATTTCTCACTCTTAAGTAAATGCACTGAAACGTACTAAAGTGGACCAAATTAGAATGAAGTAGACTGAATGGACGGCATTGGACCGAATGAGATCAAAATGACCGAACTGGACCAAATTAGATCAAATTGAACAAAAATGGACCAAAATAGACTGAATTGAACCGAGTTGGACCAAATTGACAAAACTTGACTGAAGTGGATCGAATTATCGGCCACATCACCATTTTTGTTATTGATTTGATCTTCTAATTGGTTGATAATATTAAATATATTAACTAATTGACTTTACACATTCATATATTTAATATTATCAAAAAATTAGAGGAACAAATAAAATAAAATGGTAACATGGTCAATGACGTAACTCAATAGGAATGTGACAATATTAAAAACTACGCTTTGATTTTTAGATATTCATAGATGTGACCTAGTCTTAATATTCATATCAAGCCATGGTTTTAAAAACCGGACCTTAATCCGGTCCGGTTATTAGTTAAAACCGAAAATGAAAGAAAAACCGGACAAACAGTACAAGCCGCCAGTTCAACCGGCATAATCGGAAACCAGTGCGGTTAAACTAGTTTTAGCATTTCTTCATAAATACTTCAGTTGTTGTGTTTTTTAACCCAAAAAAAAAAAAAATTAAAAATTAAAAAGAGAGATCTTGTTTCAGATTTAAGAAGAGAGATTTTGATTTTGAAAATGCTCTTTCAAGTATGAAGTAGTGAAGCCTAAGACACCCACAATGGCCCAAAAACATCAGATTTACTTTGCTTACCTTTTGCTCAAAAGAAAAAAAAAATCAGATTTACTATATTTGCGTTGAGGAAGAACCAAAGATAAGCAGATTTGTAATGATCTATCTGCTCAGTTGAGGCTTTTTTTTGTTGCTCTTGCCTCTTGCACATGAACATATTCACGAGAGAGAGAGAGAGAGAGAGAGAGATATGAAAAGCAAAAAGTGAGATGGGAAAATTATATGTACAGAAGTTGAACTTGGTGCACTTAGTAGAATTTGTGGAGAGAAAAATAAATCAAATGGGCAATGATATTGCTATCTATTGGTGCGCTTACTTTTTGTTATTTGAAAGGTTAAAAAATAATTAAAATATTTTATAGTGAGCTTGTGGGTGTTGGATGCTTGTATATGTTTTTTTTGTTTTTGTTTTGGTTGAATTGTGGTAAGCTAAAGTTTAATGCTTTGCTATTATTTAATTTTTTAGTTAAAATGACCAATTTTAAATTTATTTATTTATTTATTTTTATAATTATTAATTAAATTATTTATGACGTCACTGGTTCGACCATCGGTCGGGCTCCAATCCGACCAAAAAACCGAAAACCAATCTCTTTTTCGATTCTTTCACTGTACCGATTTTTAAAACCATGTATCAGGCTCCACGCATTCTTAACTAAATGAACCCAAAATAATAATAAATAAAAAAATATCTATATATATATAATAAAACTTTTTATAGTTTATTCATCTATTTTTTATATACACCTTAATCGACCTCAATATTACATCAATATTCTAATTAACATTAATTATTTCCTTTTTATTTCTCTATTCATTCACATTTGATATCCCAAAGCACTCAAACTTCATGGACCCAATTCAATCAAATCTACAATTAAAAATGAATTTATTAAGTTTTGATAAGATAAACCATTTTTTTAAGAAGATGCCCTTGGATAGTGAAAGGCTTCGTAATGATACATACACACATGGACTGCCTTAAAAGGCTAAAATATTTGATGTACCTACCTTCATGACGCCCACAATGGTCCCACCGGATTGAGGGAAGTTTTGGACTCCGGTAACCACATTGGCTGTGGTAAAGAAAGCCGAAGCATGAGTTGACAAGAATATAAACAAACCCATCACCGCCACTGGTGGCCGTCTGATCAGTCCCATCACAGCAGCCCACATCATAAAAAACCCCAAGAAGTTCTGTATCGCACCAGCCAAGTGCACCACCCATGGCCCACCAAAACCTCCCCAGTAGTTATTATTGTGTGTCACGGCGGAGTAGAGTAGCCCAGCTAGAACCCCGGCGTTGCCACCAGTGTCCTTGAACACGGCCACGGTGTCCAGCGTTGATTGGTCGTATCCTTGGCTTGATTTCAGAACCGAGGAGTAGATGCTGAAAGTGTCTACGCCACAGCTACACTGAATCCATAAGCTTGCCACCGTGGCAATCCATTTGCTGCTAGTAAAACTAGTTCTAGTTCTAGTTCTAGTTCTGAGCTTATCCATTTTTTTTCCCCAATGTTTTTGGATTCTCGGAGAGTGAGTACTAGGTCTTATATTATGTTGTCAGTGCGCGTGTGTCACACCCACATGAATTTTCAAGTGAACTATGTTAATTGGAAGAGAAGTAACCTCAAATCTCTCATTAATTATCAAAAGTACACATTAAGCCCACCTGCTGATTTTTCGGTGGTTGGCATTCTCGCGTGTATTTTAGACGATATCTAGAGCTAGAATTAGGCTTCATTTGGTTGCCGGAAATATTATTAATAAGTATCCGGTTAATGTGTGTCTAGGGCACACATTAAGCTATCTATATTTAAAAATATTTTCTCAAAAATTGAAAAAGTTATTAATACTTTTTTAATGCTCGAAAAAATGTTTCCAAAAATAGATGGCTTAATGTGTGCCCTAGCAAAATCCTATTAATAATTTGCGGGTCTAACTTTATGCTGTTATTGCATATATAAAGTAGAGCAATGCTACTTGTGTCACAGGTCGTGGCACCAAAATTATCCTATAAAGTATGTATTTATGAATTCTATTATTTATATTTCTTCTTGAGTTTAGAAAGCTTTGGTCTTATTAAAAAAAAAAAAAAAAACACCATTGTGACCTTGTCACACAGATATCCACTACAAACAGGCCACAATTGCACACCAAGAGAAACCGGAAGTGGGAGTGGAAGACAGAGAGAGAGAGAGTGGGAGTGAGGGAGAGAGAGAATTAGAGAAAGAAATGAGACACAGAAAGAGACAAAGAGTGGGAGGAGAGAGAATAAATTAATTAAAAATTATGCAATTGTGCTACAGTACCATCATATATTTGGGATGAGACTATAGCACAATTGTAAATTTTTTTGAGTTTACAAGTCCGGGTAATGGGTGGTTTTTGGGGCTTTGATACTAAACATACCAACATATGGCATTTGCAAAACTCAATGTGAATGCTCTAACAGTTTGTAAAATAGTTTGTATCTCTAACATTATTCGAAAAGTAATATTGTTTATTAAAAACAAAACAAAAAATAATTATAGTTAGTTCACTGTGGGGCAAGAAATTTTTAGAGAGGAAGTCCCAGTTAAGTTCTCAATTGGGAAGAACCTCCCTAGGGTACTTGACTATTGGAGTAGGACCTACAACTAGAACAAAAGCCTGCTTGATTGGAGGTGCTGTACATGTTAAGTCGAATAAAAATGAATAGGAAGAATTTTTGCAGAATAAATAATTGGAGGTGCTGTAATTGTGATTTTACCTTCATCTAAATTTGGAGGTTAGGTTAATCAACCCCATGCCTTTTTAGGGAACCTGAGATGGGACAATTGAAGGACAACATTAACACCTCTCTAAGTCTACCCGTTTTCTTTTCCAAGTCACTGAGCTAATCAAATCTTTGAACTAGACCTACTCAGTCGACGATGGAGAAAGGTTGTAAGGTCCTTTAAATGTTCATCTTAAGCGGTTGTTCATCAACACAAGTTGTCGCCTATTATCGAGCTATAAGGTTGGAGTGAAGTGTTATAGGTAGGGTTGTGCATTAAATCCACCAACTTAATAAAATTGACCCAATCCAACACCTCGAGTTAGTATTTGTGGGTTGGTAGGTTGAGTTGAGTTAGAATTTTATTTTGAGCCTTGAGTTGAGTCAGGTTTGAATTAATAGTTTTTTCAACTTATCTGACTCAACCTGACCCACTATGTATATAATTTTATTTTATTACCCTTATTTTAATTTTGTTAGTTTAATTGATTTTAGTATTTTGAGGATTAGCTTTTATGAATTTGGAAATTTGGGATATTGTTTAAGCATATATGATATTGTTTAATTTTGTTAGTTTAATTGAGATACAAATAAAGCCCAATTTTTTATAAGGTATAAAACATATATGCACAACCCACCAACTCAACGGATTGGGTTGGAAATTTCTCAATTCGACAAGGTTGGGTTGAGTTAAAAAACCCTCCAATCTAATTCATGCACAGCCCTAGTTATAGGTTCAGTTTCTTAATAAACATGCATTTCTAACTTGGGTTTGTAAGTGGGCTCCCATACAATATTCTCAAGTTGGGTCCAACTTAGGTTGTTTGGTAGCTTTTTTTTTTTTTTTTAATAGTTTACTGGATTTGAAAAAAAAAAAAATGATGGATCCCATTATTTTTTGAATGGGAAACTTTGAATCATAGACTGAAACAATTCAATTCAAACTTCTTAATGTCTTTTGTTTTTTTGCTACAATCTTAATGTTTTACTACATTTTTTTATTATATCTTATAAGTTTATTAATAAAAATTAGTATATTGCACAATACAGCATGCATATCTTACAGTATGATACATAATATTAAGAATAAAGTATTTGAAGCTATCTTCTCTACCCCATTAAGATTATTCACATATATTATTCAAATAATAATTAAAAAAAATTAAAAAAAAAAAAACACACACACACATTAAAAAGTTCTGAGTATAACTTCACAGATGGTCTCTTACTATATTAATGCACACTGGTTCCACCACCAAATTGAGAGAACTTGTGCATGCCATTTACTACATTTGCTGTTCTAAAGAAAGTCAGAGAATGAACCCACTAGAACACGAAGAAATATAATCAACACTACAACAACACCGGAGGCCGTTGGATTAATCTCACTGCACTGGCCACATCAGAAAAATGTTTAAAAAGCATAAACTTTAGCATTTTCCCCAGAAATTAGTAAGCCCGCCGACTTTTTTTTAAAAGATTATTTTATATACCATATTTGCTACTATAGTATTGCATTAGGTGGATATTTATTTCTCCAACAGCCAATTCATTTGTCCCTTTGTATATAATGTGTTATGTTTCTGACATAATTATAAATTTATAAATGTTTGTTTGTATTTTCTTTCTTTTTTTAAGTAGTTCGTCTTCTTCGAAAAGCAAAAGAAGTCCTCAACCAAAGAGATTTATGATGTCATAAAATTGATTTGGTAGTTGATCATAGTTATAATCTCAATTATTGGAAGCATTTTACTGGGCCCAAAGTTATCATATCAGTGTGCTTCAAAGTCTTCCCAACATGCCTAGATTCTCTCTTTATTAAAAAAAAGTTTGAAGATATAATATATATGATTTTTTTTTTTTTTTGAATAAAAAAGAGGATTTTCGTGGACTCATTGATCCACGCTATACATATGATACATTATCTTATAGAGCTATTTTCTAGTACATACATAAGTAAACGGTGAATCAGTTCAACCCTTGAGGCCTAGACCATTTCTGGAAGAATAGGTGATCGAATCTTCATTACTACTCCAACCAAATTCATGTCCTCATTCTTGATGCTCACAGTATGAGTATGACCATACAGAGAGTTGGCATATGCTTTCACTTGAAATGAAGAGTGTCCTTTTTATGGTTAAGAGATAATTTTCATCTGAAACAGAGAGAATCTATTTCATGGTTAAGACTTGAGTATATTTTTTGGATGACATGACACCAGAATTTCTTTAAATTTATAATATTTAATTTGAATCATGAAATGAATTTGTTTAAAGTACTATTGCTTTTGCTTAAAAATAAAATTGACTTAAATAGAGTGGATCCTAATACCTAATATATTGCGTTTCAAATCAATGACACTGTATGTTAGACATAGTGATAATGTAAAAAACACTGTGGGGGGTTTTCATTGACAATGGCAGGTAACTCAATGGAGAGAAGACTTGCCAAAACTAATTCTGCCTAAAATCTTCGTGCAATTCACAATTTGGATAGACTGATACATAGGGTAGTGTGCTTCCAATTTAATGCAGACCTCCAAGACTGCTGGTTGATACACAGTGATGTAAGTGGTCAATCAAAAAAAAATCAGCATCATGGGTGATAGGCCAGAGCTTTATGAAAAGTAATTCAACCTCACAAGGCAGGAAAGTGGAAATTCTCTGTTTTTGGAACAGAATTTGTTGCCCTGAGCTATGATATGCTTATGCCCTCCCTGCTATGTTATAAAGGAACATAAATTATGAACCCTACAGAATGTGATGTGTGTGTGTTTTCTAAGAAATGAAGGCAGTATCTGAAGGGTTTTTTTTTTTTAGGAAATGGTGTCCTAGTCTTTTGGATCAAACTATTCCAGTTTGTCCATGAGATACTCTGGAAATCTCATTGATCACTAGTGTGGTGGGTGGGGCTTGGAACCTTCGGGTTTACGATACATTCTTCAAGTCTATTAAACCATCACCCGGATGTTTCCCATGGAACTAAAAGTGTCTGTTAGTTTAGTTATTAAGATATTTAAATAGTATCAAAGATCTCTGATCAAATCCTGTTTTTCCAGTTTCTCAAAAAAAAAAAAAAATCCTGTTTTTCCTTGGGTGAAGGGATTTATGAATAGAGCGTGGGGAGGGTACCCTATTCGGTAGCCCAATCTTGAAAGAGAGAAGATTTGGCATTTCAAGCAGCAACAGTTACCTAGAATTCTACAAATGCATTCCTTTTTAAAGCAGGGTAGCTGAAATCTCTAAGATTTTCCTGTACTGCTATTCCTTTTTTCATCTAAATTTTGTAGGTGAATCATACAGAAGAAACTAAGAGAATGGGTGTTTTTCTTTTCCCCCTTCGGTTCGAAAGATTAAAATAGGCTGATAATGAAAGAGCTAACGGTTCAATAACATGGAAAATTTAATGGTTGATAGAGGTGAAAATTGAACTTCATGCATGTTGCAATTCTAGACTGACTTGCTCTCTGACACGATTTTTTTATAGGATTTCAGTGATTGCTGGTGATTTTTATGTTGAGAATTTACTTTATATAGAAGCCCTCTTATGTAAAGTCTTATGATAAAAGAAAAGAATAACTTTGTCCTAGACAAATCATTCAGTGGGTGTACAATTTGACCACTTTTTAAAAAGATGATGAATGATGTGAAACTACAATAAATATCAATAAGATGACAAACTACAACTATAAAAGTTTTTCCATAAACTTTCCATTTATCATACAAACAGATACCATTTCACCCAATATCAAATAAACCACCATATATATAACACCCAGAAAAAATCACAAAGGTTATGGCCTCAGCTAATATTCCCTTTTCACCATACACAAAGTTCTCATATTTACTTCTCATCATTTTAAAGCATGCCTTAACCTTCTAAGCACAACTAGCTGATAGAATCTCTTAGTCCGAAAGAACAATGCAACAGCAACAATGAACCCCAAAAAAGCCACAGAGGCCATGATAAAAAAAGATAACCTAAAGCAGTGAGTACCAGAACATGAGTCATCTTCACCAGATGCTTCCTTGTCATAAAAATAACCAATTACTCTCACAGAGAAAATATAAGATCCCACAGGACTTGCTATGGCAATAGTGTTGAAAATAGTACCCATGTGCCTAACACCATATATCTCAGAAGAGATGGTGGGCATTAATGACCACTGAGAACCATAACAAATTCCCACTAGGATTGAACCAACATACAAATTTCCGGGAAAACCAGATGCAATAACTATGTGGCCAGCAGTCATTGTGGCAAGAGTAAAAGCCATCAGCAATGGCCTTGCCCAACCTCTGGTGTGCAGAAAATAATCTGATACATATCCAGCTCCAAAACGGCCAAGAAAATTCCAGATACTCCATAAAGAAACCAAGCTATTTATCTCTGTAGTTGTGTAATTTAGAGATTCCCCTATTTGGCTCATGTTATTAATCGTAGCCAGCCCAGAGCCCATTCCACATATCATGGCAATAAACAACATCCAGAAATTTACAGTACGAATGGCTTGCAAAAGATTCAACTGTTCTTCATTGAGAAACATTTTGTCATCAGAAGTTCCCTTGACTTTGCTGTCACCACTTGGCAATTGATGATACTCTATAGGATCCTCTGCTGTAGAAAATTGAGGGGATGTGATTTGCTCAGCATTGTCTGTTAAAAGATTAGTCTCAATTGAATATTTTTGTAATGATCTATTTGAGTCCTCCCTCAGGGCCTTGATTGCAATTCCAAGAGGTGATACAACTAGAATCAGAAGAAGAATGAATGTAGAAATGCGTGCCCATAATGGAAAAGTGAATATGTTTTCCAAAATTATGATAATCATGAGATAACCAGCAATGCTTAGAGCTACCGCAGAGAAACCATTTAAGTGCTTTTTGTCATCAGCTGTGGTTGCTTTATAAATTCTCACCAAAAACATAAGCACAAGAGAGACAAGTGTAGGCAACAAAGCAAGCATCAGAAGGTATGTGCTTGGTTCGCCCTTGCATAGTGTGTCATACATTTGGATTAGTATTGCTCCACTGATACCGAGAAAGCCCTGTCCATGAAAGAATGTAGTATGACACATTTTTCATGATTCTATACCATGCATAAAACAAGAGCATTGAT
Source organism: Notholithocarpus densiflorus (assembly GCA_030021035.2). Taxonomy (NCBI): domain Eukaryota; kingdom Viridiplantae; phylum Streptophyta; class Magnoliopsida; order Fagales; family Fagaceae; genus Notholithocarpus; species Notholithocarpus densiflorus. Next base: position 395,795 of record JARYZH020000032.1, on the reverse strand, counting down.
AGAAAGATATAATATAACTAGCTTAAGGAACTTGTATAGAATGGACCTTATAGATTTAACCATTCATTTTTAAAGCATTAAAGGTTTCATGAACCAATAGCAGCATATTTTGTTCATCAATGACTTCACAAGGAGAATTTAATCATTTTGATTCAGAATTGTTACAAACACAATTTGAGTCAAAAGTCAGAACAAAGTGTCTAGGCAAGATGAAAAGTATATCATTCTCTTGACATTCAAAACAGGATACTTATACATAATATGAAATGCAGTTATACCAAATGTCATGAGAGCCAAATGGCTCAGAACTTGGCTAGTAAGTTTAGCGAGTAGAGCTGAGCTCAAACATGAGATATTTTGACTTATTATCCAATTTTCCAAAGAAAACGACCAAAATCCATTTTTGGCACAATATACCTAACATACTCGTTTGGTTCACAAGATAAAGGAAAAAAAGAAAATAAATTTTGGTTATTTAAGTTTCATGAGGAGAAACAAGCCCCAATAAAATATCTCACCCAAGCTAATGCTGCAAACCTATGTAAACTTAAAAGAAGAAGAATAAAAGCCAATTAAGTACAAAAGATTTTCACAATTTTTTTTTTTACAACTGTTTAAGTGTCATACAGTTATTGATACTCATAAAAATAGTATCAATGATGAGAGTGTGTAAGAGTGATATGTGTTTACCAAAAAAAAAAAAAAGTAAAAGTGATATGCCTCTAATTTTGTCATAATGTGAAAAATTTTCCTGTGCCTAACATCGGTCTATTTTCAATGAGCTTGGTTTCAGCTTTTGTAAATATCTACTGAAAATTCCCTTCCAAATTATACTTTGGTTAGGTGATGCGTAGTGGGCCAAAGAGGTAACTTTTCCAAGATTCCCATTTTTTCTCTTCTCCAAGATTCACAAGCAAGAGGAAATTTCTAAATGTTTTCACCGACGAAAGTTCTAAATTTTATTTCACTTCCACCAACATAATAAGTGAATTATGTTTGATGATTGTTGAAATCTCAATTTTTATGATTTAATCTCTCACCTAAAGGTGTTACTTATTCAATAATGTTGCAGATTTAACAAACTTTAGTATTTATTACAGTAGCAACTTGTGATTTATACAACATCATGCATCAATTTGTTGTGTTTGTGTGGTTATTACTTCTTTCAATTGATCACGCACCAAGTACTGGGAATCATCAAGATCAAAGCAAAGAAAAGCGTTACTTCTTTCCATTAGTCAGCTTTGCGTACACTTGTCCTTAACTTTACTCAACAGTTGCCTAATTCTGACTCAGTTTTGTAGAACAAAGTACAGTATTTTCTCTTATCATCGTGTTGAGTAATGTCCCAATTATTTGAAATAGTTTTTTCAATCAATTTTTTTTAATTGACAATTGCAACTAGTAGCAATAAAAATCCAAAGAAGATTTTTGAGATTCATATATAACGCTAATTATTGTTGCATACAACTTGTTACATACTTGTTACATACTGCAATACACACAGTTTGTGAAATCGTATTTTGAAAGCACAATTTCAATTATAATTCTAAACTTGTGAATGGAAAAATAACTCTTTAGCCTTAATTTTTGAACTATGTAGCCAACATCATTTTCAAACTAGGTATGAAAATACTCTATTTTGGAACTCAACATTGCTGATGTCAAGTTCTACATGAATATTTTGTCACTTAAATTTTTTGATAATTTTGCACAGAAACTCGATATTAGGATGTCAATTTTGTACTTAAAAATATGTATAGAATTTCCCGTCAGAACTCAATAGCATTATCGAGTTTCAAAACAATGATATTTTGCTACGTAGGGCCTATTTGGCTACATAGTTAAAAAATTAAGATTAAACAACCATTTTTCCCAAATTGTGAAATCATATTTTGATAACTTGATTTTAACTAGGCGTGAGTTTGGATAGCGGCCAGCCGTGCGTTTCCAGCGTTTACGTTTTTGGCTGATCCTATGATACTGTTCACGACCTAGCCAAAAACATAAAAACGCGTATACTAATGCATTTTTGGTCCCACGGTACTATTTACACAATTAAAAATTATTTTGTTATAGTATTTTCAACAGTAAATTTTTAATTTTCAACAAATAAACTGCATGTAAACAAACCTATGTGTAAAATAAGTATAAAAAGTTTGCAGTGAAAAGTTAAATAAACCGGGAAAAATAGTAAAAAACAGTAACAAATATATTTTTGTAGGAGCTCCTCTGATGATGAAAGTGAAAATTGAAGAAAGACAAGAGACACGTAAGTACCGAACCTTCATGATTCCAACGATGGTCCCACCATAATTCGGAAAGTTTTCTAGGCCACTGACAACGTTGGCGGTGTTGAAGAAAGTCTGAGAATGAGCTGCGAGAAACATGAAGAAGCACATCAACGGCACCGGAGGCTGGTGGATCAATCCGACGACGGAGGCCCACATCAGAAAATAGCCTAGGAAGCACTGGATCGCACCCGCCACGTGGACCACCCAAGGTCCGAGGAAGGTGGAGGAGGACGAATTGAGCGTGACGGAGGAGTAGAGGAGGCCCGATAGGACGCCGGCGTTGGCACCTATGTCTTTGAAGACGGACACGGTGTCGAGCGTTGATTGGTCGTAGTTTTGGGTTGATTTGAGGACGGAGGAATAGATGGAGAAGGTGTAGGATGAACCGCAGCTGCACTGGATCCATATGCTCGCCACCGTTGCTATCCATCTCGTTCTCAGTCCCAGCCTATGCCTATTCATCTCCATCTCTCTCTCTCTCTCTCTGCAAATTCTATTCTTTTTTTCTTTTTCTTTTTTTGAGAAACTTGCAAATTCTCTGATCTTCTATAAAACCTTTTTTTTTTTTTTTTGGGAAAGATATTCTATAAAACTGGTGCTTTGTGTTTTTTGGGTTGTAAACTTATAATAATAATAATAATAAATTTTTTTTTTTTTTTGCTAATGTGTTGGTTGAACTGGATTTGTAATAATAATAATTGTTTAATAGGATATGGTAATCAGCTGATTAATGTCTCTCCAAAAAAAAAAAAAAACTGATTAATCATTAATGTCCTCTCCATGCTCGAACGGTCCAATCAGCAAATAAAATAAGAAAAAATGTGCTTTGTCCAAACTCCGAAGAAAACGGAGTAGGGACATGGAGAATAATACATTATTTCACATTAGAGCATTTATAGTAGATGTTGCAAAAAAAATGTCATTTTACTACACCAAAAACTTACTTTATTATTTTACCACATCATTTTACAATATCTTATTTATCAGATGTTTTATTCTTCAATTCTATACATTAAAATAATATTTACAACACATTAAAATAATATATTAAATTCCTCCCCCATCATCATCATCATCATCATCAACCACAACAACAACAACTACAACAACAACCAGAAAAATTGTTGCGGCCACAATCGCCAGAAAAACTAGAAAAATTGTTGTGGCCACAATCCCAAAAAAAAAAAAAAAAAAACTACAAAACCACCAAAATCAACCCACAACCGCCGCCGAATCCACCACCAAATCACAACCACCAAAACAGAAAAACAAAGACAAAAACAAATCAGAACAAAGATCAGCACCACTACCAATTCGCCATCACCAATTCGCCCACCACTGATTCGCCCATCACCAGCCGACCCACCCACCACCACTGATCCGCCCATCACCATCTCAACCCACCCACTGCCATAACCCACAACTCGAACCCACCCACCACCGATCTGCCCATCTCAACCCACCCACCGCCATAACCCACAACCCGAACCCACCCACCACCAATCTACCCATCCGAACCCACCCATCAAACCATAGCCAAAAAACATGAACGGAAAAAAGAAAAAAGGAAAAAAGGAAAAAAAAAAAAAAAGAACCCAAAGCGGAATAGAGAAGACAGATGGTTGGCGACGTCGAGTGGTGGTCTTTGGTGAGATCGGCGACGTTGAGTGGTGGCCATTGGTGATCGGCATGCTGTGGAAGACGAATAGAGAAGACAGAGATGAGAAGACGGAGAAAGAGAGATATCTGTGATGAGGAGAGAGAAAACGGGAATAAAATAATAATATATATTATGAAATTGTTGTCTATACAGCATGTTGCAAAAGTTTGGCACATTTAACACATCTGATAAAGAGGCGTTTTTGGTGTTTGGTGTGCTAAATGTGCCAAATATTTGGCATTTGGCACATTTGGCACATCTGCTGTGGATGCTCTTAGATTAGGCAAAATTTACTCAAAAAAGATTAGGCAAAATTTTATTTTAACATAAAAACTTTTTTTTTTTTAATTTTACCTAACTATTTTTCAAAATATCCATTTAGATTATCTAATTTAAATTCTATTTTATTAAAAAAAAATCTTAATTTTTTTTTAATTATTTCTCTTAAGATTTTTTTTTTAATTATTTCTCTTTTTTCACATACAAAAACTATCATCCACTCTCTTCCTTCATTCTCGGAATAAGTAAAAAAATGATAAAAAAATTAATTGCAAAATAAAAAATCTTAGTGTAAATATATATGGTTATTATAGTTGTGATTTGTAAATAGATTTTACACAATTATACAAAGATTGATGTGAGAGGTTTTGGGGTTTCTTTTTTTTTTTTTTTTTTTGAGAAGAAAGTTTTGGAGGTTTGTTGGGCAAAATGTGAAGTTTTTCCTATTTTACAAAGAATAATATGAATGCTCATAGGTGTTTCATTGCGCACTCTCATTCACACACTTTGTAAAATCATGTTTCAACACACATTTTTAATTATAATTGTAAATGTAAACTCTTGTTCTGAAAACACGACAAATTTCGACGTGACACACACAAGGAGAGAGAATAAGATTTTAGTGCAACGAATAATGAATTTTTTTATGTAAGCACTTACAAATCATTTGATTATTTTTTCCTCAAAATTTATATGAACTGCTTTACCAAAAAAAATTTACATGGCCTTTTTAATTTAATCCCTCACATATACCCACTAATGTCTGCATGCTTCCTTTAGGTTCATCGGTGTCGGTCTTTATGATTCAGCTACAAGCTCCATGTCTAAGATGTATTCCTAAAAACATTTCTCAAAGTATAATTGCATTGATCCACCAGCAAAAATAATAATAATAAATAAAATAAAAAGATTGCATTGGACCCATATCACTTCCAATCACAGACGACAATACATTTTAGGGTCCATAACTATTAATATCATCCTTCACATGTTTTTCTTTTAATATGAAGTATGAACTCAACCCAATTGGTCCCTTCACAACATTGAATATCTCCATTATTAGGGGTACCTGTGTCTTTATCTTTTTCATGACACCAAAATAATTTCTCTCTCACATCAATTACTGTAACGATAAAATTTAATACAAAATTACTGTAGCCTTAACCTACAATCTTATCGAATATCGAGGGAGCTTGTAATTTGGGGCAATATTGGCTAGGCAATTTGAATGACAGAAATAAATTTACTTTGAGAAGACCCACCAGCTTCTAGAAATATTCTAACATTCATAAGTCGGCTCGATGTAGTTTTTTGGTTATTGATTCTTGGTCGATTTCCAAATTTGTATCTTTTCTATTTCTCCCTACTGCTCATATGCCAAGTGTCATACTTTGTTTATAAGCTTTGTTTGATATTCAAAATAATTCTATCTTTTCTCTCAAAAAACAATGATTTGAATTTTGTAATTTCAAAATACACATGTACGTGAGTTTGCGGTTTTCATTGTCTACTATTATTGAATTCATTGGATGTATTACAATTTAAATTACACAAGAATTCCCTGGTCATGACTATGAAACAAGACCATTAACCATAAAAAAAGTTGAGGTAGGTTAACTTTAAGATTCATTTTGCTACAATGCACTACATTTGCTTTCTATACCATTATTCTTTTGAAATGCTTTATATACCATTGTTGAAAAGAAAAAGTAAAAATCATGGAATAAATCTTTGTATATGTATTTGAAGTTTATCACACTAACCATTTTACATCAAGTGTTACCATAATATGCAGACTTCCACTAAATGCTTTCAATTCCAAGAAACTAAATTCAAGATAAGGCATCTTCTTTAGTTCAAAAACCTATACATTACAAGAACATTAAGGCTTTTCTTTGGAATGTAAGCAACTAAGCATATAAAATTAGTACATAACTTTCCACGAGCTCCAAGTCAAATTTGAGTAAAATTGTAAGTACAAAAAGTAGTTTCTTTCAAACTAAAGCAATCTAAAAACAAATTCACTTTGGTAGCTAATGAAAACCGAAAAGTAAAAACAAAGGATTCCTAAAAGAAAGCTAGGCAGCAAGGCTTCAATGTAGAAACTAGAAAGTATAATTGTTTCCACAAATGAAAGCATCATCAGACTTATTTTTCAGCTATCTACTGAAATAATTTTCTAGATTTTGTAGTTGTGGAAACCTTTCTCTCCACCTCCTCTCGCTCATTTTGCTTCTAAAGTCTGAACTTTTTGGCATAATGATTAACATCAAACCAAATAATGTATGAATATATTATATATATTCATCTCACGATTAATACAAAATAGCTTAAGTGAAATTTATTATTAATAAATATCAATATGAACTCCAATATGTCTAAGCACTACCAATAACATGTCCAAGAATGAATTATGATAATTAAATCAAGCTTTTCTGACGGTAATAAGCAAGTTTCATGAAGGTCTATACCAAAAATTCTTTAAAATGACACATTGGGAATTTATCAAACAATCAAGTACGTATGAATGAGCGAGTTGTAAAATCAATTGGCCATGAATTCAAAATACCCAGCAGACAAAAATAATTCAAGACATCAGTTCATCAAATACTAACCATAATCATCAAAGAGATCAACATGAGTATCAAAGGAAATCAAAGAAAAGCAAACACAAATAAAAACACCAAATAATAAACAATTAAGAATACCTATGGCAAAAATTTCATGGTAATAAAAATCTGGAATTTCATCTCGACCAAATGTAAGGGAAAGTGGACTCACCCATTCATTGCTTGAATCTTAACCAAGCAAGTCCATTATTTCTACTCATGTTTTACTTGAAACCAAAAGAATAGTAATCTCTTTGTTTGTTCCTTTGTGTCCGCCGCTTGTCTTCTACCGGAGCACTCTTGTTTTTGTACAATATTCTTATGACTTTTAAGCCTTATGTTGAGAACCTTATATTACTATTATCACTTATTTTATTGACGTGGCCCAAACCTTTAACAGAGCTTCATGACGCATGTGGCCAAATTTGACTTTCACTTGGCTATGCTAGATTTAGCACACTTTTCGCTTACAACTCGCCACATAATGAGTCACATCGATGTTGCCGTGTCTCCATACGACCCAATGCATACCCTTTACTAATCATATCTGTGACGAGTCAGGTGATAAAATTGTGCTAAAAATTGTGTCCCTAGCATACCTTGGCTTCACAAGTAATGTACGTTAAAAGGCATCAATTATTATGATGCGAATGCGTAGGTTCACGTGAGCATTTTTTTATGTAGTTGCCTATATTTATCGGGTCGGGAGTACAAGATTCTGAGACCATACAACGGCTTCCATTTATTTATATTGGTAATCTAGTCTTTGATGAATATGGCCCGAAAGTTATTCAGTGCAGTAGTGAATCGCCCAAAGAGTTTGCATCAGAGAAAGAGAGCGACTCGACAACGATGTTGTCAGCCCAACAGTGACAGAGCAAAGAGAAAGTGAGAGCAGGTACTTTGGAATCTCCCTGCAATCACATTTGGTCGGCTCACGTTAAAACTACGAAGGAATTATCAGAGAATGCTACTGCCGAAATAGGGGAAAATTTCAGCAAATGCCATTGCCGTAAAATGAGGAAAATAAAATAAATAAAAATGTGAATTGTGGACAAGACGCTCAATAATATTTTTGCTAACATTAATAACAAATTATAGGTGATTGTTGTTATTAGTTCAAATTTGAATTTAACATCAAGATTGCCATCCGTCAATAATAATTTCCACACTTACTGTTGTAAATATTGTAATGTGCGTACATATCATTTCTGTGTGGAATGGATTTGTATAATGGCACTGCTACAACCATTCCACTTTTTTTAGAAATGATATGTGCAATAATTTTACAATATTTTTACAACAAATTTTAAGTGGCGTGGTTGTTATTGTTGGATTAAAAAGCAATTCGGTGTTAAATTCAAATTCTGAAACTAATAACTAATCACCTATACTGGCTGTGAAAACGTCAGAAAAAATATCGCGACGAGCATTTTTAATTCCTCCCTGCATTTCTGCAACCATTTTTTTTCTCCCATTTTCACAATGGCATTTGCCACAATTGCCACAAATTTTTTTCCCTATTACTGCAATGGCATTGCCACAATTGGTTTTCGACGTAGGTTCAGTAAGCAGAATTTCTGTGAATGTGATTACCGAAATTCAAAATTTTCTCTCTCTCCCACTTTTCTCTTCTCTCTCATATGTTGGAATTTCAAAGAACACCATTGCCGAAATTCACCTCTATTTTCTCAATTCTTTTTAAATAATCTGAATGTCGCTCTATAACGCAAATAAACTCCGAATTTAGCAATATTTAGCCAAAAGGCTCATTGGTAATCAGGTGATTAATGTCTCTCCAAAAAAAATGATTAATCATTAATGTCCTCTCCATGCTCGAATGGTCCAATCAGCAAATAAAATAAGAAAAATGTGCTTTGTCCAAACTCCAAAGTAAATGGAGTATGGACATGGGGAATAATACATTATTTCACATTAGATTAGGCACAATTTTATTTTAACATAAAAACTTTTCTTTTTTTAATTTTACCTAACTATTTTCAAAATATCCATTTAGATTATCTAATTTAAATTTATTTTATTAAAAAAATTCTTAATTTTTTAATTATCTCTCTTTTTGCATACAAAACTGCTATCCACTCTCTTCCTTCGTTTTAATAAGTAAAAAAATGATAAAAATTAATTGCAAAATAAATAATCTTAGTAAATTTATATGGTTATTGTATTAGATTTAAGTAATAGATTTACACAATTATACGTATCATGTGAGAGGTTCTTAGCTTTTTTTTTTTTTTTTTTTTTTAGAAGAGTTTTGAGGTTTGTTGACAAAATGTGAACTTTTTTCCTATTTTACAAAGAATAATATGAATGCTCATAGGTGTTTCACACTTTTATTTGCACACTCGTTTCACACTTTGTAAAATTATGTTTTCAACACATTACTTTATTATAATTGTGGAAATTGTAAAATTGTTCTAAAACACGATTTCTACCGGGACGGACACACACAAGGGGAGAGAGAATAAGATTTTAGTGCAACGGCTAATGAAGTTTTTTTTTATGTGTTAATTTACAACTTTTTTTTTTTTTTTTTTTTTTTTTTTTTTTTTTTTTTGCTAGAATTTACAACTATTTGATTATGTTCCTCAAAAATTTATATGAACTGCTTTACCAAAAATAAAAAAATTCTATATGGCCTTTAATTTAATCCCTCATATATAGTTCCACTAATGTCTTAGGTATGCTTCCTTTTAGGTTCATCGGTGCGTCATTCTTTATGATTCACATTAATTAGCTCCATGTCTAAGATGTATTCCTAAAAACATTTTTCAAAGTATAATTGCATTGGATCTATTCAGCAAAAAAATTTGCATTGGACCTATGTCATTTCCAATCACAGACAGACAATACTTTTTAGGGTCCATAGCAACTATTAATATCATCCTTCACATGTTTTTCTTTAATATGAAGTATGAACCCAACCCAATTGGTCCCTTCACAACATTGAACATTCCATTATTAGGGTACTCGTGGTTCTTTATCTTTTTTTCATGACACCAAAATAATTCTCTCTCACATCAATTACCAGAATGATAAAAGTTTAACTACAAAATCATTATACTAACCTACAATCTTACTAAATATCTTTTTATTGGATCTTGAATTTTGACAAATCTACCGTTGTATTACATCTTCTTCTTATCCTTTCATATTTGCAAAATTAAAAAAAAAAAAAAATTAAAGATCAATAGCTATTTCATTGATAAATTGTTTAAATTGCAAATTTTTGTAATTTAAAATTATGCATAAAATATGTTTATAAATCATATAAAATAACATCCATCGGGACGCAAAATTTAACATGTGTATTAAGAGCAAAGAACATACAATTCAACAGCTTAGATTTTCAAAATATGCAAGAATGTTTATTTTATTATAAGGTTGTAGCATAAGGCTACAACTTTGCTTAATATCTTTTATCGATTTCAAATTGACAAATTCACTATTGGATTATATTTTCTTATAACCCCATACTCTTTTTAAGATTAAAAGATGGGAAAAATTATTGCCTCTTCCCTCCAATGTGTCCCTTTACACCTCCATTGTGGAATCTTTTAAGTTGTAATCTTATTTGAAAAATTTTTTGTATTTACTGTAGGATTAGGGGCCCAAATCACATATTAATCTCAACTGTCCGAGAGTTAGCGAGTAGTCCGAGGAATTTAACGAAGATGATGAATGGTTCAGACTGGACTTAATGAGCAAGATATGAATGAAAGGTAGTTCGAGGAGGAAACATTCTGAGCATGATAAATACAACTCAAATATGTATCCCAACAATCAAGGTGACTTAGGAAGTTCCAAGATAAGGACGTAAGGCCAAACGCTTAAGGACGATGAGAACTCAAAGATATCTAATCATACCACCACATTAAATGCATTGCACTGCCTGGGCCGCATTTATGTGGAGAACACCCCGAACAATGTTGCCTTGGCTACCGTGGACTCATAGAAAACCAAATGGGATGTCTCGATGGGACAAACACCTGGCATGGCCCGGATGATCAACGTTGTAGGATTTAAGATGGTCCAAAGAGCTATATATATAATGTAAGAGACCTTTAGGTGGGGATCGGAAAAAGAAGAAGAAACACTCAGAATCTCTAACAAAAAATTTGTAACCTAATTGGAACATAAATAGAAGAGAATCAACCTCCTGAATTGGCCGAGACAATTTTCTGTAGTCTAAACTAGTTTATTTCCTCTCTCTTGTTATTAAGATTTACCTCATTGGCTGACAAGTTCACTAAAGCCAAGTTCACTAAAGCCCGCCTCTTTGACCCACTCTCTACAAATTTATCACGCTTCTCACCTGTTCATCCATCCTCTAGCCAGTGTTTCAAAGATAGGGTCCATACATTTACTATTTACGGTAATTTTATTATTTAGATGACAAATTCTTCAATTCTAAATTTAAAATCTGTCAATATAAACAAAAGATGGATGAATAAAGGCATGCCAGTAACACTTTTATTTTAAGATTGGATTCCTATAAAAAATTCAAATGTAATATCCTCAAAAAATAAAAATTCAATAAAACCTCTTTTTACATCGACTAATAAATATTTGTCAAGATCGCTTATTCTTCTATATATAGAAGAATTAAAAGTACCACACTCATACATAATCCGACTAAAATCCTATCCATTTAGATAATTTAGAATTCTAATACTGAATTAAAAATAAAGTAACAAAATTGTTAAGAACCCTATCAAAGAGTTTTCTTCATTTCAATCACACTTTATGCCTCCACCGCTTAGCCTTCCACGACCCTCCCCTCCACCCCTAATTTGCTTTTCATCATCATTTTCTTTCCCAAAGATTGACTTCTTATGAGTATCTGTTGCTATTTAATTGAGTTTAATTCAAATTGACCTTAAAACTCTTCCTCTTTTTTAATTAACTTATTAAACATATTTACTGTGCTAACTTGCATTAGATTCAAATACTTCCTCCATTCTCTTTATAATTTTATAAATACCTTTTTTTCCCTAAAATAAATTAATAAATGTTTTATCTCTTTTCAGCACATTAATTCCCCTTCACAACAAACAATTCACAATCAATAATAACTGGTCGGCCTAGGTTTTAGTCACTTTCAAAGACGCTAGGGCCCTCTAGAGTGAAGTTACAAGCTCTCTAAATTTTGGGGACAAAAATTGACATATTTTTTTTGGAGATATTGAAAAAAAAAATTAGTTATACATTTTTATCTACTTTTAAGAAGTCCCAAAGAATTGAATAATACTAGAGATAATACAAATTTAAATATGTTGATCTTACAAATACGTACCCTCTGTAAGAAATACTCATAGGAAAATGCTAGAAATATTATTAATTTTACTTGAAAACATTTACAAATTGATGACAATTAATTAATATGATATGTGAACATCAACAACCCATTAAATACATTTTTTTGAATTACTTGTGATGATGATACATCTTTGTAATCCTCATGTTTTAAAATTTATAATATTCTACATCATTTATTCAAATACTTGTTTATTATCTTCTTGAAGTGTCACTAATCACATCTATTACATCATTTGTAAGTTTTTTTAGCAAAATTTGTTATAGTTTTAGCATTTTTTTTCAAAATAAAAAGAGCATATTAAAAATGGATTTTGTTATGATAAAAATATGATATTAAATACTAGTTAAATATTATTTAAATGATAACAAAAGACTCCATTTAAATATATCACTTTAGGTTTCCAAATTTGTTAAGCCACCCTACGACTAACCATCATACCTTTATAAATCTACCATTTTTATAGTTCACCCACAATCACATACTCAATCAAGGATGATTAAAAATGTGGTTTTTAGCTTGGTTCCAATAAGGCTCTCAACCGTATGGAATGGCCGCCCATTTTTTCAAGTTCTATTGGAATATCATATGAGGAGAGGTCACCTGAAGCAATTACTAGTTTTTTTTTTTAGAAGGGGATACATGTTAAAAGAAATCAATCACTCCTTTATTTCTCTTATTCCTAAGGGCAACAATGTAGTTTCAGTAAACCAATTTAGGCCGATTAGCCTCTGCAATGTGCTTTATAAAATCATCTCTAAACTCCTTGCAAATAGGCTCAAGCAAGTCCTTAACAAGTTGATTTCTCCATGGCAGACAACCTTCATTCCTGGTCATAAAATCCAAGAAAACACCTTCTTGGCTCAAGAAATTCTCCATGCAATGAAGAAGAAGAAGGGTAAAACATGCTGGATGGCTTTAAAAATAGATATGGAAAAGGCGTATGACCGCCTGGAATGGGGCTTTATTGAGAAAGTCCTCCACTGTTTTGGGTTCCCTGATACTTGAATACAATGGGTTATGCAATGTGTTTCTACAACGTCCTTCTCCATCCTTATAAATGGAAGTTCGTTTGGGTTCATTAGGCCTCGAAGAGGGGTGAGGCAGGGTGATCCTCTTTCTCCCTTCCTTTTTGTATTAGCAGGGGAGGTTTTGGCTCGATTGATTGAGAGGGAAACCTTGTGTAATGGGATAAAGGGTTTTAAGCTAGCCAGAGATCTAACTCCTATTACTCATTTGCAATTTGCGGATGATCTTTTTATTTTTACTCAAGCTAATGAGGAAAATTTAGAAAGGATAAAATTTTGCCTGGATATTTTTTCAAGCTGGTCGAGGCAGAAGATAAAGTTCTTTAAATCTGTTATAATTTATAGCAAAAATACTCCTCATTATCTGAAATCTCAGCTAGCAAACTCTATTAGAATTAATGCTTCGAATAAGAAGGAGAAATATCTTGGTATTCCAAAAGCCTCAGACAAAGACAAAAAAGCAGCAGCTAAAGAGATTATTGAGAAGGTTAAGCAAAGGCTGCAAGGGTGGAAAATGAAAACACTCTCTCAAGCAAGTCGAGCGACACTCATCTCATCTGTGGCTTCTTCCATTCCATCTTACCAAGCTTCATCCCTAATCCTCCCAAATGAAGTTTGTTCAAAACTTGATTCCCTTAACCGAAGATTTTGGTGGGGTACAATCGATGACAATAAGAAAGGTTGCTGTCTCAAAAACTGGGATTTAATATGCACACCTAAAAATGTCAGAGGACTTGGCATTAAAAAAACAACAGACATGAATAAAGCTTTGGTGGCCAAAATGACTTGGGATGTGGTCAATAACAGTGATAAAATGTGGGTGATGGCTTTCAAGAAGAAATATGTTCAGAAAAAAAACTTCATGAAAATGCCCATTCCAAAGGGTGCTTCTTGGGGTTGTGCCATAAAATTGGCAATGGCCTTAACACTTGGATCTTTGAAGACTCGTGGGTCCCTAACGAGCCAGGGTTCATTCCCCAAGCAAGAAGCGGTATTTCTATTGATGTTCACCTGGTTGCAAATCTAATTGATCAAGATACCAGACAATGGGATAAAGGTAAACTTTCAATCTTATTTGAACCTCCCACAGTAAGTAAAATCCTAAATATCCATCTATCTCATCAAACTATGAATGACCAAGTATTCTGGTGTCTTACTCCTTCAGGCGAGTTTTCAGTGAAATCCGCTTATAATGCTATTAGGGGGCTGAATTCTCCAAGCCACCCCCACATGCTCAATAAAGATTGGAAGGATTTATGGAAGCCTAAAGTAAATGCCAGACTCAAAAACTTTTTGTGGAAAATGTGCTGGAACATTCTTCCAACTTGTTCTGTTCTTAACAGTCGATTTCCCATTTCGTCTTTGAATTGCATTTTGTGTAATAACGCCCCTGAAACTATTGAGTATTTGTTTTTGCAATGTGATTGGGATGTTCAGCTTTGGTTACTAGCCCCATGGCCTTTATATATGAGTAAGTTATCCTCTCTATCTATCTTGGATTGGATTAAGGTTATTTTAAATCCAAAATCCATGTTGGGGTTGAATGAAGAATCTGTCAAAGACTTCCAGCTTTATGCTACCATTCTCTGTGATCATTTGTGGATGGCTAGAAATAAAGCTAGAGTGGAGGGTTCCAAAAGTAATCCAACTAATCTTTCCCGGTAAATTTTTAAAGTCTTCATGGAGCATAAAGAAGCTTGGAATGAGCAAAATAAGAGACCATCCAAAGATGTGGTCTGGTCTCCACCTCCAAAGAGCTGGATCAAGCTAAATTTTGATGCTACAATCCGTGAAGAGAAAACCACAGTTGCAGTTGTGGGAAGAGATAGAGCTGGCAACCTTCTGTTGGCATGGTCAGAGCAATTTGAGAGTGGAAATTCCCTGCTCGAGGAAGCGAGAGTAGCTTGGTGTGCCATGAGATGTGCTATGAATGAAGGATTTAAGAATATAATCTTGGAGGGAGATGCCTGGAATGTCATTGAGCCGCTAAAAAAGTCAAATGTAGCCCCCGCATTGGAGTATCAGATCTATTTTTGAAGATATTTTGTACTTTGTTAATTGCTTTTCAAATGTTGAATTTTCTTTTGTTCATAGAAAGGGTAATGTATATGCACATTTGCTTGCTTAATGGACAGCTCTTGTAAACTGGTCTGGGCCAATTTCCATCTCCAATCTGTCTTCTCATGTATCTCAGGCCATTGTTAGAGATGGGTACAGGCCCAATCTTTTTGTTTCTCCCTTGTTTCGGGTTGAGTTTTTTGAGAAATAAAGTATTTATTCAGCAAAAAAAAAAAACTCAAATAATGAGCCTCACCCACAAATCATTTTTCACCCATGAGATATTCAAGGATGACCCATCGCAGTTACAGAGCCCATTGCGACCCAGCCATCATGAAATCCAAACCCATCGTGAACAATAAAAAGGAAAAGGTGCTTCACAACAACTACTTTACTTCTTCTTTTTTCATCCACAAGAAAACACTCAACAGTAAAACATCATAATCGTTTTGTTATGTTAAATTACCATTTTAAATATCAACCCGTAGCAATCTTATCGAATTTGATGGTTCAGATGCAAACACAAGTTTATTCATGTTTTAAACGTGAATATCACATGTATCATTGTACTTGTACACAACGTCGTTGCGTGTACATAGCAAACATAAAAAAGTGAGCGAGAATCATTTTGCTTTTGTTAAAAGTGAGCAAATTAAGTGTACCTTTCTTTTTATATCTAAGTTTTAAAAACGATGCATAGGTGGGGTTTGGATACACGTCTGGCGTTGGTGTTTTGAGTTTTGCGTTTTCTCTTCATAAACAGTAATCGTATTATTTGACTTTTCAGCACATCAGTGGGTTTCGTGAACAGTGCACAGGACTCACAAACTCACTTTTTAGTAATTTTTTCATTAAAAATGGGTCTCACGGTACTATTCACACATTTAAAAATTATTTTGCTACAGTGTTTTTAGTTTTTAATTTCAGGAAAATAAGTTATATCCAAACGGACCTATAAGCAAAATTAAGCTACACACTAAATCAAAACGTGGGTGACATACCAATTAAGTATCAAATTAAACCACTTTTAGAAGATGCATATTGTTACTTGTCGTAAACCTAACCATTTAGCCATTTTTGGAAGATACACGTTGTTAACTTGTTGCAACTTTCCTTCCTATGCGTTTGTGTTCATCTGACTGCGTTTTCCACGCTACAAAACCGATGAGTGTGGGAATTACATGACCTTTTCACACTCTCCCCTTCTTTTTCTTTTTTTTTCTTTCTTCCTTGTTCGATTCATTGTTTCTATGCTATCTTCCTTTCCTTTATTCTGCAACTGTTTTCTTCTTCTGTTGAGTCATTCTTCTTCCATTACATTTGCTTCTCTGTCTTCCTTAATTTGGCCTCGATCTCCCTTCAGTTTGGCAACTGCGAGTCTTAACAAGCTTCTTCATTGAAGCACGTTTGTCCTCTTCGTCACACCTACCTCATGATTTTTTGGAATAGAATCCTCTCCATTTCAAATCATGTCCATTTCATCCATTTCTCAATTTAAAATTTATCTTCTAGACTAAACAATATATAAACTGTTATTGTACACCTTTATTTAAATATATATATATATATATATATATGTGTGTGTAAAATTTGTTTCTCAAAAAAAAAAAAAATGTAAAATTTAATCTAAACCATAAAATAGAATGGATTGTTTCTCGTTATTTTTGTTAGGCATCTATGTTGTATGGTGTAATTTTTCTTTTATGTTAACCGTGTGATGAGACCCTTTTTTTGCCAACCATGTGTATAATGTTTGAGTATACTTGTATTTGTCTTCTTATTCTAGCTGTATGCACGTAAGTTTACAACATAATATAATATAATTCTTATAATGCATAGTGTTTTTAAATTTCCATAAATTTATTAGCTTATTTAGTTTAATCCCCTAAAAAAATGCTTATTTAGTTTTAAAAAATAAGTTATATTAAGGAAAAAAAAATTAAGGCTTTAAGAACATTGAATAATTTGAAAAAATAAGTCATATGGCACGACATTAACTAGCGTTATATTGCTTAATTTGTTTGGTAAAATATTTTAGTATGTGCTTATCTGTACACCTTAATTATCACCTTTTCAGCTGCCCTCAAGGCCCAAATATCTGAAAATGTGAAAATGTTACTCCAAAACAAAGGACCTGAATAAATAAAAAATAACAACTTATTCCAAAAGATGAGATACTGTAACCATCTTTACTTTTTGTTAAAAATATATATAAATAAATCCATTTGTAAATATGTTAACTATCATATTTTTATCATGAAATTGACTTTGTCCACTTCAAAACAAATGGTGACGATCATTATCCTTGTTGAACATAATTAAATTATGCCATTTCAAATAAGAATTTAAGTGTGTAAAACATAAGCATGTAGAGCCAGGTTAAAATCATGTATGAGCCCAAACATCATTTTTTTCGTGATGTCTATATGCGTAACTGTATGCTTTGCACTGGTCCCTCCTATCTGATGCCAAGTTAGGTGAAGATTGAGGCAGTGCACAGTGCCTATTTGCATATCAGCAATCAGCAATCAGCATATATATGTACAAATGGTTAGGTGAGATTATGGCCATGGGGTAGTTGGATCATGCATATATGGCGATGTCATGGGGGCCTCACTGTGAGCCCACGAAAAGTGTGATTACAAAATTCAAAGGCTGTAACAATGGCGTGAAATTCAAGGGCAGTAGTGCTACCATAGGTCAAAAAAATTTGCAGAGATAAGAAAATTGTAAAGAATCAAGAATAACTATGGGCCCATGAAAAGTATGGTGGTATAGTATTATGTGCTTTTAGCTTTGTTTGTCTAAAATCACGTTTTTATTGCTCTTTCCCATTAAGGGTTTTTGAGAGGCTCTTTCGCTTTTCACTGAGGTGGCTCAAAGAGTGGTTCTTTTCTCTCCTATGTAAAAGAACTTTCGGTCTCTTTATAGCAGATTTATTCATCATCTTCTTCGTCAGAATTGTAAAGAGAAAGTAGAGACATGGAGCTCAATTCAAGAAGAAAAGAAGAAGCAATACAATTCGATTTATGGAGCATAATGATGTCCGAAATGGCCAAAGACAAAGAGGGTGCACCCAAACCACTTCCACCTCTTAAGAGATCAGTGATCTCCATGAACCACAAGAGTCTCCAACTATGTACAGAAACTCTGGGATCGGAGAGCGACCCACTTCCTGATATTTCACGTACTTGTAATATTGACCTAGAGCTATCTGAGACTGGCTCTTACAGTTTCTCATCGTACCCTCCTATGGAGACTGTGAAACAACAACAAGGGCAACCACAAGAGCAAGATGAGAAGGTGTGTGTAGCTTTTGAGAATAAGGAAGAAAGTAGAGACTGTATAGTGATGGGAAAGCAGTCCCATAATGCTTGTTCTAGTAAGAAATTATCGAAGCCTAGATCAAGATCGTTCCCACCACCTCTTCCTTCGCTGTCTCGCATGGAGTTGGAGCCTCATCGAGACAATGGTCGATTAGTACTCCAAGCTGTGTCCTTATTCCCTTCACAAAACCAGTTTCAAGCAAGGTAATCCGGTGAATCGGTGATTTGTCCAAATAATCTTATCTTAGGGTCTCCTTTGTTGTCACTTCACACACAGCTCACTTCCACGTGGAATGTTGAAGAATTGTATGGCTCATGGCTGGCCCATGGACCACCTTGACTTGTGCAAGCCTTGTATATATGACTCGTGTGTATTAGAGTTGCAGTACTTATAATCTTATGCTACTATTACAAAGGTTAATCCTTTTTATAGTGATACTTTAGTTATATAATGTATTATAAATTTATTTAAAAAATTTTATATATTACTTTCATATTTGTGTATTCTAATAAGTATTATTGTTTCCTCAAAAAAAATATATAGGGATATTTATCTCACATCAGTTGTGTGTATTAAAGTTTCAGTCTTTATAACCTCAGACTACTACTACAAAAGTTATGCCATTTTGTAGTAGTACTCTGGTTATGTAATATATTATAAGTATTTTAAAAAAAATCTATATATTACTTTCGTGTTTATGTGTTCTAATAAGTATTACTGTTTCCTAAAAAAAAAATGTTATAGGGTAATTATAATTTAGCTTTAAGTATATAATTAAATAATTATAAGAGATGCACATAAATTATGTGGATAAAAAGTGTACATATTGTTGATTAAAACAGCAGTCTTCAGTCAGTTAGTTCAAACGCAGCGTTTCATTAAGTGATAAGAGTGGCCAAACGTAGCGTTTTATTTATCATAGATATGCTTATAGTAGCACAACGTCGTATTGGTTGATTATACTACTCAGGCTTGGCACGAAAATCAGTTTCTGAGTTAGTTGGTTCTGTTACAATTCTGTTAAGCTTCGTCCCTTATGGTCCGTTTGGATTGAGGAAATAGAGTAGAATAGATTTAACACAAAATTAGCTTATTTTTAGCCAACTCTACTCTATTCTCCTCCACTCCTCCCTCCTTCTCCCCTTCATCCAAACAGACCATTAATTCATGGATTATTTCCATAATTATAGGAACTAATAATTATTCCGTTACTGTCAATGATGTACTAATAATCATTTCCTTTCTTTCTTCTCTTGTTCACTTTGTTCTGTTCTTGATTATAATCTTGCTAAATACAGAAACTCCTTCAGTGATAAAAGTTTGCACAAATAACTTCTTTAAAATGATTCTTTAAATAAATAAATAAATAAAACCCTAGGAATAACAATATATAGGTTGAGTTCAGTGGGTTTTCACACAATTTATAGATGCCTATTTTTATGTTCTTCTATTGTTTTAGAGAACAAAAGGATATCATTTATCTAAACTACACCAAAAAAAATGTCTTTAAAGATTTTATCCATCCATCTTTGAAATAATTGAGGAACTATATTAAGTACAAATGGCATTACAATCTAATTTACTAAAAAAAATTGATCTTTGGTTTGGCTAACCAACACATCTTTTTGAGGAATAAAATATTCATCAAATTCTAATTAATATTGTTCACTAAGCCTCTTATAGTTTATTACGATACGAGTTTTTTCTCTTTTAATTCCACTATAGTTTCTTACCATAATAGCGGGATGACTGGAATGAGAATTGTTTGTCTTTTCTATTAACTTTTTATGAAGGATCATGGGTTCAACTCTATCATGACATTGGGATAACTTTAACCTAACTGAGAGTTTTTTTTTTTTTTACCAGTTTCAATGGATCTCCACCAAAATTTTCTTCAAGTTTTTTTTATAGATCCAATGAGATGAATCTAAAGCCTTAATTGTTTGGGGTATTTGTTTCTGCAATACCTAACTCGTTTGTCACTTAGTTTTTTTTTTTTTTTAGAAAATCACTTAGTATATAATGTATGTATTTATGAACGCCATTAATTGTATTTGTGACAAAGCTATAATATTATTTTTTAAAAGTCCAAATTAAAATTGTATTCTTCGAAAAACAAAAGAAGTCCCAATCAAAAAGACTTTTTTTAGAAACCAATCAAGAAGATTTTGAATATCATAAATTTGAGTGGGGTAGTTGATAATAATGACTGGTAGCATTTTCCTTGGGCCAAAGTTTTCATTTTGGTGTCTTTAAAAGAGTATAGCCAACTTGCCAATGATTTTTTCTTTATCAAAAAATGCTTGACATATAATATAACAAACCAAATAAGTACATGATGAATTATCAAGAGACTTACAATTAGCACTTTTAGATGTTTTCAAATTTTCCCACCTCAATTATCAAAGGATGCTCACAATATGAGTATGACTATACAGGGAGTCAGCATGTGCTTTCCTTCTTCTTTTTTCCTTCTGCTGAATGTGGCATTTGCTTTCATTTGAAATGGAGATACTCCATTTCATGGTTAAAAGTTTATTTCCTCGATAATATGACAGTACTAGAGAGTAGAGACTTCTTTAAATTAATAATAGTTAATCTGAATTATTAAATGAATTCCTCTTAAATAGAGTGGATATAATACATGTCAATAACACCATATGTTAGACATGGTGATGATGTAAAATACTATGTGGGGGAATCAATGACACTATATATTCATGGCAGATGGCACAATGGAGAGAAGACTTTTCCAAAACAATTTCTACCAAAAATCTATCTTCCTGCAATTCACGACTTTGATAGACTTATACATAGTGATTTAAGTGGTCAATCAAAGAAAAAATCAGCAATAGGCCAGAGCTTTAAGAAAAGTAATTCAACCTTTCCACAAAGAAAGTGATGCGTGTGTGTGTGTTTTCTAAGAAATGGAACGCAGTATTTGAAGGTGTATGTTATTTTAACTATTAAAATATTTAAATGGAATCAAAGATCTGAGTTCAAATTCTGTTTCTACTTGGGTTGAGGGATTTATGGATAGGGGGAGGACACCCAATTAATTGGGTTGCCCAACTTTTAGAGAGAAGCTTTTTGTTATCTTATTTGAAATTTCAAGCAGTAACAGTTACCTACAAAGGCATTCCATTTTAAAGGTGGTTGAAGATTTCTCAGATTTTCCTGTAATGCTGTTCCGCGTTTCAATTAAATTTTGTAGGTGAACCATACAGAGGAAGCTGAGAGAATCAGGTGTTTTTCTTTTCTCCTTTTGGATTGAGAGATTAAAATAGGCTGATAATGAAAGTGCTTATGGTTCAAAAGCTGACATAAGTCGATTATTTGATGTTTGATTGGTCTCAAATTTGAGGTTTGCATCTCTCTTATATGGATGGAGGAAAAAGTTGGGGAAACATTTCTTAAATATTTGGATCTTGGTACTGCCTTGTCTAATGTGGTTTGTCTGGTGGAAACGTAACAACTATACTTTTGAAGATGCTGTGAAACAAGTAGATTATTTGATGTTTGATTGGTCTCAAATTTGAGGTTTCACGCAATGTACTTCCATTTTTTATTTTCAACATTCTATTAGAATTTTTATTTGATTTGATTGTAATTGTTTCTAGTACTTTGTGTTTATCATCATGAAAATGAAGTACCATTTTTATCAAAAAAAAAAAAAATTTGTTATGTATCAAAAAAAAAATTTCTTGTTGCAGATTATGAGGTCTATATTTTTGAAAGATCCACTAAAGTTCAAAGATGTGTGCACCCTAAACCCTAAATATCTTCTGATCCATGCTTAGACCTATTTGGCTAACTTGATAAAAACAAATCTTTGTTTGTGTGAATTCTCTTAGGTTTGGTGAATGCTGCATTAATGGTGATACCAATACTGATCTATTTTACTTCTTAGCTGCTAGATTTGTAGTCAGCGGCATCCTTTACATGCATGTCTTGTCATCATAGGTATTTGAAGACATTGCAAGGTTTTTGAAGACAAACTCAAGCTAGATTGCATAAATCCTCTAACAGGTGTTAATTTTGTTCTTGAGTGTGCTAATTAAGAGCCTTAATCTTGATGTTGGAGCATGGTTAATGTACTTAAATGCAAAATTTAGAATTTGTATTATTTTTTGTGATGTTCTTCCAATTATTTGAAGTTTGCTGCCATTGAGTCACATAGGATGATAAGAATGAAAAAGTAAACATTCAAATTGGACTCACATGACCGAAAAACCCAAATGGTCTCTTTCGCCGAAGCCCGAAGCCCGAGAACCATTTTAAAAGTTATTCGTTCACTGCTTTAAGGCCCAACCCAAATTCCCAAGAATTTTTGGATTGGGTTTGATTTTGTATTGGCTTGGGCTTTAGGGTAAATACGTAATCAGTTAGTTTTTCACTCTTGAAATTATTTAGGATTTACAATTGTTCCACTGGATTTTGAACCAAGTATCGATTTGGTTTTCATACTTTTGTTAGGTTTTAATGAAAAATACTAATAAAATATTTAATTTGTCACAAGCCAAATACTAAGGGGATTCAATTCATGGTGATCAAATTGACACAAACGTCAAAGTTTAAGGGTAATATTTGTGGTAAACCTCAAGTTATTTCAAGCCCTGTAGGCTGTAGGATTCCCATACCAAAGTGCACTGAGAGGCAATAGCAGGCAGATCAGATTAGTACAAGAAAGTATTATGTTTGCACATGAGACACTACCACTTATTTATTTATTTTGTAAATCTAGATAGCGCCTCTCATAACATAGATCCACATTGTCATAAAACAAAAGCAGACATAAGTCCACAAGCGGACTATCAAATTAATAACCTCGAATTAACGAGGGTTTCTTGAATTCACAAAGTGATAAAGTCTAAAATCCACAAGAAAAGAGGGACAAAAGTCTATATTTTATTAATCTTAAGACCAAAGTTCTTTGGAGTTGGAGGTTACAATCTGTTTAAATAGTGAAAGAAAACTTCAGACGGCTAGGAAAATGCTCTAAAAACGTTAATTCACGTTAAACGCAAAATTAGGGCAAAAATATAGATTTTAGGGCCTAACAAAGAAATTTACCTAATAAGCAGCATCAATTATGGCCAAAGGCACTGAATTTGGCTCCTAGCACCATTTCCTTTCAGGTCACCAATTTTAACGCAATTGGTCATTGATAATTTCTACTAGTTTTTTTTTTTTTTTTTTTCCTTGTATTTCTAGTACACTAACTTCTGACTGTCTCTCTGCTCAAGCCTGTACTAATGGATAAATTATAAGGTCCTCATGGTGGATAAGTGACGTAGTCTACCATTCCACTTAAAGACTTCCACCTATTTAAAATTACTGAATTAAAAAAAAATTAAAACAAAAACTGATTACTAACTCAGCAATTTTAAAGAAGTGGGAGTCTTTTAGTGGAATGGTAGACTACAGCTTTGCAAGTGTTTTCCTTAAACTTTCATTTTCTCTTAAAATCAGATGCCATTCACCCAAAAACAAATAAACAACCGTATAACATCCAGAATAAATCACAAAGGTTATGGCCTCGGTTAACATTCCCTCATAAAGTTCTCATATTTACTTCTAATCATTTAAAAGAATGCCTTAGAGGGTGTTTGCGGTACCGCATTTTAAACAACAATTTTCAATGTTTAAACAGTATTACACGTATTTTCATATATTTTTTTACCTATACATATTTCTAAAAAATACAAACAACGTTACTTGAACAATATTACCAAACGTGCTTTTAACCTTCTAAGCACAGCTAGCCGATAGAATCTCTTAGTCCGAAAGAACAATGCAACAGCAACAAGGCACCCCAAAAAAGCCACAGCTGCCATGATCAGAAAAGATAACATAAAGCAGCGAGTACCATAACATGTGTCATCATCACCAGACGCTTCCTTGTCATAGATATAACCAATTACTTTTACAGATAACACATAAGATCCCACAGGGTTTGATACGGCAATAGTGTTGAAAATAGTGCTCATGTGTCGAACACCAAATAGCTCCGAAGTGATGGTGGGCATTAATGACCACTGTGAACCATAACAAATCCCCACTAGGACTGAACCAACATACAAATTTCCAGGAAAACCAGAAGCTATAACTATGTGGCCAACAGCCATTGTGGCTAGGGTAACAGCCATCAACACTGGCCTTGCCCAACCTCTTGTGTGCAGGAGATAGTCTGATGCATATCCAGCTCCAAATCGGCCAAGAAAATTCCATATACTCCATAAAGAAACCAAGTTATTTACCTCCACAGTTGTGTAACTGAGAGATGCCCCTATTTGGCTCATGTTATTAATTGTAGCTAGCCCAGAGCCCATTCCACATATCATGGCAACAAACAACAACCAGAAGTTTACAGTACACATGGACTGCAAGGGATTCAAGGGTTCTTCATCCAAAAGCATTTTGTCATCAGAAGTGGCCTTCACTTCGAGGTCACTACTTGGCAATTGTTGATACTCTATAGTATCCTCTGCGGTAGAAAATTTTGGGGATGTGACTTGCTCACCATTGTCAGTTAAAAGATTACTCTTAATTGAATTTGTTTGTAATGATCTATTTGACTCCTCCCTCAGGGCATTGATTGCAATTCCAAGAGGCAATAAAAGTAGAATCACAAGAAGAATGAATGTAGAAATGCGTGCCCACAACGGCAAAGTGAAGATGTTTTCCAAAATTATGATAATCATGAGATAACCAGCAATGATCAAAGCAACTGCAGAGAAACCATTTAAGTGCTTCTTGTGATCACTTGTAGTTTTTTCATAAATTCTCACCAAAAACATAAGCACAAGGGAGACACATGTCGGCAACAGAGCAAGCATCAGAAGGTATGTGCTTGCCTCGCCCTTGAAAAATGTGTCATACACTTGAATTAGTATTGCTCCGCTAAGCCCAAGAAAGCCCTGTCCAATAAAGAAGATAGTATGATATATTTTCATGATTTTGTATCATAAATAAAACATGAGCATTCCCCCACAAAGATATATCATAACTAGCTTAAGGGACTCGTGGAGACTGAATCTTTGTCCATTTAACCATTCATTTGGAAAGCATTGGAAGTTCCATGAAGGCATGAAGCCAATACCAGGCCATTTTGTTCATCAATGAGTCCACTGGGAAAATTTTATCTTTTAGATTCAGAATTGTCACAGACAAATTTGAGTCAATGTCAGTCCGAACAAAGCATCTAAGCAAGAAGAAAAGTATGACATTCTCTTGGGATCCTAATTATGAAACTCAGTTATACCAAATACCATGAGAAGCCAAAATGCTGACAGGTTGGCTAGTAAAATTAGTGAATGGCTACATGCATATGTGAGTAGAGCTGAACTCAAAACATGTCATATTTTAACATATTATCCAATTTGCAGAAGAAAATAACCGTTTGCCATTTTGGCACACTATACCTTGTATTCTCAAATGTGTTCAAAAGCAAAAGGAAAAATAAGAGAAATTTTGGTTATTTATGTTTGGCTTTGCAGAGAAACAAACCCCAACAAAGGATACGCACGCAATCTAATACTCAAAACCTGTACCCAACTTAAAGAAGAAGACTAACAGCAGTGTTATTTTTTATTAAGTATAGGGACATAGAATTATTCTCAAATCTTATAATAAGGTCATGGTATCATTAATAAGAGTGTTGTTAGAGGCAGAGTAATGTTACAGTCATGTTTCTTTGTCACAACTTGCCATGTTAATAACTATGAAAAAAAATTGTGAAATTTTGTGTCCCAAACATTCCCCTATTTTCAATGAGACTGGTTTTTTTTTTTTTTTTTTTTTTTTTTTTTTAATAGGGAATATCATAAAAGTTACACAAGCTAACCAGCAATTAAAGCTACTAGATTAGAACAAAGTTTATTACAAGAGTCACAATTTCACTTTATTCCAAAAATATCTAAGAATTTTTCATCCAAACTATATATAGATATCTTAAAAGCCTTCAAATTGTACTTTAGGTGATGTAGTGGGCCAAAGGGTAAACTTTTATAAGATTCCCTTAGAGCATTCACAATGGGAATGCTAAATACCATATGTTGTCTCTATTTAGCATTTGTCTCTCAAAAACCTCCACCATCCAGATTTGTAAAAGCTTAGAATTGCAAAAAAATTTGCAATACTGCTACAGTACTATCGTAAATTTACAATGGTACTACACCAACATTGTAAAACAAAATAATAATTTTTTATTCTCACCTATAAATATCTGTCACTTTCTCTCTCTTCATTGTCTCATCTTCTCTCTCTCTCTCTCCAAAACATTCTCTATCTTCTCTTCTCTCTCTTGTTTTTGTTCTACAGTTGCTCTCTCCTCTCCTCAAACCCAAAACCCCATTTTTCTCAAATCCAAAACCCCATTTTTCTCAAATCCAAAACCCCATGTGGTGGTGGTAGCGGCAAAGGTAGGCGTGGGTCCTCCAATACGACGTCATCTTCCCTGTGGCGGCGACGTGGGTTGTGTGGCAATGGTGGCAGAGTGGGTTTAGGTCGATGGTCTGTGGTCTGTGGTGGCTGAATGGGTTTGTGGTATGGGTTAATCTGTGATGTGGCACGGTGGTGGCAGTGGATGTGGGAATTCAGTGGTAGTGGGTAGTGGGATTTTGATTTGTGTGGGAGTGGGTTTTGGGTTTGGGTTTTAGATTTGTTGTGATTTACTTGGTTGATTTGGGTTTTTCTCAACAACTGTGTGTGTGTTTTTTGGTGTGGGTCGTGGCGGGTGGGGCGTGGTGGGTCTGTGGTGGGTGGGGTGTGGGGAGTTGTGGTGGGTCTGAAGCATGGTGGTTGTGGGTTTGGGTCGTGGTGGTCTGAGGCATGGTGGTTGTGGGTCTGTGGTGGGTGGGGCGTGGTGAGTTGTGGTGGTGCAGTGGTGGGTTATTGGTTGTGGGTTTTGTTTGGTTGTTGTTGTTGTTGTTGTGTGTGTGTGTGTGTGTTTTTTTTTTTTTTTTTTTTTTGTGGTTCTTGTTGGTGGATTTGGTGGTTTTTTTAATGGGTTTGCAAGTTGGCATGGTGGTGGCGTGGTGGTTGTGGTGGTGGTTGCTGGCCAATATCTGGTGGGTTAAATGGGATGTGAGTGGTGGTGTTTTAATGGGTTTTGCTGGAGTTGGTTGAGGGAGAGAGAGAGAGAGAGAGAAACAGTAAATATATATATTTAAATAAAGTAACAAAAAAAATAAAAATTGAGATGTTGGGAATATTATAAAATGGTATGGTATAATTGATAAAGTAGCTTTTTGGGATGATAAAATAGGATAGGATAGGATTTTGAGATGGGGATGCTCTTACTTCCCTAACTCATGAAGAAATAAGTCAAATAAAACCAGAGGAAAGTTCCAAATGTTTTCACCTAAGCCTATATAACATTGAAAACATAGACTCACCACATAATTGGCCACAACTCGCCACATGACGAGTTGTGAGTGATATAACTATTTTATTTGGCAAATTATAATCCACTATTTATCATTATTACATAAACTCGCCATTTTTTATACAATGAATGAATGAAAAGTAAATAAGAGAACAAAAGTCACACGTACCTTCATAATACCCACGATGGTGCCACCGTAATGAGGAAAGTTTTCTAAGCCACTGACAACGTCGGCGGTGTTGAAAAAGGTCTGAGCATGAGCTGCAAGAAACATGAAGAAGCACATCAACGCCACAGGAGGCTTGTCGATCAATCCAACGACGGAGGCCCACATGAGAAAATAGCCTAGGAAGTACTGTATCGCACCCACAACGTGAACCACGCAGAGCGGAAGGGAAGTCTTGCGTGTGACGAAGGAGTAGAGGAGGCCCGATATGACCCCAGCATTGGCACCAATGTCCTTGAAGACCGAAACGGTGTCAAGTGTTGATTGGCTGTAGCCTTGGCTCGATTTGAGAACGGCGGAGTAGATGGAGAAGGTGTAGGATGCGCCGACGCTGCACTGGATCCATATGCTCGCCACTGTGGCTATCCATCTTGTGCTCAGCTGAGGCCTCAGCTTCTCCATCTCTCTCTTACTCTGTCCAATATTCCAAATATTATGGAGCTAGTGCGCACTTTTTCTTTTAAAAAAATTATGGAGTATACTTATTAGCAACAACAACAACAACAAAAAAAAAAAAAAAAAAAAAAAAAAAGAGACTATGGAATTTTTTTTTTTTTTTTTTTTTGGGTTTGGAAAGGTAGGTAGAGATGGATGGAGTTAAAAGATAAAACACCACAAAAACTTCATTACATTGAAGGGTAGCTAAGATAAAGATACTCTTGATCAGCTAGCTGTGTGGGGTGGTACATTAGTATGTCTCAATGACACAAAATGTTTAGGGGTTTAAATAGAAGAATTCAAGTTGCAGAATCAATTGCATAGTAATGTTAACAGATGTTCTTAAAATTATTGTTAATAAATCGTATTAAGAATATTTTGATACCACTTTTATGTGAAATATAAAAATTTGTCAAAAAAATTATTTACTACTTTTTTTTCATTAAATTTTTAAAAAAATATTTCTTAAATCAATGCCGAAAATCCATTAACCTTTCTCTATATTTACAACTATCTTTTTTTTACCTTGATAAAACTCTTTGTTTATCTTTCTTCTTTGATTTATTGTTACTATTATTATATATTCTATCTTCCCTTCCTTGGTTTGAACAAAGTACTGTTTTCTTCTTCCACTTATAGAGTATTCGCTAGTCACCTGTCTTCCTTCCTCGATTGGGCCCTTTTCTTATCTTCCTTGACCTTTGGTTTGGCAACTGTGAGTCCTTTAACTAACTTTGTGCCTTGACTCACGTTAGTCCTCTTGGTCACACACCAACAACACCGAGATCTTTACTAGTTTCTCCATTCAGCATTCTTTTCTTCGGTAGAAGGCCGTGGCATCCATGTTGTAATTTGTATGCCCTAATTAATTTGCTTTTTTATGCTAAGTGTTAGACCCGATGCCCTAAGGTTTCGTTAATTTACGTTAATTAATACTCCTACTTAAATGGAAATTTTTTTTAAAAAAAATGCAAATTTGACAATATATGTGTCAGGTTTGCATTAAAAAAAAAAACAAATATTTTACCAAAATGGCATTCATCTCAATTTTTCCAGCATGCAATATTATGACCTTAAAAAGTGATGAGTATTTTTTCCCCTTGAGAGAAAAATGATGAGATCGAGGTGACCAACAACTGTGACAAATTATATTGGAACATGAACATACTAGCTAGCTTCTTACTCGTTAAAGCAATCGCACCAGTCCATTTTAAATTTTTCGTCTATTTTAGCATAATAGCCTACCTTTTTTTTTTTTTTTCACACAGTCATTTTTACAAAACACCTACATCAAGTTATCTATTATACACCCTCTTTTATTTAAATAATATTTTTTAAAATATTTTTGTATTATTATTTTATTGAAATATCTCTCAAACTGACGTTTCTTCTCTCACTCTCATCCCAAACGGCAAAACCCTTCTCTCAAACTCTCCGCCTCTCTATCATCACAATCTTCTCAGCCGCTTGTCTCAGATCCCTCATCTCTCTCTTAGATTTCTCTCATGGTGCTAGCTATGAAGGCTAGTCCATATTCGTCAATGACAGCATACATAGGACTGTGATGATTTGGGTTTAAGTTGATGGTTTATTTGGGTTTTCTGTTTGATATGTTGGGGTTGATTTTCCATTAATTTCAGTTTTGATTTCCATTGATTTTTGGTTTGATTTTTGTTGGTTTTGGGTTTGATTTTGGGTTTGATTTTCTATTGAATTTGTGGTTAGATTTTTATGTGTTGTACAATGGTGGTAGTGGGTTGCGGTGGTTGGGTGGTGGTTGGTTGGGTGGTGGTTGGTTGAGTGGTGGTGGGCAGATGGTTGATCAGCTGTGTAGACGAAGAGAAAGAGAGTGTGAGATGGAGAAGAAGTGAGAAAGGGCCTGACTGTGAGAGAATAAATTAAAATATAATAAAATAATGATTTGCAAAGTTACAATAACCATGTAAATATACACAATTATTGTAGCAAGTTTGGATATTTACACAATAATACATTATCTGATTCGTGTGAGTTATAGGCTATATTGTGTAAATTTTTGCACTTTTTCCATTTTGCACTCACTTATGTGAGTGCTCTTAAGGAACCAAATGGAGTTTAATCATAACTGCATGTTCTCCCTTAAGAGAATTTAATCATAACTGAACCTCAAACACTCTGAACTTCCCATTTTTTCATAAATATCAAGAAATAATTTATATTATTGCAATAACTCTAATATAATCATGTAGGTTTCAATTAACTCAGCTACTAAAGTTTTTTGATTGTTAAATAAGATATTTGGAATTCAAACCATGTTTACACAAAAAACCAATTGATATCTTAACTTAATAATAAAGAGCCGTCATCATGAAGCGAACGCTATAGATTAAAATTCTATTGTAACTATAATCTAATCCCTAGGAAAATACGCTCTTACTAAATGTATTTAAAAAATATATAAACAGTAAACCCTATATTCCTTAATCAATATTATATCAGACTTCATCATATATATTGACAATATTCGGTAACCAAAAGAGATTCCCACTACGCCAATCATAAAACCATTGTATGATGCATCACGTGATCTAATCCATTCCCCTTAAAAGCATTTTCAGTCATCAAATAATACCTATTTTATATGCATAATTTTATATATAGAGAGAAAGTAAGAAACTTACCTGCATTTCTTGTTTCGAAGTTTTAGAGAGAGAGAGAGAGAGAATAGTTAAAAAAATTTATATATATATATTTATTTTAGAAACAATAGTTAAAAGTATCGTGATTCATGGTTTTAACAAGAGATTGTCACGATACTTGTGATGTGAAACGTGATTATTTTAATCCTAATACTATACTTAATTATTATGATGATCTAATAGAATACATCACGGTGGGCATGATACGAGTCAATAAGTCATGATACTTGTGATGTGTTGATGTAGATGATACTTATAATTGTGATGTAAGACGTGATTATTTCAATCCTAATACTATGCTTGTGGTCTAATAGAATACTTATAATCACGGTGGCCCTGACTAATCACACCTAAATTACTAATGCATTTTTATTGTAAAATGGATATTATGCGATTCTTGCCAGCTAATTATAACCAAACTTACTGTTTTTCTAAGAAATTTCATCACGCATAAAATATGAGTGCCTCTATTTTTATCTTCTTTAATGAGATTTCTATATCTATGAATCATGTTCATACCTCATAGTAGGGACGTCATTCTTAATAGGTTTAAGAGTGTTTGACAATCTACAAAATTACGTCAACTATGAATAATGTAACAAGCTTTAATCTTTTGTATTTTTCAAATTTTATCAAATAATGTTCATTTCAACATCCGAAATCAGTATTAAATTTTTCCCGTCAAAAAAATTAATCATGAATGATTTTAACAAACTATGTAGAAATCAAAACTAATTCAAAGTTAAAGTAGCTCTTATCTTATGATTGATTTAAAGCCAAACTAAAATTATTTTGTGATTTGCAAAATACTCCTTTGTATAGTCAAATAAGGTTGTAAATGAGAAAAGTTGTGTATTGAAGTGTTCATGGTTGTTCATTTAGTTTTATTTTGAACACAATTTAAGCTTGAGATCATCACTAAACAAGATTACATGTCAAGCTTAATTCATTTTCTTATCAAACAAGTTCAAGCCATGAGCTACTCAATTACCTTTTTTTTTCCTATATGTAGTACAACAATAACTAAAATTTGTTACCCTTTCACAAATCTATATTAATAATTAATAACTAAATTATAGTTTGAAGTTCTGTTATCTAAGTTAATTAGATAGAATAATTTTTTATTTTAAGTTTATAACAATTATATTCACCAATCTTTTATTGGTAAAGATCATATAATTTTTTTACTATGAATAAATTGTTTATATTATCAATAAATTACAAATAATAATCAATTTGATAACGTATGAACTTATTTAGAAAATTATACAATTCAATATCAAAACTTGTTAGGAATATGAAATAATTTTTGTAATCCCATTAGTTAGGTAGCTAGCTAGTTGGTTGAGATTAGGATGAGTTAGTTAGGATTTGAGCACATGTAACTCATTTAACACATGGCTTAATTCATAGAGCACATGTTGAATTAGCTAGCCAATTATCTTGAGCCATGTGGACCAATGACATTAGAGCTAGTCTCCTATAAATACATTATTGTAATTCAACATTAGATATAAATGGAAGAATAAGCCAATTTCTTAGTGCATCTCTCTCTCTCTCTCTCTCTCTCTCTCTCTCTCTCTCTACAAGGAATATAATTGGAAATTGAAATGGGTTGAAGACTTAAAGTATATGCACTACATTTGGGATGTAAAAAAAAAAAAAAAAAAATTCTAGATGGATGTTATATTTAACATTAAGCAGGTTGAAATGGGTTGTGTCACATTTGCGTCAACCTAACACAACCCGTTTATTAAGCATGTCAAGTGGGTTGGGTCAGGAAATAATAGGTCAGGTTAGGGTTGAAAGATCATGACACGATTATTAAATGGGTCGTGTTCGGGTTGAGCCATTTAGTCGAATACCCCTACCTTAACCCGACACGAACCCGACATGCTAACCCGAATTGACACCCCTAGCCCTAGGTCTTGGAGTGAAAGAGTTGGAAGTATATGGTGATTCAGCCTTGATAATTGCTCAGTTTCAGAATAGATGGAACATCAAGGAAGAAAGGCTAATGCCTTATCATGAATGTCTCCAGAAGTGGGCCTCGAAACTCAGCAATATCCAGTATCAATATGTGTCAAGGATGCAAAATCAGATTACAGATGCTTTAGCAACAATGGCATCCATGATGGATGGACCTAAGGAAGATAAAGCTAGACTAATAATGGTGGAACAAAAAGAGGAGCCAACTTATTGCATGTTAATAGAAGAAGAAGATGGAAAGAATGGGGAAGGTGAATGGTATTTAGACATCCTACAGTACCTTAAGAATGGGACATACCCAAAGTCTGCAGATAAGAATGACCAATTGACCATCAGAAGGTTGTCCATTAATTATGTTATTTGTGGGGAAAGGCTTTACAGAAGATCATATGACGGAATTCATCTTCTTTATGTGACCGCCAAGGAGGCATAGCGAATAATTGAAGAGATTCATGAGTCAAGTTTTGGGCCACATATGAATGCACACATGCTGTCACGAAAAATAATGAGACAAGGTTATTATTGGACTATTATGGAAGCAGACTGCGTAGCTCATGTTCGGAAGTGCCATCAATGCCAAGTCCATGGAGATCTAAAGCACATGCTACCTATGCCATTACACACCATGACTTCACCCTGGTCGTTCTCTACATGGGGAATAGATATAATTGGGAAGATTCACCCAACAACATCTAATGGCCATGAATTTATACTTGTTGCTATTGATTACTTCACTAAATGGGTGGAAGCTACCTCATACAAGGTTTTGAACTAAATGAAAGTTGCTTAATTTATTCAGACTAATATCATTTGTAGATATGGGGTACCATAAGAAATTTTCTCAGAAAATGGGCTGCATTTCAAGGGAGAAACAGAAAAGCTACTTCAACAATTCAATATTCAGCAACACAAATCCTCACCTTACAGTCCTCAAACTAATGGAGTAGTTGAGGCTACAAACAAGAATATAGGGCGAATTCTGAAGAAGAGCATGAAGAACTACAAGGACTGGCATCTACAATTACCCTATGCACTTTGGGGGTATAGGATGTCAATTCGATCTTCCACAAGAGCCACTCCTTATTCACTGGTGTATGAGATGGAAGCAGTCCTTCCCATTGAAATGGGTGTTCGTTCATTGAGAACCGTAATAGAGAGTGTGGATGGTGACTACCTCGAATTAAGTCAATTTCTCTACAATTCCCATCAATTCTCTTATAATTCCTATTCATCCCCATTAGGAACCACCGGATTCCTAACAAAACTATATAAGTATATTTTTAGACAAATATAATATACACATAAATATATAATATTATGTAAATACTTAAATCTGTCTCATGTTCATGAGCTTGGTCACGAACATATTATTATATTTTTAATTCGGCTTGTTGAATAGTTAAGTCTAACTTGAATTTAAACTTGATTTATTTGCCAAGCAAATGAATCTAAGCAAGCATATTTCTGAGTTAATCTCAAACTATTCATAATAACTCACTATTGTCAAATATATGATGATAGGAACTTTTGGCTTTTACAATATTAGTTATAAATTCATGGCGATTTCATCTATCAAAACCGGGAATTATTTAGTTTTTTACCTCATAGAATTGTTTTTATTACAAAGATTGAATTTTAAAATTTATATTTTATTAATAATTAAAATTTTAGAACAAATGATAATTTATTATAGTAAAATAAACTTGAATTTAATCAACCATGTATTCTAATTGTTATACTCTTTCGCTGGGATCACGTGAATTGAGATGTGGACCATTACCACCCTTTTTTAAAGATGTTGGACCCAAGTTATTAAGTTTCAACCAAGGTGCAAGCCCAACCTTAAGCCGTGGGCTTGGTTAATGGTTTAATGCCGCACATGGCTTAATGATACTTTTTTACACTTTACAATGGACTTCAATGAGACCTACCAAAAAAAATGAAAAATGACTCTTTTTATTTTTAAGAGTATTAATTTATGCGTTCGCTTTTGATGATTGTTTTTTATCAAGTGTAGGCAGAGATCAAATCTTGAAAATCTTATTTGACCATAAAAAACTTTACTATTAAGTTAATTGTAATCCACAATCAATTAAAAAGGACTTGAACAATTATCTTTTTAGCTAATAATTAATTAACTTACACACGGATCACAGAAGTTACTAATTCCTAAAGTAGTATCATAAACTATAATCTTCCAAAAGCTTCAAACTCGAACTGGTATCTAACAACATGGACCTTGTCGCTTTTATGGTAAAAGAAAAGAAATTGGCAGTGTGTTTATTGCCAATAATAGTATAATAGTCTTGTAAACTATTAGATCATGCATGATTATGCCAAATAAACAAATGAAAAACTTGGTTGAGTGTATCCCAGTCCTAGAGTTACTTTGTATATATATATATATATATATATATATATATATATATAAGCTGAGTCACACCTAGTTGAAAGAGAAGATTCATGCAAACTAGGGGTGGCTCCACGTGCCAAGATGAGGAGGGTACGTGTGGTGCTTGTGGTGGACACGTGGGCACTTGAGACAAGGTACGGACGGCATGAATTGAGCCAATGTAACAGTGTTGAACCAAACATACTAAATACTAAAATGGTATTTGAAATTTGCAAAATCTACAAGGTCATTAAGATAATCGGATTAATGTACTGGTTTCTAGAGAGGGAAAATTAAACAATGGGAGCATAGACTTCCCAACTCACACTCTAATTTGGCGCGTAATTCTCACAATTGCTGACTTTGTATGAACAAAAGGTCAATGATCAAGATTCTCTTTCCTCAATATAAAATATAAAAATAACATGAAAATATCTCAGTTTGCCTCAGTTAAAGATATGGTCAGGTTAACGGGTATTCTTACAATATTTGTTAATTGATAATTTTAAGAAAATTTTGATATCACTTTCATGTGAATAAAAAAATAGTCATAAAAATTAATTGTTTTTTTTTTTTCTTATAAAAAATTTCTAAAGATATTTATTAAATCAATATTCTTATGGCATTAGTTAACTTTTCTCTAGAAATATATGGTTTATCATCTAAGTTGCAATTGGTGAGTTTGTACATAGTCTGATCGATCTTAGCTAAAGAGCATGGAAAAGATGATTCCAGAATTAAAGAAAAATGGTTGAGGCAAATTAAATTTATGAAATCTTGAAATAATCTCCTCCAACCGCAAAATAAATTGTGGCAATACTAACCCTAAAAGGGTACATATATATTCTCAATTTTTTTTTTTTTTTTTTTGGAAATCTTCTATAATTATTTATTGACTTAAGGCCCATTTAGATTGAGGGGAAAAGGAGAGAGAGTGGAGGGGAGTAGAGTAAAATTAACAGAAAATAAGCTAATTGTTGTACAGAGGATTTATATTTGATTATTGGTTGTATTCTATCCTCAAATTACCGTGTCCACATACAAAAATTTGTGTGCATTAATTTGGGTCTGGACTTGGGGGAGCGCGCGTTCCATCCACGCAGAATCAAAGCGCTGGCGCCACGATTCTCAACCGTCAAAAACCAACGAACCCTCCTCCCCCTAACTATTCGGTACAACGTCTCAATCACACTTCGACACGACCAAATACACTAATACAAACAAAATATTAATCAAATTTTTAATCTTAAAAAAAAACAACGAGCTCTCCAAAGGCAAAGAGACCAAACCATCAAAGAGACAACAGCATTAGACTCTCTTGCTAATTAAACCCCTCGACCCCTTCCCTATGCAAAACCTTACTTCTTCTTCTTCTTCTTCTTCTCTCACCGTTCATGGTGGTGGTTGCTTTTTGTGCCACTGCTCTGTTCTTCGATGGCCGGTGACGATGACGACGCTGCTATTTTCCCCTTGGCGGAGTCTTTGGCCGGGGTCTCTCTCTCCCACGCGCCCATTCTCTTCTTCGTTTGCTTCCACAAGGCCTTGCGTGCCGAACTTTCCCAGCTCCGCCGCTTGGCGGTGGCGGGGTCTGAGTCGGAGAGCAAGTCGTCACACTGGTGTGACGTCGTGGTCGAGCTTCGACGGAGGTTTGAGTTTCTGAAGCTTGTTTGTAAGTACCACTGTGCTGCGGAAGATGAGGTAATTAATTTTAAAGTCTTACGTACGAGAGAGCAATTCATACAAACTGTGTAACTTTCCTCTTTGTTATACATAGCTTGTCTTGTTATAATTTTTTACAAAATTGTTCGTATTATCATGTTGTACTTGTATTTGTACTCATAACTGTATTTGTATCCGTGCTTCTTAGGTTATTGTTGGTTCTGCATGCTATGTCTAAATACCTAGTAATGTACAATTTATATATGATAATTTGCGTATTAGAAGTTTAAGTAACTTTGTAGTACAATCAAAGCCAAAAAGGTAGTATTAAGTTTGGTTTAGACAAGGTGTTTGACTTTGTTTTGGTTTGGGTGAAGGAGAAAATGAAAAGAGAATGAGGAGATTAAAGAATATTATTAATTTCTCATTTATTGAAGCATTAGTTTGGGGTTTAATAGTTTATCAAAAACAAAGTTTGGGATTTAATAAAAGTCATAGGGTCAGTTCGATTAGTTTTTCTCGGGCTTTCAAATTTTTAGATTTTTTTTTTTTTTTTAATGTTCATATCTGATACTTCATTTCTCTGCAATATTCAAATGGGGCTATAGAATTTGTTCATTCTTTACTGTGGGTTTTTTTTTAGCTTTTAAAGTTTAATGATTTCAAGAAGTGAAATTGTGTAATTTTAGGAAGCCAGAAGTCGCATGCGTGCTTTAATGATTGTGTAGGCTAACAACTTTTTTTTTTACGAATGATTATGTAGGCTAACAACCAGAAATTTGACTTTTTTGCATATAATAAGTAGCATGGATTAGTATAAAATAATCATAGTCATAAATGAGAAGCTGGAAATATTCTTTTTCAGTCAGAAGTGGAAATTCAAAGTGGTGGCAATTTTAAAAAAAAAAAAAAAATTATAATTCATTCTGCTATAACATAGTGTTATACGATTCAAGGGGATAAGAAAAAGTGTTCATAAGGACAAAATGAGTAATAGTAATTGTTAAAGATATTTGTTTTGGTTCAGTTTCCTCATTAATTGTAGTGATGATAGAGAGATGCTGGAAATCGATCACTTTTTCAGCCCGGCATATTGAGCATGAGCGTGACTAGGGAGCGAGTTTTTAAAATCTTATATTCACGTTGATTTTTCTTTCTATTATGAAAGGGATAATTACAGTAAATTTACATGTGGTTTGGCCTATTTACACTTTGTCTATTCGTAGTTTAAAACTAACATTTTGCCCGCCTGTGCTTCATTCTGTTTGTTCTCCATTACTCACATCACCCTTAAACATTAGAAAAACACTTTTTTATTTGAAATTATAACATAGAATGGATCAAAACTTCTTCCCCTCAGGAAATTTCTCACGAAACCTAGAACTTCGAAGTTTCTCTGCATTGAGCTGGGTTTGTGATTTTCTGCATGTGTTTCAAGAGTATTTTCGAGTTTCTAGCAATTTTGATTTATGGTTGTTGTGAGGCTTTTCTAATTTGAAGCTACAATAAACTAGGTATGAAATTTTGAAATTTTTTGGGTTGGGTTTTCATCTTTTGATAAATTGGTACATTGGTATAGCTGAAATCTGTGGGTTTTCACCATTTCAAAAATGGCAACTATTCTTGCAGAGGTTTATGGTGAATCAAGGGTGAGTAGGGGGTTTGAATGTAAAGGAGTTATTATCTTAAAAGAGTTGCAAATCAAGTTGATTCTTAGGAAATGATTCATAAGTTGTTGTAAAATGGTTTGTTGACTGAGACAAACATGCTTGGTTGAGGACTTATGGTTAAGATCTCGTATACATATTGGGTCACTTAAACAAAGACATAATTCACAGTTCAAACATTGTGGTTGCACTTCTACATAGAAGCTCCTTATATGTCTCTCTACAACCTGGAGGAGTTTATGAATCATGATGTCTTGTGTAAATGGAATTTTCTTGAAGAATATTCCTTCTGTTTCATGGCTTTTGTATATAGTCAACATGCAGGTTTTGTCTTGCATTGTAAGTAGAAGCATTTTCCTGTCTCAATAGACCTTTGGAGGCATAATATTTATTTCATATGAAAATAGGTCTCGTGAGAAATTTCTTGAGGGGAAGAAGTTTTGATTCGTTTTATGTTGTGATTTCAAATAAAAATGTGTTTTTCTAATGTCTAAGGGTGAGGTGGGTAACGGGGAGCAAACGGAATGAAGCACAGATGAGCAAAATGTTAAGTTTTAAATCACGGGTAAGCAAAGTGCAAATGAACCAAATCACAGATGGGTTTATTGTACTTATTCCATTATGAAATCTTGGATTTTTGCTTCAATTCAAAGTCTAGCTTGCACCCATTGCATGGCCTTGTCCCCCCTTATCGGGGACATAACAAAATTCCGCCATTTCCTTTTGCCATCACCCTCCAGATACATATATACATACTAGTATTATTACTAATATAGTACTTATGTTGTATCTATAACTTGCACTTATTTTAAGGTTAGTTTATGAATAGCCTAAGATTAGTCTCGCTATACATACACCCAAATAACTCATTTTATAATAGGTATATCAATAGTATAAACCTAGCCTCTTAGGAGGTTTATGCTATAGAAGTAAGCATTTAAGATCAAACTATGGTAATTCTGACTCTCTCTCTCTCTCTCTCTCTCTCTTTCTCCTTGCACCTTACCTCGAAATGATCATGTCCAATGTCTTATAGCTCCTGTGATGCTTTCCTTTACCAATGTCTTCTTGCCAACAGTGTTGCTCTTCTATGGTCATTGGTGTCTCCATCCTCTGGTTGCTAGTGCAACCATTCTCCAACTACATTGGCCATCTTCAAGCCCTTATCTATTATTGACAATCGTCATTCACTATTGCCAACATCTATCTCCTGCATTTCATTTCGCATCAAGCCCAATACATTCTATATTAGATCTGATCCTACCTACTCTTCTACATAAAAATACTTTATTTCCAAACTTAAGGTGTACTCAAGATTCCAATTTGAGTTTGAGGGAGATGTTAGAGACGTTTTTCTAGGTTTATTATACTAGTCCTGTAGTACATGTACTGCAAGCCTAACCTTTACTAGACCCTAGGATTAGTCTATGGATAGTTTAGGGTTGGTCTCTCTCAATAGTAAAGATGTAGCCTCTTAAAGAATTTTTACTGTGAATGTAATTTTCTAAAAACGAACCACGTTTATTTTAATTTTGCTCTATATTTCTCTCTTCTCTCTCTCACCTTCTCAATCTCATAAAAAATTCTAATAGTAATAAAAGGTCGCATCTTGAAGGCACGTAGATTAGTAAAGGAACATGCATTTGCACTTAAATTGAAGAAGATACATCTTAAGCTGTCAAGTTTCAATAGTATCTCCACCAATTAGATAGATGACATAAAAAAGTAAGGATGTTACCTTAGCACTTCATATGGAATTTGTAGGATGTTAAATAATCTTAACTATGAACCCAATTAATATTTCAAACTTATGCGTTTAAGGTTTATAAAAAATAAAAATAAAAAATCAAGCTTACGCATCCAAATTATTGGAGCTTGCTATTTGTTAAATTTAATTAATATATCCTATCTCAGCAAAAAAAAAAATTAATATATCCCATAGTTGTTGAAAATATATACCGGATACTAAACAAAGAGAAAGGGACGAACATTTAAGTTGGAAGATTGATGTTGATCTTTATATAAATTAGTCGCAGACCCATGCGATACGGGAGAATAGATTATTATTTTGTAATTATAATATAAAATATAATTTTTTTTCTTAAATTTGTTAAAAATAATTTGTTCTCTCAAAAAATTAAACAATTTATCAAATTATTTTTCATATTTCTATTTCTACCAATATATCATTCTAATATTTTGGATGTGTTTGATCGATTATATTCTTTTATGAGATGGTCCATATTCTTTGAAATTATGTTATAATGCATTATGTTTTTCTAATTTTTTCTATATAACTAAATTTTTTAAATTTCAAATAAATTATTTAAATTCCTCATTCACTTAAAAGAGATTATCATGATAACCAAAACTTATAACAAAATTATACTTAATATTACTCAAATAATTGATAGATACATTGAAATGCATAGCCAAGATTGTGTTTTGATATAAATTCAAATTCTCACTTCTAAAATAACTAAGTATTAACTCAAACAAAAATCAAACCAAAACTATAAGAGGGAAAAAAAGTAATTGTGATGGAGAACTAAAAAAATACAACACCAAAACAAAGTACCCAAAATAGAAATATAAAAAAACACAATGATTCATCAACCTAAAGTAGAGTTGCAATAAAGAATAAAAAATCAAGAGAGAATAATCACTTTTTTAGGAAAGAATATGAGAGAGAATAACAAAATTATAGAAAATAAGATGAGAAAAATAGTAAAAATAAAATATATATTAATAAACACCAAATTATCCAAGATATAATAGAATAACATTACATTCTTATATACCATCTTTATATTGTAATAAGATAACATCTATGAAATCAAAGAAAAAAAAAACAAATAACAACTTAAAAGCACAAAACTAAATCATGTCAACCCAAAGAAGAGTTCTAAATAACATAAAAATTCATCAATCTAAAGTAGAAATGCAAGAAAAATAAAAATAAAAATACACCCAAAAATGAAAAAAAAAAAAAAAAAAAATTTTGAGAGAGAGAGAACGTTTTTTGTGTGGAAAAACTATGCATAAAATGTAATAGAGAATTGCAAATTTATAGTAAGATAATAGAAATAAGAAGAGCCAGAATTTATAAAATAAAATAAAAAAAGATAAAGTGATAGAGGATGAGTGATATATTAATGAAGATAATAATAGAGAAGTGAAAGGGTAAATGGGAGGGGGGTAATGTTAGAAAAAGTGTAACAATAAGTTAAAGAATTAATAAGAAGAAAAACAGTAAAAAATAAAAGAGAGATGGTTGGAAATAGGTGCGTATGATATAGCCGCTGATGTGGCTCAACAGAAATATAACAACGGTTAAGTTTAAGATTATATATATATAGTCACTTTATGATATCCACTTCAACTTTTAATCAGTTTTCTTTTTTGTACTCCTTGTCACGTCTATGGTTCCATGAGTTGAACTTATTTTTTCTTGACAGATTATCTTTCTTGCACTAGACGTGCATGTTAAAAATGTGGCATGTACATATTCTCTTGAGCATGAAAGCGTTGAAGGCCTCTTTGATTCTATTTTTCATTGCTTGGATTTACTACTGGAGGACAATAATAACATTTCCAACCAATTTCAAGAGCTTGTATGTTGCATCTGCACCATTCAGACCTCAATTTGCCAGCATATGCTAAAAGAAGAAGAGCAGGTAGCAATTTACTTTATCATTGTTAATGCTGCTCCATAAGATTACTTTGTTGCTTTGTCTGTATCTCTTAGTTGGGGTTATTTATAAATTTTGATGCAATCTTGGGCATGAGAAATCTTTTGTTCCTCACTTGGTCACAAACAGTTTTGGTTCCTCCTTGGCTTTAGGGGGAAAGAGGGATAGGCTTTGATAATCATTCAGTTACTACTAACAATCAGCTACTGTTCTGTGGCTGATTTGTTTTACTATCAAAATGATTTTACTTAGCGTATGTTGAAAAGCAAATGTTTCATTTATCTGTATCCTGATCAATTAGTTTAAAGTGATTTTGTTGACTGTCTACCTTTTGCTTCATACTGCTTATGGATTACAGCACAGATTGGGCACACTGTGTCCCATCGACTTTCAGACAAGTAAAGCAATTGAAAGT
The DNA here is from genome assembly GCA_030021035.2 of Notholithocarpus densiflorus. Lineage (NCBI taxonomy): Eukaryota > Viridiplantae > Streptophyta > Magnoliopsida > Fagales > Fagaceae > Notholithocarpus > Notholithocarpus densiflorus. Next base: position 352,661 of record JARYZH020000032.1, on the reverse strand, counting down.
GAATTTTCTCTCTTTCTTTCTCTTTTTATTTTGGATAAGTGGGTGGTCCTAAGAGGAAGGAAGATGGGAAGAGTCAAACCAATGATGTGCGTTTTATGAGGTGTGGTCTCCAGCCACTTGTGCTACACTTTGGGTAAAGTGGCATTAAATGTTTTCATGCAGCATAGAATTATGTCATATTTGGGCCAAAAGAAGGACCATTGAATGTATCTTGCCAATTGAGACTGATTAGCCTCATTAATTGTTCACTGAGGTAACTGGCTGCCAAAGCCAATGCCATCAGGGCCCTCCAGATCATTGTTAAAGCAGAAATCCTAATGTTACAACTAACTTCAATTGCTGATGTTCTTAGCATGCACAAATTTGAAACTGCATCAGTTTAATCATTATTCAATATTGCCTTTTTCCAGCATTTACTTCAAGTAACACCAAATCTTGTTGTTTTATATAGATTCATTTTGTGTCCTTTACACTTAACATTGCAATATATTAATTGAATGGTGTTGTGCATGGTACAGGTTTTTCCACTGCTGATGCAGCAATTCTCTTCGAAAGAGCAGGGTTCACTTGTGTGGCAGTTCATATGTAGTGTTCCACTGATGCTGATAGAGGATTTTTTGCCATGGATGATCTCCTTTCTTTCTCCAGAGGAACAAGTAGAAGTTACTCTTTGTATAAAAGATATTGTACCCAGGGAAAAATCATTGCAAGAGGTAAGACTCTCAGCTAAACTTTCAACCCAATTTGGATCAACTTCTTAATTGTGACTGGTTCAAATATATTTGTGAAGGTGGTGATTTCTTGGCTTGGTAACAATAATCAACCCTCATCTAGGGCTTACACTAGGATTGGAGAAGGTGCTCAATGTCCTGATGGATTTAAAATGTTGCTTGGTGAAAACTGGAATAAAATAAAAGCTTGTATCCAAACAGATGTTGGACACAATCCAATTGATTGCCTTAATCTTTGGCATGGCGCCGTCGGGAAAGATTTGAGAGAAATTCTGGAAGAGCTATATCAAATAAGAAGCTCAAGCAGTTTTTCAAATCTGGATTCAATAGTCATCCGACTAACTTTCCTTGTTGATGTCCTTAGCTTCTACAGGTAATTAATATGGTTGCAGAAGCACTTCCTTTTGATAGACACAATATAGTTGATCAAGCTTCCAAGTATAATATTTCTTTTCTTTATTCCTTGCATAGCATATTCTTGCTCATGTGTTGTAATTTTGAATGAAAGCTTCCTGATTTTCAGCAATGCCCAGAAGAAATTCTTTTACCCCATGTTAAATCAACTTGCCAATGGCTGCCTGTCTCCCTCTGATGAACAATTCCCCAATGGAAGTTATATTGAAGGTCTACAGCTGCTTCTACATCACAATGTTCAAAATGGTATTCCTTTGTGCAAGTTTCTGGATAAGCTATGCAGGGAACTCGAATCTTTCATGCTAGGAGTTAGCAAACAGTTTGCCTTTCAAGAAACCAAGGTAAACTGCTTATAGCTTTGACATTGTTTTAGAGAAAGAGAATGGGAGAAATTCAACTTTTAGTATTAATATAGAGCATTTAGGGATTACTATGTTCCATTTGCAATGAGATGCTGTATCCAATTCCATTGATAACTTACAAAAGTCCCCTCTCAATCCCTGTTATCAATAAGTTATTTATGAAATGTTTTTCCATATGGTTGTCATTTGACCCTTTTCAAGTTTTTAACAGGTAATTCCCATTATTAGAAAGAACTGCAGCCACGAAATGCAACAGCGACTTCTGTACATGAGCCTTATTATGATGCCACTTGGGTTGCTAAAGTGCGTGATTACTTGGTTTTCAGCTCACTTATCTGAGGATGAATCCAGGTCCACTCTTCACAAAATAAAGCAGGGATATTCTTTTGTAAATAAATCTTATGAATCCGTCTTATGTAAGTGGTTTCAAATAGGTTATTCAGGAAAGACCTCTGCGGAAAAACTCCAAGAGGATTTTCAAAATATTTTCAAGAGCAGATGCTCTTTTCTAGCTGAGAAAATTAAGGAAGCTTCTGGATCTTCTTCCTTGCACTCAAACAAGCAACTTCCTGAAGGATCTAGCTCGAGGCCAACTGAACTAAACTCAGCCAACAACGACAAGAACTTCTCCATTTCATCTTCTAGCTTCCATACAACTGAGCAGTATGAGATATCATACTCAAGTGGAATTAATATCCACATATTCTTCCCTGGTGGAATAGGGATGGTGCATCCTTTTCCTAAGTTTCCTGGTGATAAGAGTTGTTCTAGTTCCTTTATTGATGAACTGAAACCAACGGATTTCATCTTTTTCTTCCACAAGGCTCTCAAGAAAGATTTGGAGTACCTTGTCTTTGGTTCAGCTCAGTTGACTGAAAATGTAGGCCTCCTCATGGATTTCCGCCGGCGATTCCATCTCATACGTTCTCTATTTCAGATCCATAGTGATGCAGAGGATAAAGTTGCTTTTCCAGCTTTGGAGGCAATGGGGAAAGTCCAAAACATCAGCCACTCTTATACCATTGACCACAAACTGGAAATTGAACACTTCAGTAGAATATCACTCATTTTAGATAAGATGTATGAATTACATTTTTCAATTTCTAGTGTTGATTCAAAAATACAGGACCAGGAAATGGTGAAGCATCATAAACTGTGTAGAAAGCTGTATGACACGTGCAGATCAGTGCATAAATTAATCGCCGACCATATTCATCGTGAAGAAGTTGAACTTTGGCCCTTATTTAGAGAGAGCTTGTCTTTTGAGGAGCAAGAAAAGATCATAGGACGCATGCTTGGAAGAATAAGGGCAGAAATATTGCAAGATGTGATACCCTGGCTGATGGAATCTTTAACAGCTGAAGAACAACATGCTATGATGTACCTGTGGCGCAAGGCTACAAAAAATACAATGTTTGATGAATGGCTAGGAGAATGGTGGGAAGGCTGTGATAAAACAAAGATGTCAGAGGAATCAAATATCTCCCCCTTGTCGACTGCAGATCGAATAGAGATTATTTCAGAATATCTATCTAAAGAAGTCCTTAATGAAGAAAAAGGAAGAACCGTTCCAGAAAAAATCAGTGATTTTCCACAAAAAGATCATGCTGATGCAAATGTTGAGCCATTAAGAAACTTCAATGAAGATGATAAAGAAAAGTTCCTCAATAGAGATAAAAACAAATGTTCCGAATGCACAGGACTTTTCAGGGACAAAGACAAGAAGAAATGCAATGAAGTAGAAGGTGTCACAGATCAAATTGATAAATCAGGTCAACTTTTTCAAGTACCAAAGAATTCTGCACACTGTGAACGCCTACTAACAATGAGTCAAGAAGATCTGGACGCTGCAATAAGAAAAGTATATCGTGATTCTTCCTTAGATTCCCAGAAAAAATCATATATAATCCAGTTTCTGCAAATGAGGTTGGTATTGTGCTTTTTTAACCTTTCAAACCCTTTCTTCATTCCATTTTAGGAATAGACTGTAAAGCCATCAATAAGGATACTGGAAAGATAGTCTATTGTAAGTATAATAGGCAGGCATTCCATCATATCTATATTAGTTCATGGCACATAGGATATTCCACTAGCAAAAATCAGGTACTCATAGACTCTTCTGAATTTGGGAAAAAAAAAAAACTTATGGGTGGTGGTCCGCTGGTTACATCTTGTGAATCATAATCCTATATGCCATTTGCAGACATCATTCTGTCTAGAGACCTGAATTATTCTCCTTCATTTTTCTTATATGTCCACTGCATACTTATGGTATTTGACTATTGCGTCCGTCCTGTGTCAGCCGTTGGATTCTTAGACAACAGATATCTCACTCAGTCTCAAGCGATGGAAAAGATATTCCTGGTCAGAATCCATCTTTTGTGGACCCTCTCAAACTAACCTTTGGTTGCAAACACTACATGAGAAACTGTAAGCTTTTCGCTTCTTGTTGCAACAAGCTATATACATGCAGACGTTGCCATGATGAGGTGGCTGACCATTCTATGGATAGGTATGACCAGTGTGAACTACATTCTGCTTTCCCCTTATAGATTCTTGAGGTTTTCAATCCTCTTCATCACATTTGCCACTGCTTCTGATATGTATACAGGAAATCTATTACAAAAATGATGTGCATGAAATGCTTGCAAATTCAGCCAATTGGGCTTACATGCTCCACTGTTTCCTGCAATAATTTTTCCATGGCAAGATATTATTGCAAGATCTGCAAGATATTTGAAGATCAAAGGTGATGTAGCATGATTAACCTCCTTCAGTATCCTAATTTTATGCAATGAAATTCTAATTTCTTTGTTGCTTCACATTTTTTATATTAATAGGAAAAAAGGACTTTTGATTGCCTTTAAAAAAATATTTACTGAAATCTTTCTTTTTTTAATATGTTTTGCAAGAAAACTGTTGATTTGTGGAAATAAGCAAGAGTTGTTGCAATTATTAGCCTAATGCAGCCTTAGGACTTACTATACCAGTTAAAGGCTTAAAGCACACTTTATTTTAAAATCAAAAAGGTATTGAACAGCAAGCAGATTATTAATTATTCCTTTTCTGTTACCAGACATCTTTGTCTAACAAAACAGTTTGCTTTGTAGGCTTAATGATAGAGACATAAACTAAATTCTGCGATTCTCAGTAGGTTGGAGCCAAATGAATCACACAGATTTTTTTTTAAGTGACCAATGAACTTTTTTCTTTTTGGTTGCTTAATAATTGGTCAGGCTTTTAGTTTCCAAAAATAACATAGCAATAGAGCTTTCAACTTTGTAGGTCTGACTATTTGAAAATCTAAAATTTTCTGCTTTTCAAGATAAAGATGTTGATTAATGGTTTAACCATTAAAAGTGAGATGCCTCGCGGATGAATTATAATTTTTAACAGCATCAACATGGTTGTATAGAATCAAGGACTTCAAGATCTCATATTATGGTGCAACCATGCACCACCTGAGAAGTTATGATTCAGATTTTATCCCAGCATCTATATTTCAAATTACACGTGTCTTAAACTGGCATCTTGCAACAAGTCTTATGTTGATCCTCGTGCTCATGATTAATCAAAATGCAGCATGTTAGTTTAAATTAGTACTTATATAGATGAGAAATCAACAAATTAATCATTGAGACTCTATGTGCCCAATGGTTCACAGCCGGGGGCTAAAAGTGGGATCTGTATTCGGTTTTAATTCTACTCATAACTATAGAAATAATAGAATATTGGTTGAAAGCAAACAGTAGCACAACCTTGTTAACCTTGTTACCTTGATGTATTCAGGATATCTAAGTTAAATGCTTTAACTACCACAATGATCCTATAAGGATGTAATGCATATTTTCTAGCTTTTAAAAAAAAAATTTCTAACAGACTGTCTCTGTGTGTGTGTGCGCGCGTGTGTGGTTTGCATAATTGGCAGTGACTTAGGATAAGTTTAATTTTACCTTGCATGACTTGTCTTCTTATGTCCATTTCAGCAATTTAATCTTATGAAGTTTCTAATGGAGGTTGTGTAACAGAGAAATCTATCATTGCCCTTACTGTAACCTGTGCCGAATTGGGAAGGGATTGGGCATCGACTACTTTCACTGCATGAATTGCAATGCTTGCATGTCACGTTCTCTTTCAGTGCATATATGCAGGGAGAAATGTTTTATGGATAACTGCCCAATATGCCATGAATACATCTTTACATCCAGTTCTCCAATAAAGGCCCTTCCATGTGGCCATTTAATGCACTCAACATGTTTTAAGGTAATATTAGCTCTTAAACTTCTTCAATTTTATCTTCGCTTTGGAAATATTCAGGCAACTTTACAGGTGCTGATGTTTCTGTTGCTAGGACTACACTTATAGTCACTATACATGCCCAATCTGCAGCAAGTCACTAGGTGACATGCAGGTCAGTTACTAAATATGTTCTTTCTTAGCAGTTCTGTTACTTTTATTCTGTGGTATATAATAATTTGTATCTCCAACCTCATTTTTCCAGGAAAAATTACATTTAGTAAATCCCACAGTTTCTGAGGGTTGTCTTTCATTGACTGAAACTATCTTTGTTGACTCAAACTATTTGTAACATGATGACTTCTTGACTTGAGAACAAACAATTTCCTTCTAAAAAAACACGTCAGCTATATTTTTAGCATTGGAATCAATATATTTAACAAAATTGGTTTAAGCTAATAAGGCCATAAGAAGTAGATTAAACAAAAGCCATAAGTTTTTCTGGATAAAATCAAGCCATAAGAAGTAGATTAAACAAAAGCTAATGTGTTTTTGAGGAATATTAACTCAGACCTGCTAATTTCCTATTTGATATATCAAAATGTCCCAAGTGTTGGGACTTTCATACTACAATGTAGCTAAAGAGCCAATGTGCATCTGCATTTGTATAGACGTACACGCTATCAGCTGGCAAATAGAACTGTGTACAGAAAGCCTTGCATGTATCTCACACTTAGATTACTTCAAAGTTTTCACTTAAATTCATGACGATGTTTTACATTTGAGAACCACTTTCAAGCTGTAGAAGATTCAATTGACCCATTTGTTTGATTCAGATATCTTAGCGAGATCCAATGAAATTGGTGTTGTCTTGACGCTCCTCAATTCTGAATGTCTTGCAGGTATATTTCAATATGTTGGATGCATTTTTGGCTGAAGAGAAAATTCCAGATGAGTATGCAGGAAAAATTCAGGTTCATCACTGCTTTCATTCTCATACACAAACTTCTATCTGATACAACGCTTCCAAATATATTTTAATAGACTATGAAAGGAATTGCAGGTCATACTATGCAATGATTGTGAGAAGAGAGGAGAATCAACCTTCCATTGGCTTTACCATAAATGCTCTTACTGTGGTTCATACAACACCAGGCTTCTATGATTCTGTTTCAGAGTGAGTGGAAATAATTTTTTCCTCAAGCTACTTTGTGTAGAAAGATGAGCTTGTATAAATCATCTAGATTTTACCCCTTGGGATTGGGTGAAAGTACTCTTTGAGAAACTTCTAATTGTCCATGAGATTATAGAAATAAAATTCCCTTTACCATACGTGCTCTTATTATTTAAAAACTAGTCGCTGAACCACGTGATGCGTGGGAATAGATCATTATTTTATAATTGTGGTATAAAATATAATTTGTTTTCTAAATTTTGTTGAAAATAATTTTGTTCTCCATAAAAATTCAACAATTTCCAAAATTATTTTATTTTTCTAACTCTACCAATATACCATTCTATTATTTTGGATTGCGTTTGATTGATATTATTTCTTTATGAGATGGTCCATATTATTCGAAATTGTGTTATATTGCACTATGTTTTTCTAATTTTTTTTCCTTGTGCAATTAAACTTTTTAAGTTTTGAATAAATCATTCAAATTCCTCATTCTCTTAAAGAAGATTATTATGATAATAAAATATCATAACAAAATTGCACTTAATGTTACTCAAATAATTGATAGACACATTCAAATGCATAGCCAAGACTTTTTATTTTTTTATATAAATTCAAATTCTCACTTACAAAATAACTAAGTAACTCAAACAAAAATCAAACCAAAACTATAATAGGGAGAGATCAAACCAAAACTATAATAGGGAGAGAGATTACTTGTGATGGAAAACTTGAAAATATAACACTAAAACATATTAACCCAAAATAAAGTTATAAAAAATACAATGATTCGTCAACCTAAAGTAGAGTTGCAAGAAAGAATATAAAAAAAAAATAGAGAGAGAGAGAGAGAGATTTATAAAAAATAAGATAAGAACAAAAAGAGTAAAAATATAAGATATAGTAATAAACATCAAATTATTCAAGTCATGCTATATAATATAATAATGATATATTCTTATGTACTGTCTTTATAATGTAATAAGATGACATCTATTAAATCAAAGAAAAAAATACCATCATTAAAATATAAAACTAAATCACATCAATTTAAAGTAAAGTTATAAAAAACATAAAAATTCAACAACTTAAAGTAAGCTTTGAAAACAGCTTACGTTGATAATATGAGATTGAAATAATTCAATAACTTACAACAAAACATTAATTATTCAATAACTAAAAATATACTTGCATTTTTTTTATAGTGTAATATGAGGCTAGCCATACCACATCAACCACATTATAGGATGTAAGAAATTAAATATATATATATATATAAATAAAAAAGAAGGAAAATAATTATGAAACTTTTCAATTCACAATTATCTAATAATACTTTGGAAAGGAACTCATAATCTCAACCAAAGAAAAAAAATGAAAACTTAAAAACTCATATGGTCTAGGCAGATTTGATAACTCAAAAGGATATGCATCTCAAAATTTGGCACGGTCATGTTTAATTTAGGCCAAGTATATAGGTTCATTTTTTCAGTTCAACACATAACAATGGTAACATAAACAACAATTGTAATTGACAATTAACAATGGTATATATACTTATGGATTCTCCAAAGTTGCACTACATCTGGTAGTAATTCAGAATGCTTCATGAAGGTAGTAGCTTCTCAATCCTATTAGTTTTTCTTTTTCTTTTATCTTTAAATGAATGGTTATTGCATTCATTTTTATCTTTATCTTTAAAATAAAAAATAAAAATAAAAACTTTGCATCATTAAAAGATATTTCACTAACAAATTTACACGTCTACAATATGTTTGATTTATATTATTAGCATTGTCTTGTTAAAGATTGTTGGATTGAAAAGAATGAATAGTTACAACTAATCCTCTGTTTTTGTAATGGCTTAAGTTTTGGATGTAATGATTTCTAACATGATAAATAAGTGTGATAAGGCTGGTACAAAAGCTCAAAGCTAATTGACTAATTGAATTAAAAAGAGTGAATAATTTCAACTAATCCTCTGTTTATATACTCTGATACAAAGAGGTGGGAAAATAACAAACTAACTAATCTAACTAAGAAACTAACAGAAAGTCAATTACTAACTATCTCAAAATACACTTGTACAATAGTGATCACGTAGTTAGCTCATGACTTGAAGACTTTAACACTGTAGAGTTAACTGTACTTTGCAACCTAGTATGACAGGTGTGTTTCAGTGTTTGTTTCTCAAAACCACACCAAAGAATATTCTAAAACAAAATTAAAGCATTCATAGATCCAAAATATTTTCATTATTCATAAAGGATGAGCCGTTGTTAGGTAAGGCTTGGTCAATTAATTAACATATGCAATCAAAGTGCCCTTCAAATCTAGAACTATGTCCATGGCGAGGACATATTTCAACCATAATCAAACCCCAATCTCTCAAATCTATTAGGAATATCTTGCGCCCATATCGGGTTTTAGTACCTGTAAAAAACTTGCCACCATTGGTAATCGTATAGAAATTCCGATAGCATGGGTGATCTACTCTAGTAATTTAGAATGCTTCATGAAGGTAGTAGCTTCTCTACTATAGAAATTTGATATATACACAGATTTCTCATCCCACAATCACAAAGTAAAGCTGCTACAGTATTGAAAACTCTAATCGAATTACCTTGGGTATACAGCATAAAAGAGGCAGCAACAAAATGTAAAAAGGGAATAAAAAATACCAAGCAAAAGAATAGAGCACAAAACAAACTAGAATTTAGAGATACCTCAATTGAATCATCTAGCTTCTGTCAGTATTTATATATAGTGAGGAGAGGAGGAAGGAAGACAAAGAGACTGCCGTTAGAAGGTGGGGAAGGGGAAGAAACTAAATTTGCATGAGAAACAGAAGGTGGGGAAGGGGAAGGAACAAAATCTGACACGATGAATACAGAAAGTTGAGGTAACCGTGGTTTTCAACAAAATGTAAGGAAATACAGAAACCTGTAACCGTGATTTTCAAAGGGTTTTCTATTGAAAATGCTTGGATTTGGGCTTTATGGTGGAATTAAATTTATAAAAAGTGGGCTAGTGGAATTAAATTTCTAAGAAGTGGGCTTTATGGTGGAGATAAGTTGGGATTTATTTTAATTTTATTAGCATTTTAAAATTGTAAGAAAAAATTAGGAAAGAGGATGGGAATGACTTGGCTGCTGAAGTGGCTCAACGTGAGTAGCAACATTAAATGCTACACTTCAGCTTTTAGTATTATATAGATATAGATAAGTCCATTTCCTTCACTCTCTTTCCAAAATTCTTGCTTTGTGTGAATTTATCCTGAAGTTGTTTAAAACCAAGAAAGGCCAATGGGAAACCAAGTATGCATTTTACTAAATATTTTTATAATTTTTGGTGTTCCAGGATTTTGATAACTAATTACATGCATACCATTTGGAGGGTGAAAATCTCAAAAACTTCAGTGTTGCCTATCATTGTATTTTTTTTTTTTTTTTTTTTAGAGGAAAAAATAGTAGACTGTATTTATTCAATATCATGCTATACAATAGGGAAAGAGAAAAGAGGGTCAAAACAATGGCCTCCTCATTCTCTTTTGCAAGCTGCAACACTAGCAAGAGTTAGAGCAACACTATTACATCTTAAAAGAAACAAACAATAAAAGAAAAATAAAAAAAAAAATAGAGATATTCTAACAAGTCATTTTCTCTCCTTGGCATTAATATAAACATTTCTCACGCAAAATTCAGTATATATTCAAATCCCACAATTCTCCTCTTCTTGAAATTTTAGGATGTCCATAAAAATCAGTAAAGTGCCAAACAGCACCATCTTGATTAATTAGAGCGTCAATGTGATGTGGGAAAAATGTTTGGATGTCCAAATCCACACTATCTACCCAAAGAAGAGTCAAACCACCACCCAAACTAATTCTAGGAACTGCAAAACCAGCTAAAAATTCCAATTTCTCTGCAACCTACGAAAACCATCCATGTCTAGACGAGTTTCAGACAAGAAAAGATTTTGGGAACTTTTTCTCTCGCCAAACAACGGAGTTCTTCAACTGCCTCAGGGATCTTAAGCCCTCGACAATTAAGGCTCAATATCTTCATGGTGGAGAAGGGGGTAGAAGATCATACCCACTCCCAACAAGTTTTTGAGAGCCACTCAGATTGTTCGAGCTAAGAGCCTATTTTTTGTGAAGTGAAGGGTCCAAGTTTGATGAAACCTGTTTTCCAGGAAGTTGAGACTTTGGCAAATTCTCATGGGATGTTTGAATATTATATCTCTGTAACATATGTTTCTAGGATCTCAAAGTTGGTTTTTTTGTCCCAATAAATGAACAAATCTCCACCTCCATATCAAAAATTAAGAGCCTATTTGGTAATGTTATTCTAGTAACATTGTTTAAGTGTTGTGGAAATACGTGTGGGTGAAAAAATGTTATGAAAATACGTGTTGTGTTGTTTAAACAACAAAAACTGTTGTTCAAACAACGTTACCAAACAAACCCTAAATTCTCTTCCTTTGATATTTTTCTATCCATATCTGCCAAGATATTCCTCTCAATCACAAAAATCCCATTGGTTTCCTTATCAGATGCCAGTTGTTGCTTATGAGTTAGAGTTGGATTCGAAGAAGGAATCTCATCAAATAAACGGGTCCTAAAATCCCCACAAGCCAGATCCTGTGTAACCGAGAAAGCTTCATTTAAAGGATTGGTGATTTCCAAATCACTTATCCGTGAATTGTTGGGCGGATTTGATTTTGAAAATAAAGAAGAATCTGGAACAGCTTCCGTGTCAACTCTAACGGTCATCGGAGCAGTTGGAGGTTGAAGGTGAATGATAGGTTGTCGAGCAATCACTTCGTTTCCATCAGAACCTTGAGCGTCCTCCTCATCATCCTTACTAAATTTGGATGGACCAGGGCTTCCTTTTCTTTGTGTAGTTTTTGGAGCAACTGCATGCATCCAAGGACCGAATTGAAGTTCACCCTCATCCGTTGAAAGACAGCCTTTATGTACCTTCTGACACTCCCGATCTTGATGACCAAGTATACCACATCTATAACAAAAGCTAGGAAACCTTTCATACTTAAAGAAAACCCAGTATGCTTCCGCTCCTTCAACATGAATCATTTTTCCTCTCATAAGAGGTTTGGTAGCATCAATATCCACCCGAATCCTATGGAAAGGTGTAACGTCCCAGTCAGTCAGACAAAAAAACAAGTAGAGAGCAGATTTTTTTTAAGTTCCCACGTGCCCCACCACTCATTTTCACTCATCTCTTTATCCCTTTGGCCGGCTCACTCACTTCCTTTCTTTTCTTTTTTATCTTTTTCTCTCAACACAACACAAACATTTCTCTCATACTCCCTCATCCTCTCCCACGGTACCCACTCCAAATCAACATCTCCACCATCATTTGTCCGGCAAGATCACCGGAAAATTCTTGAGAACCTATAAGCACCTTCACATCCTTTTTTTGAGGTAAAAATTTCTAATCTTTTTTGTGGGTTTTACATTTTTGCTTGAGGTTATTTTTATCTAAGCTTTAATAATGATACCCATGTAATTTATGAGCATTGGAAGTGATATTTATGTGTTTTTATGTATAGGTTTTGCATTGATGGAATTATTTGATGAGTGGGTTTATGGTTTGTGCTAATGATGACTACTTAAGGTTTATGTATGGTGGAAAATTTAGCGGTTTTGAGTTATAACATGTGATAGTTGGTAAATCTAATTTTTCCATTATCATTGGGTTTATTTGGAGTTAGTTGAAGTTCTAAATTTCTTGTCTTTGAGGATATTTTGATTTTGATTTTGCTTTCATGGGTCTCTTAATGATGTAGTGTAAATTTTATGGAAGCTAGTCATAATGTTGGAGATGATATTAAATGGGTTAACTTTATAAATTGGAGTTTATACCTTGTGAATCAATTTGTTGATAAACTTTGGAAGTGGAATATATTATTATTAATGAGGTTAAATACTAGGCTTGCCTAATTAAGTGCTTATTTGGCAATTCCTAAATTGTAGCTAGATACAATTTCAAGCTTTATGCTTATTGTAATAGGTTTACTTGATATTGTTTAGGTTCTAGCTAATCTCCTTGGAGCTTGGAGAATTAAGCTTTTGCGGTTGCAAGGTAAGTAGCTTTTTAATGGGATTTTTTGGAAAATAACCATGTTACATAAATGTTGTTTTTGGGTTAGACACACTTTTGGAAACTACCTGTGGAAACTATATTTTCCTAAAAACTATTGTGTCGTAACCTTAATATATATATATATATATATATATATATTTATATATATGAAAATGCATCATTTTTGGTATTGCATTTGGGGAAATGCATGAATTGTTGATATGGAAAAATAAGCATCTTTTATTTAATCTTTGATAGGAAAATCATGGAATTTATGGTATATTAGAAAATTTAAAGATGCTTATCTTGTCTTATTATGTGGGAAATTGATAGAAAATCTCTTGACAAGAATGAAGTCGAAAACCTTACAAACTTTGTAGAAATTAGATTATTTAAGGTTTTTCTGAAATTACCTTAATATAAACTATGTGTTTCAAAGTAATGTAACATGTGAGCTTTATGTGGTTTTGACACCATACCATGTGTGATTTCCCAGTAATCACCCCGATTTGGTTTTCGTAGTCTTTGTGACAACAGAATCAAATCTAGGTCAATGGTCTTTCACTTTGGATGACGCGTTCTTCCTTGCTGCCCATGGGGGGAAGAGGTTCCTTGATTGTGTGTGGGTGAGGCTGCTGCCCATGGGGCCAAGAGTCTGCATACCAGAGAGAATAATATCATGCCAGTTGTGAATTAGTGGATCCCTTGACCGGTCTATGTGGTAGTGTGGTATATTTGTAATAATTTACCATATGTTAGATATTATGACTTTGAAAATTATATTGTTGGTGCTCACAGATTATAGTATATAGTTTCAAGGTATTTACTTTGAGAAACTTTGTGTTTCATTATTCAATCATTCTTGTTATATCATATTATTATTATTGAAAATGAAACTTGCATTTTCCCCACCTCCATTAATTATGCTACTTATTGGGCTCTGTCTCATCCCATTATTTTATAAACTTTTTACGGTAGGCAACAATCTTTTGAGACAGCTTTTTTGTGGCTAACAGTAGTTAGACTAACTACTGATGGAGGCTGAATTTTTGTGATGAAGATATTAGATGATGTACATCTTAGAATGGGCTTCACTCATTTCTTTTGTTTATTATAGTGGTTGTGACTTTATTCCCACTGATGGGACAAGCTGATGATATGTAATTATTTATTCAGACCTCTATTCTTTTGTGGCCAATGGTTCTTCTAATTGTTGCATAGAGCTCTAACTTACTTTGGCAGTATATTTAATGGAATTATTATGACAATTCTTGATGTTGGTACTTGATATGATTTAATTGGATTGTATTGTCAAAAATGAAAAATCTACAGGTATTTTTGAGATGTTTTTCTCATGCTTTGGACTCTTTAGGGTTCGGGGCATGACAAAAGGACCCCAAGCTAAACCACTTTTTGGAGCATCAATCAAAATTGGCACACCAATCTCATTGGCAATCCTAGTACCAACGACGAAATTCATACTTTTAATGGGGATATTGAAAACCCGGATCCAGAAAGGGGAGTATTCAGTATTGGAAGGAAACATTACCTGAACTAAGATCACCATTGAATTGCTTCATTAAAATCAGTCTCCTGTCGAAGGACCAAGGACTTCTATCTAAGACCTCCATCATATCTTCTTCACTTGTAAAAATAGCCAGAAAGAGATTATTGCCAACCTCTTTAATGTAACACCATGCGACCCTTGCCAAAGTTTATGGATTGTAGATTTAAACGCCTCCCTGTTGAACTCCTTGCTGATTTGTAACTTGAATAAAATACTGAATTTTGCGTGATGTTTAGAGTTTGCTACATCCTGTTAGCTCACTGCCAAAACACCTTTTTCCTCCTCTGACAGCTTAAGCTTTTTCCACATCTTTATCATTGTATTAATATGTATCAGAAATATATTAAGAGACGTACTTACCAGTATTATTTTTTGTGAATTCATCCTGAAGTAGTTTACAACCAAGAGGACAATAGGGAAACCAAGTATAATTTTTGGTGTTCCAAGATTCTGATAACTGATTACATGCATACCATTTGGAGGGGTGAAAATCTCAAAAGTGTCCGTATTGGCTATCATTGTATTAAAATATATCAGAAATATATTTAGAGCAGTACTTGACAGTATTATTTTTCCTTATGCAATAATGTTAACATAAGTTTAGGATATCCCATTTGTATAAATACAAAAAGGAAATGTTGGAAAGGTTTTTTAGAAAGATTTATAGATTATGCCTATATAGAAGTTTCAGTTTCTTCAACAATATATGAACTATTTGAAAATTTCTTATCTAGTTTCACCTCTCTACCTTAACAGAAGCTAATGTGTTATATGAACTTTTGAAATATGCAAAAGTGACTCTGAAGTTTGAAAAAAGATCTAGTGCAACAATTCAGAAGGGGGGGGTGGGGAGCTAGTGCCCCAAGTTTCTAAAAAGTCTGAAATTTTATCTCAAGACAATATAGCAAAAGGAAGAAGGCATTATAACGAGTATAAGGAAATAAATAAATAAATAAGAATCATGGTGTATCATTCTTAGAAAGATTTCTAATAAAACATGCACACAAACACAGCATCTGTAAACATGGAGCTCTTGATTAATCATGGCAAATAATTAAAGACTTCTTGTAGAATGCAAAGGAAGGATATCAGGGATCCAATAAGGTTAGGGAGTCAAGTTCATGCACACTTCCCGATGGTAAAAAATTATGTCAGAGCATAAAGGATAACGGCTGCATCCAGATTGTCTTTTATGGATAAAGCCAAGATACAGAACATTACTACTTCTTTAAGCCATCCAATTTTCTTGGAATCATGGAATTAAGTTATGGGAATAAAGTGGTTGAGGAAATGTTTGAGAAGTTGCTTGAATTTCTACATTTTTTTTAATATGAAAGTATTTTGTGCTTTAAATTCTTATTTATAGATTTCAAAATTATTTAATCAATCTAAAAAATATAGTCTACTTTTTATAGTAAATATTATAATATGTTATAGTTTCCTAGAAATGTCGAAATACAAGACACTTCTAATCTCATAAATCTAGATTAGTAAAGCAATTTTATTCAATATTCAGGAAAAAAACCATTTCTAGGACAAAAAAATTATTATAAAATATTAATTAAGAAGATCGAACTTCAAAATATTTAGGTTATATTTGGTGATAGTTTTTGTTTTTTATTTTCAAAAACTTGTTTTTGGAAATATAAAGTAAAAACAATTTTCTTGTATTTTTGAAATCAAAAACATGTTTGGTTAGTTGAAATTAAAAAAGATAGTTTTTTGAAGAAAAAAATAGAAAATATTAAAATATGTTGTTACTAGAATTTGAACTCTAATGCTAACTCATTAAATGAGACAGATTCATTAAATTAAATACGTGTTTTCATTGACTTTTGAAAATTAGAAACTAAAAACAGCCTTTTGTATGTTTTCAGTTTCCTTCACAAATTGAGTTTTGAAAACAGTTTTTTGTATTTTGTCCATTTTGGGTTGCCAAACAAGTTTTTTAATCTCAAAAATAGAAAATTATTTTTATAAATAGAAAATAAGGGGGAAAAAATAATTATCAAACATACCCTTAGTAATATTGTGAGAAAATGTAAATATTATTTGTCATGTGGCACATTTCTTGAAATTTTCTTTGTTTAGAATTCCAGCTCAACAATTGTTTCATTTATATCAAAGTATTAGTTATTGAAGTACTAAATAGAGTAAATGCATATATTAATTGTTCTATAGTTGTGCATTAATTATTTATATTAAAATATTATATGATAAGGGGAAAAACGAGAATTTTATGAATGGGATCAAAATTAATATTAACCAATATAGAATTAAACCAATTTTAAAACTCCATACAAGAAATATAAAGAGTTTGGAGGCAATCATATATATTTTGAAATTTTTAGGAAAATTTAGGGATAAAAATCTAATATTAAAGAAGTTTAGGGGGGCAACCATATATCCTTTGAAAATTTTAGAAAAATTTAGGCATAATTTTCTAATATTTGAGAAGTTGGGGGTGGTCCCCCACCCTTCTAAGTGGTTCAACGCCTATATATGATTACTTGTATAAATTTTATATAAGAAAATATTTTTATTTATAATAATAATAATATTATTATTATTGTGGGTGCATTTTTTGCGCAAGGCATGCTTTGTGCAACGTCCTCAGCTTAATTTGCGATCCCACATCGAAAGAATCTCCCTCCCCCTTAGGCCTTATAAGGCTTGCGCTGAAGGAGTAAGGGTACCACTAGTTTTAAAGCTAGTGGTACCCTTACTCCTTCAGCGCAAGCCTTATAAGGCCTAAAGGGGAGGGAGATTCTTTCGATGTGGGATCGCAAATTAAGCCGAGGACGTTACACAAAGCATGCCTTGCGCAAAAAATGCACCCACAATTATTATTATTATTATTATTATTATTATTATTATTATGACAATCTTCCTCATGTTTAGTTTATTTGGCAACAAATAATATAAAAAGCATCAAAAACTAAATATTTTTGAATTCATTAAAATTAATCTTAACCACTTTGATTTTCTAACTTCTTCAAATGACATGTAATATATATAAAACCAACATTATAGTATTTATTCTATGTAATTTACAGTAAAATATTACTAATAGGAAAAATACATTCATTTTGTTATTATTTTTTTTTAAGTGGTACATTAATTATTTTAGTATAATAAAATTTTAATGCCATTTTTCTAAGATTTCTATGAGAAATATATTATTAATTTGAAATATATTATTCTTCTTCAAATTTAGTTACTTTTGCAGCAGTTGAAACAAAGTTTAATAAAAGAAAAAATATATATATTTAATGACACACAATCAAAAAAAGAGAAGGTTTTTTGCATGTCTTGAGTAAGCATGAATTATGACTATTTATATATATATATAAATATATATATTTATATATATTTATATATATTTATACACCAATCACTATATCATAAAATTATTAAATTTGTAAACACATAGTATAATCAAATCACTACAATAATTATATTATCTTTCTATTTTGTGTATTAAATAGAAGAATAAATATTACAATATTTTGAAATCTCAGAGGAAACTAATAATAAATGCATCGCACATCTTGTAACATGGTTTCAGCATATGACTAAGATAAAATGGCAAACATTTAAGAAGTCATATAGCATTACTTATCAGAATTTTTTTTTTTTTTAGACTCGGTCCTATTTATACACAAATGAATGATATAGAAAAAAATAAAATAAAATCCACATAAAATGTAGTGACTATTAGTGCCTCCATCACGTTGATTTGCAAACTTTTAGAAACAATCACAAACAATAAAATAAAATTTATTTAGAAACTTGGAATAACCAAGTAATTCATTATAAAGTTCATGAGATATTCAAACTTCACTAAAAGGGATTTTTTTTTTTTTTTTAAGTTCAAAATTGTGGAATTTAATCTATGAAAGGAGGAAAAAAAATGATAAAGAATGGAAAACAGACTACTTCTCTTCAGCTCATTTGATCAGTTGACACTTGTAAGACTGAAGCATGCAGCAGCACTCTTCAATTCATTCTCAGCAACATGCTCAACGGACTGGGTTGTATCTTTCAATGATTCTTCCGAGCTGCATATCACATTTAATTATCATTCATACAAAAATAAAACTAAAATTGCAGAATCAACTTTATATTATGGTGCATTTGTACAACTATTGTAAAATGGTGTTTTAAATTTAAAATGAGCGTTTGTAAAAAAGTTATAAGGAGTCGCTCTAACGAAACAGAGTTTTGAATTTTAAAAACATTCTTTTAAGTTTCCAAAACGCCTAACTAAATGGACTCAGAAAAAACACTATTACCCCTATATTTTACTTGAAATTATGAGAATATTTTTTTTTTTGAGATTATGAGAATATAATCACAATGGACAACCATGTAACCATTGCTATATCCAAATAATTTAATGTACCTTGACTCATAAGGCTCCTTGGAATCTATGTAGGATTGCCTATCATCGATGGTATCGAAAAATGGATGAATCTCATCATAATCTTGAACTACTTCATGTTGGATAGCTAGTGGTTGCGAGGAGACCAACTCAGATTGAATTGCCAAAGAATTATTACTGTTGTTATCATTATTGGCATAAGAATGTTGAACCCAAAATGGATTTCCCACGTTATCCTTAGTATCCATGTAACCAGAGTTGTAAGCAGCCCTGTTGCTATTCCAGTAAGAATGCTGCTGTTGTGTTACAGGCAAAGCATCCACAGCATTGTAAGGCTGTGGAGTGTGATTGAAGAGTGAAAGAGCATTAGTACTAGGCGGCGCCATGCCTAATTCTAATTGCGAAGCGGCCATGTCATCAGGCAGAGAAGAAATCTGATGCTGATGTTGCCTGTACATCTCAAGTTGCGCATGAACAGCATGAAGCTCCTCCTCAGCCTGTAGAATTTGGTATTGTAGCTGGCAGATGATCCCCCAACAGCCATACACGGGGAACTTGTCGCGGATATTAGCTTGGTAAATGATAGACCTCATGGCCTCAGCCTTTTGACATGGCTGCAAATTCTTTAGTATCTTCAAGATGTTGCTGACACCAAACAACTTGTGAGCATTCTGAAACATCTTTGGTTGTTCAGGAGGGAAGTATAGAGAAAGAGGGCACTCGGATGAGCATTTTCTCCTTTGGTACTTGCATGCAGCGCAAGCTTGGCTTGTGCCACCCTTAAGGGTCATATTTACAACACCACCTCAATATGATAAAAGTTGCTAGTGCAAGGCCAAGAAGCAAAGTTTGATGAAGAAGGAAATGATGGTCATAAATAATGAAAGTGAATAAAGAAAGGGACATGGGGGGAGAGAGAGAATATTCAATATTGAGAGAGAGGTAATTGTTGGAACTGAAAAAGCTTGCATTTTGACCTGAACAGGTCTGTTATGAGCCGCGGATTTTGCTGGGTGTGGAAAAGACTGAGTAAAAGAAGAGGGTAGCAAGATTATAGGGAACGATTCTTTTTAAGTTTTTGTACAAGTGTTGAGATTTTGGGAGATTCCTAACTTTTTGGGCCACTTTTATGGTCATAGCTAGCTCACACAGACCCGTTTTTGTGTGACCAGATTTTGCTGTTTTGCTTTTTCAGTTTCTTAAGGTAGTGGTTTGGTGTCACACTGCTTTTGTTTTTTTTTTGTTTTTTTTTTTGGTAATTTTACCGTTGTATCCTGGGCCACAAGTGGGCTTGACCTTCACGGTTTTCACGTCACAGGCAGAAGATTCTATAATAACTAGAGGCTTCCAACCTTTTGCGTTTGGTCGGAGGATGATGACTTTCTTTAAATATGGAGCTTGGCTTGGCTTCGAGCCATAGTTCCAAAAGAAGAGTCGCTCTAGTAAAACCGGATCATCAGGAGAGGAAGATGTGGATGAAGCACATGTATCCGTGGAAGAGGAGCCTTCTCAGAATCGTCACCAACTGTTATCCCCTCCGACGATGATCGGAAAAACCAATCTGATGACAGCTAGACATCTCCTGGTAGAGCTGATATCTCCTCAAAAAATTCAAATTCCCATGCATGCACCGGTAGCAGTTGCGGCTAAGGAAGATATATCACATAGTTTGATTTTCAAAGCAACCACTTTTAGATGAAACAACTAGCACTACTAAGCTAACGTGTCCTCAATTTCAGGGGAATTGGAATATAGTTCAGACTCGGATCAAAACAATTGATATGGGGAGGAATCAAACTTTTGATATTGTGAATATGGAAACTACACCGAATATCTCTGAGGTTTTTTCGGATCAAACTAAACCTCCCCTACGATCCTGGAAACGCCTCTTACGCAACTCCAACTCCAGCAGCAGTAAGGTTTTTGAAATTTCAAACTTGACCCGTGACAACTAAACTAAACGCCAATCTTCAGATGCAGACAAACCATCATTCTCCTTGCCTTCCCCTGTTCTCAAGAAACAAGCAATTGACAAAAATAACCAGATTCGCTGTCTTTCAACAACTGGGGTTGCTTCTCAACCCCATCCTCCGACATGAAAATTTTAAGCCTCAACTGCCGAGGGCTTGGGATCCCAGAGGTATTACAGGAACTTCACTATTTGGCGAATGAAGAAGGTCCCAAGGTTCTTGTTCTCTCTGAAACCGGGCTGGATATGGATGGTTTTGTCAGATTAAAGAAGAAATTGGGCTTGAATAAAGGTTTTGCAGTCTCTAGAATTGGTCTGGGTGGTGGCTTGGTCATGCTATTGTGGGACAATGTGGATATTGATGTTCAAAATTCGTCTCCATATTATATTGATGCTTTGGTAAATCAAGAGGTTGTCGTTTGGCGCTTTACGGGTTTCTATGGGCATCATTTATTGGATTCAATACACTGGTGAAGAAGAATTTGAACCCATGTTTTATGATGAGGATAAACTTGCAATTCTGTCAAAACACTTGCTTACAATACCGTCTCCGTCTACCAAAACAACCAGAAATGTTTCAAAAAAAGTGGGCATACGACGTACAAAAAGTTCACACCCTTCCTTATCTCTAAAGATAGGGTGTCCTAACCACCCAACAGCTATTCCATCCCCGTTTTCCATTGAGCCCGCTCTGAATAATCCCCCCTTTGCCGGATTATTACCGATGTAATCATAAAAAGCCAATTTTTCAGGAATTTTAGACCAAGCCTCTAATAAACTTTGATTTTCGGCTATCCCAGCGCTAACTCTTCGATATATTTCTTGCTGGAAGTATCCCTGATCCCATTGATAATGAGTGGGACCAAATAATTCAATCGGGGTAGTTGCTGAATCATACCACATAGTTCCAGCAACAACAAAAGCAACAAAAAAGACAGCAGTGATACTGCTGGAAAGGACGGTTTCAATATTTCCCATGCATAATCCTTTGTATAGACGTTGGGGGGGATAGACACTAAGATGGAATAGGCCAGCTAATATGCCCAATGTCCCTGCCGCAATATGATGAGAGGCTATTCCTCCCGGAACAAAAGGATCAAAACCTTCCACACCCCACGCTGGATTTACAGATTGTACCCTTCCGGTTAGTCCATAAGGATCGGACACCCATATTCCAGGACCATACAACCCCGTTACATGAAATGCGTCAAACCCAAAACAAGCCAACCCTGAAAGAAATAAATGAATTCCAAAAATCTTAGGTAAATCTAAAATAGGTTTTCCTATACGTTCATCAGAAAATATTTCTAGATCCCAATACACCCAATGCCAAATAGCTGCCAAAAAGCATAAGCCAGAAAACACAATATGTGCCCCGACCACACCTTCGTAACTCCAAATACCCGAATTCGTTATAGTACCTCCTGTGATTCTCCAACCGCACCATGAATTGGTTATTCCTAAACGAGTAATGAAGGGTATAACAAACATACCATGTCTCCACATTGAAAGTCATTGTGGGAAGTAATTTGGCTGAACTTGGTGAATTTTTGAATACTAATAGAATCTGCTCTCTTGAGGTTGCTTGGATCCTTGAAGATATTAAACCTTTTAGTGATAGTTTTGATTTTTTTCTTTTTTCTTTTTTAGCATACCTTTACGATGTAATCGTGCTTCTCTAGCCTTGGCTAGTGTTGCAAAAGAAAAAGAAGAGGTCATTGTTTGGTTAGAAGAATGCCTTTTTTTTCTCTTTCTCATTGCACAACATGATTCTGTATAAATAATAAAATCTACTATCATTTCTACTCAAAAAAAAATTTTAGTTTTTGGGGTAGATTCTATAAGTCTGTGTTTTATGTACAGAAGATATATTGGCCAGCATATTCCAAAGTCAACTTTCAAGTAAAAGTTTTTCATCGACAAAAAAAAAAAAAAAAACTTTCAAGTAAAAGTGTAAAACTATTATGGCAAATATTAACAAGCACCACACCGGTGCTTGTTAAGGTTTAAATAGTATGAGTCTCACTTAATAAAAAATAAAAATAAATTGGAAAAATGGTATAATGCTGACTCTAAAGTATATAAAACTGACCCTAAAGTGTATAAAACTAGCAAAATATTGACACAAAGTTTGATGGTACAGTGCCTGTTAACACAACCCCAACTATTAAAGTTTTAAACCCCCATTAAAGTTTTAAACCCCCCATTAAAATCTTAATACATTATTATATTTTCTTTAGATAGTTTTTTTTTTTGGCTAAAATTTTTTCTTAGATGGTAGAATATAGAATTCCATATACAAAAATAATCATAACAAATGTCTAATACTAGAATATATGCTTCTATTTACAAACGCAGTTATAATAAATGTTTATTAATAACTATTATGATTAGCAAATTTCATATTTACACCCAAAAAATAAATAAATTATTGATGCGGATTTGGCCTCACAATTGGTTTGGACTATAGGTGACCCACAAATTCACTTTAGCTAGATGGCCCATTCACTTTCGGCTTTGGTGATAGTGGACCAAACTCTATACCAGTCTCTTTCATTTCACAAGAAGGCCCCCTAAAGGAATTGTTTATTCAAATGGTTTTGAGGGTGTTGCATTAGCATATTTTGGTAGGAAAATGCATGCATTGCATGTAGTAAGGTATTGCTATCATGAGGTTGGAAAAGACTGTCACTAGAAGTAAACAGGAGCTTGGACATTGAACGCACAAGCTTAGTCTGGAAGTTATCCAGCCCTATTTGACCAACTCTATCTCATTTGCACTCTAAAAAAGTGGTGGATCAGAAGTATTGAAGGTGATTCTCCTGTCCATTTCGGCCCATTTATTATAAGGAAAAAAAATATTTTTAGCCCATAATCAATTTCGTGCATCTATCATAATATTCATCTACCAAAACAATATATATGAGTGCCATAAAAATTTAAGTAATATGAAAAATAATAATAATTAATGACTATCAGGGACAGAATTACTCAAGGGCAGAGGGGGCCATCCCCCCCCCCCCCAAAAAAAACCTTTGGAAAAAAAAAAATACTAGTATGTATATTAACAAAAAGAATTTTAATTTTAGCTTTTAAATTTATATACTTGACCCTCCTTCCTCAAAAAATTTACAAACTGACCCAAGAAATCCAACAAATAGATAACAAGAAATTTTTTTAAAAAAAAGAATGCACATATCCAGATAATAAGAAAATCTTTGGACAAATCATAAATCAGGTCTAAGCAAAAACAATAACAACAAATCAATTACCCCTAGCAAAAAAAATCACAAAAATCCAAAAACCTTTACCCAATTTCTCCCTCTCACTTGAGAGCTCTATGCCCCTCTCAAATGACTCCACTCTCATAGCCATAGAGACAACTCCTATGCCAAATATTGATCGCTTCATCCACACATTAGTTAGACCTTAAAAATATTAGGACGTGTCAATTGACTTGCAAAACTCTTAATTATAAAATCCTATTATTAATTTTTTTTTAAAAGAAAAAATACAAATAATAATTAATAAATTAATGCTAATATGCAACTTTGTCAACCTCTAGTATTGATATTCCAATTTTTTAAAATCTTTGAACAAAGAACTTCAGCCCCTCCTAAGTTTGAATCCTGGTTCCGTCCCTGATGACTATACAATAAGTGTATACTAATATTTACAAAAATAAAAATAATAGTAATTCATACCTTTCAACTTTCACACTGATGTGAAAGGATTCAAAGGAGGGCTAATGCCTCATGCCTTATGCCTTAACCATACACACAAACACAGTTGAGTTCCACTGTGTTTTACATGAGGGAAACATAATGTGTAGTTTGGACTCTAGTTGTAGTGTTATGGACTCTCATAAGAAGGGTCCGGCTTCACACGTGAGAACCACCATGAGGTTTGCACCCATTGTAAGAGCCGCGAGTACTGCTCTAAGACTATAAAATAATTACTCTTGTATAAGGGATAACACAGTAGAATAATAGAAAAATATATATAATTTGTTTATTTGAATCCAAAGAAAAGTTGAAAGAAATATATATATATATATATTTATATATATATATATATATATACACCGTAAATTATTAGTATACACCTATTTATGGCAATGATATATATGGTTGGTGAATATTATGATAGATGCACAAAAGAAAAACTTCATTTACAATAATGTTGCAACAATGTATCTATCATATAATTACTAACAATAGTAATAATAATATTACCATAAAAGTGTCTTCAAAAAATTTTTTCATTAAAGTTGAAAATTTTGTAATTTGTTTCATATTACCCACAAGACATCTAACTATCTAAGTATCAAATCCCTTCCTTGTTGTAAATATCAAATTATACATACGAACATGAAGCAACTTTCTTTTATTTTATTTTATTTTTTTCCAGTTAGTGTTTTAATCTAAATGGGTTTGTGTCGAAAATAGGTCGACAAACTTTAATAAATAGGCCAGTTTGTGTTGACTTGCTTAACCCGCATTCAATTTAAAATGATCCAATTAATATAAATAAGTGTCATTTTTATTATATATAAATTTGAATTCAAAATATAATGGAGTAATTAAAAGAATTTTATTGGTTATATTGATAAAAATTAAAACTTTAAAGTTCTTAACTCTTTTATCTCCACCTCAAAAAAAAAAAAAAAAAAAAAAAAAAAAAAAAAAATCTTTTATCTAAAACAACGAGAAAACAATTAATGTTGTGTGTGTGTGTTTTTTTTAATTACCTTATTAAGCGAGATGAAATAAGTTATTTCATAATAACTCTTCTAATAAACAAATTGTATTAATATCAAGACATTTTGATACACTTATTAAATGGATTGAGTTAAAGTTGAGCTGCTGGAATACTCTTATTTTGACATGGCCTGCTTTTTGTGTTTTACGAAAATGATTCAGGGTACACACTTCACTTTCTTGCTTCAATATGACTGACCTAGTGGATCAGTCAAATTCAAACTAGTTGTCAAGCTAGCCTGAGAAAAACAAACAAAAAGATCTTATCCCATATGAGCAAACCAACTCACCAACCTCACACTGTAAAAAATGTAGAAAGGCTTTCCTCCCTACACAGCAAAGTCACTTCTTTTTAGCTAAACTATTCTTATCCCATACTGCATACTCTTTAACACTAATCATAGCAGTAATTTATTTTTTTATTATTTTTTTTTATCCCAATATATTTCTTTTCTCATGGTGCTAAAATTCTACAACCTCTACTCTATATATATATATATATTCCTCCTCTATCATTTGAGTTTTCACAGTTTCAAAATCTCGGTTTTTTCTATAAATCCAAAATTTAAATATTTAGAAGAATAGAGAAAGAAAGATTGAAATTTAAATATTTTTTAAAAGCAATCTAGGGAGTACTACTATATAATTTTGTAGATATATTGTTGTACTCTTAACATTTTTAGATTGATTTATTTTCTTAATTCATTTTAAAGAATTAAATTAGATGTTTAAAATTAATGTATTTAAATTAATCTCTTAGTTTGATTGTTACTAACTATGAAAAAACGGGAAGAGTTAAGTAAATTAAACTAAGTGTTCATTTGAGAATAGTTTATTTAGTTAAAACTAATAATTTTTTGCTGAAAGTACTGTAAATAAAGTTAAAAGGTAGCTGAAATAGTACAGTAAGACTCATGAATAGTATCAAAAAGTGCAGTGGGGCACATGAATAGTAGCAAAAATAAGCTAAATAGTAAAAAAAACTGACTTTTTAAGCCAATGTCAAACACACACTAAATATGAAAAAATAAATTATAATTTACGTTTATATAAGATTTTGTAAGACAATTACAGCGGTTTACAATTGCTTATTTATTTTGCTATGAATATAGATTAAATTTTTTTGGTTATTTTTGTTAATATTAACTTTTTTTTAACTTGCTTCCCTAAATTGAAATCGAAGCTCTGTCACTAGGGTGTATATATATAGACACACATCAAGGGCTATACAGTTACAAGATACTCATTGCTCACTTTCAAATAACTACTGGATCATTACACGTGGATTTCATTCTTTCCTTGTGCACGTATCGACTGAAAGTCACCATTATAAGATTTGTACAAAAAAATTTGGTCTTTCATTTTCATATTTTTAGATAAATTGTAATCATCATCCATGACGTCAAGAAAATCTGTCTGCACGTATTTCTCATTACAGATTATTTCTCATTTCTTCGATTTGGACATTTGGTGGTGGTGAGGCTTCGATTTGAGTAGAGTGAAAGTCCTGATGAAAAAGCCGAAGTTTTGTGTTAATATTTTGAGGTCATGTGAGAGTTTCTTCATTTGGTATTTGGTTGGAACATTCCTCGAAAGTTCGAAATGGGTCCGAATTTTTAATCATTTAAAATAATGCATCTCTGTTTTAAAATTTACATAAATTGTTTAAACCTCTTATTGAATTTCTTTTCAGTAAAATGGGAACTTCTTTTCAAAAAAAAGAAAAGAAAAGAAAAATGTGAATAAGTCCGAGTGGACTCAGCAAAGTACATATCAGAGTTACCTTAGGCAATTAAAGATGTAACACAACAGGGTCCAATAAATTCATCACTTCTATTTGTTTCTTTTGAGGATGAAACTACGATTAACAATCAATTGTAGAAAATGTTCACTACATAAACAAAGGCCTAAAAATTGCTGGTTTATCTATAAAACAAAAAACAAACAAAAAAACAAAGGCCTAAAATAAAATTACAAGTACCCTAACAGAATGTAATAAAAATCATCAACGACAACAACAATCATGGCCGTGACGTGGGGTACATAATCTTACTCTTCTTGGGATTAGATGATTTGGATGTAGGACAAATCTTGATGCAGCCATTGTTGGTTTTAGATTTGGGAGGGTTAAAAGAAAGAGGGACTCCCAGAGCCAGAATAGAAAATATTGGCGACGGAAATGGACTATATAATCAAGCATCATTCTCTTCACCGATGTTAGATTAAATTCCCCAGATTTTTTCCTGTGAAACAATTTGTTTAATCGGTTTTTCAAGATCATCATATTACTATTTTATGTTATTTTCGCTAAATTTACTTCTTTATTTTTTATTTGTGATATATTTAATATATGGCAATTAACCTTGGAATCAATTTGAATTCATAACTGGTTAATTATTTGAAACTGATAAGGATAAAATTGTAAATACGAACTCACTGATGTAAAGGCGTAGAACGACGTTGCAGACAAATCCATCGGTCTTGTATCCATTGACACATGGCAACAGTAGGGAGTCTATGGCTCCAAGCTGACGGGGTCATCTTTGGTGAAGATGGAAAGCTGACACTTCTAAGCTGAAGGGAACGCATGAGACTGACGGTTCTAGCATAACCCTAACTTGATCTCCACGCATGCGTGTATAAAGAGATATCTTGTGCTCCACGCTCAAAGAATCCTACAAGGAAAGGATTCCGCAAAATACGCTAATTAGGACTCCTATAAAGAAAAGACTTCTAAATTAAGGAAGAGATGTCAACCCTTCACTACTATAAAAGCCCCAATACCCTCACTAACCAAGGTACGCATAATTCACCCCAGCTCTAGTATTCTAGAGTTGTGAGAAGTTCTAACTTGACCTTCGGAGGGTATTTGGCCGGCACCACACCAGTGCTCTCTGTTGGGTCTTCCCTTTTTGTGTTGTGCAGGTGTTGTTTCGAGCATGTGAAGACCGTGTGACTTACTGTTGATTTTTCGGCATCATTAGAAACTAATTAATTCCACTGTAAAATCAACCAAGGGGTCTAAAAATCCTAACAACATCAACTTATCATGGGCTATACAAGGGAAAAGTTAATGAATGCTCCAAGGACGTTAGTTTAGAAAATATTTTTAGAAACTTCTTATAGGAAAAGAAAAAAAAATTGACTTTTTATGACAGATTTTTATATTTTGCATGAAAGTGATATTAAAACATTCTTAAAAGAATAAGGTTTCTCTCCAAACGAAATCCTTCAAACTCCTACAGTTGGGGGGGGGGGGGCGGAAGAGCCCGAAGAGAAGGAACCCTCGACAAGATACCCTGTAAGGTTGAATTTAATCAACCATCTTGTTGGCTTTATTCTGTGCCAAGTTTGCTTGTAATTCAACATTTAGAAACTCTGTATTTAGGTGGGAATCATGTAAGGGTAGTGTGTGAGAGAGTGTGAAGAAAAGCTCAAGAGTGTGCACTCAAACAGGGCCTCGCGACTGGATCTCGCGGCTAGCAAGTCGCCAAATGAGGCATACGTGTGAAGCATGCAAGGGAGCTGAAGAGTCACGCTAGCTGGAGCACTACAGGACAAAACTTCTAGTCTGGCCAGGCAGTTAGCTTGCTGATTAGACTTGCGACTCAGTCAAGTCACGAGGCCAAGCCACCAGACCACCCTGTTTGTTACAAACTTGACCTTTCGCATTCCAAACACACACCAGTATAAATACCCCTTATACCCACGTATTGTAGAGAGCTTCTAGAGAGAATTTTAAGAGAGAAACCCTAGAGAAAAACAAGATTGACTCATCCACAATCTTCATCTTTGTTTCTCCAAATTCCTCTACTCTCACCCTCTCCATTGTTACATCCTTGAGAGGTACATTAGCCAAAACCTTTTCTCACCATACCCATATCTATGAGAAGGCTATTTGGTGCTTGGGAAGCAATTAGGAAGGAACCAATTGATTTTGGTTGATGCTATGGGCTATAGCGGAATCTGGTAAGTTAGAGAAGACAAATGTTCGGCGTAACCTCGTTGGAGCAAGAAGCTTGGAGGGCTTAGGTACACTGGGTAGATTAGGTTTGGAGGGTCTTCTGCTGTTCATGTATCCCAACTTGATTCTCTAGTGGATTATTGACTGCTTGATGGGCGGCGGAGAGGTTTTACGCCGAGGACTTCAGTTTCCTTTTCGATAACACATCACTGTGTTGTCTTTGTGTTTACATCTCTCTTCCCTTAATCTTTGCCATTTAATTTCTGCTGTGGTTGTGATTTTATTTGGTCTAGATTGTTTTATCAATTCCGTTTTAGCTTATCTTCATATTTCGCACATACATTGTTTGATAATAAGCTTGAATTGGTAATTTGTAATTTGGGGGTCTAAATGTTTGTAGGTGTTTTACACACTATCTGAACATTCAAACCCGATGAGTAATTAAGGTCCAGTTGTCTATCAAACTAGGCTTGGCCCAATCAAAACAACCTAAGTACTCAGCAGACCATAAAAATTGAGGGTTACGACCCTCCTAAGGAGGCTGAGGAACATTTGCCCCTCAAGAGATAGGAGGAAGACTGCAAGAACTATGAGACTAAAAGCTGAGGAGGACTATGATGACATACAAACAAAAGAGGGAGGAAACTTCCAGATAAAACATCCATCACCTTCGCATTTATTGCACTCCAACAACTCAGTCTGCTGTATTAATGGCAGAATGACCTTTGAACAGTGTCTTCACAGCCTGTATCCTACTCTACCACCACCAACAAAGGAGTGATGGGATAAGTATTCAAAGAAAGATTAGCAGCCCTCCAAGTGGAAGGTTGGGATGCAATTCAAATGACTATAAAAGGAAGGAAGATCCTACTTAAGAAGGGATCGGAAAAAGTTCAGAGAGAGAGAGAGAGAGAGAGAGAGAGAGAGAGAGAGAGAGAGAGAGAGAGAGAGAGACTAGTGTAATACCGAGAACTGTATTTTTTAAGGACAAGTGATCCTTGGCCAACCCGAGGAGAGAATTAAATAAGAATTTTTTTCTTCTTGTTAAATTTCTATCAAGTGTTATTTTTGTAGTTAATCCCACCTCTTTAATCAAAGCCGTAGTTTTAAGGAATCAAAGTATTGGCTTGCACTCCCATTTGTACAAATTAATAGTATTGGGTTCCCTTCTTAGCCCATTCTAAGTGGGCTGGGCCTGGGATCAAGTTCTGCCCCCTACATTTACTATATCTTTTTATTGGATGTGAATTTTGAAAATATAATAGTTGGATTGTATGTTCTTTATATTCTTAACATACATGTCAAATTTCATGCAAAACAGATGTTATTTACTATTTGATCTATAAACTTATTTTTATGCGTAATTTTAGAACACAAAAACTTGAAATTTAAATATTTGGTTGATAACATAACTATTAATTTTTGATCTTTTAAAATTTCGCAAACATAGAGAATATAAGAAGAACATGAAATCAAATAGTTAAATTTTCAAAATTCACATCCAATAACAAGATATAATTGTTGTATCATTACACGTGTATTCCATTATCTCCTTCTGTATGTATCTGCTAAAAATCACTTTTATAAGATTTTTACATAAATTTTTGGCCTTCTTTAATTTTTCAATTCAATTGTAAATATGGGGTGGTGCTTGTGTCTAGTGGCCAGTTCCATTAGACACGTTGCGATGTGGACACGTGTCCGTATCCCTATGTGTCCAGTGGAACTGGCCACTGGACACAAGCTGTCCCTGTAAATATGATAATGTAATCCATCATCAACATTGACATGAAGATAAATTGTCTGCATATGTTTGTACACATTACACAATATGTTGTTACACATGATCTCTCATTTCTCAAATTTGGTCAGGCCTCTATAGGTTTGTGAGTAGTCTTCCATGATGTCAAATCCAAGGGTTTGTGTTCATAATTTGAGGTCACGTGGAGTTTTTTATTCGGTAGGTTTGGTTGGAACATTCTACAAAATGGGACTATAATTAAGAATCTATTAAATCTTTTAAAATAATGCGTTTCTATTTTAAATTTTACATCAAGTTTTAAAATCTATTGTTTCTTTTTAGTAAATGGGGGAGTACTTTAAAAATTAAAATAATAATAATAAAAAAATAAGAATAGTCCGAGTGGGCTGATCATAAGAGCACTAGTATTAGCCGTGTTATCTTAAATGTTATTTTGACACACTAAAACTTAATTTATCTATTTTATCACATCATTTTACAGTATACCATACATCATATATTCTATTTTAACATTACAATACATTAAAATAATATAAACAACCAATAAAAATTATTTAATTTCTTTAGAACCAAAACCTATCACCAATGAAAAAAAAAAAAAAAAAAACACCACCATCACTATCATCACCTCAAACCCATAGCCACAAAAAACACCAAAACATATCAAAATCACCACCATTGCCACAAATCCACAACCGACCACCACCACCCATGTCCAAAACCACCCAATCACTGCAACCTAATCACCACCCAATCATCACAACCCACATCCCACAACACCACCAGAGGTCCAAAAACAGTGCCACAAACCACCCCTACCCATCCCCCATAATCCCCACCACCAATCCCCCACCTCAACGCCATCATCTCCAACACGATCGAAGAGAAAAAAATGAAGCTTCTTTCTCTTCTATAGTCCGAGCCTAACCACCAACACTACTTAACACCTCCAAAACTAGCACTGCCATGAACCATTAGGAAGAAAAGCGTTCGCTTCACGAGATCAGCAAGCAAAGGAGCAACCACCAGCACCACTTCGCGAGATCGGCAGAGATTCCCAGAACATCCAGCACCACTTCATAACATCGGCAGAGATTCCCACAACCTCCAGCGTCACTTTGAGAGACATAGATGAGAGAAATAGAGAGCATTGGCAGAAAGACACAGATGAGAGAAACAAAGAGCACAAATAGAAGTGAGTGTAGACACTCGATTTTGCACCCATAATTTAATCTTGGAAGATGATTAGAATGACCATTTATATACCCAAAATTTAGAGTTGCATTACATGCATTAATTCATTCATTGCATATCATAAAAATGATCTTGAGGTTCTAACGGTCGAGACGGCGTGTCTAATTTTCAAATCGGACTGTCGGATTGAAAAATATCACATAATCAAGTTTGCAAGGTCTGCATGCATTTTGTTTGGGTGGAGCCGACCACGCATGATTAATTTAAATTAATTCTGATTGGCAAGAGAATTAAAATTAATTAAATAATTTTGTGATTGGTTGTTAGTTAGTGTTAGAAATAGGCTTGCTTGCATGAGAATAAAGTGGATAATAAGATAATATAGAAATTGTGGATAATCAAGACTTTTTGGAATATTTATTTACAAGATAATTATCATTTTAAAGACCTGAATATCAAGAAAAATGGATTAATTTTTAGAATATGAATCAAAAATGCGTCTAGGTGCGATTCTCGGCTTAAAAATCCTCAAAAAGAGAGTCCAAATTGGACCAAAACTCAAATGCGGACTCGGCACCCAAGAGGGCATTCAGCACTCCCCAAGTACTGATTGGCCCAAATTTGTGGCTCGGATGGGGACTCCCTAATTGAGATAAGGCCTATCTTTTTTTATTTTTTAGAGATAAGGATGCGTTCCAATTTGTATTTGATCTCATTGAAGCATCCCAACCTCTATAGATAGAGGAAGCAAATTAGAATTAGGGGCTCCTCTCTTCTGACTTTTCAATTCCCCTTACGTTAAAGACATTCTGGAGGCTTTTGCTTTAGGAACTTCTTTTTTGTAAGTAAAGTATTTTAGTCTTCAGAGAGGTGAACAAATTTCTTTGAATCCTAAAATATTCTTTCATTAGAAGAGCATGCTCATGCAAGAGGTATTTTGTTTTTCTTCTTTCTTTTATTCTTTCATTAATTTTTTGTTATTGTTTGATGCATGAATATGTTTAGCATGTTTTTATTATGATTTGTTCTTGATATATAATTACCATGCTTAAATACGTTGCTAGAATTTTCTTTAACATGTGCTTAGGTGATTGTTTATTGTAATTCTTTTTCTTAAATTTCAAAATTTGCAATGACTAACAAAATTATTTTATGAAAACTAAAAACTGATCTGTATTTTCAGATCTGATTTTTTTTTTCAAAATTCAAAAACTGATTTGTATTTTCAGATCTGATTTTTTTTCAAAATTCAAAAGTTGATCTGTATTTTCATTAAATACAAATATGATTTTTTAACACAGAACTAATCTGTATTTTCATTAAATAAAGATCTGATTTTTTTTGGAAAAAGTTTTCTTGGTTACAAAATTGCAGATTTTGAAATTTCAAAGAAAGGATTGAAAGTTAGGTTGAAGTTTTTTTTTTAATATGTGATGCATGCATAATAAAATCAACTCGTGAATGTGAATCCTCTTTCAAAAAGTCTTTTTTTTTTCTTTCTTCTAAAAACAGATCTGATTTTTCTTTTACAAACTTAGAATTATTTTTTACTTTTTAAAACAGATCTGGTTCTTTTTGACAAAATCTCTTTTTTTTTTCTTTTACAAAAATAGATTTGATTCTAACAAATCAAATCTTTTTTTTTTTCTTAATAAAATCTTATTCTTTCTATTTCATAAAAGCAGATCTAATTTTTTTTTTTTTTTAAAGTCTCATTATTTTAATTTTCATAAAAACAGATCTGAATTTTCTTTAAAAAGAGGACACATCCATAAGGCAGATTTATTTAAATTAATTTTTGACAAGTGTCTGTCATGTATGTTCAACATATCATTCGATATCATGCAAAAAGAGTATATTGGTCATTAGAGTCTAAAAAAACCAGACTCTGTCTGGGCGGAATGGGTGCCTAACACCTTCCCATTCCGTAACCTAGCCCCTGAGCTTAGGATTTTTGGAAAGGTAGATTAGTGTTTTGTCTTTTTAATTTTGGTAGGACCAAAGTTTTGTATTCTTTTGCATAGATTGTAACTAGGACCCAAAGCCTTGTAAGGTTTAATTTACCAAAATTGTACTTGTCTATATTCAATCAATGACATTTGAAATATTTTGAACATGTAATTTGTATTTATTTTTTCTTATTTTTTTGTATAAAAAATAAGTGGCGACTCCACAGCACTACCCAAAAGAGAGGTGTCCTTACAAGCACCCAAATCTCTTTTTTTGAGAGGCCATAAATTTTCGTGGTCTCTCACAGTGGCGACTCCGCTGGGGATGTCGAGGGCTAAGTTTCGTGTTAGACTTTAAGTGACCAACTATATACCCTTGTCTTTTGCATGATTTTGCATGATATTGTTGTTTGTTTGTTTATTTATGTCTTGAGATGTTTGTATAATATTTTTTTGTTTGTGTTGCCATGTTGATTGTTAAAAGCTTTCCCTAACTATCATATTGTGTGCCATCAAAACAACAAATATGTATGCACCCATCTCAACATATGGTGGTAGTAACCATGGATCACCGGTCTTCATTAGATTCGGGTACCCAATGGCAAACCCACCAACTCATAGCCCAAAGTCACTGGATCAATTCTTGTTGACTATAAAGGAAATGTTCATTACATTACAAGTCGGGAGGTGTAACGTCCTAGCTATGGAAAACAATAAAACAACAAACCCACCCTACAATGTAATGACTTAGAACCTACCTTTAGGCCGGCCCATGATAAAATTACATTGCATGTTGCGTGTGTTTGTTTGGCTGGTTGATTGATGATGAGAATGCAAAATGTCATATTTTTCTCCCTTAATGTTTAGTCTTTTATACTTATTTGGTGCCTAAATGTAATCATTATTCTTATATTTTGATTTAGGATGCAAATGGAGACATTAAGTGCAAAACGAAGCTAATTGGGTGATTTTGGACAGTTTCGACATCGCTTCATAATCTGGGCATAACTCTCTCATCCGAGCTCCGATTGAGATGATTCAAGATGCTATGGAACACCAAGAAAAAGCTCTACAACTTTCATGTTTTACTTTTTGAGAGATACTGGCTGAATCAAGGTCGAAATCGGGCTTGAAGTTGCTGCACCTGCACTGCTGACGTTTTGGAATGTTCCTTAGCCTGCAATTCTAATACGTGGATTTGACGTGGTTTATTTTCGGAAGTTTCCAGATTTGGTGCACGAAAATTCCAGCTGAAAACACCACTTTCCTAGTTATATTAGGACTTTATTTTATTTTTAATATTTTCCTTAATTAGTCAGATTTGGATATTGTTATTTTAGGATAATATTTAGAATATTTGGAGGAGATCTTGTAGGCTTGGAATACGGAGATTTAACGTGTAAAGGGAGTAGGGAAATCATCAGACTTCACACATGCCTCTCTCTCCCCTCTTCTCTAACTTCTCCTTCGAGTTTTCATTGTGGTCGTGCGTGGCTGAACTTTTATAATTGGTCGAAGGAAACGTAAGCCTTGGAATTAATAAAACTGTGAGATCTAATTTGTTTTTATTGTTCAATTTATGCTTTGAGTATCAGATGTTCTTCTGTGCCTATTTTCATGATTGTCTAGTTTAATTACTAGGAGGTCTAGTTTAATTATTATTCGTT
Organism: Notholithocarpus densiflorus; assembly: GCA_030021035.2. Classification (NCBI taxonomy): domain Eukaryota; kingdom Viridiplantae; phylum Streptophyta; class Magnoliopsida; order Fagales; family Fagaceae; genus Notholithocarpus; species Notholithocarpus densiflorus. Next base: position 316,418 of record JARYZH020000032.1, on the reverse strand, counting down.
GCAATCTACTGCTAGTTTAGATATCAAACCCGTAATTGTTTGATCCCTCTAATTTGTGAAGCAACCAAGATTTAATGATTTGCTGCGTCAGAAATTATTAGATCTTAGGAAGAACGCTCAACTAAATTAAATGCAACCACTTGTGCTTGTGTTGTTTAGCTTCATCGATCTCTCTAATTCTTAAGGCTACTGCTAGATTAAACCTTTAGCACTTGTCTTGGGTTGTTTAGTAGTTAGGGTTAATTAGATCGCTTGTTTTCTAATTAACTGCGACTAAGGAGAAATAGGAAAATAGTTCCAACGGTGAATATTCAAAGTGTGAATTGATATACTTGCATCAATGATCAGTTGTAAAATTCCAATGGTGGATGTTGACTTAGACCAAGGTTTGTTCTTTTGATTGATTTCGATATTTTAATTTGAATTGTTCCTTAGTTGTTTTTCTTAAAATTGTTTTCGTTATACTCAAACCCCCCCTCCCATCCTTGTTCACGTAGCATAAAACTAGGCTAGATACTCTCCGTGGGAAAGATCCTTACTCACACCACTACATATATTTTTAGGAGTATAGGTTTTATTTTTGGTTGCCTACGACAGCACACCAATTGATGTAGGTGGGAACTTAGCTTTGTTTGACCCAACCAAGCCTTTTCTTAGGGAAAAATTTGGTCAAGATCAGAGGGAAGACTTCAAAGGGAACCCAAGACCGACACTCAAGCTAGTAGTTCCAGTTCCAAGCCTATCACTCCCATCACGGTACTGAAGCCCGTGAGCATAGAAGACACTTCACTGCTACAACATCACAATCCTGTATTCGACCTACAAGACAGTCCAAACCATAAGAAGTCTGAAGATTCCATCGCCATGGCGGAAGAGGGAGAACAACCAAACACTAAAGAACCTATGAACACTCAAGAGCTACTGAACATCATGGTAGCTAGTCAAATCTAGCTGAGGGAGGACATGAACCTTATGGTACAAGACTGACCATAATTCCCCAACCATGGAGGGTGGGAAGAAGATTAACGAAAGGATAAACAAGATTGAAGAGATGATCAAGAGAGCTTGTAAAATGGAAGACCTCATGGACTACCAATCACTCTCACTTTTCCCTGATGTGAGATTACCTCTCGACGGGACTGGTTGCCCAAAGTCCCATTTGATCATATATGAGGGCCATGCAGCCCCTGGAGTGACTGAAGAACTACTTGTTCAAATGTTCCAAAACACTCTGACTGGAGCCGCTCTTAGGTTGTTCCTTAACCTAGATAATGCTAGAGTAAGGAGTTGGGAGGACATCTGTCGCAAGTTTCACAATCAATACAAGTACAACATAGAGGTGGATGTGACAAGAAGAGACTTGGAGACCATGAAGCAAGAGCAGAAAGAATCTTTCTCTACCTTCATTACCAAATAGAGGTTCAAAGCTGCATAGATGATGAATAGGCCAAGTGAAGAAGAACAATTAACTATGGTTGTAAAAAACTTATTGCCTGTATACCATAAGTACTTGTTTGCTCAGTATTTTCCTAATTTTAAAGTTTTGATTACTGCTGGAACCCAAATTGAGGATGCAATAAATAATGGCACTATAAAGAATAAGGACGCACCAAAGTTTAAAAAGAATTTAAGATCTAGTTCTAAAACTACAAAAGTTTCTAATATATACAAAAATGATCCTTACTAACTTATTGCTCCTATAGCCCCCGTGCAAATATCACAAGGGCCACCTCCAAGGCCTAGGAGGGAATTTCATGAGTTATATATGCCCGTGAGTCAAGTGTTTGAAAAACTAAAAGCAAAAGGGTTACTAAAGCCCTTAGATCCAAGACCAATCCCAAACCCATTACCTACAAGGTTTGATGTGACTAAGAGATGTGCCTACCACCAAAGCCCTGGCCATGATACTGACAAGTGTTTTGGCCTTCATCATGCAATTCAAGATTTAATAGACAATAAGGTGATTACACCGCCTACTAGGCCTAGCGTCACTAATAATTCCTTGCCCAACCACAATTTTGGGAGAGGACCAAGGATTAATTGCTTGATGACTGAAGAGGAAGGTAAAGGGGACCCGTTTGAATTGATTTATGACCTACCTGAGTGTTTTATGATGACATGGGTAGAGTTGATGGGTATGACGTCCATTGCAGGATATGATATATGTAGTGAAGATGTAACAGAAACCACAAATTACCCAACATCCACAAATGAGGGGAGACACTTCAAACCCCAATCAAATTACCAAACACCTACATATGGGGGGAGACACTTCGAGCCCCAATCAAACAACCCAATACGTACATACGGGGGGAGACACTTCGAACCCCAACCAAATGACCCGACATCCACATATGGGGGGAGACACTTCAAACCCCAAGATATCGATCTAAATGACCCAACAAAAATTGCCCACATCATAAGGGGGGGGGGGGGGAGACACTTTAAACCCCCACATTTGGAGATAGAAAACCCAATAGAAGCCTTGAATAAACTTACCTAACAAACACCCATTGAAGAGGATAAGGTCCTCAAGCAACTACAAAAGACACAAGCCAATATATCTTTATGGGGTTTACTCATGGCCTCATACAAGCATCGCCAAAATCTGGTAGACCTTCTCAACCAAATCCAAGTCCCTACATCCACAACTTCTCAAGATCTAATACTATAATTGGGTCCATAAGTAGGGAACTCACTATTTCCTACTCTGACAAAGATTTGACGAAGAAGGGGAAGCACCATAATGACCCATTGCATATTACTGTAGATGCCAAAGGTAAAAGGATTCCAATGGTTCTAATTGATGATGGAAGTGCCTTAAATGTGTGTCCTTTAAAGACTGCAAGTTGCTTGGGTCTAAGTATTGAAGATTTTGTGCCAACTGATCAGTATATGAGGGCATATGACAATAGTAGAAGGGAGGTCTTGGGAACTGTGACACTAGAGCTCACTATAGGGCCAATGATCAAGAAGGTGGAATTTCAAGTCCTTAACATAGCTTCGTGCTTCAATATGCTCCTTGGGCGACCATGGATCCATGACACAAAGGCCGTACTTTCATCCCTATACCAAAAGGTTCAGTTTCCACATGAAGGAGCCATAGTTACCAAAGCAAATTTTTTGTATTGATTTTGAGAAGGAGCCATTGACCTTGGATGGCTTTGAAATTGAGAAGCCTGGTTTTGAAAGAAGATAAGAAGAAATAGAAAAGATTCCCATGAACTTTGCTCCTTACAGCAACAATAATGTGGTGGCAATGATGAGGAGAATGAATTACCTTTCGGGGATAAACTTGGGGAAGACTGTGATGAAGGCAATTACTCAAGTCCCAATAATTCCTATAGCCACCCCGCCTTTTAGGCTAGGCTATAAGCCCATTGATGATGACTTGTTAGAGATGGAGGTGAGAAGAATGGCCCGTTCCAAGGCAAAAGCAATGGGACTTCCTTGTCCCCCGTACCCTTGAAGCCCTATTCTCCCACATTGAATGGAAAGTTTCTCAAAGCTGGAGATAGTCAACGCTATTGGGGATTCCTTGAACCGAGATTTGATCCTGAGTCAAGAACAATGGTGCCTGGGTTTGAGCTACTATTTGATTGCAACAACAAGTTTCTAGAGCTAAAGAAGGAAGACACAAATTGGGTCCCGACTAATGAGGCTGATTACATGGACCTCGATGCAACGACTACGTTTCTAGGAGATGCCATTTGCAACATAGAAGAAAAAGAGTACTGGGAAGCTTGCCAACAAGCATTGAAGAGCCTATATGAAGCAAGACAAGTGATGAAGAAGGGGGAGAAACCCCTAGCGATGAGGATGAAGGTAGCAATAGCAAGAGTGATAGTAGTAGTGATAGTAGCAACAGTGACAATGGTAATAGTGAGGATGATAGCAACAGTGACAGTGAAAGCAACAATAGTGAAGACTATGATAGCCAATATAGTGGCAGTGATTGGGGTGAACCTCCTAGTGACAGAGAGGATGAAGATGTAGGACTTTTCTATGAAGACCGCTCTAATGATGACGTAGACTACTATGATGGAGATATAGAGGATATGCTGAAGTTGAACCTATAGATATGGAGAATGGCGCTGAAAGTGAAGAATATGAGCTAGAAAATGTGCTAGAAGCTGTAGGAGATGATGTTGAAGAAGCTGATAATATAGACTATGATGATTATCCCTATAGGCGTCCCTCGGATTGGAGCTGCATTACTGATAGTAGCTTAAGGTCAGGCCCACAATATGACAAGCATGGTAGAAAAATTCCTGAGTTAGGGTCATTCCACAATTCAGAACTTGGCTCATTAACCCTATACACTGAGGAAGAAGATGACATAGATGCTAGATTTGCCACCCTAGACAGAAAGCTAATGATCCACAGTTTCAGAAACTTAACACTGGAGAGTCTTGAAGGTGAAGATGAGAGAATGGAAAGGAACGAGTCAAATTACCTCCCCAATACATCCACCCGAGCAACAAAGGAAAGCAAGATCTATTTGGTGAGTGGATGGAAAATATAGAGTGCCCGAATGCTTATGTGACTAGCAAGCCCACATATATGGAGATTAATGGTGAAGACACGAATTGTATGGATGAAGACCCCATAGTACTGATGCTGAGGGAGGAAGGAACTCACTGGGAGCCACCCGCCATCATCGAAGCCACAACTGAGTTGAAGAATTGGGCATGGGAGGGAGCCGCCCACCCCATGGAAGACTCTATGAAGAAGATCAAGACCATCGAGCCAATCACTCCTGCCAAGAAGATCAAAATCGTCGAGCTGATCACTCCTACCAAAAACATTGTTTCTATCCCTATTGAGTTTGTTTCTGTTAGTATTATTGTTCCTGTTGAGTCTGTTTGTGATCATATTCCTATAGAGTCTATTTCTGTTGAGTATGTTGAGAACTCTTTTCCTTTTAATATGATTTCTGATTTTGCTTATTTGTTGTCTTTGAATGTTTTTATTTCAGAAATTGGTAAAGAAACTCAAAATAATAAGGAATACAAACAAGGGCATGTAGAACCTATAAAAGAAGAAATCCAACTCGTTAACCTGGGAACTGATGATAAACCTAAAATGATACAAGTAGGCAATACCCTAACCTCCTCTGAGAAAGATGCATTAGTGGCACTACTGATAGAATTCAAAGAGGTATTTGCATGGTCATACGTAGACATGCCTGGAATTGATACAGATATAGTGCAGCATTGCATTCCAATAGATCCAACCATGAAGTCGGTCAAGTAGAAGTTGAGAAGAATGAAGCCAGAGTGGATTCTCAAGATCAAAGAAGAGGTTGAGAAACAGTATAATGCCGGATTTCTAAGGGTGGTCAACTACCCGGAATGGTTAGCTTATATGGTTCCAGTGCCGAAGAAGGATGGGAAAGTGAGAATGTGTGTAGACTTCCGAGATCTCAATAAAGCTAGCTCGAAAGATGATTTTTCCTTGCCTCACATTGATATCTTGGTTGATAATACAGCAGGACATGCCTTGCTATCATTTATGGATGGCTTTTCAAGATACAATCAGATAAAGATGGCTCCGGAAGATATGAAGAAAACCTCCTTCATTACTCCATGGGGGACGTATTGCTACAAGGTCATGCCATTTGGCCTTAGAAATGCTGGTGCTACTTACCAACGTGCAGCCACTACTCTGTTGCATGATTTGATCCACAAGGAAGTAGAAGTTTATGTTGATGACATGATAGTGAAGTCCAAAGACCGTGAAGGGCACATACCAGCTTTACGAAAGTTTTTTGAAAGAATCCAATTCTATAAGTTACGGTTGAATCCAAAGAAGTGCACTTTCGGCGTAACATCCGGAAAGCTTTTGGGGTTTATGGTAAGTCAAAGGGGAATTGAAGTCGATCCAGACAAAATCAAGGCAATCATAAAGATGAAGCCTCCCAAGACTGAAAAGGAGATTTGAGGATTTTTAGGGAGGATACAATGAATCGGCAGATTTATGGCCCAGCTCAACATGACATGTGAGCACTTTTCTAACTACTCAAGAAAGAAGTTCCCACAGTATGGAATAAACAATGCCAAAAAGCTTTTGAGAAGATTAAGAATTATCTGATGAAGCCACCTATATTGGTTCCATTGCTATATCTTACAACTACAGATATAGCAATGGGGGCTTTGCTTGCTCAGTACTTAGAGGAGTCTAGGAAGGAGAATGCAATTTACTACATTAGCAAGAAGATGTTGGCTTATGAAGAGAAGTATTCACCACTTGAGAAGACATGTGTAGCACTTGTATGGGCAACCCGCAAACTCAGACATTATATGCTTTCTTTCAAGGTCTTATTGATTGCAAGAATGGATCCTTTGAAATATCTAATGGAGAAGCCTATGCAAGATGGGAAAATGGCTAAATGGGTTTTGCTTTTATCAGAATTTGATATTAAATATGTGACTCAGAATTCTGTGAAAGGAAGAGCAATTGTTGATCACTTAGCCCACTATTCACCTGAAAAAGCTGAAGAAATCCAAGGAGACTTTCCGGATGAGGATATCATGGGGATCGAGGTAGAATCATGGAAGATGTATTTTGATGGAGAAACTAATCAAAATGGAAGTGGCATTGGAGTTCTCTTAATTTCTCCAAAAGGGACACACATCTCATTCTTAGGTAGTTTCAACTTTCTTGCCACTAATAATGCTACTGAATATGAAGCTTGTATTATGGGGTTGCGAGCAGCCCTAGGTAGGGGTGTCAATGTTCGACCCTACTCGCGAACATGACACGAACTCGACACTAGTTTTTGCGGGTTAGGGTTGGGCCTTAGCCGGTTTGGGTCATAAACAGGTCAACCCGAACGTGGCACGATAAGAAACGTGTCATAAGCGGGTCAACCCGCGTGACCCGTAATAGACACGTTTAGCACGCCAATTTATTTGTGTCAACCCGAAATGACACATTTAACATAACCCGTTTAAGTTATATAACAAATAATATTCAATTTATTTTAGAATTTTCAAATAACTTTTATATCCAACCTGTATTTTAAACTTAAAAAGAAAAGTGAGTAATTACAAAAACTTACAAGGAATATAATTGGAAATTGAAATGGGTTGAAGACTTAAAGTATATGCACTACATTTGGGATGTAAAAAAAAAAAAAAAAAAATTCTAGATGGATGTTATATTTAACATTAAGCAGGTTGAAATGGGTTGTGTCACATTTGCGTCAACCTAACACAACCCGTTTATTAAGCATGTCAAGTGGGTTGGGTCAGGAAATAATAGGTCAGGTTAGGGTTGAAAGATCATGACACGATTATTAAATGGGTCGTGTTCGGGTTGAGCCATTTAGTCGAATACCCCTACCTTAACCCGACACGAACCCGACATGCTAACCCGAATTGACACCCCTAGCCCTAGGTCTTGGAGTGAAAGAGTTGGAAGTATATGGTGATTCAGCCTTGATAATTGCTCAGTTTCAGAATAGATGGAACATCAAGGAAGAAAGGCTAATGCCTTATCATGAATGTCTCCAGAAGTGGGCCTCGAAACTCAGCAATATCCAGTATCAATATGTGTCAAGGATGCAAAATCAGATTACAGATGCTTTAGCAACAATGGCATCCATGATGGATGGACCTAAGGAAGATAAAGCTAGACTAATAATGGTGGAACAAAAAGAGGAGCCAACTTATTGCATGTTAATAGAAGAAGAAGATGGAAAGAATGGGGAAGGTGAATGGTATTTAGACATCCTACAGTACCTTAAGAATGGGACATACCCAAAGTCTGCAGATAAGAATGACCAATTGACCATCAGAAGGTTGTCCATTAATTATGTTATTTGTGGGGAAAGGCTTTACAGAAGATCATATGACGGAATTCATCTTCTTTATGTGACCGCCAAGGAGGCATAGCGAATAATTGAAGAGATTCATGAGTCAAGTTTTGGGCCACATATGAATGCACACATGCTGTCACGAAAAATAATGAGACAAGGTTATTATTGGACTATTATGGAAGCAGACTGCGTAGCTCATGTTCGGAAGTGCCATCAATGCCAAGTCCATGGAGATCTAAAGCACATGCTACCTATGCCATTACACACCATGACTTCACCCTGGTCGTTCTCTACATGGGGAATAGATATAATTGGGAAGATTCACCCAACAACATCTAATGGCCATGAATTTATACTTGTTGCTATTGATTACTTCACTAAATGGGTGGAAGCTACCTCATACAAGGTTTTGAACTAAATGAAAGTTGCTTAATTTATTCAGACTAATATCATTTGTAGATATGGGGTACCATAAGAAATTTTCTCAGAAAATGGGCTGCATTTCAAGGGAGAAACAGAAAAGCTACTTCAACAATTCAATATTCAGCAACACAAATCCTCACCTTACAGTCCTCAAACTAATGGAGTAGTTGAGGCTACAAACAAGAATATAGGGCGAATTCTGAAGAAGAGCATGAAGAACTACAAGGACTGGCATCTACAATTACCCTATGCACTTTGGGGGTATAGGATGTCAATTCGATCTTCCACAAGAGCCACTCCTTATTCACTGGTGTATGAGATGGAAGCAGTCCTTCCCATTGAAATGGGTGTTCGTTCATTGAGAACCGTAATAGAGAGTGAAATCCCTGAAGTAGATTGGTTACAAAGCAGACATGACCAATTATGTATCATGGATGAGAAAAGACTCAAGGCCTTGTATCACATTCAAGGTTACCAAAGGAGGCTTAGGAAAGCTTTTGACAAGAGATTTGAGCCCCGATTCAGGAGACAAACGGGAAGTTCAAGCAAAATTGGGCAGACCATATACTATCAAGCAGATATACTCTGGGGAGCAGTAAGGGTAGGTTGAAAACCTGAACGGGCGATCTACGCAAAAGGAGAGTAAAAAAATAAAAAATAAAAAGTGAGAGAGACTGCTAGGTTGAAAACTCGATAGGGCGGCCTAGGCAAAAATTAAGGCAAATAAAAATGAACTATGTGTGTGAGAAACCGCATGTGTTCTCTCAAAAAAAGAGATTTGGGTGCTTGTAAGGGCATCTCTCTTTTGGGTAGTGGTGTGGAGTCGCCACTTATTTTTTTGTACAAAAAAAAAAGAAAAATAAATACAAATTACATGATCAAAATATTTCGAAAAATCCTAATTGATTAAATAAAGACAAGTACAATTTTGGTAAATTAAACCTTACAAGACTTTGGGTCCTAGTTACAATCTATGCAAAAGAATACAAAACTTTTGGTCCTAGTTACAATCTATGCAAAAGAATACAAAACTTTTGGTCCTTGTTACAATCTACCAAAAATTAAAAAGAGACAAAACACTAATCTACCTATCCAAAAATCCTAATCTCGGGGGCTGGGTTACGAAATGGGAAGGTGTTAGGCACCCATTCTGTCCAAACAGAGTTTGGTCTTCTAGACTCTAATGACCAATATACTCTTTTTTCATGTTGTTGAATGATATGTTGAACATACATCACAGACACTTGACCAAAATTAATTCAAATAAATTTGCCTTATGGATGTGTCCTCTTTCTCAAGAAAATTCCAATCTATTTTGTGAATAAAAAAAAATGGATTTGTAAAGAGAATCATATATGTTTTTATGTAAAAGAAAGAATGAAATTTTTGTTAAAAAGTATCAGATCTGTTTTTGTGTAAAGTTAAAAAAGGTGATTTTATCAAGAAAAATAGATCTATGTTTTTATGAATAAAAAATAAAATAAAAAAGACTTTTTGAAAGAGGATCCACATTCATGAGATGAATTTATTATGCATGCATCACATATTAAAAAAAAACAAGACTTCAACCTAACATTCAATTTTTTCTTTTAAATTTTAAAATCTGCAATTTTGTAACCAAGAAAACTTTTTTTTTCTAAGAAAATCAGATCTGTATTTAATGAAAATACAGATCAGTTTTGTGTTTAATGAAAATCATATCTTTATTAGCCATTGCATATTTTTAAACTTACGAAAAAGAAATATAATACACAATTACCTAAGCACATGTTAAAGAAAATTCTAGCAATGTATTTAAGCATGACAATTATATATCAAGAACAGAACATAATAAAAACGTGCTAAACATATTCATGCAACAAACAGTAACAAAAATTAATGAAAGAAGAAAAGAAAGAAGAAAAACAAGATACCTCTCACATGAGCGTGCTCTTCTAATGAAAGAATATTTTAGAATTCAAAGAAATTTTTTCAACTCTTTGAAGCCTAAAACACTTTACTTTCAAAAAAGAAGTTCCTAAAGCAAAAGCCTCCAAAACATCTTTAACGTAAGGGGAATTGAAAATTCAGAGAGAAGAGCCCCTAATTCTGATTTGTTTCCTCTATTTATAGAGGTTAGGATGCTTCAATGAGATCAGATACGAATTGGAACACGTTCTTATCTCTAAGAAATCGTAAAAGATAGGCCTTATCTCAATCAGGGAGTCCCCGGGCCATGCCAACAATTTGGGCCAATCGGCACTTGGGAAGTGCCGATCGGCACTTTTCATGTGCCGATTGGCACTCCAAGAGTGCCAAATGGCCCTCTTGGGTGCCAAGTCCTCGTTTGAGTTTTGGTCCAATTTGGACTCCTTTTTTGAGAATTTTTTAGTCGAGAATTGTACTTAGACGCATTTTTAATCCGTATTCTAAAAATTAATCTCTTTTTCTGGATATTCAGACTTTTAAAGTGATAATTATCTTGTAGATAAATATTCTAAAAAAGCTTGATTATCCACAACTTCTTTGTTATATGATTATCCACTTTATTTTCATGTAAGCAAGTCTATTTTTGACACTAACTAACGACCAATTACAAAATTATTTAATTAATTTTAATTGTCTAGCCAATCAGAATTAATTTAAATTAATCATGCGTGGTCAGTTTCACCCAAACAAAATGCATGTAGACTGTGCAAACTTGATTATGTGATATCTTTCAATCCGAAGATCCTATTTGAAAATCAGAAATACCGTTATGACCGTTAGAACCTCAAGATCATTTTTATGATATGCAATGAATGAATTAATGCATGTAATGCAACTCTAAATTTTGGGTATATGAATGGTCATTCTAGCCATCTTCGAAGATTAAATTATGGGTGCAGAATGCCCCTTATTGACAGAGCTTGCAAAGCGAATGTCAATGTAAAACAAAGACAATGATTTTAGTAGCCATGATTTAATCGAGGTTGACTTTTCAAAGATTACCTAGCCCTAGAACCTAAAACCTTGGAACATAGAACTAGTTTTTTGTTGTTTTGAAAAATGAATACTTGACCTACTTGATGACTGATAAACTTGAAATAAATCTTGAAATCTGAGGTGACTGAGAGGCTTCTCTATCTCAGTGTAATTTTGGGGGGTAACCAAGGGGCTTCTCTACCTCGGAATTTGGTGCGATTGAGAGGCTTCTCTATCTCAATCTTGAATGGCGGCAACCAAGGGGCTTCTCTACCTCGATCTGAATGAAGGTAACCAATGGGCTTCTCTACCTCGGAACCTAGGGCGATTGAGAGGCTTCTCTATCTCAATCTTGAATTGTGACGACTAAGGGGCTTCTCTACCTCAATCGGAATGGAAAGTAACCAAAGAGCTTCTCTACCTCGGAACCTGGGGCGATTAAGAGACTTCTCTATCTCAATCTTGAATTGTGATGACCAAGGGGCTTCTCTTCCTCGATCTGAATGAAAGGTAACTAAGGGGCTTCTCTACCTCGGAACCTGAAGTTTCACCTGCAAAAGATCAAAATTCGGAATTAGACTTTAAATGATGAGTGCTTTGTTGTTCCATTGTGTTGGGATGTATGATCTTCTTTTCTCTTTTCTTGATTTGAATTTTCCCCCTTTTAAAAATAAAAAAATAAAAAAAAAATAAAAAAAACCTTGATTTGTTTTTTTTGTAGTCCTTTGAAAATGATTTTTTTTTTTTTAATTTGAGATTTGGAACTTAGAATTTGAAATTTTCTTTTTTTTGAAAAATGATACCCTTTTGTCCTTGATCATCTTTGAAAATTTATTTTTCCTTCAAAGTTGGAATTTTTTTTTGAAATTGATGTCATCTGCCCTTGAAAGTCTTTGAAAGTTTTTTTTTCCTAAAAAAAGAACAAAATAAATTTCTTTTTTGGGAGAGTTGACTGAGTCAACTCAGTCAAACCTAAGTTGACTCAGCAACTTAGGTAACTAAAGAGGCAACTCAGGTAACTAAAGTGGGGGACCGAATTTTTTGGCCCCCATCTCACTTGTCTTCTTTTTCTTTTTTGCTCTTTCCTCCTCACTCTTCTCTCTTTCTCCATTGTCATTATTCACTCTCTTTTTCCACTTGCATTTTCTCCGTCATTACCCCATTTTTTCTCTAGAAAATCACTTTCCTAAGCTTCTCAACTTGCTTTCATTCATCTCCCTTAATATTTTTTCAGATCTTTGTGTTCTTGACCACTTTTGCTACAAAGCCATTTTTTGAAACCCATCTCCAAACCTCCATTTTTTTTTTTTTTTTTGCATTGATAATGACATCTTCCAAGGGACCATCTTTTCTCACTTTTAATAGGAAAAAAATATCACCCATCACTTGAGTGGAATGAGGAAGAAGGGCTCCTCCAAGACCCTAAGACCCATGCTCCACACTCCAAAATGGACTTCAAGGTGAGCTTTATTTTTTGGATTTCTTTGTTGGGAAATTTGTTGATTTCATGTTTTATTGAGAGCTTGGTGTTCAGACATTGCCATTTGGTTGTTATTTGCTCTTGTTGAAATTTTGCATATTGTATGGTTGATCATGTTGTAATCTTGGTCTTGGGGCATTTTTGAATTGTTGAGCTATTTGACATGGGGTAACTTGGGCAATGTTGATGACTCATGAAATTTGGCAATGTGTGTAGTTTGTGGTATTGTTGAATGTGTTTTGGCTTGAATTTTGTGGGCATTGAAGTCATGAAAATTTGATGAGTAGGCTTGGTTGATGAATGCGGAAATTTTGTTGGAATGTATAAGTCTTGTTTCATGAATATGGACATTTTTATGGACATGGGTATGGATTTTTTTTTTTTAATTTTTTATTATTATTTTTTTTTTGTGTCGGACATGGACAAATTTTGGTTGGACATTGGAGAATTTTTTTTGACAAGGAAAATTTTTGTTGGACATGAGATTTTGGTTGGAACAAATTTTTTGGACGGGAGAATTTTTTGTTGGACATGGGATTTTTTTTTGTTGGACATGGGATTTTTTTTTTAGACATGGGAGAATTTTTTTTTAGGCATGGGATTTTGGTGGAACAAAAATCTTTTGGACATGGGAGAATTTTTTGTTGGGCATTGGATTTTGGTTGGAACAAATTTTTTGGACATGGGAGAATTTTTTGTTGGACATGGGATTTTTTCATTGGAGTGAGTATTTTGGAATGAGTAGTTTGTGGACATCCTGATGATGGGTTAAACTTTGTTTTTCAGAGCCTCAAGAGTCAAGGTAGCCTCCAGATGCTAAAAGGCATATAGGAGATATTGTCTCCAAATATTAAGAACATCATTGATGAAGTAGGATACTCATGAGTACAAAGATCTCCAGTTACTCCTTGCTTTGTCAGAACGGTTTTGGGACACTACTTGCACTTTCCATTTTCCAAGCATTGGTGAAGTGATGTTGACACCTTATGACTTCTCGGCCATTACTGGCTTAAGATTGGGTGGTGAAAGAATCAGAGTCAATAATTTTCTTACTTCAAAAGAGATTAAAAGTCTTTTGGGTGTGATGCCTTCAAAACTGAAGAGCAAAAATGTCTCCTTGATGTGGCTGTATGAGAATATTGAGAACTGTAAGATTGTAGCAACCGGCACACGCATGTTCATGCTTCTCTTCATTAGAACTTTCTTATGTCTAGACTTGGGTAGTACTGTGAGCTTGCTCTATTTGTGGAGTCTGAGGGATATTGGCTAGATCAAAAATTATGATTAGGGTGGCATGGCTTACGCAACCCTCTTGCATTTCATGACTCAACTTTCTAGGTGTAGTCTCTCAAGCTTAGGAGGTGCACCGTTTGTTTGGCAGTTGAGGTTTGGAATTTTTCGCTATGTGAGGGTTTTGGAAAGTCATTTTGGCTACGTCATAATGATGTATGCTGATTTATTTCAGGTTTGGATGAACGAATATTTTGGGGTTGGTCCTTAAGTTTTGGAAGATGTTGGTGACATGTATCCGAGGTTTCTTCGTTGGTTGCCCAAATATCGTTTGTTAACTCCTTCCAAGCGTTCCTTCCAAGCGTTCTTTGGAAGTTTGGCGTACGGTGATTGATAACTTAACTGTTGCTGATGTAAGTTTTTTTTTTTTTTTTTTTTTGTGTGGGATTTTGTGTTTAGTTAAGGGTTTTTGTATTTGATTGTGGTTTGGTCTTCTTTTCATTCTGGGTTCATTGTGATTTTCAGATGTCTTTGGATCCTTGGCTTGGATGTGAGGAGTATACTAAGTGTGAATGGGCTCAAAAGCTGAATGGTCGTCAAGTATTGTTTGAGTGTGGCCATGGGAGGTATTGGTATCTCGGTGACCGAGTGTTGCCTCAGGTTCAACATGTGTACCCTTCTACTACGATTTCAGTTCCTCCTTGTCCCTCTATCCGGTTGGCTGACCTTCTAGCTAATGAAGAAATTGCTCGCGCTCAGGTTGGCCATGTTGTTTCAGGGACACTAGGAGATTATTTTGAATTTTTTCAAACTCAATTACTGGGTTGTCCAGCTAGCATTCTTGTAACCTCAGTATCTCTCTTTCCTTCTGAAGTCAAGTTGCATTTCATCTTGTATGCTTATCTCCCATATTTCAACTTTTGTGACAATATCTATATGTTGCACTTTCAGGCTTCATCTTCTGAAGAAGAGGAAGAGGAAGAAGAGAATACCCTTCCTAGCCATGCTAGCGGCTCTTCTAGCTCTTTCATGGAGACCTATCCTCATTTTCCTGCATGGCAATATGAAGTGATGAATCCTGATGGGTCATACAGCTCTATGACTTTAGATAGGCCAAAGCACACCCCAAATGTCCCTTGGGGTAACCGAGTGTGTTCTGAATCCTTTAGTCTCTTGTCCTCATATTTTGCTCTTTAAGTTATTCATAAACCAATGGATTTGTGTTTTAGGTTGGGATTGATTTTGTGGAGGAAAGTATGCGAATGATTGGAGGTTTACAACTGGTAGCGCGCACTCAGTCTTCCCAATATGTGCTCAATGAAGTGAACTGGGTATAAGATGATGCTCTCTGAGTGTTTTTGCTTGAACTTCCATGATAATTGATCTAACACTTGTCTTTGTTGATTTTTCAGACCAATCGAATGGCATTGGCTGATGCCAACACAAGATCTTTGGAGGAGAGGATTAGAAATGTTGAACTTCAGAACCGGTAGCAAGAATCTCGGTTTTATGCAAGTCAAGAAGGAGACACTGAGGGTGGCTTCTTTAGAGGTGGGTTGAGGAGATCTTCGTGCAGGCGGACCCGGAGTCCCAATGATGCTTGACTTGTATTTTAATTTTCCTGCAAGAACAAGAAAAAGTGTTTCCTAGACAAATTTGTATTAATCTCAACTTTTAACTCTTTATCCTTTGAATTGTTTCTAATTTTGTTAAAACTTTAGATGAGATAAGTTTAGAATTCACCCGATGAAGTCTTGTAGTAACAATTTAAACTTATCTGACCAATTTGATGGGATTTGCACTTACTTGAATGAGACACAGTCGAATGCCCCTAGTTTGAAAATTTTATGCATGATAACCCTTCATTTTTTAAAAGAATTTTCTTTCTTTTTTTTTTTTTTTTTGGAAAAGGAGTGAGTGATTTTTACTTGTTAAAGAGGGAGTAAGGCATAGTCGAATGCCCCTAGTTTGAGAGAGGAATCCATGATTTTGAAAAATCTTAATTTGATCAAAATTTTTTTTTAAAGCAGTGATGCAGGTGATTTTTTTTTTTTTTTTTTTTTGAAACAAATGGACATGGCATGTCTGAATGCCCCAGTTTAACAAAAAAATTCTTTTTGAGCGAAAAATAGAGTAAAAAAAGGATTTGAAAAGTGCCCGAAAACACAAAATAGGGTAAATGGGTCTTATCCAAGTTAGGTGCCAATTGGCATTCTTGGAGTGCCGATCGGCACTTGGAGAGTGCTGATCAGCACGCTTAAAGTGCCAACTGGCACTTTAAGGTGCCGATAGGCACACCCAATTTTGGGCCAATTCCCTGTGCTTTTCTAATTCGTTTCTTATGTTTTTGGGTTTTTTGAAAAATATTTTCTCCGTTTGTGACCAAACACTTTCCTAATCAGCTACAAACTCTTGAAACTTATTTAAACCTGGTTAAGGACTGAGGTAGCTTATTTTAGCATCAATCCTGCAAACAAATCTCTGCATCAAGGTTAGCAAGACACAATAATCACAAGCAAGAGTTATCCATGGTTAACAACCAAAATTTCTCTCATTCAACCATTCATGATATCAACAAATGGGTTCGTAGCTTTGATTTTAGTACCAAGACCAATTTTACAGCCTACAAACTAGAGGGAATCAAGGCTTTGAGGAATGTCAAGATCAAGTGGGACTTCCTCCGTGCTGTTGTGAAGTTCTAGGATACTAAAGATCATGTATTCCGGTTTAAAACTGCTAAACTTTGTCTCACAATTGAATAATTTTCAGCTATTCTGGGTTATGATCCTAGTAAGAAATCCGTAGCAGTTTCTTGTTATCCCAGGCATAGGGAGATTTTGTCTAATGCTCTAGGACTTCCTACTTCAATTACCAGTAGCATGATTGAAGGACATATGGTGAATCTTTATACAATTCTTTCAAGACTGATTAACAAACGTACCTAGGAGTGACTGACAACATGTAGAAAATTTTTGGCTTAGCTCTTTGCTTCATGGGAAAATTCTTTCTTTGCTCTTGAAGACCTGGTTTTATGGATGCACGAGCCATAGGTATTGTGAGTCAAGTTAAGGATGGTGATAATCCTGTTTCTCTGATCTTAGCAGAAACTCTTTTAGGATTGGACTCTGTATTTCATGGTAAAGAGTCACAAAACTTTCTTGGGAGTCCCTTGACTTTGCAGATAAGGTTGATGGAGAGACTGAACATGATTGCCATGCCTACTGTTGCTAATTATGGTCCTAGCAATTTCCTCAGTAGGACTGTTCTCAAAACCGAGTGTCAATCTGAAAATGACTGGGTGAAATTTCTAAACAAGAAATCTAATGTCTCAATTTGATGGAATTGTTATTGGTGAAAGTGTCCACCTTCTTTGTTGCGATCTCCGGGATCAGATCACATCTTCATAGTTGGATTAAGGAGGGAAACTTTCTATAAGACAGATAGACTCTTGAGGCAATTCCAATATGAGCAAGGAATGCCCGATGGAAGAGGAAGAAAGCCTTTTACTCCTATGGACACAAATCCTACTTCTATAAGGAACACATTGTTGGGATTGGAGATGGTTGACCGAGTGGATCAATCCTTTGTTAAGGTTCACTTCCTAAAGAATGACCACAAACTATTCTAACTGGCTAGTGAACAAGATTGCGGACAAGGAGGCTGACATGGTTGCTATGAGAAGACAATTCCTCAGAGACAATCGAGAAAGACACGAGGCTGACAACTACGAGTTTAAAAGGAGGGTCAAAGATGACGAAGTACCTAGCACAGACGAAATCAATGATCAACCAAAAGAGAAAAGACTAAAGCCAAAGTAATCTTCTTATTTTTGGCTTTGAACATGTTTATTTTAAAAGTTGATGCGAAACTCTTAGGTTTAGGAATTATTTAGGACTTTTTGGTTAAGGGTTCTGTTTAGGGTTTAGGTTTTTATGGTTTGGTTTTTTTTTTTTTTTTTTTTTTGGTTTAGGATTTAGGTCAGGGTTTGGTTTTTTTTTTTGCTTGATTTTTTTTTGGGTTTGGTTTTTGGATTTTTGTGTAATGGCATGATTTAATGGAATGGTTGAATTTTGGAAAAAGAAAATTTTTTGCTTAATGGGTAAATGGTGGGTTTGGGGAAGTTGTGACCGAACCAATATATGGTTGCCTACGTACCTTCTTGGCAGAAGGATCAAGTCATCACGTAGTTCATTTTTTATTTGCCTTAATTTTTGCCTAGGTTGCCCTTTTAGGTTTTCAACCTAGCAGGCTCTCTCACTCTTTTTTTTACTCTTCTTTTGCATAGATCGCTCTTTCAGGTTTTCAACCTACCCTTTTTTTAGACATAATTTTTTTTTAACCAAACCTAGGAATGGAAATAACATAATTTACAACCACTTCAGATGTGGTGTTTTCAGACTATCACCTCAGACGTGGTATTTCTTCAATTGATCCATGTTGGTTGGCTCAGTGAAAGGGTTTGCATTTAAGTTCATCAACCTTACTACTCTCCTAGAGTATATCTGCTTGATAATATATGGACCTGCCCAATTTTACTTGAACTTCCATTTTGTCTCTTGAATCGGGGTTCGAATCTCTTTTAGCGCCAAATCTCCCAACTTCAAATCTCTAGTCCTTACTTTCTTGTCAAAAGCTTTCCTAAGCCTCCTTTGATAACTTTGAATGTGGTACAAGGCCTTGAGTCTCTTCTCATCCATCATGCATAATTGGTCATACCTACTTTGCAACCAATCTACTTCAGGGATTTCACTCTCCAGTACTGTTCTCAATGAACGAACACCCATTTCAATGGGAAGGACACTTTCATCCCATACACCAATGAATAAGGAGTGGCTCCTGTGGAAGATCGAATTGATGTCCTATACCCCTAAAGTGCATTGGGTAATTGCAGATGCCAATCCTTGTAGTTCTTTGTGCTCTTCCTTAAGATTTTCCCTATTTTTTTGTTTGCAGTCTCAATTGCTCCATTTGTCTGAGGACGGTAGGGAGAGGATTTGTGGTGTTGAATATTGAACTGTCAAAGTAGCCTCTCTATTTCTCCCTTAAAATGCAGTCCATTGTCTGAAATAATTTCATATGGTACCCCATATTTGCAAATGATATTTTTCTGAATAAATTGAGCAACTTTCTTTGAGTTCAAAACCTTGTATAAGGCAGCTTCTACCCATTTAGTGAAATAATCAATAGCAACAAGTATGAATTCATGGCATTAGATGTTGTTGGGTGAATCTTCCCAATAATATCTATTCCCCATGTAGAGAACGGCCAGGGTGAAGTCATGGTATGTAATGGCATAGGTGGCATGTGCTTCAGATCTCCATGGACTTGGCATTGATGGCACTTCTGAACATAAGCTGCACAATCGGCTTCCATAGTAGTCCAGTAATACCCTTGCCTCTTTATCTTCCGTGACAGCATATGTGCATTCATATGTGGCCCGTATTTTGACTCATGAACCTCTTTAATTATTTGCTGTGCTTCTTTGGCGGTCACACAAAGGAGATGAATTCCATCATATGATCTTCTGTAAAGTCTTTCTCCACAAATAATATAATTAGTGGACAACCTTCTGATGATTAATTGGTCATTCTTGTCTGCAGACTTTGGGTATGTCCCAACCTTGAGGTACTGTAGAATGTCTGAATACCATTCACCTTCCCCATTCTTTCCCTCATCTTCTTCTATTGACACGCAATAAGCTGGCTCCTCTTTTTGTTCCACCACTATTGGTCTATCTTCATCTTCCTTAGGTCCATCCATCATGGAGGCCATTATTGCTAAAGCATTTGCAATCTGATTCTGCATTTTTGGCACATATTGGTACTGGATCTTATTGAATTTTGAGACCCACTTCTGAAGACATTCATGATAAGGTATCAGCCTTTCTTCCTTGATCTTCCATCTATTCTGAATCTGAGCAATTATCAAGGCTGAATCACCATATACTTGCAACTCTTTCACTCCAAGACCTAGGGCTGCTCATAACCCCATAATGCAAGTTTCACGTTCAGTGGCATTGTTAGTGGCAAGGAAGTTGAGCCTACCAGAGAATGAAATATGTGTCCCTTTCGGAGAAATTAAGAGAACTCCAATGCCACTTCCATTTTGATTAGTTGCTCCATCAAAATACAACTTCCATAATTCAATTGTGGGACAAAGTTCAGCAGTTTTAAACCGAAATACATGATCTTCAGTATCCCAGAACTTTACAGCAGCACAAAGGAAATCCCACTTGATCTTGACATTCCTCAAAGCCTTGATTCCCTCTAGTTTATAGGCTGTAAAATTGGTCTTGGAAGTAAAATCAAAGCTACGAACCCATTTATTGATATCATGAATTGTTGAATGAGGAAAATTTTTGTTGTTAGCCATGGATCACTCTTGCTTGTGATTATTGTGCTTTGCTAACCTTGATGCAGAGATTTCTTTGCAGGATAGATGCTAAAATAAGCTACCTCAGTCCTTAACCAGGTTTAAATAATTTTCAAGAGTTTGTAGCTGACTAGGAAAGTGTTTCACAGACTCAAATGGAGAAAATATTTTTCAAAAGCATGAGGAATTGGCCCGAAATTGGGTGTGCTTGTTGGCACCTTAAAGTGACAGTCAACATTCTAAGAGTGCCGATCGGCACTCCAAGAGTGCCAATTGGCACCCGGCTCAACCGAGTCCCAACTCACCCTGTTTAGTGTTTTTGGGCGCTTCTTGAGTCTGTTTTGACTCCGTTTTCAAAAAAAATTGATTGTGCAATAAAATCTCTCAAAAATTTGCATGGATTGTCAAGCTAGGCATTCAGATATGCCTTGTCCATTTGTTTCCAAAAAAAAAAATCACCTTCATCACTGCTTTCAAAAAAGGGGGAGAGAAAATTAATCAAATCAAGATTTTTCAAAATCATGGATTCATCTCTCAAACTACGGGAATTCGGCTATGCTTTACCCCCTCTTTCTGGAACAAGTAAAAATCACTCATGCCTTTTCAAAACAAAAACAAAAAAAACAAAAACAAAAAAACAAAAAAAAAAAAACAAAAAAAAGAGAGAAAAAATCTTTTAAAAAATGAAGGGTTATCATGCAGAAAGTTTTCAAACTAGGAGCATTCTGCTGTGCCTCATTCAAGTAAGCACAAATCCCATCAGAAGTGGGCAGATAAATTCCAATTGTTACTACAATACTTCATCAGGTGAATTCTAAACTTGTCTCATTTAAAGTTTCAACAAGATTAGAAACAACCCAAAGGTAAAGAGCTAAAAGTCGATATTAATAAAAATTATCTAAGGAGTACTTTCTTGTCTTTGTAGGAAAATTAAAATACAAGACAAGCTTCATTGGGACTCCGGGTCATTTTATTATCATTTTTCAAAAAACATCTCTCATTCTCTCTTAATATTCTCACAATTACCATTTTCCTTATATTTCATATTTATTTGATCGTTTATTATAATTAGAGTTTGTTTGGGATGTGATGAAATGTTAAGCTTATTTGAGTTTTTAGTTTTTTTGGTATTACTCATGTGTCTCATTGTACTATTTAGCTAACTTTTAATTTTTTTTTTCTACACTTTCAGCAAAAAAAAATTTAGCTTCAGATAAATAAACTGTTCTTAAACGAACTTTTAGTAAAACATCTTCAAGCCAATCTAAACCCGACCTACTCCGTTTTCAAAAAAGAGACAAAATCGGGACAAGACATCTATGATCTAACCCTATCCCACCCCATTGTCATCCCCAAATGCTATCCACAATGAAATTAAAATTATATCGAAATTAAAGTTAGAAGTAGCCATGCATGATGCAAGCATGAGCCAAAGGAAAGACTAGCCTAGACTTGCCTAGGTTCAAGGTTGAAGAGAGATCTAAGATTTGACAAGATGTTCTTGGCATTTCCTTTTAAAGTAAAATCGAGATTTGGCATAGGAGAACTCTTCTAGAATTATAGTGATGGACGAGCAATTAGAGGCTTTGATAGGCTTCCACCTACTCCAAAAAAAAAAAAAAAAATCGCTGAATATGAATATGACTTCCACCTACTCAAATTGTAGGCTAACATAAGTACCTATCATATTTGGATAATGCCCAACATAGTAAAGTTTCTGTCTAACATAAGTACCTATCATATTTGGATAATGCCCAACATAGTAAAGTTTCTGTCTAGTACATTCGACGGGCCAAGAGAGTGACACGTGTTGTGTCCTTGTCTCGTAATAATGGCCCTGCCAAGGCTCAAAGCAATTCAGGAGAAGGGAAGAAATGGGGGGTAAATATGGATTTGAATCATTTTGAAGAACTCAAAGCAATTCAAGAGAAGGGAGAAAATGATAACAATTTATTATGACTTTTAGATTGAAGTCCATACCAAATGCATAAGCTGAAAGTTTAGCAGAAAATGCATAAGCTGAAAAATGCAGCCAGAATTACAATTGATTGGATGTGGCTTGGTAATACGTGCTTTATTAGAAAATATTCAAAAATTACAAATTTTGTGCCAACTATTCATGTCAGTTAGTGTATAATAGAAAAAATTGTAAAATTTGAATAGTTTTGTATTAAATTTACACTAATACTATTCATTCGTATTTAGTTATTTATTCTTTCTTTACGTAGGATGAAGGAAGATAGTAAATAATAGTTAATGTGTGTGAAGAAAGAGAAATAATTTAAAATTTTAAGAAAAATTGATATTTTAATAATATATATTGTAAAATAATTAATCTGATATGGAATGTTTTGAAAAATGGGTATGCAAATTTTATTTTTATTTTTAAAAGTAAGTTTTTATGCTAAAATCATATCATATACTATATAATAAAAGTTGAGCTTAGACACCGTAAATGAGCCAAGTGGCTTCACCAAATTGCAGAAATTTTATTAAATTTTTAGATTTTTAAAGAACTAAAAAGGAATAGTATACTACCAGAACTCTAATTCATTCTTATCATTAAATAAAATTAGATTAACATTATTTTTTTATTTGTTAGGATATATTTCTTAAATTAAAGGATAATATTTAACATACAAAAATTTAATTTAGATAATATTTATTGTAAGGGCTAGATTCGAATCCCTGACCTAAAAGGTGAATGGACTTAGGCCTAAAAAAACCCAAAACAATGAATTTGTAGAGGGTGGGTTGGAAAACTGGGCTATAATGAATCTGACAACAAGCAAGGTAGATATTGATGACAAGAGAACGAAGATAGACAAGTTCACACAAAAGAAAGTCGTTCTCGGCATCGTCTGAGGAGATCAGTTCTTATATATTGATTCTCAAGTTTAAATACAAGTTTAGTTCTAGATTGCTACAGTGTTTCTCTCTCTCTTTTCCGATCCCTTTTTCATGGAGGGTCTCTTACATTATATAGTTCCCTTTCAATGATCTTGGTGATATACTTGTTGAACATTTAAGCCACTACTTGAGTGCTTGTCCTATCGGACACCCCCTCAGGCCCTCTGTGAGTTGGATTAGCCAAGGCAGCACTGTTCAGGGGTCTTCTCCACATTAATACAGCCAGAAATTTAGCTGCAGAGCATTTAATGCGGTGGCAGCAGCCTTTCCTTAGATATTTCCTAACTCCTATTCTTCCCGTACGCTTATAGTGCATGTCTTTACCAATAGAATCTTTTGATACATCATCCTGGATGACAGGAGGCATATCTTGATCTTCGTTACGTTTAGCCGAGGGGATATTCCTCCTCGGACAACCTCTCCCAGCCATTACGGTCATAGTTTGCTTGTGAAGTTTGAGGTATTACGTCTCTCTTACTATTGATCCACTCTCGGACCATTGTGACTCCTCGGACAAGGCCCAAGGCCCAAATATATATTTGGGCCTGCGTCCCCACATTTATCATCTTAATTTTCAAAATTTTAATATTATTAAATTAATATTATTTTATCATAATATCAAGCTTCAAAACTTGATTATTAAGGGATAAGCATAATCCAAATTCTTCAAGAGGTGATTAATATTAATCTATCCTAAGAAACAGTATATATCTCCAATAATTTGATAATCTCTATCTATTCCAAAAAACAGTATATATCTCCATTAATTTGATAATTTCTACATTGATGACATTAATATATATATATATATATCAAAATTCCTTAGAGCACCCACAGTAGATGTGGGATATGTGCCAAATGCTAAATATTTGACACATATCCCACACCAAACACAAAAAATAGCTCCCTAGCAAATGTTGCATATGTTGCATATATTTGGCACATGTACCATTTGTGTCCGTACCGTTGCAAATTTGCAACGGTACGGACAGATGTGGTAAATCAAAATAATTTATATTAATGTATTTTAATGTGTAGTAAATATTATTTTAATGTGTAGTAAATATTATTTTAATGTATAGAATTGAATTATAAAACATCTGATAAATGAGATGTTGTAAAATGATGTGGTAAAATAATAAAGTAGGCATTTGGTGTGGCAAAATGACATAATTTTTACACCAGCTGCTATAGATGCTCTTATAGCTATCAACCACGTTCTCTTTATCTCTCTTTTTCTAATTTTCTATATGTTACGTTATGTTGAATCAATCTTTTTTTTTTTTTTTTTTTTTTTTTCATATGACCTTTTTTTAATTCCAATTTTTATGGGATAAAAACAAACACATTGATTAGATATCTTTAATTTCAATAAGATTTAAATGAATTATATTTCAAATGAAACTCTACCAATATATATAACCCTATATATTCTTTTTGGAGTGAAGCTTATTTCAATATGTGAATGCCTAAATCCCATGACAATGCAGGTATGCATCATTCTTTCTTCTTTTATTATTATTATTTTCATTTTGTTTATTTTCTTTAGTGTTATTATTGGTTTTTTGTCTTCATGTGATTTTAATTAATGAATTCAAAACATTCGAAAACATTGTCAAGTTTCTAAAGGCTCCTTCTTTATTTTTGTATTTTGTTTTTATTAAATTGATTAGGTTTTGTGTATTGGTTGCCTTTTGTTTAAACTAATTTTCTTAGCTTTGATCTAATTTATATGCTTAGGGTTAGGGTCTTAGAATTAATGATTAAATATGGTTAGAATTAATAGATTAATTTTAACAATTTTCTTATTTGATTTTTATGTTACATCAAATTATCAAGATGTTCTACACGTGTATTCTTGAATTATCAACTTTAATTTTAATTTATAATATTATCAAGATTATATTAATTTTATATTTATCAATTGTTTAGTATGTTTTTTTTTATAAATAATTATCAATTTAAAATTCAATTTGGAATTATCAATTTAATTTAGTTTTAGGAAGAAATCTTACCCCTTATTTTAGTGAGATAATTATTTACACTTGATAATTTTTTCTTTTATCTTTATTGAATGTATTAAAATATATAATTATTTATACATTTATTTTATAAGTTTTTTCATTAAACTGTGCAACGCACGGGCCTATAATTAGTAGATAGAAATTTTTGCACGAATTGATGTAAATGCTCTAAAATTTGTGGATGAAAGGGACTCTAAGACATAAAATTTGGAACCATCACGGTCGCCAATATATATTGCTGGTCCAAAATATTTCCTGAGTTCCTCTAATAAACGAATTTTTCACATTAAAAAAAAAAGACTTTTATTTTTTGGCACCTTTTCACCATGTGGGCTAGACCAGCTTTAGTCTTATATTGCCTACCTCATCAAACATGGTCCAAGGTTATTGAACATTATATGTCATTATGTTGAGTCTCCAGAATCATTGAAAGGTTGGGACTCTCCGATCGACCATTTTGGTCATAGAATATATTCAGGTGGAGCTTTTTCTTCAATAGCTAGTAGATTAGCATGGACAACTACCATATATAATCCATGGAAGGAAATCAATGGAGAGATTGGTTAGAACTCTTCGAAGGGAATTGAGATTTGAGATGGTCATAAACCCAAAGTAGCTTATGTCAAATTGCCAGAATAGAGCTTGTTATCATGGTTTTCCTGTTCACCTTTGCCTGCCTATCTTGCAATAAAAATGAGAATTTATAAGATTCTGAATACAAAGAAGGGACTTCATAAATTATTAAAGCACCTCATATGTCATACCTCCTTTCACTAAACCCAATCCAAAAAGCAACATATGTGGTGGCAGCAATCCCCACTTGGCAGACCCTGGCCCAAGAAAGGTTTAGATTTGGGACAAAAGACATGTCGCAATGAATGTATTAGAGCACTGAACGCAAGTCAAATTTTTTCCTAACATTTCACCTAATTTTGATCGAAGAAGATACATCAAAATGAATTCGTAATGCTTCAAAAATTTGTATAAAAAACAAGTTTAATTTGCATTTCCGGGTTAAAAAAAAGAAGAAGAAGGAAAACTCATGGATTGTACCTGTGGGGATAAAGGCCCAGAACCATACATCTTGGGTTGTGGGCTTAGTCCGAGGAGCTTCATGGGCCAAGCAGAGCTGCACTTATTAGATGTTCTATTTTAAAAGATTCATACATGGGAAACAAAAGAAATTTGATTCGAGTAGGATCTCGTCCTCTGGTAAGAGGAGTATAGTTCAAGTGTGTATCTCATCAATTGGAGTGACCTTCCTAGAAGCTCCGATGATAGAGATGGCCTTTGTGAACTTACTGGAAAGGAAGAGATCCGAAAATATCTGAAGAAAAGCTGCTACCACCACATTAAATGCCCTACAACTACTTTTCTGGCCGCATTTATGTGAAGAAGACCTCTGAACAGTGCTATCTAATCTATTACAGCTCACAGGGAAGCCAAAGAAGATATTTGATGGGACAATTAATCAAGTAACGTCTTAGATGAGTGACAAGTGTAAAATTAGGATGACTAGAGGGGAACTATATAATGTAACAGATCCTCCATGAGAGGAGGGATTTTTTTTTGAGAAAAAGAATGTAAATTATATGATACGAAGTCTCCTCGGATTGAACCAAGAACATTTTTATCCAAAAACATGTTAAACGCTGTCCACGCCATTCATACCTAATTCTTTAACCCACTCTCTACAAATTTATTGTATTGGGTTTATTGGACCCAAGTCCTACACGTTTTGGACTTAAGGCTACAATTTGTGACCCTACAGTACCCAATTCAGAAAAATAAAATATTCAAAGGAAACTTTAAGAACCCAATCTAGTGGTTAGAGGAAGAGTTAACTGTTGATTAGGAAAATGGTTTCTCATTGTAGGGTTTGTGAACTTTTACAAATGAAAAAGTGGTGGAAAAGTTTTGAAATCCTACTTTATGCAGTTGGCGTGGTGGTGAGATAGGAAGAACACATGCTTTCTTTCCTGCAACACATCATTAAACATAATCATAGTGTCAACATGCTCTTTCTCTTTTTTATTTTCACCTAAATCTGCCCTACTACCTATGCCAGGGTATAAAGTTGCTACGTGAATGGTGGGCGTTTCCATCATTATTCTTGCCTTTGGCCATGGGTATAGAGAGCAAGCAATCTTCAATTCTTGCGGCCAAAACATTCCTTTCCCTTGCATGAGATGCTCTCCTTTTTTTTATTTTTTTATTTTTATAGATAATTCAGACAGTTACAATGAGGATGGAGGATTTGAATACTGAATGTCTTCGTTGAAAATATCAGAATGTGTCATCCAATTAAGTTACAAAATTCTCAACAGTTTACTTATTTCTCCCTTTTTTTTTTCTTGCAGTCACAAACATATCTTATTGTTAATTGCCAATTGTTAACAGTAGCATTTCTACTAATTGAATGGGCAGCTGGAAATTTGGGTATTTGAAATGCTGCATTGTCCATGCTTAAACATAAATATTCAATATTTATGGTCCAAAGTCCAAGCCATTGCCAATCTATGTACCTTGGCAGGTGGAAGTATCAATAAAAATTGCCATGATTGAAATGTCACATTAACTATGCCAATCAAGGAAGGTGGCAAAAAGCATTCTGACGGTGAGGTGCTTTGTAGGTTATTTGTTATTTTAATAGGGAAAAGGAAAAAGTTTGTGATACCTAATGTGAATGTTTTAGTGATACAAATTAAAGGTCCTATTCCCGTAATTGAGGTGGTCCAAAATATACTCTTAGGACTTGACGTTGAAGATTAAGATAATATTCAAATTTACCAATCGAAATTAAGTTATAAAAGATAAAATCTAATTAAAATAAAAAGGAAACTAATTAAATATTCAAATATATGACACCATCCAATATGACCAGTTTTATATAAACAAGCACACCAATCGAGTCCTAGCTATAGCTATGTAATTTTAGTTGTTGTGAGAAAGCATCTTATTATTAAAAAAAAATAAAAACCAAAAACAAAGAAGAAGGAATGTATAAAATATTAAGCTGGCATAAGAGCACAAGTTAAAGAATATCAAATATTCAATTATGAGTTGTGATACACATTTTTTGAAAAAAAATAATACATTTTTTAATAATTTTTTTAGTTTATATGCACAAATTTATTGTGGCTTTTTGTTCTTTTCTTCATAATTTTTTTAGGGTCACATTAATGTAGACATACATTAATTATCTATTTTATGATACTTTTTATGGAAAATTGAAAAAAACCATAAAAAAAGTTAGTCACTTTTTTTTTAATACAATATTAGTTGTACTTCTGAAGTGACCATCATCCTAAAGATGCTTGGTAGTGTTAGATATATTTTTAAATGTATTCATGCATAAGTATGGATCACTTAATGGATCGACCAAAATGGCCAAATACCACTGTAGACGACTAAATTTCTAAGTTCGAAATGAATCAAACAAGTAAAATAGTTTCACAAATGCGAATTTGTATTGATGATTGTGTGGTTCAATTCTCTGAAATTACAAAAGAGTGATCCTCTGATTCGATCTCCTTAAAAGACTTGTTGATTGGATTTGTAGTAATGTGATTTTGACTTGAACACCCAATATACTTCAATTTGGTTGAAGAATGGATCTAAGATCTTTGGAACAGAATTACAATGAATCTCTGGCTATGAGCTTGTTAGAAATCCTTTGTTCTTCGTGTTCTTTGTATGTTCTTCGTGTTCTTGGTGCGTTCTTCGTCTTTGAAAGTTTTGTGGTGGAAGTTCTTCGGGGCTTTAGAAACTTGGATCCGTAGAGCTTCACTGATTTGTGATTTGTTGATGTTTTCGGACGCTTTTGGCTTGATTCCCGCAAACTTTTGGATCTAGGCAGATAGTTTGGATGATTCTGCTTTGAATGTTCTTCGTATTTAAAGGTTTGTGGTGGAAGTTCTTCGGGGCTTTGGAGGCTTGAATCCGTTGAGCTTCACCAATTTATGATTGTTGGAGTTTCTGGAGGCTTTTGAGCTTGATTCCAGTGAACTTTAGGATCTAGGCAGATAGTTTGGATGATTCTGCTTCGAGTGCTCTTCGGTTTTGAGGTTGAAGTTCTTGAAGTTCTTGAAGGCTTTGAGGCTTGATTCCTGCAGAGCTTCTGTACTTCTGATGCTTCTGAATCTTCTCTGATGCTGCTTGTGCTTCAGATGGCTTGGTGTGTCTCCTCCTCTCCAGATCTTCTTAGGAAGGTTTCTATTTATAGGAGTTTGGGGGTGGGTGAGAGACACGTGGCGGAGTCTGATTGGTGACACATGTCACAGCCTGATTGGAATAAGCGTGGTAGCACAAACAAATCATCAACTAAGTTAAATGCAGCGGAAAATAAATTTGACACAAGTGATTTGTTTACGAATGAAGAAAACCACTGAGGCAAAACCCCACCGAGTGAATTTAAGGTTACCACTCCCGAAAATCCACTATTATCAAAACAAGCGGTTACAAGTAAAGGAATCTCAGTACCTTATACTAACCTACAGAGCAGCGAATAAACATGGTTATGGGTCAAGTGGATAGCAGGAAAACGGGTCTTAAGTGTTAGAATCCTTCCTGGACGTTGGTCCGAGGAGCTTTCTTGTTCTTATTACTTCCTCAGTGCTTGAATATAGAGGTTACAAAGATAATACAGGTTGCTACAGTAGTTTCTCCTTCCAATCCTCGATCCTTTCTCTGGAGGACCTCCTTATATTTTATACCCTCTTTAGGTTGATCTTGGCCCTCCATTTGTTGATCGTGCAGGCCACTACTTGAGTGCTTGTCCCATCAGCCGCCGTCCCAAGCCTTCTGTGAGTTGCAGCGACCAAAGCGGCACTGTTCAGGAGTCATTTCCTCATTAATACGGCCAGAACGTTAGTTGCGGATATTTAATGTGGAGGTGATAGCTCCTCCATGAATTGCTCTCCCAGGCTCCCATTGCCGACCCACAGTGCTTGTCCTCTTTCTTGGGGCGCTCTATATAACCGCCCTTGACGGCGTGTTGCCCTTCCCTTCTATAATCTCGGTTCTCCGAGGACATGCTTGTCCTCGGCGATGCTTCTTGGTAGTCAGGACGTTCTCCGTTCGTCCTCGGACGTTTCTTCTTCCTCGGCGTGGGCCTTGGGCCTAGTATAAAGTTGGGCCAGGGTAGCCAGATTTATTGACCCCACAATTCTCTCAATTTTTCATCTTATGATTTTTGCCATCACTTTTAAATTTCTTTGATGCACATTATTACCTTACAATCCTCAAGGATCTTTGCATATTCTAAATAATCTTCAATATCAAGAATCCAATCCATGAAGTCTCATTTATATGCTATACCATCAAGGAATGAAAATAACTAAATTCAAGAGCGCAATCTCTCATTCATGGAGCTTGATCCTTGAATTTGCTGCCGTTCCATTCATTAGCTATCAGACTCGGAAAATGATAAGACTCTGGTATTAACTAAAGTAGTCAATCATCATAAGAAATAGAACACATTTAATTCAAGAACAAATCATTGAATTCACTAGGGGGTTCTTTGAATTCACTAAGATAATTTTGTTATTCACTAGAGAAATAAGAAAATAAAACATTTCTAAAATTTTATTACTAATCAAATTCTAAATACAAGAGGGTTACAAGCCTACAACCATTAGTTTATGTAGAAAAACATTATAGAAGATTAGAAAACCCTAAAGAAACCATAATTCATGGTAGGCACTAAATTAGGAATAAAAAAGGAATAATCATTTGAAAAAAAGAAAAAGAAAAATAAAGATGAACTAATAGATCTAGATTGGGACAAATTTATGATGATGTTCGCACATTAGCAACTGGTCTTAGGAGTTTGTCTATTGGTTGTATTAAGCGGAGTGCTAATTCTGTTGCTCATTGTTTGGCCCGTAATGCTAGTAAATTAGATGAGGAACTTGTATGGCTGGAAGAGTCACCACCTCCAGCCCTTGACGCTCTGTACCTGGATGCTAGTTCACTGAATGATTGAATGAATTCTCGTTTCGCTTTCAAAAAAAAAACTCTTTACAACAAGAACATCAAGTTTTATTTTGAAAAATTCAGGAAATCACACACATATAATAATAATAATAAAAACAACTATTGAACCATATATTTTGTTAGAGCATTCACATCAATCTCCTCAAATATTTAGCTAAACTAATCCAAAAAATTCTACTTTTGCTTGTTTAGCTATTTATTATTTTCATACACATATATCAGCCTCAATACTTTATCAACATTAAAATTTAACGTAGTAAGGATATATGCTCACTACATGTAAAAATGAGTCTGTCCCCATTAAAAGCTTTAATTAATTTAGTGAGACTGATGCATGCTTGTTTCGGTTGAATTTAGATAAATTTTTGTTAAAATATTAAATTAATGAGACTGATGTGAATGTTACTCTTACTCCATCCTACGTTGGCATCCAAAAACGTGTAATAAATAAGATGAACTTTTGTAAGACTAGAAAAAAATTGCTCTCATGTAACTTGTAAGACCCATTTGGGTTTTCTTTCCATGTGGATAGAAATCGAAGTATAAATGCAAATCAATGTGAGACCAAAAAAAAGGGTGAAATTCCATATCAATGTTCAATGACACTTTCTTTTTGGTAATAAGTCAATCAATAAAGCACATAGTTATAATTGAAAAACGTGCACAATGCAGGAGTTCAGATTCACAACCACACGTAATTGTTTCTTTTGAATTTTAAACTATTGTTCAATTATTAAAAAAAATTAATTTGAGATAAGCAACCTCCATGTTAGACTTTAAGCTGTCCCCTGAATAGTCATTTTGAATAGTGAAAAACACTTCTTCTTTTTTTGGGAGCAAAGTAAAAAACACTTTTTAGCTGCTTTTTTACTAGTATAAAAGTGCTTTCTTTAATTAGCTATCAACCACGAATTATTCCTATTACTCTTTTTTATTTTTTATTTTTTGGGTCAAAATGATAGAGTACCTGTCAATGTTACTTCCGGGTAAAGAGATGTGGTTTAGCTAGGTTAGAAAAGAAGGAAAATCAAACATTTAATGGTAGCAACTTTTAATGAAGAAGACCTTTCAGCATCTTTGTTGACTTTAACGATGGAATCTTCAATTTTCTACCTTATTGACCAAGTCTCCACCTACAACCTTTTTTTTTTTTTTTGTTTTTTGTGTTTTTTTCTCTTTTAGTAATTGAAATGCTCCTGTCAAAAAAAAGGTTGAATTTTCAATCTTTTTGCTCCAAGAAGCTTCACACACAGTCAGGTTGAATTTATAGGAATTAGGGTCGGTTTAGATACCGCTTATCTTGCTGAAATTGAAAATTTATTGCTGAAAGTATTGTAAATAAATGTAAAAATTAGCTGAAATAGTATCGTGAAACTCGTGAATAGTACCAAAAAGTACAGTGAGGCCCATGAATAGTAGCAAAAATAAGTTAAATAGTGAACTAATTTTCATTTTTCATTGGTATCCAAACGGAGACTCATGTGTTCTTGTGTGTATAATTCTTTTTATGGTAATTAGATTATACTAATAAGAACATTGTACAATCTTCTTGGATTTATATCTTCTAAAAAAGAAGAAAAAAAAATCAATTTCACTAATTAAGGGGCCGTTTGGTATGATAGTTTAAGTAACAATTTTTAGTTTTTAAACAACATTACACGTATTTTCACACACTTTTTTTACCGACGCGTATTTCCAAAAAATACAAACAACGTTACTAGAACAACGTTACCAAACGGCCCCAGTGATTATAAAAACATATCAATGATTGGTTGACAATTGGTCTTTGGGTTCAGGTTGAAATAAAGTCAAACAAGATTGCAAGAATTGTTCATACTTGTTATTATGATGTTGCATATATGATATATTCCACATTAATCTGACCAATTTGTTTGGTGCTATCCCACAACCAATCCATTTATAATAACTACCAAGAAATTTCATACCAATAAATAGTTAAATATAACAGAGAAAACCCATTCAGACTTTGTAGATTTCCAATATTTTAAAGCCTACTACTTCTCAAGCTAAATTTGGATTAGTTTTATCCCAATTTCAAACCAATCAACACTCCCAAAGCATTAAGAACCCTGCAATTGTCAATATCCTTGCCTCCATTTGATTAAATTGAAGATTAGCTAATTAATTAATTAATTATTAACAATTATTTTAGATTAATTTGGTCAATAAAATTACCGTATCACTGTGGGTCATGAATCATGACCAAACTGCCGAAATTGCATTTGATTATTTAAGATAAACTTTTGGTTAAAGTTTTGGAGATATCTAGACCTTGGTTGGTTCTGTGATTAAGTCAAACATCCCTACAGCAACCCCCTAAACTGGTGAACAACTTCAACAAACAATGTCCAGAAATCTCAACCATCCACTGCACTCCCTCAACTTTGAGTATGTAAAATCAATGGATCAAAAGCAGCTCTTGGCCCTCTAAGAAATGTGTCTCAATGGCCACCATTAACCATCTGATAGGTTTCCAATCCATGAAGAAATTTTTTTTTTTTTTTTTTTTGAACCAATCATGCATGATGGTTTTTGTTTTTCAATACAAAACAATGTTACGGCAATAATTAAGCTAACAAACTTTTATTGATTTTTATTTGGACTCATTACTTAATCATTTTTTTACCTAGTCAGCACTCACTAACAATCTATCATCAATTGGGTGAGAAATTTTTTGTCAATTTTATTTTTGTTCATAGACTTTCTCTTTAATACGATTCCCCTCCCCCCCCCCCCCCCCCAAAAAAAAAGTGTGAGGGGTGGGTTAGGGCTTGAACTACAAAAGGTGTTTTTGCCATTGGGGCAATAACTCGAATTCTTGAAAACATGAAATTATCAAAAGTCCATATATAACAAAAAAAAAAAAAAAAAACTAGCTATTCAAATCTAATCTATTGTTGTATTGCATTATCCTTTTATACTTTTTATACTTGCAAAATTTAAAGATGGTCAAAGTTCAATAATTATCTTATATGTGTAAAAATGTTTAATTTTTAATTTTTGTATTTTAAAACTATACATAGAACACGAGTTTATGAATTAAATAGTAAATAACATTTAATTAACATAAAACTTTGGCGTGAGTGTTAAGAAAAATGATAATTTAATAAGAGGTTATTGAGTGGAGTAATATTAACAAAGAACACCATGTGTAACTATATATATATTATTGATTTTTTTTTAAAAAAAAATTGTCAACTCTTAATAAAAAAAAATAAAAATAAAAAAGATAGTTCATTACCTATGTACATACTTAGTTATTACTTTTTAAATTTTTATTGTATTTTTTCAACTAAGTTATAAAAATTCAATCATTATAATAAAACATTGAAAGTTCCCAGTTAGTTTGTAGAACATAATAAATTTCATTGAAGTTTATATTTAAATTAATGATAAGTTTGGGTAAGAAAAATTGAATTGATTTCAAATGAGTTGGAAATAATTTCTAAATGACCTTCATGTTGCTTTAAATTGGCTTGAAATTTTTTTCAACTCATTGGGTAACAACTCAAACAAAAATTATGTGTTCTTTTAATCGTATGACCTATAGTTATATAACTTAATGTGAGTATTGTTTTTTTTTTTAAATGTCAATGTGATTTATAAATAAGTAAATAATCATCTAAAGTCTAAACTACTACATAATCAGCCTTCCTACCTAATTTAGAAGAAAACTTTATAAAAAATAATAATAAATCATAGATACCAACTTTATGATATACTCTTAAAACATAAAAGTATCATGTGATTTATTTTTTGACAATTACATCTTATGTGGTTAGCTTAGTGGGCATTTCATTGACTTTAACGAAATTGAATGATGTGACAAATGCATCATTTACTCAAGGAATTGAAGGAAAAAAAAAAAATTTGTTTAACCCTCTCATTCTCGATTTTCTTTTTCAATCCTCATTTAGATTTTTGTTGATTTTGTGCTATGTATCTAAGTGTTAAGTCCTTTTGGATATACACCACTGTCAGTTTCTTTAAAAAAATTGTCAATTCTTAATAAATAAATAAAAAGATAGTTCATTACCTATGTACATACTTAGTTATTACTTTTTAATTTTTATTGTATTTTTTCAACTAAGATATAAAAATTCAATCATTATAAAAATGCATTGAAAGTTCCCAGTTAGTTTGTAGAACATAATAAATTTCATTGAAGTTTATATTTAAATTAATGATAAGTTTGGGTAAGAAAAATTGAATTCGTTTCAAATG
The DNA here is from genome assembly GCA_030021035.2 of Notholithocarpus densiflorus. Taxonomy (NCBI): domain Eukaryota; kingdom Viridiplantae; phylum Streptophyta; class Magnoliopsida; order Fagales; family Fagaceae; genus Notholithocarpus; species Notholithocarpus densiflorus. Next base: position 280,972 of record JARYZH020000032.1, on the reverse strand, counting down.
AGTTGGAAATAATTTCTAAATGACCTTCATGTTGCTTTAAATTGGCTTGAAATTTTTTTCAACTCATTGGGTAACAACTCAAACAAAAATTATTTGTTCTTTTAATCACATGACCTATAGTTATATAACTTAATGTCAATATTGTTTTTTTTTTTAAATGTCAATGTGATTTATAAGTAAGTCAATAATGATCTAAACTACTACATAATCAGCCTTCCTACCTATTTTAGAAGAAAACTTTATAAAAAATAATAATAAATCATAGATACCAACTTTATGATATACTCTTAGAACATAAAAGTATCATGTGATTTATTTTTTGACAATTACATCTTATGTGGTTAGCTTAGTGGGTATTTACCCCCTCAAAACAAAAAGCTTAGTGGGTATTTCATTGACTTTAACGAAATTGAATGATGTAACAAATGCATCATTTACTCAAGGAATTGAAGGGAAAAAAAATTGTTTAACCCTCTCATTCTCGGTTTTCTCTTTCAATCCTCATTTAGATTTTTGTTGATTTTGTATTGTATATCTAAAAGTTAGGTCATTTTGAATATATACCACTATCGGTTTCTTTAAGACATTCTTCTCTATCCCCATGTGTGTTTTAAAAAATACTTAGTATTAAAATAAAAATAAAAAAATTTGTTGATTCACACGATGAAAGCCTTTGGATAGTACAATTTTTTTCTTCATATAAATATATATATATATATCAATCTTAATTTGGTAAAACATATGAAACACACAATACACAAAAGGCACTATTAGTAAAACCACTCAAACCAAACCCAAATAAAAGTCATTTACTCCAAAAGTTCAAACGTTCTTCCCTAAATAATGAAGAGTAATACTATATACACAAATTATTTTACAAAATGTTGATGTGGCCAATATCTTATTGGTTTTCATCTAGTCCCACCATTAATATCACTTTTTTATTTACCAATAATTACTTATCACATCAGCAGTTTGTAAAATATTTTATTAAATAATTTGTATCTCTAGCATTATTTAGTGTGAGTTTGGATAGTGTTTTAGGCCTAGCGTTACGCGTTTGTGTTTCATTTCTGTGGGTCTCGTACACTGTTCACGGGACCCGCAAGTACGGAATCTGGCAAAATCAACTTTAAAACTAGGTTCCACGGCACTATTCTCACATTTAAAAATTATTTTGCTATAGTGTTTTCAGTTTTCAACAATAAGCGGTATCTAAACAGACCCTTAATAATCAATCAACCAATGCAATGAACCTCAATTTTCCTAGACTTAGCTTAGGTCCAGTGCATTCTGTGCATTGGATCCGGTCAGATGGTGACACGTGTCCAAAAATAAACACATATTTTTATCTCAACAGATCCAGTACTACTGGACAATAAATCTAAGTCTGTCTCAATTTTCCTTTCCACCCTCGTCATAAAACACCTTTAATCAAACATTAAAAATTCAAAAGCAGCACTTATAGTATAATACCCAAAATAATAATATAATATATAAATTAGATAAACAATAATAATGGTATATAAGTTGAATAATAATAACAAATTATAATAATAAGCATCATATATTTTTTCAAAAAACCCCACTTTTTCTCAACCGAACCCCGCGTTTTCTCTCTCTCTCTCTCCCACCTGACCTCATTCCTCGGCCGGTTTTCTCCCCCAAAACGCACCGTTTTTCTCGTCACAGATATACTATAGAATACTATACACACTCTCTGTTTCTGTAACAACAAGCTTGCTTTCATGGGGAACTGTTGTAACACATGCGTGAGACCAGAGACCGGAGAAGAACAATACGATAGCAGGAAGAAGAGGAAGAAGAAGAGCAGCAGCAAGAACAAGCCCACCACAGCCAACAGGGACAGAAAACCAAACCCATATGCAGAAGATGCTATTCGATCACCAGCTCCGATCCGGGTCTTGAAAGATGTGATACCGTTGAGCCACAGAACCAGAATCGGCGACAAGTACATACTCGGACGCGAACTGGGTCGTGGAGAGTTTGGCATAACGTACCTCTGTACTGACAGAGAGACCAAGGAAGCTTTGGCTTGCAAGTGTATATCTAAGAGGAAGCTGAGGACTTCGATCGATGTTGAGGACGTGAGGCGCGAGGTGGCGATAATGTCGAATTTGCCGGAGCACCCGAACGTGGTGAGGCTTAGAGCTACGTATGAGGACAGTGAAAATGTGCACTTGGTCATGGAGTTGTGCGAGGGAGGTGAGCTTTTTGATAGGATTGTGGCGAGAGGGCATTATACTGAGAGAGCTGCAGCGAGTGTGGCGAGGACTATAGCTGAGGTTGTGAGGATGTGTCATGCTAATGGAGTCATGCATAGGGACTTGAAGCCTGAGAATTTCTTGTTTGCTAATAAGAAAGAGCATTCGCCGCTTAAAGCTATTGACTTTGGTCTCTCTGTGTTCTTCAAGCCTGGTATGGATTTGGGTTTTCATTATTCTTTGTGTTTGTTAGTGCTTGTTGATTTTTTTTTTTTTTTTTTTTTTTTTTTTGAGTTTTGGGAGATCTGGGTTTTGCTTGATTGTTGAATTTAAGTATAGGTTGTGATTAATTTTTGTTTTTGTTTTTAATAATTGTATATATGGGTTTTTTTGATTGGTACTATGGATGAGTATTAAATTTGGTAATTTTAAAGCTGGTATCATTTTCATTGCCGAGAGACCAAACCACCATTGTTCTCTTGCTTCTGTTTTTTTTTTTTTTTTTCCTCAATATTTCTAATTTAACATTTTTAATTTTAATTTGTTTTGTTAATATTAGTTGATTTGAGGTCCTTTGTGTTTATTAAGCTTAGTGTTCAAGTGAATTCTAGTGTTTTTTCATGATTTTTATGGGGTTTGGGTTGATTTTTTATTTTTGGGATATCTGGGTTTTGCTTGATTGTTGTATTTATGTACTGGGTTGTGATAAAGTATATTGTTTTAATGATTGGATATAGGGGTTTTTGGCTGGGTACTATAGGTTGAATATTAAATTTAGTAATTTTATTTTGGTGGGTTTTAGGAGAGAAGTTCTCGGAGATTGTGGGGAGTCCGTACTATATGGCACCAGAGGTGTTGAAGCGGAACTATGGACCCGAGGTGGATATATGGAGCGCCGGCGTGATTGTTTATATTTTGCTATGTGGGGTTCCTCCATTTTGGGCAGGTATTTATTTTATTTTGTGTCTTTTAAAAAAGAAAAAATAGTAGCCTAGTTTTGATGAAGTCTTGCATAGGATTGTAAAGTTGTTAATTTTAATTTTTTGTGTTTGTTTGTTGCAGAAACTGAACAGGGTGTTGCTCTTGCAATTTTAAGAGGGAACATTGATTTCAAGAGGGAACCTTGGCCTCAGATTTCTGAAAGTGCTAAGAGCCTTGTTAGGCAGATGTTGGAACAGGATCCGAAAAAGCGGTTGACTGCTCAACAAGTGCTTGGTAAGTTCTTTAGCTGAGTTTTCATACTTAATGTGGTTCTAATTTTTAATTAGATAGTTTGTCAATTTTGACCAAGTTTGTGATGAATCGGAGTAGCTATGACCTCACTACTATGAATTATTATTGTCTTGCGTATGGTTGGGGTTCCATTCAAGGTTTACTGGGGCATTGAGAGAGAATACGAGGTCTCTCAGCCTTCCACAACTTAGATTTTTATTATTGAGAAAATGAAGTTTCATGATAGTGATTTTGAGATAACTTGAACCATTAAATAAACATGGTATTGGTATCACATATTGTCATCTAGATGACCATGGGCCAGTAGATTTTGCTAGTTTTTGACAATGAAACAAGGGTATGGCCTTTGGTAGTCCTTATTCGTGTGGAATTTTCCGGGTCCAGTGGTGGAAAATCTCATGATTGGCTAGCAAAAAAATGAAGAAAAGACACTTAAAGGTTGAACCTCTTTGACTAGATCAAAAGTCTCTGTTTAGCTGGTGTACTTCTAGATCTTTAGATTCCCAGCCCAAGTAGGTAAAGACTTATAATAAAATTCATAGATTCTGGTCAGAGATTGAGAGCGGAAAAAGGATCATTTCTAGGCTAGAGTTGGATGTCTTAGTTGATATTAGCTGGTTGGTGTCCATACTTGTGCAACAAAAAGAAAGGTATTTGTTGTGGCAGCAGAGTCTACTTTAGTTCTTTTTATGGTGATTACCTACACACAATATTTTAGCCTTCAGATTTATTCCAGGATAGAATTAATTCTGGAGAATTAAGTACCTGTCTCCTGCCTTAGAATGTCAGTAATCATGCTATAATTAATCTGAAAGTTTGGGCTTGTACTGAGAACCCACTCTTGAGACTAAATTCTTTGTAGTACTAAAATTGAGGACCACTCTTCTTGATCATTTCATTGGGCTCTTAACTTATTGCTTTACTGGGGCAAGCACATTGAATGTAGGTGCTGGCTATAGACCAGATCTTCCTGTAATCATTCTGTTTAATGTATATATTGTGATGAAAGGCCTGGACTTCACTATTTGGACTTGTAAGTTTATGTTATTCAGCAAAAAAAGTTGCACTCTAATGTTCCTTAAGAAAATTTCGATGAAAATCATTTACAAAATCACATCATTGCCCTGCATTCAGGGCACTTCTCCCACCAGTGTTGAGAAGTGAGGCATGTGTTCACAAATGGATTTTCTCACAAGCGCCAGTAGACAATTTATTATTTATTCACTTTTTTTTGGCTGGTACGAGGAGCAAATCATTGAAATGCCTGTATATGTGAACTGCTAGGAGATTTGAGTTTTTCTCTAGCATAGGGTAGCTTTCTTGAAACGGGTATACTGATCTTTTATTTTATTTTCTTATCTTTGCTAGATCACCCCTGGTTGCAAAATGCAAAGAAAGCTCCAAATGTCCCATTAGGAGATATTGTGCGATCAAGGCTCAGACAGTTTTCTGTGATGAATAGATTCAAAAAGAAAGCCCTTAGGGTAAGCATCTATTTTTGGCTTAGGTCTAATTGTCAGCTCCAATTCTGACTTTTAACTGCATTGATGCGATTTCTATACCCTTGTGGATGATTTGGGGTTCAAATAATTGCTGTAGGTAATTGCTGAACACTTGTCTGTTGAAGAGGTAGAAGTAATTAAAGATATGTTTTCATTGATGGACACTGACAAAGATGGAAAAGTAACATACGAGGAGCTGAGGGCTGGGCTTCGGAAGGTTGGTTCACAATTGGCTGAACCAGAGATAAAAATGCTGATGGAAGTGGTATGTTTTTATCCTTCCCTAAGTTCAGATAAAAAGTTGCTCTATTTATTATCCATTCTATGCATGACCACTACTTTTGGATTGAGGTGATATCACATCATTTCAATCCCTTGTTTGCTCTTTTGAAATGACTCCTGCAACATTCTTACAGTAAGTAGTTCACTGCACTGCAAACTTACGCTTGTCAAACCACTGTCCTCTTATGTTTTCACCCACCAGTTAACAGTCAGAATTTATACCCTGAAACCCTGCAAATGCCATTTTCCCTTTACCACTATGAAATTAGATCTTTGGCACCTTTTCAATGAAGTAAAAATGCTTGGAACTTGATCATATCATGTATTCATATGCATTTAGGATGCCCTAAGCATTTGGCAAGTATTGCATACTCTGCATGATTAGAAAAATTTGCCTTCTAGAGGAGTAGGATCCATAAAAGAGACAAAATCGGGTCAGGATGACAATAGCTTCACCATTTATTGAAATCTAATGGTATTAGTTTTTTTTTAATTGGTAAGCTGCATATGCACCTGGTGGGTCTTGAACCTACAATTGCATCATCCACTTTTCTCTTATAAAGAAATGAGGTGCCAATTGAGTTAGAACTCATTCTGATAGTGTTAGTTGCTAAATATGGTTCTTTGCTTCAGGGTTTATAAACATTAATTTCATACAAATAGAAAATAACTAGAGCTATTTTCTAGGCTGATGTTGATGGGAATGGAGTACTGGACTATGGAGAGTTTGTAGCAGTGACAATTCACTTGCAAAGGATGGAGAATGATGAGCATTTCCGCAGAGCCTTTATGTTTTTTGACAAAGATGGAAGTGGATATATTGAATCAAATGAACTACTGGAATCATTAGCAGATGACTCTGGTGAAACTGATACTGAAGTGCTGAATGACATCATGCGTGAGGTTGACACAGACAAGGTCAGACTTTCAAGCCTTATCATCTCATTGTTCTATTCTCCCCCTTTTGAAGTATTACATTCAGAGTGTATTGGAATTCAAAGCAAATGCAACATTCATAAATTTTTAGAACCTGTCATAATTCTGTGTCAGCACAGCAATACGTTGAAATGATCCAGAATTCCAGATATTAAAATTGATGTTGAGAATTCTGAAATTCTTTATGATATGAAAAAACTCTCTTGTTCCAATAGCTTGTACTGTGGCTCCTAACCTTTATTTAAATTATTTTCAGGATGGCCGTGTTAGTTATGAGGAGTTTGTTGCTATGATGAAGACTGGAACTGATTGGAGAAAGGCATCTCGGCAGTATTCAAGGGAGAGGTTTAAGAGTTTGAGCCTTAACTTGATGAAAGATGGTTCTTTGCAACTTCATGATGGGATGACTGGTCAAGCTATTGCTGTATGATTTGAATTTTTCATCATCTTATTTTCTTCCTCATTTTCTTTCCTTATCATTTATATACACGAAAATATGGTATGTGGGGGGTTTCACCAAATGTGAGTTTTGGGTATAAGACTCGGTGAGGGGGAACACTGGATATTCATCGGTGACACTGGCAAACATAGTTCAATTTTGGCCATGTGGATCATGCAACAAGTGGCTGTGAACTGCCGGAGCTGTCAGGCGTTCCCGGAGTTTGTGGAAGTGTGTGTTACAGTTCTGGAATGAGTGTCACACATTCTTGTATATTGGTGTCATGTTTTTCAAGGTTGATGATTCGGTATTTAAGTTCTTTTCTAACATTGTGCAGAAACCAGGTAGAGTTATTTATTGGAAATGTGAACATCAGATAAATTTTAAAATGTTTTATTCTTGCATCAATACCTAATTGGTGAGGATTTTATGAATTAGTTTTACAGCAATGTTCTTTGTAAAGTGTTTGTGACAAAAAAATGTTGCTTTGGGTAATGCCAACATAGAATACTGTTCAACTACTCCCATTCCATTTGTCTTCTTACACACAAAATCAAATGTGAGTCAATCTCATTGGAAATTTGGAATGTTATATTCACTTGTCCTTATTGCTTCCATCAGGAGAAAGAATCAAAAGAATATGAGGAAAGAAAGGAAAAGAGACAAACATGGTGATCCTATGCCTACATAATCATACACCATACATATAATAAAATTATGAAGGTATCTTTCTCTATTTTTATTTGTCAAACTCATTCTATAAACATGTTTGAGAGAATCTCACCGACTTTTATGAAGTCCCAAACTACTCCCTACCATCAAAAAGATTGTCTGTCACGTTCTAGAAACAGGAATTTAAGCTCACTTGCTGCAGTGCAGACTGCCGATTATTTAATTCATGAATTACTTATAGATAACCAAATGGAGTTTGAAACAAGAAGGAAAAAAAAGGATCAATTCCTTACTTCTTATGTTCATCATTGTCACTCATTTTGTTCATGCAGGCCCACTACTTCCCAACTTTATTTTATTCCCCACCCCACAACGAATCCAAATTCCTAAAAAACAAATTACACACCGTTTAACTTTCACCTTAAGCTATTTTTAATCAAATCCTTTAAGATACTTAAAAAAAAAAAAAAAAAAGGTCCTTGAATTTTAATTTTCTTTCAATTTAGTTCTTCCGTGTAGTTCCATATAATATCGCTATCAGTTTTAGTATTTTTTTTAAGGATAAATTTTAGCTAAAAAATTGATTGTAACCTAAAACTACAACCTTACTCAATATCTTTTTATTAGAGGTGAATTTTGACAAATCCATCATTAGATTACATTTTCTTTTTTACATTCTCCATGCTTATAAAATTTCTAAAAAATTAAAGATCAATAGCTATGTCATCAATAAATGGTTTAAATTGCAAGTTTTTGTAATTTAAAATTATGCATAAAATATAATCTTATAGTTCATATGGTAAATAATATCCGATTGGCACAAAATTTGACATGTGTATTAAGAGCGTAAAGAATATGTAATCCAACAGTTAGATTTTTAAAATATGTAGTAATGTCAATGATATTGAATAAGGTTGTAGTATTAGGTTATAACCAATTTTGTAACTAAATTTTGTCCATTTATAATTCAATATGTCCATAGTCACAAATTTATTTACAAAACATTTCACAATGGTTATGGTAATGAGTTGTAAGTAGTGGAGGTAAGTAGTGGAGAAAAAAGTGATAAATTTCATGTGAAAGTGACAAATAACAAATCACAGTTTGTCGGATCTTAAAATAACCTAATGGATTTTGGCTTTAAATAGTTTTATGTTAGTAATGAACTCATATGAGATTCAATAATAATTTGACAACTCAACAATTATGAAATTTGGTTACGAAAAATATTGTGTATAAAAATAAAATACACACACCCCGAAGTGGATTTGAAAAAATCTAGGCCCACAACTTTTTGGGTCACAATTTTATTATAACTATGACATGATAGATCGTAAGTAGTTAAAAAAAACTACGAAAAAGTAAAAAATAATCTGTCAAAGATTGCCGGTTCATAAATTTAGCCCAAAAATCTTTATTTTAGTTTGGTAAAAAAATCAGGCCCAAAAATCATCACCCTCTTAATCATAGTTATTACAAATATAAATATAAGAAGCAGCACGTTGAAGCTGAAAAATAGAGAAATCAAATCTCATCTCACTAATTAATAAGACTAAACTAATAACGAGGGACCCACAATAACACAATTCCCTCCTTCTTTGAAGAGAAGAAAAGAAACACTTTCCGTAACCGTCGGATCTCCAGCTGTACACCCTTTCCGTTACTCATCCAACGGTTTTCCCGACCACCACCTCTCCAAATTTCCCAAACACACGAAACAAAACACAGACACACACAACACACACTCAACGAGTCAGAAGAGAGAAAAAGACACAACACAAACAGTGTGAAAAATACTAGGTTGTTCTTCTTCTTCTTTGTTCTTTGTTCTTTGTTTTCTTTGTTGTTTTTGTGAGTTAGAGAGAGAGAGAGAAAAAAAAAATGGGGGTGGACTATTACAACATTCTTAAAGTGAATCGAAACGCAAGCGAGGACGATTTGAAGAAAGCGTACAAGAGACTAGCTATGATATGGCACCCAGACAAGAACCCCATCAACAAATCCGAAGCCGAAGCCAAATTCAAGCGTATATCCGAAGCTTACGATGTTCTCAGCGACCCTCAGAAGCGTCAGATCTACGATCTCTACGGTGAGGAAGCTCTCAAGTCCGGTCAAATCCCGCCACCCCAACCTTCTTCTTCTTCTTCTTCTTCTGCGTCTTCCTCTTCGCGTGTCCATCACCACCATTTTTACAATCGCCAGCACCACCACAATCCGACGTCGTTTCGGTTCAACCCGCGTGATGCGGAGGATATTTATGCTGAGATTTTTGGATCCGAGAGTAATGGCGGAGCTGGCGGGGGAGGAAGCGGCGGAGCTGGGGTGAGGGGTTTTGGTAAAGATGGGTTCTTTAGGGGTGCAAACGGGTCGGATTTTGGTGGGTCGCCTTCTTCTTCTTCGGGTTCGAGGAAAGCAGCTCCGCTTGAGAGCGTGTTGCCTTGTAGCTTGGAGGAGCTTTATAAAGGTTCGAAGAAGAAGATGAGGATCTCTAGGAATGTCTATGATACTACTGGGTATGTTTTATTATTTTTTTTTAACACTAAATTTGTTTTCTTTTGCTTGTTATTGGATTCTTGGTTTTTTGTTTTTTTGTGTTTTTTTACTGTGTCATTGGCTTCACATTCATGTGCTATTGTTTTGAAAACAGGCTTAGGATAACAGTTTAATTTTCCTTGTTGCATGGATGTTTAAACAAATACATGAATTTTAGTAAAAAATGAGGTACAAATGAATGTGTTTTTAAGAGATTAGGAAGCTTTGCTTAGAGTGCTTAGCCCATCAGGTGTGAATGTCCCTTGATTATCCGGCAACTGGTTTTGGCAGATGGGGCAGGTTTTAGTGGCTAGAGGTGAGTCCAAAGGGCTCTTCTTCAAAAACGTACCTTGCATTATCAAAATAATAATAATAATTAGGAAGCTTTGCCTAGGGTGGAAGTGATTTATTGTGAAATCTACTTCTGTGTTTGTGTTTTTGTAGCCTTTGCTTAATTCATAATAGGAGGAGGGTTTTTCCTGGGATTGATTAAGCTGTTCGGTCGAATTTTGGTTGTAAATTGACAGTTCTAGGCAAAGGTTTTTCTGATGAAGGTGGCAGTTGCCTAGGTGGTTGCCTTGCCTGTGCTCTTGAATGGTCATATTGAGTCTTAAATAAAATTAAAAACCTCTAGAGTTTTTGGTTGCTTGTTGCAAACTTGCAATATTGATCCTTGTTAATGACTTTGAAGAGCATTAATGTCTTGTGTCAAGCAATTGACTTTTGGTAGGTTATAGGACTGCCTCACTGTAGCATTTTTTCGTTTTCTTGAAATAATTGTTAATCTTATACCTTTGCTCAATTGTCACCTCCTCCCTTTATAAGTGCTAGGCGGGGAGGGTTAAAGTAGTGGGTTCAAGACCCAGTAGGTGTGTGTGCAACTTAACAATAAAAATAAAATAAAATAAAAAAGCTTGGATCCTATTGAGCTATCAACTCTTGAAAATTTCGAGCATTAATTTTCTTACAACATGGTTGGAGAGATCATTGAATTCCATTTTTGGATATCATAGCTTTCTTTAAAGGGCTGCTTGGTTTTCTTGTGAAGGTTTTCTCAACTTTGTACCACTAAGTGTGCGTTTGGCATGGATGAAATTTGCCAACTTATTTTACTATTCAGCTTATTTTTGTTATTATTCATGGGTCCCACTGCATTTTTTGGTACTATTTATAGGTCTCACTGTACTATTTCACCTAACTTTTACCTTTATCTACAGTATTTTCAGCAAAAAGTTTTCAGTTTCAGCAAAATAAGCAAATCCCAAACAGACCCTAAGAGTTCTTGCATGTAATCAATATTCAATGTGATACCAAAAATTGTTGTGGGTTGGTTAATCCATTAATGTCTACAGATGGACTGGTCTTAATAACAATAACTATGTGTGGTTGGAAGGAAATAGGAGGAAAGGTGAAATAATGAAAGGAAAAGGGGAGATGGAAATACAAATTCCTTTGGTTGGTTCGAGGGAAGAGAAGGAATGTGAGATTGGATCTTTCCATGGGGCTTACATTTATAGCCTTAATGGTCAATTAACTACAACTGAATATTTTAATGTTGTTTTTATAGGGGTGTACTTGTCAAAGTATTTCTTATGAGTAACTTTCCATTCTCTTCTGTATTTGAACCAAACAACAGAAATGTAAACTCGTCCCTTTTTCAACACTTATTTATAACCTTCTACTAAACAGACAAAAGGGAATTACCAACCTTTCTTCTCCTTTTCCTTTCCACTTCATTTTCCTTTTCCTTTCCTTTCTTCTTCCCCTCTTGCTGCCAAACAGATTGCCAACAATGCGGCATTCTTAAGATATTCAAAGTAATATATATTGGAAGGGTTTAATTGGAGATGAAAACTTGAAATCATTGGTTTTTTAAATGCTTGCAGATAAAGAAGTAAGAGAAATCATTGGTCTATTATCAAATATGTATTTGGTTTCTAGGACCTAGGTAGGGCAGCATCTTGCTGGACAAGCTTTGGGTTGAGGTACCCAAGGCCAGACCAACCACATTTCTATCTTTAGCCAGTTTGAAGCTGCAAGGAGCTTCGAGACTACTTTATATGTGGTGAATTAGAATTTAAAAGAAGAAAAAGCTTAAGCAAGCACTGTCAAGTGTCAAGCAAAGCTAAGAAGCTGCTTTTCAACTTCATCGTTTAGTTCTTTGATAAGTTATATTGATACTTAAGTTTATAAGGGGGTATTTTGGCCTACATGATTTCACTCATGCATTCTCTGAACTTTGGGCTACAACAATACAGTTCAGCCTGAAGATGTTTCCATGGGGTAAAGTCTTCCACCTGTAGTTAGGAGGCCAGCAGCACCAATAGAAGAGTGAAGACTAGTCAACCTTGTAAGGTGAATAGGAAGAAATTTCATTGACTGGAACATTTCTAAGCTTAAGGGGATTAGTCATAAGTTGTTTCCATAGTAGTGAGTTATATCTCAGATACTGATAGAGAAGCTAAACTTTTTTGTTAGGTCTGATAGAAAAGCTAAACTGCTAATTATTCTTCTTTTTATTTTATAAAAGAAAAGAGGAAAAGGAAACAAAATTTTGTTTTTCATTAGGGATAATGCTTTTCTCAAGGATTAAACTTGGCTGATGATTTGTATGATTAATCTTGCTTTTCCTTGAGCAATGGAAACCTATACTTTCTTTTTTACTTCTTTCCTATCCCTGTTTCCTGGTTTTCTTGGGTTTGCTTGTCCTGCCTATGAAGCCATAAATGTTAAGGTTTATGCATAAGGCTCTCTATTCTCATGGTCTTTCCTGTTAGGAAAATAGGTCTTTTATAGGCCAAGTATTGGGACCTGCAAATTATCTCAAAAAAATCACATAGATAATTCTAGTCTATATATCAAACTAAAAAAGGAAGTATGGATGTCCTCTTTTATTACTGGCATGATATGGCCAATGAGCTCAGCTCAAATGACACTTCCTCCTTCTTGTTAGAGTAAAGTGGAGGATAAGGTCATGGGTTCATGACCCACCAGGTTCATGTGTAACTTACCCCCCTCATCCCCCCCCCCCCCCCCCTCAAAAAAAAAAAATAATAATAATAATAAAGAAAAATATGGTGGCATGATATGGCATTGCTCTGCATCGATAATCTTTTGCAAATGTGTGCTTTGATTCTTTTTTATTTTTTTTGGGGGGGGGGGGGGGTGGGGTGGGGGATAAATATGCATGGTTTGATTCTGTTAATCCTGAGTGAATGTTTTGCTTTTTGAATGTTTACTTCCACTTGATGGCATGAGCAATTCTCTTGCAGTAAATTTCGGACTCTGGAGGAGATATTGACTGTTGAGATAAAACCTGGTTGGAAGAAGGGCACAAAGATCACATTCCCTGAGAAGGGTAACCAGGAGCCTGGTATCATTCCTGCAGATGTTGTTTTCGTGGTAGATGAGAAGCCACATGCTCTTTATAAGAGGGATGGTAATGATCTGGTAGTCAACCAGGAGATAACACTGCTAGAGGCCCTCACAGGGAAGACCATTGACCTAACCACCCTGGATGGAAGGAATCTCGTGATCCCACTGACAGATATCGTCAAACCGGGAGCAGAGGTGGTTGTCCCAAATGAGGGTATGCCAATCTCAAAAGAAGCTGGGAGGAAGGGGAATTTGAGAGTTAAATTTGATGTTAAATACCCTTCAAGGCTTACAGCAGAACAGAAATCTGATTTAAAAAGAGTTCTTGGAGGAACTTCATAATGATTACACACACTAAATGTCAGGGGTGCCCATTAACACTGCTAGTTGTTGCTAGTGGATGTAAATATGGCATGTGTATGAGTGTATCCTATTGAAGAATGTGAATAGTAGGAAGTTTTCACAGGGTGGTGAATGGAGGGCCGGGTGTAGGTTGGGTTCTTCCAATTTGGTATCTGGATGCCATATTTAGGAATGATGTAATTTGTCACTGGGCTAAGCATCAGTCCAACTGGAAGAAATGGGTGGGAAATACTACCAACCTTTCTGTCATTTTTGCCATAGTGTTACTCTGCCTTAGAATTGGATTCTTTATACTTAGAAGTGATAGTTCTTAGATTCTCAACAAGTGACTTCACCTCGAGCCAACTTTGGGAAATATTTAATTTGTTATATTGGTTGATTAAAGATGCAACTCTTGTTTTATTGGTTTAATAAAGATGCCACTCATGAACTTGTTCTCTTAAGTTGTGCTTGTGGAGTTAAATATGTAATGTTACAGGATTTGAGTTTTTGTTCCTGGGGATAGAATCAAAGTATATAATGAAGCACTGGCACAGTTTTCAGCCTGCACGTAGAAGGAAAAATTTGTGGTAGGAGCAGGACTATGTGTTGACAACTTTATTTTTTGGCGTTTTGTTCAAACAACTTGTGTGCTCATCTAAATTTTTGTATCCAGAAGAATCCTTTGGACCAATGGCTTTGTCTATCAAAATTACAATAAGTTTCAGATATTTTTAACAAAAGAAGGATGTGCAGATCTGTACTATGCATGCTGGTTCAAAAATGAATTATGAGTTTACAATCTGTCTCCTAGTTTTTTCTTTAACACCAAAGTCAGTACTGAGACTTCCTTGACAATTTAGAAAAGAATAATTGGACTTTTGTTATTTTTACTTTTATAATTCAATAATCAGAGGAAGGAAGATTTGAATTTTGGATGTCTGTTTTGGAAACACTAAGAGTGTCAACGAGCTATTAGACTTCTGGCAAAAGAATATTTGGACTTGAAAAAAATGTGTTTCTTAACTATGGAACTCTTTGATCACATTCTCTTACACAGGTGTGGAATATAATGGAGACTACAAGTTTTGTTTTAGGTGATAGATGGGAAAAGGTAGGGCTTTAAGAGGGGTGGGGCTATCAGTTTTAGGATACGGCTTTTGTTCAGTGCATCTATGAGCTGGACATGATGCGGTGCATTGTATCATATCCAGTGCACATAAGCATTGGACAGAAGCTTCACCTTTAGTTTTATTTGAGGTACATGTACTGCATAATCAAGTGAATGGACCTTGTCAATAATGTAACAGGCCCAATCTGCTTTTGCTTTCCTGCTGTCGTATCTATATGGATTGAAGGTATCTGGTGTCTGCTCTTGCCAGCCTCTCTTCTGGCTTTCTTTTCTTTGTTTTTTTATCCTTTTTAATGGGCTAAAGGTGTATCATAGGCGCTGCATCTCTGAAAGTTAGGATAGGTTTAGTTTTGTTGTTTAAAGGGTAAGTAAATAGCCTAGTAATTTGATATGTTGGAAACTGCAAAACCAGTATTACAAGAACATATTCAACTATTCAAGTCAGCTTTTGTAGGCTGCAGTGTATTGAATTAATCCATAATTTTGAATCCACCAGAGAGTACTGTGCAGGCAACAGAATGTGGATATTCTCATCACTACAAGACAAATGGTGTTGTCTTCTTCAATGGAGCTAAGTTTGTCAACTTGCTCTCCCCTCTCACTTTCTTGTGTTTTGTTTTTTTGGGTTTTTGGGATTTGGATTTTGGAGTGTCAAAGAGTTCTTTTGAATATGACCATGAAATTAAATTGTTTAAAAACGAAGGGCTAGCTTGAAATGTGTGATTTAGATTGAGAGTCACAATCAATGTAGGACTATTTGCTTAATCAAAAAACTAGTAAAGCATACACAAATTGAAGGATTCTTGCTGTCCTTAGCACCTGAAATCTACAAATTATATTTGGTAAAGATTATTATAGAATCTCCAAATTGCACATTCCCACAAGAAAGCCACAACTACTGGTACGTACGATTCCTTCCAAAAAGTCGATCCTCTTTTGGTTCCAAGCTTTTGATTCTACATTCATAGATTCCTTCCACCGGTGAATTGTAGATACAAATTTCAAATGCCAATAACCAAAACCATGTCTAAAAAAATGTCATTACCATGCAATAAGACCGACATAACGTTGTTTTTATTAGATTATGGACACATTTTTTTACTATTATATACGTTCTCACTTCTCCATAAGCAATTTAGGCATCTAGCATATGTCTTTTACTCATGTGCTAAAGGAAATAAATAGCTTTCGAATAGATCTTAAATTTAAGTACCCACCAATCCTACAAAAAAATAAAAGATAAATGGGGATTTAACCTGAGTGTATTTGCCAGTTGATTATCTAGGACAGTCTTGACCATGCTCCAAAGTTCAAACTCAGAGAAAATGGGGAGTACACATTTTCTTGGCAAATTTTGGCTTCTTGGCTTCCGATTGGATCAGTTTTTTACTTTGATCTCAAAATTCCATTGCCTTAAACATGACTTAAGTGAAGCCTTACCAAGTTAATTGCTTTTAGTCCACGAAAGTTACAATAACAATTTTGTTAATAACTCTTTGGACAAAATTTGGCTACAAACTTAATTATAACCAGTGGCTACAACTCCGACTAAAAAAATTAACATAGTTATATATTTTGAAAATCTAACCGTTGAATTACATTTTTTTTATGTTCTTAACACACATGCCAAATTTTGTACTAATCATATATTATTTATTATTTAATCCATAAACATATTTTTTATGAATAATTTTATACTATAAAAACTTAAAATTTAAATATTTGATTGATGACATAACTATTGATCTTTGATTTTCTAAAAATTCTGCAAGCATGAAGGATATAAAAAAAAAAAATGTTATCCAATGATAGATTTACCAAAATTTACGTCCAATAAAAAAGATATTGAGTAAAGTTGTAACTTTGTCCTAATTCTTATGTAATGCTTATTTCTTTTTCCATATAGTTCTTCTACGATTATATCATTCGTTACAATTTATTAAAATGGTCAACCCTAAATAATGGACCACTTTTTCTCTATCACTCATTGTACCACTTATAAAGACCACTTTTATGGCACTGTGTATATAAACTTTCTCTATGCGGTTTTGGAGTACAAACAGAGGTTAGATTATCAAAAAAAAAAAAGAGTACAAACAGAGGTTACAGAGCACAACCATCAAGTGGAGTCGAGTGGGGTATATTTGTTATTTAATTTATTCGCCTTTTGTATTAATATCGAAAGCAATCAAATCCAATTTTTCCTTTTAGACTTTCAAGTAGTTTTAGAAATCCTCAAATACAATTTCACCTTTTTTTTTTTTTTGAGAGTCAAATACAATTTCACCTGTTTACTTTATAGAACAGCAAGCACTGTCTATCTTTTCGATTGGATAAAAGTAGAGTTCATAGTACTAAAAATTAGAAGACAAGGAAAAATGGAAAATGAGAGGAATCATCTTTTGTACATCAGAATCCACTTGACGTCAAAAGGCACAATTCCTATATACCAACACCTACCCACTCACAGAAAGTTATATGCTTTCCAATCAAAGGGCAATTTTTTTATACTTGCTGATTTCCTTTATGCTTTTATAGTGGATTGCTTGGGAAATTGACAGCGAGCTTTATAGTGTAATGATAAAGTTGTGAAATTAGGTGAGAAATAAGTTCTGACGACAACATTTTTTTTAGATAAAAATTAAGGGGTAGTTAAAAGGAAAAAAAAAAAAATTGTTGAGAAATCACAAGGAGTGACAAATTAAAGCATTTTTATTGGTGGGTTTTTTTTTTTTTTTTTTTGATAATTTGATTTTTGGGATGGGGGATTTGAATATTGAAGGTCTCCAATAGAAATAGGGTTTATTCATCCGTCATCCAAACCTAACAAAACCAAATTGATTTGGAGGGATCCAAGCTGGAAATCGACCAATCCAATTAATGCAGCAATCAATGGCTGTTTCGTGCCTAGTAAACCCGATGAAATTAGTTTGAGTGGCAACCTTCCTCCTTCAAAATTCGACTAGAAAGACCTTATTCCTTCTCCAATTTCCATCTTTTTTTTCATTGTGTGCCACTGATCTTGTTGGTAAATCTGGTTTTGTATCTCATACAAAACACATACCGGAAGCAACAAACATGGATCTATTTCATTCATGATTGATAACATGCACTACGTAAATTTCAGAATTTAAGAACAAGATAACGTACCTTGGTGCGGTAAAATTCAAAACAAAAGATTAGAAGTACTTGGTAACACTTTTAATCTTCACTCCAATTCTACTTTACGCCCAAGAAGTGTGGTCTCTCAATCAGTTTCCAAGGGAGAATAATCGAGTGACTTCACTCACACATACACACCATTTCACAATGATGTCTCTCTTAAAATAAAATTCTGTATGTTTCTCCCTTTATAACTAACTGATTATCTAATTGGGCTGGCCTATTGGGTCTTTCCAATTGGGTTTTAGTGTGTGGCTTGGAGTGGGACCAAAAGGGACCAATAAGACACTAGCTCTAATAGGCTTTGGGCTTTTCTGTCAACTCTTGACAAATCCAAAGTTACCATTAATTATATTTAATACCACTATAAAAATATAATTGCACTCTAGGCCTTATTAATAAATTATATCCCAAGACTCTAATGATATCATATGACTCCTCCATGAAATATCCATAGTGAACAAAGTCATAAAGAACTGTCACTTTGTAAACAACTATTTTATCCTTGAGTACCCGATTTAATCTTTTAGTTATTCACATTTATTGAAATCCAATTTCAATAAATATAAGCTTTAGTAACTCCTTACTGAAGTGGGCGCCCTGAATAACCAGTTCCCATTAAACTTATCTCAAGGGGATATTTTGTGTCTCTATAAAAAGAAATTATGGATTCCATCTTGAGAATATGTGTTCCCTCAACACTACGTGTGGTTACCCAACATACTGAGGTTTTGACTGTGAATATTAGATCTCACTCCTGATATATCAAAGTAACCTATATTTCATGATCGAGTTCACTATCCTCTCAGGATTAAGAGTCTATGAAATTAGAAGTCATGAGATTAATTATTCAAGTGACAGTTGTTGATTGAATAATTAATCTCACAACGGTCCAGTTCAATATGCCTTAGCTCTTAAGACACATCAACTAAAAGTCTCCACTTCCATGATCAAGACAAATCATCTTAGTTGATGTGTTATAATCTTTGCAGATGAAACGCCCAATTTCATCACTGACTACAAACTACATTTTGAGTTTACAAAGAACTTGTGATTTATATTTTCTGTGACTTTTCACATAAATCACATACTATGCATCTCATGGACTATGATAATGTCCCATTAGTTCATTTATAAATAGTCTCATATAATTAAACAATTTAATTATTTATGACATGCCAATAAATTGGATTTTAGGGCATAAACCCCAACAGATCTTTGTTGATTTAATGAGATCCAACAAGTCTCTATTGAACATAGTAAATATGTCATGACTAAAAACAAGTACATGTTCGAGCACCATTGACCCACAACAACTAATGAGAGGCGGGCACCTCTAAGCTTGACTACGACAAACCAAAGTACCTCTTTAGTGAATCCCTTACCGCAAAGGGGGCAAAGCAATTCAGATCCAACAGTTTCAACCTATCCAACCATTAGAATAGCAAAGCCATGGCAATTGGAGACCTATATACCCACATTCAATGGTAGGTGGTGTGATTCCAAACCCAACGTGATTAGGTTGAGTGGCAATTTAACCCCAAAACTTATTTGAATTGACCTATGGACAACCCTAATTAGAAATACCAGAAAAGTGTCAATTGAATTACAAGGTTATTAGCATAGCCTCTTATTGGTTGAGGTTTGAGTTGTAGTGCCCAAGACTAGTCAAAAATGAAATTCATACTCTCTTTTAAGAATTTATCTATTGTTTACTGTCTGTAAAAATAATAAGCACATTATAAAAATAAAAATAATAAATTGACGTGATAACGAATAATGTTGTCATGTTCACAGTATAATCAGTCAAATTTTGAACTTTTCTAATTTTTTATCTTTAAAAATTGAATATCAATTTATAAGACTCATGTAATAAATTTGTAGCAACATGGGAGTCTATATTTTCCGTGTTTTGTTTTTTTAATTTTAGTATGACCTCTTAGTAAGTCATGCACATGGAATGGGTATCCCATCAAATGAAGATGAAGGGACTTACGGTTACTACACACCTTAGAAACTATGAGGAATATTTGTCAGCTATGTATGAAAGGACCCTCCATGAAGTCTCTAATTTCTAATAATGGCACAAGTGCACAACGTATCAGTCTTGTATCATCATTCATCAGATCAAATGAATAGAATAGGAAGGTCACATTAAATTCTAGACACTGTGGGTGTGGGAGGCAAGCACAACATGTCAACATGTGATGGTAATGGTCAGCATTAATTTCCTGCTTGCGGAAGAGTCAAAATTATAGGGCCAATGCACAGTGGTACTAATGTGGTGTCTCGTTTTTTTTTTTGCTTGGTTGGACATGGAATCATGGATGGACCTCACTTGCTGCCTGACACCTAAAGAGAACGAAACATGTTGAGGCACATAATTTAACTCATCCTGAATTTAACTCAATTTTTTAAGGTGAGACTCACTATTCTATTCATATGTGAGAGGACTGGTAATAGATAGAATTCATATTTATTGTACTCTGGTAGAACTGAATAATTACATCATGAGAAATGTTATGGTCCTAACATTTTTACAATAAACCATTCGTAGTAAGTTGTTACGAGCCAAAAAGTAATTTTGTTGGTGGACTCAAATTAGCACCGATAATAGTTTTTCATGTAAAAGTATTGTGAACGTAGCATTATGAATTACGCCATTTTTTTTTCTTTTTCTTTTTGAGGGAACACCAATTCTTATCCTCTTATCATTTAGGTTTTCTTTTATTTTAAAGAAAAATTAATCATTGGATGAAAGCTTTCGCAACCACACAAATCTACCATCTGGATTGGCTATCAACCTATCATAGTGTCTAGAATTTAATGTGACCTTATGGCTAATATAGATTTTTGAATACTGCGAGTGACAGCTTCTAGTTATAATTTGTCCCCCAAAAAAAAATCTGTTTGATTATGCAGGGGAGTATTTTTTTAATGTATTATAATTTGAAACATTTGGAAGGTTGGATTTTATTTTATTTTTAAAAATGTTCTCTCGATATGTGAAAGTCACTTTTAAAGGTTACACTTTCAGGGATTAAGCAGTACATAATATCTTAAATATGCAAAAAATATCTTTTATTTTTCCTCTTGATAATTATAATGGGATAGAGTTTACCTTTAAGCCAATTTGAAAGAAAATTCTCTCAACCCATCACATGGCAATTCAAATAACTATTCACGTAGTGGGTTCTAGTTAGCTCAACTGGTAAAGTTTCTGATAGTTGTATAAGAGATCTGGGGTTCAATCCCCGCCTACACCAAAAACTGATTGGTGCCTTGGTCTGATGATAAAGAGCTATCATTAAGAGTGAACGCCATAGGTTGAAATTCTCTAAAAAAAATAACTATTCACGTATATTTTTAATTACATGACTTATTTAATGAGTCATGTAGCTTATTTAAGTGGTGTATAATTATGGTTTTAATAATCACTATACAATGGATTGGCCTATTTGAAAGAAAACTTTGTCTATTAGAATCTATCTCTTGCTTAAAAAATTGATAAGCTAATCATTTTTATTATATGTATACGTGTGTTCACTTCATGCACGCACAAATGATAGGATTAAGACTCATAATTTTAGTATGTGTTTATTCTTATGCTAAAATACATTCTATTTTGGGTCGAAAGAAAAGATAAGAGGTAAAGGATTGGGTCCAGTGTCCAGTAACACTAGACTCGTTTAGATGGTGACATGCATCCACTTTTGAACATGTGTCACCATATCAACGAGGACAGTGTACTGAATGCACCGAACATAACCCAAATCCAAAATAAAGTGTCTTCATATTACTGGATTCAAATTCTATGACTTTCTTAATAATTGTTACTATAATAAATGAAGTATGAAGATTTGAGTTTTAGTTCTTTCAAAAAAAGAAAACTAAATTATGTCACTCAATTAGAGCATTAGCATCAGGAAATGCTACTCTATTCTATTTTACCATCCCAAAAAGCTATTTTATCAATTATATCATCACATTTTACAATACTTCTAGCATCCCAAACTTTTATTTTCTTATTCTAATCATTAAAATAATATATCTACACAATAAAATAATATTTTCCTCAATCACCATCATTTATTCTTTCTTTCTCCTAATCACCATCACAATAAAATATTAGTTTTTTTTTTTAGAATTGTGCTACAGTGCAATTCTATCTTTAAAATTGCATTGTAGCACTATTGCAAAAAAATTTGCAATACTTAACAATAATATTTCCTGATGCAATACATTTTTGGGCTTGAAATGCCAAATATTCCTTACATTTGGCATTAGCATTCCCTAATGCTAATGCTCTTACAAGTCTTTTAACAAATTTTAAGAGTTGAAATTTAATTTTTTAAGATCAAAGGAATAGCAAATAATAATTTAAAAATATATATATTATTTAATTAATTTGCTAATAAAGGGAGAGTAATTCTGCAGCCCATGTCACTGCAAAATTATATCTTTCTTCTAGTGAGTCCTTTTGTTTTAATAAGGATAATTTCCTGAGTTGTCCACTTTGCCTGTTTGGGAGATTCTCGCTATGCTCTTTCAGTTTGAATAAAAATTGAAGTTTATAAAAATAAAAATAAAAAAAGCTACGGAGGGTTGCGAGAAACGACGAGGATAGAGAGGATACAGCAAGAGTTCATCCACTTGCAAGTACAAAAGGCCACCAAAAATATGGCTGTCATTTTCTCTTCTTAAATACTCCAGTTTTTTCTTTCAAAATTTGTACGGTCAATATCAACTAGGAAAGCGATGTCCTTTATATCCTATGGAATTATTGAGATTTTCTAAAACTTTTTCAAGAATAATTATTTTCTAAATGCAAATTGGACAGAATTTTTTTTAAAACTATATATGGGTTGTTTACATCTTGAACCATATATTTAAAAGGTGATTTCAAATTGAATCCTATAATTTTAAAATTTTCAATTTAAATTAAACTTTACAATTTTTTTTTTCTAGTTTCAAAACAAATCTTGAAGCATTAAAATTGTATTAATTTAAACGTTTAATTTTTTGGTTTTAATTTTGATATTTGATTTTTGGGTTTTATTAAGGGTTTAAATTGATTGAACTTTAAAATTTTTGGGTTTGATTTGAAACTAACAAACTATATAGTATTTGATTTATAATACTCTTGAATTTCAGGATTTAATTTGAAAATTATAAAATTAATTTGATATTGCTCCTAAAGTACATGCAGATTTTATAATGTTATTTTTATTTTTACTTTTAATTACATGTTATTATATGATCTATTTAATAATCAAATATATTTACTCATTAATAGTGTTTCATTACATTAGTAATCAAATAAAATTATTAAAGAATCCATATGATTAACACAATATTTTTTATGTGTGATAAAATGATAGAGTTAAATATAACAAAAGGGTTATTTAAATCAATAAAATTATAGGTTAAAATATAATTTTGATTCCTAAACTTTACATAAAGTTTGATTTTCATCCTTAAAATTTAATAATTTTTTTATCTTTAAACTTTATAAAAAGTTTTTTAATATTTTAGAGACAAAAATAGAAATGAAAAATAAATTTTTTTAATAGTTTAGAGATGATTTTTTTTTTTAAATTTAAAGATAGAAAGTAAAATATTTTCAATAATTTAAGGATAAAAGGCAGATTTTTCACTAGTTTGTAAATGAAAAAAGAAGTTCTTAAATTTTATGGATGAATAACAAATTTTTACTAAGTTTAGGTGTTAATATATATTAATTATTCAAAATTTACTTTTAATATTAAGGTTACATATATTAGTAAATTATTTATAAAAAAAAATTATCAGAAATTAAAAAAATGGTCAAACTTTTGATGACTGTATTTTCCATTTTCAATAAAATTTTTCTTAAAATAGCAGTTACCGTAATTTAATATTATTCAAACTTTACTTTTCAAATATGGTGGCCAAGGACTATTAAATTATTTGTTGAAATCTTAAAGCTGTAAGTCCCATCAAAGACAGATCACAGATGTGATGCCTTATATGGGTGTCATAAGAAAATTTTCCTTCTTTTATAATAGGGGCATTATTAGGCGTGAGGTGTTACGGCAAAGTACGGATTGTACCTTTCTTGAAGAAAGGGAACAAAGCTCATGTGATGTGATAATTATTTTAGGTTTTTGTTTGTTTTTTTGGTTTTTGAATAATGATTTTAGATTTTTAATCACTATTTTTTGTTTCTTTGCTTTGTTCGCCTTTTGTATAACCAATGGGACACGTGCCACATGGCCTTGGGTCCCTTGTGTCTGCTCCCCACTACCAATTTCACATGCACATGCAATTATGAGACCTACCATTTTGTGTAAATAAAAAAGAAAAGAAATTCTCTTTTTGTTTTTTTTTGTTTTAACTTTTTTTTTTGGTGTTGCTGGCAATGGGTTTTTGTTTATTATAATAATGATTTTTTTTTGGATAAACTTTATAATAATGATGTTAAAGAGAGCATTTGAGAGCATCCTGTGAGAAAAGCATCTTCAATTATGCATATGGTCCCCTATGATTGACAGCAATAATTAATACGATGTTAATTGAAAATAATAATTAAAAATGAAGATTATGGTATATTATGTAGGAAAAAGCTACTGATGTCTTGAGAACATTGGTTTAAAAATTATTTTTACAAACTATTTATATATTAAAAAAGAAAAAAGTAATTACATTTTTTAACAATTTTTTATATTTTTCATGAAAGTCGTATTATATATATTTTTTAAATTGTCAATTAATAAATGTTTTAAAAGCACCCGTTAACGGACTTCTGTATAATTAATATTGTGGGAAATGAGTAGGAATCAAGAATGAGCAATATAATAGACTTTAGGTGTGTATAAAGATTCTCTTTAAGGTAATAATTGTCTACACTTAAATTTTTTTTTTTTTTTAATTTTAATGAGAAGATACACTTAAAAGAGTTCTTTATTGGGTTAAGAGAGATCCACCTCCATGCTACAAGAAACTCACCAACTGTAGGCAACAATGAAGTTGTTATATTAAAGATTTTTTTTAGAGGATATTAAAGATAATTTATTGTGAAAAATCGTGTTTTAAATATATGGTAATATATATAGACAATAAAGAGTTATGAATCTTCATTTAAATTGATATCTTTCAAAACATCATATGATTTTTCCTAGTCTTTCATAACCCTTCAAAACATAGTTATCTTTTTTGAAATCTGTTATTTATGTATCAAAAATAACTTTTATGGTCTTCTTAAAAAAAATTAAATTTAATGAGTTATGATACAATGCATCTCATCTTATTTTCATTTTAAAAAAATAATAATCGGCATTCAATCTTTCACCACACATACACATGCCAAATATATGATTGTGTTCTAGAGATACATGTCCATAGATTCTCTCAATTATTTTATATGTTAGTGTTTGTGTTACTTTATATACCTACTCATAAGTTTGCAAACCTTCCTACCTCTAAAATAATTTATTGTCAACAACTTAATCAAACTTTTGTTGATGATTGTCTTATGGTATGATTAATTGAGCAGAAAAGGGAGAGGATGGACTTATGATTATGTAAAATGGTAGTTTTCCATTGTTTTGTTTGGTTGAAAACTTGAAAACAAGGGAGGATGAAAAACAAGGTGGGTGAAGTTTTCCACCCAGGCCCACCAAAAACTATCCTCCCAAATTGAAAGGAAAGTGAGGAGAAAATGCATTTTTTACTTGGAATTTACTGTTTTGTCCAATATCTAATATCATTTCTCGTTATAAAAAAATATATAATTTCTCAATTTTTTTATTAATATCATTTTCTCATGTTATAACATTAAATTTATTCAAATATTATTTTCTATCTTTTTCACTTTCTTCATCCTTATCATTTATCAAACACATATAAGAAAAAATTGAAACATTTTTTTTTTTTTTTATCCTTTCTACTTTTTCCATTCTTACTTTCTTATCCTACCAACAAAATGGACCCCCTTAGGGCCCATTTGGTTTGAGTGATTATTGAAAAGATGAAAAATAGGCGTGAGAAAAATGCGGAGAAAGTGGTACGTGATGGTGTTTGGTTGAGGGGAGAAAAAAATGAAAGGAAGAAGGGGCTTAATGGAAAATTATCCATCTAACCCATCTCCTCCTACTTATGTTTTCACATTGATTTTTTTTTCTTTTCTCAACTTTAATGTTTAGGTTTTTTTTATGCAATAAGGGTATATAAATAAATTATAAAAAATTTACATCTTCTATCATCTTATTTTTATTCTCAACTAAATAAAATATGTTTCCATTCTTATCCAAATACACACAAAGAAAAACTAAATATTTTTTTTGTTCACCATTTTCTATCTCTTTGCTTTTTTGTCACTCAAATCAACATTAACAAGACCCTTACTAAAAACAAAAAACAAAAGGAAAAACAAAATTTAGTAATTTTTACACGTACTCTACTTTCTACTTTCAACTTTCTTTTTTTTACTTTTCTTCCACCTTTTGTGCCATGAAGCAACAAAATTTTCAACCAACCCACGTGGGGATGCCAATTGGTCGTGCACAGTCAGTCAGTCTTATGACAAAACTGCTTTTCGTTGAAATGACAAAAAATGCTTTGATGTCCCAATCAAAACTAATATTTGACGTTGAAAATATCAAACACAAGATCTCTCTTCCTAATCTTTTTTCTTAAAAATTATGATTATCTCTCTCTCTCTCTCTCTCCTCGTATTAAAATCATGTGAATGGGTAGCAATCTTTTCTTGGTGTGGGAGAAAATATAAAAGAAAAACCTTCAATAATCACATGCATTCAACTCCATTATATTGTTTAATTTCGTGATTGCACGTTGTTTAGAATCGGATGCAATATTGATGATTGTGATACTATTCCACCTAAAACTAAAAGATTTTGTAACACAGTACTCTACTCCTGTTGAAAAATTCAATTGCTTTATAGTTTGGTGAACTACAATCTTAATTAATGATAGCATGGTAGTGTATTGGACAATAGTTCTAAATATTTATTATTTTATTTTTTCTATAAGGGGCTTATTAGGTCTATGTGCAGTACACCACTGCGCATTTTTTGTGTGAGGGGAGTAAGGTCGAATTCAAGTTTTCAAAAATAAACTTCACACATATATACATTTATATTAAGTTAAAGTATAATTTATATCTTGTATAAAAAAAAGAGGTCTACATGCTATACACAAAGTTAAATATTTATTGGCTAAATGATAATTTTTGCTATATATTTTAAGATAAGTTTGATTTTGATTATTCGAATTTAAAATTTTATATTTTGATACCTCATGTTTTTCTATAGGGTATCAATTTAATCACTCCATTATTTTTCCATTATTCACACAAGGCTAACAACACATTGAATGGAATACTTATTTGGACTTTGTTATTTGAAGAGGCACTAGATTTTTTTCCCATCTCTCTTCTCTTCATTAATTTCCTCTTTATCGGTCTCTTTCCTTTCTACTAGATGTTTTATATATCCAAATAGGTTGTAATATTACAAGTTTGGCCACACATTTGTAGTAAATGAATGTTATTTGATCCCACTTTGGAATGGAAAATTATTAGGTACTCTTGGAGCACGTTTTTGTGGTGTTCCTTCCTCTCAAATTTTTAATAAATATCACAATGACTTTTATTAGTAAGATTAATCATAAATGTAAAATGAATGAGTACACGTTACCGTGCTCCAAAAACACCTAATAATTACTCCATTAGAAGTAGAAAAGTGTTATTATCTCTTTAGAAGAGATAGTGTGAAAGAAGTGATAGAAAAGTAAATGGAAAGTGAATTTATAGGGTTTTTACTGCAAGCATATGTTGGGTTGAGCGAAATTGTGTTTTTCGGTTGACTGAGTATCTATTAAGAGTTCCTATCTAATTTATGTTTAAAACAACGTTTTTTTTTCCCCATAAAAACTTTCTTTAAATGATTTATTAACCAATACCCTAAGGGCATTCATTAGCATTTCCCTTATTGTAATATTCGATGGTGTTAATTGTAATTTTTATATTTATAGGATTGATGACTCCAAATTTAAAGGGTGTAAATAGTATTTTAGTCCAATAAATATTACCACTCTATATAGATGTTCTTATCCGACTCGTAAAAATACAAATATATTGCTTTCTAAAAGTTTCTTTATAAAAGTTTTGAGGTTAATTCAATTATTACTTTTGAGTAATTTGTAAAAAAAACATCAATTTGCATTTATAAATGTATGTTTTTATTTAATTTGCTTTCATTGAACAAAGTTTGCGCTTCTCTCTTATTGTCAAGTTTTTTGTCTAAATTTATTTTTGGACAGTGGCCTATCTTTTATCTATTTTTGATAGATAAATAGCGGATAAGGAGAGATGGGGGTCTAAAGTGTGAACTATAGGCATAGAGCACCATAAAAAATACTAGTATCATTAGACTATCACTAAAATCTCGAATAATGGCCTATCTATATATTGTAACATGGATTCAAAAGTATGTTTGAATTATATTTTTATTTATTTATTGAAAGTGGATAATAATAAAAATTTTTATATATAAATATTATAATGGAATTTGAATTCGTGACGACTGCCCTTTAATATAAAACTAAGATATCAATTGATTTATAATATAGGTAGGTGTAAGGCTGCTATTTGGATCCTAAGCCCAAAAAATAAGGGGATCTAGGCCCAATGAGCCCAATACAATGAATTTATAGAGAGTGAGTTGGAAAACTAGGTTATAATGAGTTGGGTAACAATAATAATGGATCCAGATGACAAGAAGATGAAGATAGACTAGTTTTATTTAAAGAAAATCTTTCTCAGCACAATTCGAAGAGATCAGTTCTTGTATACTTCTCTCAAGTTTGATTACAAGTTCAATTTTTGATTGCTACAATGTTTTTCTCTTAATTTTCCAGTCCCTCCTCCATGGAGGGTCTCTTACATTATATATCTCCCTTTGAATGATCTTGCCTTTCCACTTGTCGATCGTTTAAGCCACTACTTGAGAGCTTGTCTCATTAGACACCCTCTTAGGCCCTCTGTGAGTTGGGGCAACTAAGGCAGCACTGTTCAGGGGTAATCTCCACATAAATGCAGCTAGAGAGTTAGCTGCAGAGCATTCAATGCGGTGGTAGCAGTTTTCCCTTAGATATTTCCTAGCTCCTATTCATCCTGTACGTTCATAATGCATGTCCTTGTTAATAGGACTTCCTGGAACATCACCCTAGATGATAGGGCACACCTTTTGATCTTCGCCTTGTTTAGCCGAGGGGATATTCCTCCTCGATCCACTTCCCCCAGCCTTTATAGCCATAGCTTGCTCGTGAAGTTTAAAGTCTTACATCTTCCTTACTATTGATCTATTCTCGGACTACTGAGCCTCCTCGGATAAGGCCCAAGGCCCAATATATATATTTGGGCCTGTATTCTTACAGTAGGATTTCATTTTTTTTTTTTTTTTGAGCAAATGGTAGGATTTCAATTTAAAAGTCCCCTGTTCGATCACGATAGATTTTACTAGTTTTGGAACCCAAGACAAAAATACGTACACTTATAGCTAACAAAATATAAAACTTTAAAAGGTTATATATAAACAAATAAGCTAAATAATATATATATATATATATATTAATTTTAAAAGCAGCCAACTTGTTTATTACTCCAAAAGCCACCAAACCTTCATGCTTGTCCAATCAACACAGAGAAACCAGAGGCTGGCAGCATTGTTTGATATAAATGAGGTTAGTTTTCCTACCTATAGATAACTCACCATGATCCTAATCCGACGCATAATGCATGCACCTTCTTCTTCTTCTTCTTTATTGTTTTGGAAAGTATTGCATGTACCCTTTTAAGTATGGCTGAGTTGCACTAAATTCAAGATTTAAAAATATAAATAAATATCATTGTATATTTTTGGTGCGATGGTCACTTTACAAGTATAAGTGCTTGTGGGGTGTGGGAATAAGGGTCGGGGTTCAAGTTTCCAAGAGAAAGTTTCACACGCATATACACTTAGATTAGGCTATAGTAAAATTTGTATCTTGTATATAAAATATATATACATAAATAAATCTAACAACATAAAATAATAATAATAATAATAATTTTGTTCATAATTATTAAGGTGAAACATATTATGGATGATGTTCAATAAAGATAATGTCAAATAATAAATCTGTATGAAAATAATATTATATATACTAACTATAATTTACAATCTCAATCAGGGACGGAGGCAGCATGGGGCGAGGGGGGGCACTTGCCCCCTCTGACTCTATAAAAATGCCTTATAGTTACTGTATTGGAGATACGTTATTAAAGAGTTTGACACTTTGACCCCTCTGATAAATAGTAAAAAAAAAAAAAGCAGCCCCACTCTGATCTTAAAGAAACATACCAAAAATAAGGGATACAGCTCCCCTGACATGCCTAAGTCCTAACCTTATATTATTTTTTTTCTTAGTTTTTATATTGTATCATGTTTTTTACACGTTTATTTTTTACCTATTTCACTATTCACTTTCTTTCTTACTTATCTCATAAATAACTTATCCCATAAATGAATGATGAAATGCCATTATTGCTTAACTATTTTACAATTTCAAAATCTGAATCTTTGTTATAAACTTAAATTTTAAATACTTAGAAGGATAGATAAATAAATGTTGAATTTTACATATTTTAAGAAGCAATCAGACAAGAAGTAGGGTTGTCAATGCTCGACCCAACCCGCGAACACGACACGAACCCGACACAGTTTTTTCCGGGTTAGGGTTGGGACTTAATGGGTTTGGGTCATAAACAGGTCGACCTGAAAGTGACACGATAAGAAACGTGTCATAAGCGGGTCAACTCACGTAACCCGTAATAGACATGTTTGACACACCAATTTATTTGTGTCAACTCAAAATGACTCACTTAACACAACCCGTTTAATTTGTATAACAAATAAATATTTATTTTATTTTAGATTTGTCAAATACCTTTTATATCCAACATATATTTTAAATTAAAAAAGAAAAGTTAGTAATTACAAAAATTTACTAGGAATATAATTGGAAATTGAAACTTTAAAAACCCTAGATTTCTAAACCCTAAGAACCCTAAATCTCTAAACCTTCTTATAAATATCTATTTTTTTTTTTTTTAATTTCAACCGTACTACTTACTCTACTATCTTATAGTTTCACGCCCAATTCTCAAACTCAAAATCTCAAACCGGTTATTGCTCTCTTTCTAATGTTTTTATTTTTTCTGCATAATGTTTTTGTTCTATAAACTTTGAACCCATGTGTTGTTATTAATATATGAGACATATTAATTGTTAATTAAGGCCACGGTTGTAGCTTTTGTCTTGTGCCGTTTGTTTTTTTTTTTTTTTTGTTTTTTTTTGTTTTTTTTGTGTGTTTGTATTAGTGTTGGACACCGTCTGCATATCTGGCAAGTGAGTTTATTGAGATAGTTTATAAACTAGATCTAGCAAGTGAGTTTATTGAGATAGTTTATAAACTAAATTTGATGAGTATTGCTTTTAAAGATTACAAGAATGTGGGATAAAGACTTGAAGTGTATGCATTATTGGGATGTAAAAAAAATTATTTCTAGATGGATGTTTTATTTAATATTATGCAGGTTGAAATGGGTTGTGTTAAATTCGTGTCAATCTAACACAACTCGTTTAATAAGTGTGTCAAATGGGTTGGGTCAGGTCAACCTGCCTTATTAACAGGTCAGGTTAGGGTTAAAGGATCATGACACGATTATTAAATGGGTCGGATTAAGGTTGAGCCATTTAGTCGAATACCTTTACCTCGATACGACACGAACCCGACACGCTAACCCGAATTAACACCCCTAACAAGAAGACATATATACAACTTTACAAGTATTTGCTATATTTTTAGATTTCATAAAATAAAATAAAAAACTTATAGATGAATTTTTTTTTCTTAATTCATTTTAAGGAATCAAATTAGATGTCTAAACTTTATGTATTTATTTTTCTAAAAAAAAAAAAACTTTATAGATTTACATTAATTTCTTCTTTCAACTGTTAGTAACTATGAATTTGTTATTTTTGTTTCTTTCTTTTAACGATATGAAACATATACTTGTAATTACAATTGTTTATTTACAATTTATTTTGTTATTGTTATGAATTAATATATTTAAATTATTTTTCTTTTAATACTGTCTTTTAATCTTGCCCCCTTAAACTTAAATCTAGTCTCCGCCACTGATCTCAATAAATTACGAAATTTTTTTAATCTCTCTCTAACATTAGTAGATTACATTACCCTTAAATTATTGCCAAATTGAGACTTAGGGCTCATATGGACCAGTGGTTGTTGATGGGGTGGTGACCTACGAAAGCTAACGCAATAGGTGTCAACACTCAACAAGACGTGAGAAAGGTTTGAAAATGTTAGCAAATATTACTATTTAATATATGTACAATGCTTATTATATAGTATATATTCCCCTCTGCTTCTTGAAATCTGCCTGTGATTCTGCTGGGAAATTTATTATAAGCACCGTGGGTGTGTGAGTAACACTAATCGGATTTAATAATATATATATATATATATAAAGAAGAAAGAGAGGGGTTTTATTCTTACTTGTAAAAATAAAATAAAAAACACAAATCGGATTTTATTATTATTTTTTTCCTTTTCTTTGGGGTAGACAGGCACAGTGAATTAAGGAACGATAACCATGTGGCTAAGGTCACGTGGATAGTTTAGGTTATATATATAAATATAAATATATATTTATATATTTACTTATTTATTGAGAATAGTCTGTTTAGGTTCTTTGAACAATGGAATGCCTAGATCAAAAAGAAAAAGACAAAGCAAAGCAAATTACCTACAACAATCTTCTAAAACAAAAACAAAAAATTACCTACTACAATGTCGATAATAACGAATAACCCACTTAAATACGTTAAGTTGAAGATTGAAGGATTAAACCTAAACATCAGAATGCGTAAATAATCAGTGAACCATTCAAAATAGTAATAATTTTTTACACAAGAAAATTCGATATACATAATGCTGAGGTATTGTGAAGCATATATAAGAGCTTAATCTTTTTTCTTTTCTTTTTTTTTTTTCTTTTTTTCCAACTTATTAATTATCCTTCTACTTTTAGCAAAGAAAAGTTAAAGAGCCTCCCTCTCTCAATATTTTTTTTAAAAATAAAATATAAAGCACGTATCTTTTCGAGATTTTAAAATCAGTCATTATTTTAAAATCTACCTCTCTCATAATTCATTCTAGATCATCATCTTTTCGATAGATTGTTGAGCTTATTTTATAGAGCTTCGAAACCATAAGGTACTAATTTGTTTGGGTTATTTTAAGTTGAGAGGACCTTCTTTTGGGTTTTGATTTGAAGGGGAATATATTATGTGCCTCTAATTTATTCAGTATATTTTATAATTTATAATTTGAACGTGTATGTTTTTTGGTATTTAGGTTAGTTTATGGATAAATATTATTCTTTTTTGTTTGTTTCAATTGAGAACTTTATGTGAAGATATTTTTTCACATTTTCCTGTATGGTAGTATAAAAAAAATGTTAAAAGAAAATTATCTTTTAACTTCTCTTATTTAATTTGGAGTGATATTTATTTTCAAAAAAAGAAGAAAAAAAAAGGAAAAACTTGGAGTGAGATAAAGTTGTTTTCTGTTAAAATTTTGTGAAAAACAACTCTATCTCATATGAAACTAAATAAAGGAAGTTAAAAAATAGTTTTCCAACTTACTTTAAGTTCGGTACCAATCATAGGAAAATGAGTTAGTTTTTAAGAAAAATATTTTTTTTGTAAAATTATTCATTTTTCAACAACAAATTGCAATAGAAAATGATGACTTTCTTTATTCGTGATATGCCAAGAATGTATTGACCCATTTTGGTAAATTAATCAATTAATTATCCAAGTGAATTAATTAGATTCAATTTCATGCAATAAGCGTGGTAGCTAGGGGTGTTCACCAAACCGCACAAACCGCAAAAATCGCACCAAAACCGCCTGCAAAATGGCATAACCGCACCGCACCGCACTGCAAGTAACAATACACCGCACTGCATCGGTTTGCGGTTTTATAATATGAAAACCGCACAAACTGCATCGCACCGCACTGCACCCTTTATATATATTAATATATTTATTTATTTAATATTATATATATAAAATAAGGACAAAAGATCAATACATTAAAAATTTAATACCCTAGTCCCTAGCTGTATATGTAACTTCTGTTAGTAAAAAAAAATAAAAAATAAAAATCTTATCACTCTCTCAGCCTTTAGAAGCCAGACCCTAGTCGCTACACTTCCACTTAGGCTACTCATTGCCGTTGCACCAGTTGCTTCTACTATTAGGTATTCATGTGTTCAATTCAAGTTTTTCTTTGTTAAAGTTAATCTATTGGCCTATTATACTATTCACTTAAGACAAGTTGTTAAAGTTAATCTATTGTTAAAGTTTTTCCTTGTTCAATTCACTGCCGTTGCACCAATTGTTAATTATATTATTTTTTTTATTGATTGTTGTGTTGCCGTTGGTATACTGGCACTTGGAACTTCCTATGTTAGATATTTAAGTTAGATATTATTTGTTTATTGATGGGTCCTATGTTAGATATTTAAGTTTAATTTTTGTGGATTTTCTTTGTTTTTGTTTGATATTGAATCTGGGTATATAGATATATATAAACTTTGCTTTTTAAGGAAGGAGAGGAAAAGGCTGATTGGGAAGCTAGCAATGATAGAATGTGATATTCTATTTCAATTTACACCGCATCGCACCGCACATGTGACCACAAAAATGAGGTGCGGTGCAGTTATGATTTTGGTTAAACTGTACACCGCACATGTGACTGCAAAAATGAGGTGCGGTGCAGTTATGGTTTTGGCTTTGCGGTGCTAAAAATGGCCTAAAACAAAACCGCACCGCACCGCACCACGAACACCCCTAGTGGTAGCACAAACAAATCACCAATTAAGTTAAATGCAGCGGAAAATAAATTTGACACAGGTGATTTGTTTACGAATGGGGAAAACCATCGAGGCAAAACCCCATCGGGTGAATTTAAGGTCACCACTCTTGAGAATCCACTATTATCAAAACAAGCGGTTACAAGTAAAAAGAATCCCAGTACCTAATACCAACCTACAGTTGAACATTTACCCCAATACCCAATTGGACTTGTAATGTAGCGGCAATCTCTCCTTTCAATGCACGGCTCCTAGTACGTGATTAACCAATGATGCATGGATCCTAGTACGTGACTAACACACCAACTTGAGGAAGATGTTGGCTGTAAAGTTTTTCAGTTCATCCAACAATAAAGATTAAGAAACTCCTTGGTTACAAAACTCTTGGCTTAAAAACGCAGTAGCTTCTAGAGAGAATATGATGAACTAGGACAAATTTTCTCTGGTCACAATATGCATGTATTATCACTTTGCATCAAGTTGCATCTCCTGTTATGGCCCTTAAAATAATCCTTATACATGTCTAGGGTTGTGAGAAAAGAAACCCTACACAAATACTCATGGATATGCGTGAAATCAGATCTGGAAATTCTAATTTCGTAATTCTCGATAGATACAGCTTCTGTTGAGATTCAACATTAATCCTCGATAGATATGATTCTGTTGAGATTTAATAAACATCACTTCTTCACTTGTTTCTTGGTCAGACTTGCATAACTTCAATACTAAACTTAAAACACTTGTTTCTTGAAGTACTAAACCCATTTTAAATCTACCTAATTACAAGTAAAGTGCGTTTTGTCAAAAGATTAGCCAATTTACATCACATATATTTCTAACAATTCCCACATATGTCCTAACAGTTCATGAAAAAAAAAATTGAATTAATGGATTAAACAATTTTAACCCCTAGTAAGCTGTCTACCAATTTTAAGCATGTGAACAGTTAGGTCCAATTCTTTAATTAGTTAATTACATATTGAATGGAAATACACAAAAGCAGTAAAATCTTAAACTCATACATCAAATACAAGATGTGTTTGCATAAAGAAAAACCTGTAACCAAATAAAAAAACTCTTTGCGGCCTAGCCCAGTAAATGATCCACTAGAAAGACAGTTGCAATGCAATATACTTACAAACCCTCTTAGTCTATAAATGTATTTGTATCCCATCTTCTTGCTAGTAACTGGCTACACTAGTTGTTTTTCTTTCTAATTCTGACTCCAAAAGTTGAGACGCATACCACAAAAAACAAGCTAATGGATACTCCAAGACCACTTGAAGGTTTTTGGGATATGTTTTGTGATTTCTAGTACAAATCACTCAATTAGGATATGATTTTGTGGGTTTTATGAGATACAAATAAGGGTAATTGGATGGGAACAACAAGGAACAAAATAGCAAAATTCTCTCAAGTATACAAACTCAATCGAGCGAGTTATGGGAGCGAAAGTTTATGTCTAATTGATTTTTAAAATCTACCAATTGCGCTCAAAATTAGCCTAACATGAGAATTTGAGAAATTCTTAAATTTGGAATTCCAGCTTCAACTTCTTATCTTGTCTCCAATGCAAATACAACCCAATAAAAACACAATAAAAGGAAATTTTGCAATTACAATAAAATTATTTTACACAAAATAAACCAACACTATAATCCCAACCTTTTATATTATAAAGCTATGTATTTTCATGATTTTATCATGAATAGAAAAAGATGTTGAAAACTTGAAACAAGGAATCAATTTCTTCTCTGTTATGCTGTAATTTTGTCCATTTGTGAGTTCATAACAGATTGCTAAAAGTATCACTGAATCAAGAGCCTATTTTTATACATAATCGAGGTGTCATAAGATGCTAATGTTATGACATAATGAAACGTGGGAATGAGAAACAAATAATACAATAACAAAAAAACAAGGTTAAAATACAATGGAGGTTTGGAAATCAGACTAAAAAAAAGGACAAAACAGAGAGGGAAAGACAGCCCAGCCAGGGAAAGCAGAATCATCACTGACTCTTAGGACTTTTTGGAAGCCCTAAGATGAATAAAAATCAAAAGTGCTTTTCACTTGCTTTGTTCAAATGAAATGAAAATAATAGTATTACTATCTACTTAAAGTTCTAATTCTTCTATAAAAAAGAAGAAGATATGATTACATTCTTGCCCTCGCATTTTTTGGCCATTAATCTTGCTTTTGTATTAATACAAGTCTTACTTGATCAAACTCATAATAAGATGAATAGATTATTATGAATAAATGAGTTTTGGAAGCAAGTTAATTACAACCATAGGGGTAGAAAACAAAACAAAAGGAAACTTGTAATGAAATTTGCTTCAAGGCCTATGAGGAAATAATAGATGATAATTTGGTACTAGACACCTTACAAAATGGTAACGACTAGGGTTTATCATTTAAGTCAAATATTATACACTTTTTGATTTACAAGAAGCGAAAATTATTAGGTATTTTCAGATTACGGTGATGTGGAAATCTTTCATCTCACATTCACGGTAGAAACCACAATGAATTTAATTAGTGGGATACACCATTAATTTGAGGAGATAGAGCATCGTGTTACCATACTCCGAGAGTATCCATTAGTTAATCTACAAAAATGGTGAAAGCCTAAAAAGAATACGCAGTCTATGTTAACGAGAAGTTCGGTTGGAAGTACATAATCGAAGGGTATTAAAGCAAATTTGATATTACCCAAACGTGTTCCTATTTTTGCCCCCCAATTATCAGTTTACAACAAAAAGAAAATTGATACAAAATGGTAGCAATTTATTTTTCATGCTTAAATAAGAATAGCATGTCAAGTTAAATATATTAAATAAACTAAATACCATGAGTGTACTCTCTTTATACATAGATTTTTTCACAATTGTCAAGTAAACATATTATGATGGTTGCTAATAAAAGTAATATTAATTAATAGTGGACTTATGTAAAAAATGATTTTTTTATTAGGTAAGTATAGAAAAAGTGATTTTCCTACTTCGAATCGCAGTGTGTAGTCATTATTAAAGATGTTAAAAGTAGTGGAATATCCATTAAATTCCATATAAAAATGATATTACTCTAATAACAAATTTTCACATCAATAATTTATATAAAAAAAAAGTACTCAACCAAATACATTGCTTTCATCTTTGAAAGTGCAAATGCCAGCGAGAACAATCAATTTTACACTTGAGCAAACATGGTGGCATAATTTGTAAAGCAAAATCTTTTAGATAAAAAAAACTAAAGTAGAACAAAAAAAAAAAAGGAAGACTGCTAAGGTGCTGCATGTGCGCTTTATGATTCACAGGTCTTGTTTGGTGTTCTCGCATCCATAAATTATACTTTATCACAATGACAAAATAGGAAATGTTACAATTTCCAACCAGTCTAGAAAAAGACAATTCATTTTTAAAAATATTAAAAGGGAAAAGGTATCATTAGGCTTAAAACATTGTTAACCCATAACGTTTGATTTACATATGATTTTAGTCCTTGAAATTTATTTATTTATTTTTGAAAATATTAAAATAATTGTCTTTAATTCCTTACATGAGGTAGCTAAACTAGAAAGTGAACTGAGCTAACGTATTTTGATAACACACAGCATGTGATGAAGAATTTGTTGGCTTTTGATAAAGCCAAACTATTTTGTAACCTTATGGTTTGCCTTTAGTTTATAGAGTAAAATACAGTTAATACATGTTTCGACAAATGACAACTAGGTTCAATCGTTTAAGATTTTTTAAAATTGACCAACTTGGTCCTTAAACTGAACTAAGACCCTAAACCGTTACTCATTTTTCTCATTCTCTTTTACGGTGATTAGGGAGCAACCCATCGAAAAAAAAAAAAAAAAAAGAGTTGGCCAGTTTTTGACATGACTAACATTAGCCCAAACTTTAAGAATGTTAACTATATTGTACCCTAGTCTATAATATAACGCCATGTTAAAAAAAAAAAGAGACAAGATTCAAAAAAAAAAAAAAAAAAAACTAAAATGACCTTATCATTTTGCAAGGACTAAAAACGAAATTTTTTTAGTTTTGAATAAAAACAATCCTCTTAAATTTTAGCGATTAAAATTCTTCTAAAAAAAAAAAAAGAATTTAGTGATTAAAATTTAAAATGGATCAAGTGCTAAAATATAGGTAGCAGGCGTGTATTTTGCCTACTACATAGGAGTGGTGTGTAACATAACGGTAACATTTACTAAAGCCAAAGCGTCAAAGGTAAAAGCGCTTGCATTAAGACTAAGAGCATTAGCTTGAAGTTGACGGTTACTAAAATAGGTAAGAGTAATGCATAAGACATAAATTATTTTACAATATATTTTCAAATTGTTGATATGGTAAATTCTTACTAGTTTTAATATGGGACCATCATTAACATCACATTTTACTTGCAATAACTATTTGAAAAATACTAAAGTCACATTAGCAGTTTGTAAAAATGTTGTAAAATAGTTTGTATATTCAGTATTACTCATAAAAACCACTATCAAAAATTAAATAAATAAATCTCTTACACAATCTCTTACCTATTGAGTAATGCTACATACAAACTATTTTATAACATTTTTACAAACTGTTGATGTGGCTTTAGTATTTTCTAAATAGTTATTGCAAGTAAAAATGTGATATTAGTGATGAGTTCATATTAGAACTAGTAAGAATTTTTCACATCAACAGTTTATAAAAATGTTGTAAAATAATTTGTGTCGGTAGTATTACTCGGTTTTTGTTATATTTTTTTTTTTTTTTTTTTGAACATATTAATTAATTAATTATTTATTTATTTTACTTAGGGGCTGAGATGATATTTTGCACAAAGAGATTGTGTATGAGACTGGCTGTTACAGTTACTTACTGCATTGCCACTACTCCAATGCTCTTTTAGCGGTTCCTCTTCCTGACTCCTCTGCAGATTTGGTATTGGTGGGGTTGTCTTCATTTTGGTCCTCAACTCCTATTTTGGGTTCAAAACCAGTTTTTTTAAACTGGGTGTTGCTCGGTTCTTCTATAAAGTCTGAGTTTTTCTGGCTTTTACATGGTGGCTCTTTGATGGGTTTTGATCTGTGAGTGCTTCTGTGGTGATAGAAAGTTAAAAAGAGAGTGTTTTTTAGAGAAGAAGGAAGAGATGGGGGACAAGTCTCAAGTATTGGAGGCTGTGCTGAAGGAAACTGTGGATTTGGTAATAGATCTGGACATTTTGAAGCATTTCATTTTGGTTTGCTACTTGCGTTTGTTTGTGAAAAATGGTTCTTTTTAACTTTGTGAGTGTAGGAAAACATACCCATTGAGGAAGTGTTAGAGAATCTGAGATGTAGCAGAGAGGGGCTTACCTCTGTGGCTGCTGAGGAGAGGCTGGTCCTTTTCGGTCACAATAAGCTTGAAGAGAAAAGGGTACTGATTGCACTTATTATTCTTTGGTTTTAGATATTGGCTTGTGTTTTTTTGTCTCAAATTTTGTTCTTTTGGGTGTGTTTCAGGAGAGCAAATTCTTGAAGTTTTTGGGGTTCATGTGGAACCCGTTATCTTGGGTTATGGAAGCTGCTGCTATCATGGCCATTGCGCTTGCAAATGGAGGAGTAAGTGTTCGGTTTATTTTTTTTCTTCTTCTTCAGGTTCTTGTTGCTATGTCTTTGAGAATTCTTGCTTCACTATGAATTTATGGGCTTGCACCTTAAATTTCTGCAGGGGAAGCCCCCGGACTGGCAAGACTTTGTGGGAATTATAGTCCTGCTTTTCATCAACTCGACAATTAGTTTCATTGAGGAGAACAATGCAGGTAATGCTGCGGCCGCTCTCATGGCTCGTCTCGCTCCAAAAGCCAAGGTATCAGAATTGGCAACTTGTTTTTCTGTTGTCAAATTAGTGATTTTTGAAGTTGGTTTGCGTTTTTTGGACTTATTTAGATGTTTTTAAGAGTGGTTGTGTGATCATTTGCTTCTATCTATGTTGGTTTCAATTATGATGGAATTTGTTATGAAGGTTCTTCGAGATGGAAGGTGGAATGAACAAGATGCTGCGATTCTCGTTCCCGGTGACATTATCAGTATTAAATTAGGAGATATTATACCAGCCGATGCTCGTCTTCTTGAAGGAGATCCATTGAAAATTGACCAGGTTGGTCTGCTGCTGCTCCGAGTGTATTGCTGTACTATGTATATTAATCATTGGATTTGTTGAATTTTAGCTGTTTTCCTTATGTTCTGTTTTGGGTTTCACAGTCTGCGCTTACTGGCGAGTCCCTTCCGGTCACAAAAGGCCCTGGAGATGGTATCTACTCTGGTTCAACTTGCAAACAGGGAGAAATTGAAGCAGTGGTCATTGCTACAGGTGTCCATACCTTCTTTGGGAAGGCTGCTCATCTTGTTGATACCACCAACCAAGTGGGCCACTTCCAAAAGGCAAGGAGATAGATGTACACGGAACAGTTTATCTTTATTATGTAATTTGTCTTTCCTGATTTTTGTTCCTAATTTATTCTTGTTATTTGGTTCTGTAGGTCTTGACTGCCATTGGGAACTTCTGTATATGTTCAATTGCTATTGGGATGATTATAGAAATTATTGTTATGTATCCCATTCAAGACCGTGAGTACCGCCCTGGAATTGACAACCTTCTTGTGCTTCTCATTGGAGGAATTCCGATTGCCATGCCTACAGTTCTGTCAGTGACAATGGCTATTGGTTCTCATAGGTTAGCTCAGCAGGTTGGTTGGGTCCCTTTGGATGTCCTTGATTTTGTTATAAGGGGGTTATGTTATTAATGGAACATGGAAATAATGATTGTAGGGAGCTATAACAAAGAGGATGACAGCAATTGAAGAGATGGCGGGCATGGACGTTCTTTGCAGTGACAAGACTGGAACTTTGACATTGAACAAGCTTTCTGTTGACAAGAACCTTATTGAGGTCAGTTAGGAAGTGCTGTTGCTGCTTGGTGGCTATGGTTGTATTTCTTCATGCAATTAGAATGTAAAAATCCTTGTTCTATATGCATGCTTATTTTTAAACTCTTCAGGTTTTTGCAAAAGGAGTAGATGTAGATACTGTTGTCCTAATGGCAGCTCAAGCCTCTAGAACGGAGAATCAGGATGCAATAGATTTTGCTATAGTTGGGACGCTGGCTGATCCAAAGGAGGTAAATTTAATTGATGCCGAGATTATTTCTTCGCTTTGTGATTGTTATGCAATTACTCATACTTAACACCTCATTTGTTTATTGAATTGAGATCAATGTTCTTTTTCTTGGAACAAATGTATATTTCATTCATTTCTTCACTTAAATTTATTTATTAGATTCTAATTTTCTATTTGGTTTCTTGCTACCAAAAGGCACGTGCTGGCATTCAAGAAGTGCACTTCCTTCCTTTTAATCCTACTGATAAGCGAACAGCTTTGACTTATATTGACCGTGACGGTAAAATGCATAGAGTCAGCAAAGGTGCACCGGAGCAGGTAAGTTCCTCCCTACCTCTGTATATGCTGTAGTCCTTTGTTTGTCTCTTATTCATCTTAATTTCCTCTCTGCAATATGATTCTTAGATTCTAAATCTCGCCCACAATAAGTCGGAAATTGAGCGTAGAGTTCATGTTGTGATCGATAAGTTTGCAGAACGAGGTTTAAGATCGCTTGCAGTAGCATACCAGGTAAGAGGATTTCTGTTCTTTCTTTTCTAATCCTATGGTAAATTACACAAGATGTACCACTTTTTTCTTGTTGTATTATATTTGATCTTTTCCTTACCAACACCTCTTTTATTGGGTATTTCGTACATCTATGCAGGAAGTTCCAGAAGGAAGGAAGGAGAGTGCTGGAAGCCCATGGCAGTTTATTGGTCTCATGCCTCTCTTTGACCCACCTAGGCATGACAGTGCAGAGACAATAAGGAGGGCTTTAAATCTTGGAGTGAATGTGAAAATGATTACAGGTGTGTTCTATTTGTAGTTGGAAGCCATGATTTTGATTGTATTTTGGTAGTTGAATTGCTACCACATCTCTGCCTGAGTGCCTGGTAAAAATGTAACAGCATAATAAAATGTTATTGCATGTGAGCAAACCCAAAAAAAAAGAAAAAAAAATTGCATGAATTGTAGTTCTGAATTTGGGTTGAGTTGGGATGTTTGAAATTCAGCCCAGATTGGACCTGTAAGTTCAATGTTAGCATGATTGCACCCAATGGTTTTGGCGAGTTAGAATAGTATTATGCCTGAGCTGTAATACCTTTTTAATGTAGTTTGTCCTTTGTTATTGATCAGCTTTTCCAAGATCGCTCATGTAATATTTGTTTCAAGAGGCTTTTACCATCCTCCTAGTTCTGGATATACTCTATCTTGTGGTAGTTTACTTGTGTTTCTGAGCCTGGTGTTTTCTGTCAGGGGATCAACTTGCAATAGGAAAGGAGACTGGACGCCGGTTGGGAATGGGTACCAACATGTATCCTTCATCTGCTTTGCTAGGACAGGACAAGGACGAGTCTATTGTAGCTTTACCAATTGATGAGCTGATAGAGAAAGCTGATGGCTTTGCTGGTGTTTTCCCTGGTATTTTATTTTATTTTATTTATTGGAATCATATATTTCTTGTGTTGAAGAATCTTAATTCTCATTCTTGATTACCAAAATGTAATTTTGTTTTGTCCTATGCTTATATGGTTTGGATTTGATTTATTATTTATTGATTTGTTCAGAGCACAAATATGAGATTGTAAAGCGTTTGCAAGCTAGGAAACATATCTGTGGCATGACTGGTGACGGAGTCAATGATGCTCCTGCCCTAAAAAAGGCTGACATTGGGATAGCTGTTGCTGATGCAACAGATGCAGCTCGTAGTGCTTCTGACATTGTCCTTACAGAACCCGGTCTTAGTGTTATCATTAGTGCTGTTTTGACCAGTAGGGCAATCTTCCAGAGGATGAAAAATTATACAGTAAGCGTTGGTTTTAATTTTGATATAATATGCTTATAATTTT
Source organism: Notholithocarpus densiflorus (assembly GCA_030021035.2). Taxonomy (NCBI): domain Eukaryota; kingdom Viridiplantae; phylum Streptophyta; class Magnoliopsida; order Fagales; family Fagaceae; genus Notholithocarpus; species Notholithocarpus densiflorus. Next base: position 237,144 of record JARYZH020000032.1, on the reverse strand, counting down.
ATATGGACTGTCAACATATAGTTAATATCGAATGCCATTTTGACTTGATAATAGTTCTTTTAATGAATTTATATCTGTGTTAAGTAGGCTTAAGCTCTAGTTTTCAGTACAAGCATATATTAGATCAATTTACTGAATGTTATCTTCTGCTTGGCAGATTTATGCAGTTTCCATTACAATCCGTATTGTGGTAAGCTAGTGTTCTTCAATTTTATAGCATAGATGGCACTCTGTGCTGTCATTGCATTATTTTTTTTTTTTAATGTTTATTCATTACATGAGATGGAACATTCAAATTACTTTCCACTCAGTATGTGTTATACTACTTACCTGTTTTGCTGCTTTGATTTGGTTACAGCTTGGTTTTATGTTGCTTGCACTCATATGGAAGTTCGACTTTCCACCTTTTATGGTGCTTATCATTGCCATCCTCAATGATGGTTCGTGGTTTCTTTCCTCAAGCAAACCCCCCCTATATTTGTGCAAGTACACATTGCATGTACTTATAATGACTTTTGACACATTAAAATATAACTTATTAGCTTAAAAATAGGCAGATCCATATTTATTTGTAACGCTTTATGTTGGTGGTATGCTGTAAATTGATGCGCTCTTTTGTTTACAAAATGGGCTGTTCTCTGCATGTGTTAACTGATTAAATGCTTTTCTCTATTGTATATTTTGTTGCACTAACAGTCTTATCTATATCAATTGTTTTATGCTAGTTACAACAAATTATGAATTTTGTACTTACTAGCATTATGATATATCAGGTACTATCATGACAATATCAAAAGATAGGGTGAAACCATCTCCTTTACCAGATAGTTGGAAGCTAGCAGAGATTTTCACTACTGGCATTGTTCTTGGTAGTTACTTGGCAATGATGACAGTCATATTTTTCTGGGCTGCATACAAGACAAACTTCTTCCCGGTAAGATGACCCAACATCCTTTGAAGCAGTCCTTGGGTGACCCTAGCAATGAAAAATGTGTTCTAACTTTTTTTTTTTTTTTTTTGGGGGGTGGGGGGGCGGGGAATGGGGGAAAGTGTCTATCTGAATTTCTCACTATGCCTGTGTATGTGTTCAGGGTGCTTCTTTGGTTACTTGTGATTTTCACAAATTACTAGTTGATTTTCTCTTTTTCAGCACGTATTTGGGGTGCCAACCCTTGAGAAAAATGCTCATGATGACTTCCGAAAGCTTGCTTCAGCAATATATCTGCAAGTGAGCACCATTAGTCAGGCCCTCATATTTGTAACACGGTCTAGAAGTTGGTCCTTCGTTGAGCGTCCTGGGATGTTGCTTGTAGTAGCTTTCATTATTGCTCAGCTGGTGAGATAACTACCTGTTCATTTCATTATAGATTTTGTGCAATTGTTTAAGTGGAAAAGTTGATAATTAATCTTTCACTGCAAGCAGATTGCCACTGTAATTGCGGTCTATGCAAATTGGAGCTTTGCTGCAATTGAAGGGATTGGGTGGGGTTGGGCTGGCGTGATATGGCTTTATAACATCATCTTCTACATCCCACTTGATTTAATAAAGTTCTTCACACGCTATGCTTTGAGTGGGAGAGCTTGGGATCTTGTCATTGAACAGAGGGTATGAATTGGACTGGTTTGGAGTGCTTTATGGTGTCTTTGTTACTAGCTGTTCTTATTGATTGATTTCTTTGTTATGCAGATTGCTTTTACAAGACAAAAGGACTTTGGGAAGGAACAACGTGAGCTTCAATGGGCACATGCACAGAGAACATTGCATGGGTTGCAACCACCTGACACGAAGATGTTTACTGAACGAACGCATTTCACAGAACTCAATCAAATGGCTGAAGAAGCCAAAAGAAGAGCGGAAATTGCAAGGTAGGCCGCAATCTTAGTAATTGGTCATTTGAACTTGACACAGGAAGTGTTTTAGAATTTCGTATCAGAATAAGAGGACAATGGCCATTGTTTTAAAATTATTCTTACATCACAAGAATAATAATTTCAAAGTATTCAATGAGTTCTTTTTTCTTTTTGCAAATAACATCATAAGAGGACAATGAACATTTTTTACTGGGCATTTTAAAAGTTTAGAGAGTATTTTGGTCCTTTTGAAAATTTTGAGGTTATAATGGTATTTTTATAGGTCAATGGGAAATGATTTTGGTTTGATCAAGTTTTTCATCTGCCCTAAACTCCTGAAAATGAGGAAAACATTTTCCGAAAAATGTTTCACATGCAAAAGAATAGGCTTTAGTTATAAATTTAACTTACTTTACTTTGGATATTCCATATTTTATATATTTTATATATTCTTCTATAGTGCTGTATTTATCTTGTGCTGGCTCAATTTAGACACTTGTCTGATTTGAATTATTCTATTGGCCCTGTGCAGGTTGAGAGAACTCCATACACTGAAAGGTCATGTAGAATCAGTGGTGAGACTGAAAGGTCTGGACATAGACACAATTCAGCAAGCATACACAGTCTAAGGAAGATCATTTATGATATCTCACCTAATACTGTTAAAGATGCTTCAACTAGCACTGAGAGTAAAGACATGTAATGAACCTCTTGTTGTGAGTTAACCTTCAAACAACTTTTCTTCATATTTGATACTATAATATCCATTTTCAGCACTCAAGCAGCTCCTATCTGTTCTTTCTTCTCTTGATTTTTTGGACACCTCTCAAATGACCTCTTGTAGTGCCCCATGATAGAAAACTGCTAATAATATTAATGGCATATAATGTTCATATTAATAAGGTTTATGTTCTTCTGGCCTTTATCCTGTTATCAGCTGTGTAATACATCACTACTTAGTTAAGATCTTGTTGAACATGGTTTTTGAAGTTGTAGTTACTAGGCTGCTTACTAGTGGTGGTGGTTATAGTACTTTGCAATTCTTAAAAAACTTTATTCTGCCAGGCAATTTATTAATTAACTTGTACTAAATTATAAAAGGATAGATCTATACTAAGGTTCAAGGGTAGAACCAAGTATTTTTGCTTGGGGGCAGTCGAATTATTATTATTTTTTGCTTGGGAATGTCCATTTAGTACATGTGTTTAAATACATGTTTTTAATTTTTAAACAACATTACACGTATTTTCACACACTTTTTCACCCACACGTATTTTTAAAAAAACTGAAAACTATTGTTTAAATACACGTACCAAACGGGCCCTAAAATTTTAAAACATTACTTTAATATCCTTTTGATTTTTTGGTGTGGGGATGCCTTCTAATTAGGGTTGAAAATGAACCGAATTGTTCATGAACAACTATGAACAGTTCGGGTTTCATATGAGAAAAAGTTCGATTATGTGTTTACTTAGCAAATGAGTCAAGTTCAAACCAAGGTTTAGGCGACTATTATAAAATCGAGATTGAATTGTGTAAGTTTATAAAAATTATATATATATTACAGGTTTATTATTTGATATAAAGATAGTGAATCTGTTAAAAATGGAGTTATGAAACTCATAATAATCTATCTATAATTTGGTTTATGTGATAACGTTGGGGATAGTTTGATGTGAACGGTAGATAGGTTGGTCTCCTACTCTCCTAGAATGAGAGACGACTGGAATTTGATTTAATATGCTTGCCTTAGTATTTCATCTCAGCTTTCATAAATAGTCGGACTGCAAAGATGAGATGAGTCTAACTTCTATCTAATAATTTACAAAGCGATGATAATGATAAGATAATCTAACTATAGAATGGTGATAACATTATTTGAAATTCACAGAAATAGCTAGATCTTTAGCTCCTTATTCATCCTAATCCATTCATCCAAGCTTTTTCACTCGTCACTTGCACGAGCCCTGCTTGCTCCCCGTCTTGGTCGCAACATTCCCTTCCCCTTTAAGATGAAGCTTGTCCTCAAGATTCAAGTGAAGAAACTGATTCTTTATAACAATATAGGATTCCCACTCGGCATCTTTGACATGAAAGCCCTTCTAACAAACCACCCCCTGAAGACATTTTTTTACCAAGATTAGTCCAGCAGAATTCAAGGAATCATTTCGGTTCGAATACTGGTGTAATTTTGAGAGAGAGTACAATTAAAAAAGTAACAGAGAATTTGATTTAACACCGAACATAATGGAGGAAAAGAATACACGTGGCCAGCCCTAACTAATCTGTTGAGGAGCCAACCTAAAAAATTTGGAATTAAGGCTGCTTGTTGCTGTATTGGTGTAATTTTGTCATTGAACTAGGGAAGTATAGCTATAACCCCGTTTTGTCAATGCCTTCTAAAATTTGAAATGGGCCATTAAAATGAGGTGCTAACTTCATATTACTGTGAACATGAATAGGATTTTAGCGAAATTGTTGAAGTTCTAGATAAACCCAAATCCCAAACGTTGAACTCGAGTTCTGGGGGGTGTCAATCTGCACAGGGGCTGGTTTAAGTCCAGTTGAATGGCATCCCTTGCATGGAGAATTTGGTCAACCTGAGCCCATGGTTGAGCCATGTTCATACCCATTCAAATGGAATGGAATTGGTAGCTGATTGATGTGAGTTATTATACCAATACTCAGCCCAAAAGAGCCAGCTAACCCCATTGCTTCTGTTGAGTGCTGACAAAACAATTCAAAACTTCTGATTGACCATCTATTTGCGGATGGTAAGCGGAGCTCATTTGCAATTCTAACCCTTGGAGACGGAAGTACTCCTTCCAATACTAACTAGTGAAAATATGATCACGATCAGACATTAGGGAAGGTGGCATTCCAAGTACCCGAGTAATTCCGCCACGGTCTTTGTGGAATAAGGCTGATTGAGAAAGAGAGAGAGAGAGCATATTTAGACAAGCGGTCCACTATTACCATGATCACGAAAACTCGCCGGATAAGGGAAGTTCGTCAATGGAGTCCATTGAGATGTCTTCCAAAATGTGACATTGGGAAAGGGCTGAAGAAGACCCGTTGGTGCCATAGAATCATATTTGTTTTGTTGACACACATGACACCCTTGAATTTTAACTTGGAGGTCTGGCCGCGTACCCTTCTAATAAAAATTTGTAGCAATGCAGTGTGGTGCAATGTTCGGTTAATACCAAAATGGCCCCCAACCGGCATGTCATGGACAAGCTCAAGCTTGTATGGAGAAAGAATAAGTTAATTTCAAGCTTGTTTGATAAGAAAATTAACATGTAATCTAGCTTGGTGATGAGCTCGAGCTCAATTCGTGTTCAAAATAAAATAAAAATAAGGGAACCAATCTTGAATTTTTAATACTTAGCTTAGCTCGTTTTGATTATAAGCCATACTTTCAATTACATACATGAATATAATGTTCTAGTGTCGGTTTAGCTACATCTTTCAGCTTTTTGTCTTATTTTTATTTTAAATATCTGACTTTTAATATTTTTGAAAATAAGCTAACTTTTAACTTTTTTGTCTCATATCATACAAATAAACTACCGGAAATAAGTTGACTAGTTAAACTGTTTTTGTCATTGCAAGCATCAAGCAAAACCTTGTTTCAGCATTTAATTGTTTGCTTGATTAAATTGCATTAAGCTCAGATAAAACAGCTGGAGCGCAAATACATATTTCCATCTTATGTAAAACGATGGTTTTCGTGGATGTCATGCTTGAGCGGTTCATGAGTCGACCTTCTTTAAAAGCTAGTTTAACGTTCATATGTTAATTCCATGTTAGTGCTACTGTGATGTTGTAATCTCTCTTGATTGATACAGTAACGTAATCTTATTTATTTTGAATCAACAATAACGTAGTCTTAGAGCCTCTCACTTTTCATTTCTTTTTTCATTTATATTTTCATACACTACTATTCTTAATTTGCTTTTTTTTTTTTTTGTTAACAACTATTCTATTCTTAATTTGCCAACCGTGTAGTAGGATGTATTGTGTATAACATGCATCAGTTACATCCTACGTGTATCCTCTCTCATGAGAAAAACTTAGGTAGTCTCGGAGTAGTGCTTTGGGCTCTCACAAAAGGGGTGGGCCCCATAATAGGACCTACATATGAGGGCCACCCTTTTTGTGAGAGTTTGAAGCACTCTGAGACTACCTAAGGCCTCTCTCACAGCAGATGAGACCTACACATTAGTAGAACTCACATGTTATGTGGGACGCACTTGTTGTGAGAGAGAGAGTCTACATGTAGCCGAAACATGTATAATTATCCTGTAAACAATAGTGGAGCCAAAGCAATATTTTTTGGCTCCACAGCTACAGTGCATAGCTATTTTTGGCTGTGCACGGTAGCTGTAAGGTAAATTTTTTCTATTTATTTTGTGTTGACACTACTTTTCTTATTTTTTATTCTTTCTTCTACTTTTCATTTTGCATTCACACTACTTTTTCTCTCTTCATGTCTTTTTGTTCACACTACTTTTCCTCTTTCAGTGTCTTCATGCAGTGATTTCTATGATTTTGACAGTAGATATAGTTGTGTTTTGGTGGTTGAATGAAATATTATTTTATTGTAATGTTTATATTATTTTATTGTGTTAAAATCTAAAATAAAACTATTGTTATTAAATGTGAGAAGATAAAATAAATAAAATTACTTTATGTGATAAAAAAAAAAAAAAGTTAAAAATTTGGCTCTATTGCTGTTAATGCTCCGTAGATCACGCTCAAACTACACATGAAAATACGAAATTACTGCTTGAAGCTTGACATTAAACGCGTGCAAGACACTTTGTCCAGTCCCACTCAACACCAGTTTCGGTCAAATCGGTTTTGAGTGGGACTGAACAAAGTGTCTTTTTTTTGCTGAATGGGACTGAACAAAGTGTCTTGAACGCGATTCTAAGTTCTTATATATGATTTATAATTGCATGATGTGACATGGGACATTAACGTTTGGTTGTTTACAAAATTCGAGTCAAAGACGTGTAACGCTTTCCTACTTGGGTTTTTTTGGAAGTTTTCTTCAACTTGTAGCGGTGGTAAAGTTCAATTTGCGTTTTCTAAATGTTGACTTGCAGTAGTGTGTTTTAACTCGTGTAGTCTGCTGTGTGGACCTTTGACATATTGACAGTGTCAGGTTGAAAGTTCTGAACACTCGAGGTGTGAAAACAATTTCCTACCTAATAATTACCCAGTGTGAATATTTTCTCTGCAATAATATCTGATATTGACGAAACCTAGTGTCAAACTGTCAATTAATCCACTTCTAGATCTACTGCCCTTCTTCACAAGCCACAAAGTCCCAAAATTATTCTATACCTTGGGAATATACTCCCCGAATATGCGATAACAAAGTCACAATTCTAGCGTTGGTCTATCTCCGGTGCTTTATGCATTGGAGAAGACATAGTGACACATTTTTTAAAACGGTCACGTGTTCATCTGGTGTCCCGCATTTTCAAATCAAATTGTTATTATACGTTTGCAAGGATCAGTTGGTTTTGGCTGTAAAGAGTTGCATGCATCATAAATTGGATTAACCACGCACTAAAAATAAACTAGATAATTTTTCGCGCGATGCGCAAATGCGTAGTAATTTCATTTGAGAATAAATTTTATTTTTTTAAAACCTATATATAATAATTATTTTGTTATATAGTATTAATGATGTTTCCCATGATATTATTGAATACTTTGAAACTTAATTTTCTTAATTCATATTTTATTATATTTCTTTATTCTAGAAGTAGTTTCCGACTATTGAGTAAATTTTCTTTACTAATATATATATATATATATATATATATATAATATTGTAATTACATAGTTATTAGAAATTTCTAGGAGTTTACACCAATGTTATAAATACTGTTTCGGTGACTGTTTTGGTTTGTTTATTGGAATAGAATATTTTGGTACCGGCCTATTTCGGTATACCGTTTTATAATGTTTTGGAGTTACCCGCTAAAATATATATATTATTACAATTATTTTGATATTAACTAATGAATTCAATAGCCTAGTTAGTATATACATGTATGTTACGCGTACGTACGTAAATCTTAATAAATCACGCATCATCCGTTTTGTTATCAAAGTTACGGAATTACATGCGTTACTTTAGGACTAAAAGTAAAGAATGCGTTTAGGTTTAAAAACCTTAAAAAAGGTTGGTTAAACTTTACACCATATTATAAATATAATATTTAAAATAATAAAATAACATATAGATAAAATGTAGACTTTATTTCTAAAACCGAATACTTCCTCAACCATTTTATTCTCACCACCAACTCCCAAGACCCCAATCTCAAACACTTTGTTCGTAATCTAAATGAAACAAAATTATTTGTGTACCAACATAAAGAGAACGCAATCAAACAAAGAAAAATTGGCTAAATATACTTCCATTTATCAATATTTAATCGCCTCTAATATGGCTTTTATATCCTTTAAATAAAAACAAAAAACAAAGAGAATGCTAAAATTCAAGAAAAGTATAAGCTAAAAATGGGAGAACTAATCTTGTATTATTAATTTTACACATGAGCCTTGTCTTTATATAGAGAAGTAGAGCACACCAATTAACTTACAATCGTACATCAAAACTATAACAACAAATTAAATCATTTGAAACTAATCCTAACAAACCACAACAACTATAATTTACAGTACTAACAAAAGTAATCAAAAAATATAGGTGGATAAGTACTATACATGAAAGATACATGAGAAAGAACATAAAAATTATGTGAAGACCTACCTAATTGTAGCTTTGATGGAGAGAACTAACAATATGATTGTGATTTGTACACTGTTTCACACTATTCCTGAATAGCTGCAACTAAACTTGAGGTTGCAACTAAAGTTGAGATTATCTTGATTTACAACAAAGAAAGCTCCAAAATAATCATCATTTTTTACTTTTATGGTCGAGGCTCATATCAATACCACACTAAATAGTAGTAAAAAAAATAACAAAGAAACCAAGAAATTGTGAGGGCTAAAATAAAATCAAAAAGCACCTAACCTATGGCATGAAGATGAAAGACAATGGGTAGGTGTATATAAAGTAGCAGAAGTGCAAGGGGTGAAAAGGGTGAGTAGAAACACGAAAAGTTTTGTGCTTTGTGAGAGAGAGGAAAGTCTTGAAACAATGAACTCAAGAAAATAAGGAGTACTTATCTTTTAAATTTTAACTAGTTGTCGACCCGCACGTTGCACGTGATAATATTTTTAGTGTGATCTCATTAAATTTATTTTTTTACAATTTGGCCTAATTTTATAAATAGTAATGTATTTCATAATCATATTTTCATTTATTATAGGGACAATTACAAATGTAATTGTGGGGTCAAAGAATCGACCACCCCGGCCTACTTTATACTAAGCCCAAGGCCCATGCCGAGGAAGAAGAAATGCCCGAGAACGAATGAAGAAAGTCCTAATTACCAAGAAGCATCATCGAGGACAATTATGTCCTCGGCAAATCGAGATCATAGAAGGGAAGAGCAGCATGCCATCAAGGGCAGTCTCGTAGAGCATCTCAAGGAAAATGACAAGTACAGCGGGTCAGCCATGAAAGCCTGAAGGAGGAGCGATTCAAGGAGAAGCTGTCACTTCCACATTAAATGCCCACAACTAACGTTCTGACCGCATTAATGAGGAAATGACTCTTGAACACTGCTGCTTTGGTTGCTGCAACTTACAGAAGGTTTGGGATGACGGCTGATGGGACAAGCACTCAAGTAGTGACCTGCATGATCAACAAATGGAGGGACAAGATCAACCAAAAGAGGGTATATAATGTAAAGAAATCCTCCAAAAAAGGGATCGGAGACTGGAAGTAGAAAACGATGTAGCAACCTGTATCATCTTTGTATCCTCCGTAACCAAGCACTGAGGAAATAATAAGAACAGATAACTTCTCGGACCAGTGTCCAATACAGATTTTCACACTTAAAGCCCATTTTCTTGCTACTTAGTTTACCCATAACCATGTTTATTCGTTGCTATCCTCACTAAGGCCTAGTTCTTAAACCCATTCTCTACAAATCTATTGTATTGAGCTAATTGGGCCTGAATCCACTTTTCACGTGTGAGTGTACCACTACTCACATGTGAGTAGTGGTACACTCATGCAAGCTCCAAGGGCATATAAAGCATGAGTGAGAGGGTTACTTAGGCGATGTGGGACAAAGGTGTAAAGCCCAAAGTGGTGAAGATCCTGGACTCCCACCCCTTCGTGACAAATCTGTGAGGGCTTGGCTCCCCAAAGCGGACAAACACTGCTTAATGGCGGGGCAAGTACCCACAGTAATATATATATATATATATATATATATATATATAAAATTTATGTTGTACCAAAATGAAAAGAATACAATTTTTCTCAAGAATTCAAATGGTAAGTTAGCAAAAATATTAATTTTTTAATAAAAATTATTTATAACATTTTGTGTATCATTAAAAAGAATATAAAATTTTGAAATTATTCTTTTAGTTTTAAACAAACTTTCTCAAACCCAATTTTTTCTACCGTACAATAAAAAACATCGAGAAACGTATCTACAAAATTAATAAAAATCAACAAAACTACAATTCAAAATAAAAAAAGAAAGGGAAAAATAAAACTCACATCAAAGTAAAACTCCTTCTCCTGAATATGTAAAACATATTAAATATGGTGTAATCAATCAAAATATCCAATGCATAATCAAATTCAAAAATTTTAATAAGGCTTTGAAGTAACGCAATAGAATTATGCCATTGTTTCCAGGCAAAAGTGCGGGTTATAATCTAATCTAACCTCTAATCTAATCTAACATCTAATCCAACATGTGAAAAATAAATAGATAAATAAATAATTTTAAACACAAAATTGAATTTGTTTTCTTAAAAATCTCAAACAATACACTAATGAGATAATGATATTCATAAACACTTAAAAAAAAAATACTCAAATATCTAAGAACATTATATAACAAAGACATAGTAATTTTCTGCTAATTTGTTAAACAAAATATTTAGAAACAGTGAAAGGATATTGCACAAAGATCATTTTCGTCAACATATTGTCTAGACTATATCTTATTGTTTTCCAAATAAACTAAAACCTGACAACAACACAAAATATGACATATTATAATATGATTTTTCTCCATATTATATCAACAACAAAAAATATTCATTAAAAGTATTTAGTGTTGTAAATAAAATGATAAAAAAAATATTTGCATCAAGGAACACTTATATATTGACTAATGACATGCAACAAATTATGAAATGCAATATGTTGTGTTAGTTTTCCTAGATCTATGATTAAATGTCATTCAAAAATCCTAGATCTACACCTTGCTCCATGCAAAAAAAGAAAAAACGTTTTATTTATTTTGTTATGAGAATACCATGACTTCATGATAGAAAATCCCGAATCTAATTTTATGATGAAAAACTATGAATTATATTTTTAATAGAAAATACAGATCTGGTTTTATGATGCAAGAAAGTATGAGTTTAATAAAAATAATTTCAGATATGTTTTTGAGATAGAAAAAAAAATGAATTTCATAAAAAGAATTCCAGATCTATTTTTGAGATAGAAAATAAAAGAATGAATTTTATGAAAAGAATTTTAGATATGTTTTTGGGATAGAAGACAAAAGAATGAATTTTATAAAAAGAATTTCATATCTGTTTTTGAGACAGAAAACAAAAGAATGAATTTATAAAAAGAATTTCATATTTGTTTTTGAGATAGAAAACAAAAGAAATTTATAAAAAGAATTTCAGATTGGTTTCAAGTGAAAAATAAAAACAAAAACAGTTTGTCCTGCAATGTTCCAGGTGATAATTAAGACTGGTTTGAAAAAAGGAAAGGAAAAAAAATGACAATGTGTAATCAGCATCTAAATTAACAAACAATTACAATGTGCATTCTTACTATAAAAATTAATGCAATCAAACATTTGGATACAATGCATAGACATTACAATTAATCATAAACTAAGACGTTGATTGCAAAATTTTGTAGTTGAAGATATATATTACAAAATATCCATAGTTTAGGTTTCTATCTTTTTCATTCATTAGAAAATCATTAATTTTATGAGTTATGTACAGGATGAGTTAGATAATAGGAAGAATAGGGGCTAGCCTTTTATCTTTTCATTTTCAGTTATAATAAACCAAAATTAAAGTTTTAGAAAACAAAAATATTCATCAATCTAAGGTAGAGATGCAAAAGAAATAAAAAAATCCAACAAAAAATGAAAAAAAAATGAGAGAGAGAGAGAGAGAGAGAGAGAGAGAGAGAGAGAACCTTTTTTAATGGAAAAACTATGCATAGAATGGAAGAGGGTGACAAGTTTATAGTAAGAGTTTGGAAATAAGAAGAGTCAAAATAAAGGAAGATAAATTGGCAAAAATTATATGTAAAGTTAAACCGCCCAAGATGAATATGTATAGACAATACTTTTGTTTTGAATTATTTATTTATAACATCAAAATTAAAGTCCTTGAATATGCAAAGTTAAAACAGTCTAAAGATGAATTTGTAAAGACAATATATTTATATATTTAATATTGTAAAAAAAATATGAAAAAGAATAATGACATGGTGGATGAGGTGGCTCAACAGGAGTATAACAATAATAAATGCTATGCTTCAGCTTTTAAATATATATAGATATAGATTAGTCCTTATCTATAATGTGGCACTTGAGAAATGTCCCGATACAATGAATCTAAGAAAGTAAAGAGTTCTTATCTTTTGAATATTTTTTTCATGGGAATTATCTTTTGAATTTTAATTAGTTTTTATGGCACTTGAGTAAAGAATTTATGTGAGCAAATTCCTCGTCAAAGAGAGCGCCACATGACAGAACTTCCTGTTCTCCCACATGAGGTCTCTGTTTTTATATATATATTGATTGATTTGATTCAAGTCAACCGAATGAAAAAAAAAAGTAGAAGATGAAGATTTAAAATAATATTATTAGTAGTAAAAAATGACATATCAATAATTGAGGTAACATAGAGTATGATTTCGGATATGATATAGTGACAAAAAAAATAATGTGGCCAACCCTAAGTACTTGTTAAGTACTCTTGGACTAGAGCTAATGTAGTACTCCGCAATAATAAATGCAGGCTCGCTAATATTATAATTAGCCTTTTCATATTAGTTTATGAGCTTATGACATTTTTTAATATTAAATAACTTTAATTTGTTAGCATGGCGTACTCAATCAAACAAAAGAGTTTTCTACCATAACCAGACAAATAAAGAAGTATCGGTTGTTAGATCCGAGAAGTAAAAGCCACTGCTATTATCAACCGATGATCTCAACCTTTAGAAAATGAAAGAAGTAAAAGACATGGTGTAGTGTGAATGTGAAATGAGAATGTCAAGCCACTGCTTTGTAATTCTTTTCTCCTGTGGGGGCAATGTATCAGTCTTGCACCTCTCGCGGGGGCAAAAGCCAAAAACAATGTTTCATTTTGGTCCACATGCGCAGAAAAAGAGAAGTTATCAGTAATATTCAAATCATTTATTTTTTTGAATTGATATTCAAATCATTTATGGTTGAAGGCCGTTGAGGAAAGTTAATACCATTATAAATGTAATCACTGACTTATTAGACTAGTTTTTATAAGGAAAAGATACAAGTTTCATTTCGGGTCCGGCTTCTGTCCAGTGGAAGTTTCCACTGGACATGTTAGATTGTGGACATGTGTCCAAGAGTGGACACGTGTCCACAATCCAACGTGTCCAGTGAAAACTTCCACTGGACACAAGCCTTATATACCCTGATTTACCAATATAGGCAAACTCTTCAAAAGAACAGGGGAATTTGTATCCTCTCGTTTGGTCCTACACAAAGCTACTGCATAATGCATCATCATACAAATTCCAAACGGCAAGGATGTTATTCTGGGTACTATATAGCCTACTACTGTATAATATTGCCGTGTGATATGGTTCATACATGAATTGGGAGCCTAGAGTGAATTTGATTATCAAACAGTAGTTTTTTGAGGTAGTGTAGATCCTAGGTTGACTTCAAGGGTATCCTTGCTAACCCCTTTGTACTTATACCATTTCGCACATACTAGAAAGTAGCCAAAGTTCAATACCCCCAGAGCAGCTATTGTGTAATAAAAGTAATCCAATCTTCCCTTGTTAAGATCTTCTGGTAACCAATTTCCGGTTGCAGCCTTCCTTGTGGTCCGATGAATTATTGATATCAGGAAACTACTTAAATAACTTGAACCTGCCATGCCACAGAAGTAAAGAGACCCTGCAATGCTTCTCATGTTCTCGGGGAATTGCTTGTAGTAGAATTCAACTTGGCCAACTGAAGCAAATGCTTCAGTTAATCCGGCTAGTACGAGTTGAGGAACCAACCATAGAGCTGACATTGAGGAAATTGCACCTTTTCTTGGTACAATTCCTATTGTTGGCTTGGTTAGAGCTATGGTCCTTCGACGCTCTTCCACCAAGGCAGATACTATCATGGTAATTACGGAGAGAAATATGCCAATGCCTATCCTCTGGAGGATTGTGATGCCGCCTTCTTTTCCTGTGATCTTTCGGAGAAACGGAACAACTATTCTGTCATAGATGGGTATAAAAATGGTCAAGCTCAGCATCAAGAAGGCAACGTAGGATGCAGCTGGGATCTGGAAATTGGTGTTTCCAAGGTGCCTGTCGGATTGAACGGCTTGAAAGACTGCAAAAGTATTCTGTTGGACTATAGCGATATGGCATATGATGGCTGCAGCCCAAATGGGAATCACTCTCACCAAGCATTTCACTTCTTCCACTTGCTGCATTGTGCAAAGTTTCCATGGATTGGCAGATGATCCATCTGGATTAATTTGGTCTTGGGGGGTCACAGCTGCTGCTTTGTCAAGGAATCTGCCAAAGTTATCAATTTGACTGGTTAATTTTTACACTCAATTGGTCCAAATGACCATCAAATGCAAAATTCTTGAAGTTAGTTACCTGAATTGGTCTGTGTAAGAAAGCTTGGCGTTGATAGAACTAGTTGGCAGATGGTTGAAGAGGGACAACCATGGTTGTTCTGGTGGATTTAACCCCCTTCTCTTAACAGCAACCACTAAAACCTGTACCACACTGGTCATGGGAGTACCAGTGGCTTTCACTTTCACATACATTTTTGAACCCATGAAGAAGAGTGCACATGCAATGAGCATCAGAATTGCTGGAATTCCTAAACCTATAGCCCAGCTCACATTGGACTGCACATACACAATGAGTGTAAGAGATACCATCTGGGCAAAGGTAAAGGTAAAGAAGTACCAATTGAAAAAGCTATTGATTCCCCTCTTTCCAGATTCTGTTTTGGGGTTGAACTGGTCTGCTCCAAAGGCCAAGTTGCATGGCCTGATGCCAGCAGCTCCTACTATAAGTAGTCCAAACCCAGTAAGCAAAAATGCCATTTGCCCTGCTGTTGGCCCTTTGCATGTGTTCTCTGCTGATCCACAGTGGGGTGGGTGGAGCTTCTTGATTGCTGCTGTTAGTTGTATTACTAGCAATCCCTTTACAGAAACAAACAAATCAGACACATTATGACAAAAGTTATATGAGATAAAAACTGGAATGTAACTTGCAGTTGATGCAAGAAATGATACTTTGGTATGTAACATACAAAAACTGTTCATAATAATGAATTCTAATTTTACATTTTTTAAATTGTCAATTCAGCCTAGTAGGGCCTTTAGTTCTCCTAAGACCTCAGTTCTTGGTATTTAGCTATTTATAACAACTAAGCTTTGGCAGAAGACAAATTTGGTTATATACTAGTGTCATCTCTTACTGCATACAACTTGATGAAAATTTTCAGTATGAATGATGATAGTAAAATTAGTACCATAAAAGAGGCAATTGTTGCAAATCCCAAAGTCTTGTAGCGACCAAAATAAGTGTCAGAAAGGTAAGCTCCAAGCAAGGTGGAAAAATTGGTTGTGCCATTGAAGATGTTAATAATATTTGTTGCTGTAATGTTCTTCATGTTGAAGACAGTAGTAAGATAGATCAAGAGGTTGGATAAGGTGCCAATGGCTCCCAGCTTCTCAAAAGTTTCATTTCCTGAAATTTTATCCAAATGGGTCACTCAGGATTAAAAGATTAACAAACCAAAAATGAAAGAGGAAAGAAAGAAAGAACCAAGAAGGGTATGAAGCAAAGGACAAGCTTCACTCTCACTCACCTATAATTAATGGCATGATTTTCCATCCTCTGTAGTTAATCTCAGGCTCATCAGTTGTAACAGCTTTCGGGTTCTTCTCCATGGTTTCTTTATCATTCTTCTCCATTCTCTCTCTCTTTCCTCTCTGCTATCTGAGGTGACTTAATACTCCTATATATTAACAAGTCAAGTGAACAAGTAGGAACTAGGATCTGAAGTGCTGAACAGTTTTACTTAAGTCTAACGAGACCAACTTTTCCACAATTTTACTATTTGACTATTTGTAAACGGTAAAAATAAAATAGTAGAACTATGGTTTAACTATTTATGTACCGACACAAATTATTTTATAATATTTTTATAAAATGTCAATGTAGATAACATTTTATTAGTTTTTATTTAGGTTCATTATTAATATTACTTCTTTATTTATCAATAATCATTCATTATATCAATAATTTGTAATTTTTTTTTTGTAAAATAATGTGTCTAGCATTATTCGAAAAAGTTTATGCCACTATACTTTTATTTATTTATTTTTTATTTTTTATGCCACTAGACTTACTCTTATTTGTGAGGAAGAATTTAATGTTTTAGTCCTTTCAAGTTCCAACCATTCCCAACCTCCCACCTATATTTTTCCTGCTCTGCTCCTGATTGCCTCACCTAGACTAATGTTTTCTCTCTCAAAGACCACTTTTTGTTTGAGTCTTCTTTTTTTTTTTGAGTGAAAAAAAACCTTTTGTTTGAGTCTTCTTAGGTGAATGTGAATGCGAATTTGAATGTTTTCTGACGACAGCTAAGTCGTCATTCCTGACCTAAAGTCCACTGGTTTCTAATTTCCATGAACGGTTGAGAAAGTCCTGAAGAATTATTATTATTATTATTTATTTATTTATTTTTTTGCTAGGTAAGTGCGGGGGATTGAACCCTGAGCAATAGGTTATTAGGAAACCTGAGTATCAACTCGCCTACATTGGCGGTAAGAATTAGGATTATATGTATGCATGCCTCCGACATACATTAATTAACTATCCTTTTGTGAAGTTTTTTTTTTTAAATATAAAAAATTTAAAAAAATTATCAAATTAATTAGTTGTTTTTTTCATTTTTCCATTTAACTTTCCACTTAAGTAAATCTTTGAGAGGGAAATGAGTACTATAATATTTGTTTAATATTCCACCTAAGCAAATGTTATAATGTATCCGTCCATTTAACCTTCCACTTAAGCAAATAAATATTATCTAATATTTATAATATTCAACTGTAAATATTTTTATTTCTCTAATATTTCAATTTTAATAAAATTTTTAGCAACTACTATCAAGAGCCATAGAAAGTTTGCCAAATGTGTAAATACCAAATATGTAACTAATGTGTTGGCTGATAAATATTTAAAATACAAAGTGTCCAGTATATGTTATCTCAAGTTTCCAACTAATAATTTTGTTCCATCCAAATCAAAATAGTTTAAAATTTTGTCATGTGGCACATTCCTTGAAAAGAAAAGAAAATACTTTTCGTTTGGCTCTAATATAATACTACCTAATGAATATCATATATGAATTATAAAGATGATTTTTTTACAAAATCTTTTTATATGAATTTATAATGTATTTGCACATCGCAAAGCACATCCACAAATTTTTCTCAAATGAACACCCAATCAACCAAAAAAAAAAAAAAAAAAAGAAGAAGAAAAAATAAGATTCCACCTCACTTTCACTGATGCCTGATGGAGCACTATCTATTAAATTATACATATGGATATACAGTAAATCCAAAGTTGTTGTTTATTTTTATTTTTTAATGCTTTATCTAGATGCTTAGTATGTGATATTGATATGAATCAATCCTGAACAAATTTTTTTTTCATATGTTAATTGAGAACATATTGACAACTCCAAAACATCTCATGGATTATTATCTTCCCCGACATCCCTTTTAGGTTATATCAAGCATTTTAGTATTCCACTTTATTTTTAATATATATATATATATATTTATTTATAATTTTTTTATGTGGCCGGCTAGCTAATGAGATATCTGACATGTGGATTGCATGATCATGGAGTAGGTGATCTGTGCATGTGTCCTTCTCTTCACACTCGTCACATGGTTTTGGGATGGGATTATTAAATCAGACACGAAAATTTTCAAAACGTTTTATATATATATATTTGCAAGATTTGTAGTGATTGATGTATAAGAAAAATGGCAACAATAGTGGATCAAATTTTGTAAAAGTCATATTATATCTTTGTGGGGTTTCGCGTATATGTTGTGATTGGTGTATAAGAATAATGGCAACAGTAGTGAATCATTTTTTGTGAAAGTTATTTTATATCTTTGTAGTATTTCGGGAATATATATGTTGT
Source organism: Notholithocarpus densiflorus (assembly GCA_030021035.2). NCBI lineage: Eukaryota > Viridiplantae > Streptophyta > Magnoliopsida > Fagales > Fagaceae > Notholithocarpus > Notholithocarpus densiflorus. The sequence goes on along the minus strand of JARYZH020000032.1, from coordinate 218,662 downwards.
GATTGGTTTATAAGATAAATGGCATTAATAGTGAATCAACTTTTGTGAAAGTGTCTTTTTTTCATTTTCAAAAAAAAAAAAGAAAAAAAAGAAAAAAACTTTTGTGAAAGTCATTTTATATCTTTGTGGTATTTCGTGTGCATATATATGTTGTGATTGGTTTATAAGAAAAATGACAACAATAGTAAATTGACTTTTGTGAAAGTCATACTATATCTTTGTATCTTTGTGGCATTTCATGTATATGGTTAATAATACTCTAATCGAAATTACCATTTTAATCAATGTTATTGATTCTATGCCCGAACGGCCGGAATATTTCGTACTGGTTGAATAACTTACGATTCACCTCGGGTTAGATTTCGGCCTATTTTGGTTCATTCCGGCCAATTTCGGCCGAGATGAGGATTTCGGCTGGTACTAGATTTTGCCTATTTAAAGAAGGAAAAAAAAAAAAAAAAAAAACCTAAAACCTCATCTACGTTGTTTTGGGCTTCACTGTTTCTCATTCAGCTTCAACATTGTCTCTTTGAGCCACCACACTTCTCTATTGTTAACATTTCCTTTGTTAGGGAACACTTACCTGTTGGGCGTGTTGGGGTCTAGCCTTGATTGTGTGAGGAAACGTTAAAACCAAAGAAAGCATTTAAAAAAAAATAAATAAATAAAAAAGCAGAGAAGTTCGTGGAGACTGGAGAAGAAGAATGGAGGAGATCTGATGGAAAGGACATGGTAAGTGAAAATGGAAAATACGTGTGGAGTAATGGAGATTGTAAGGAAACTTCTAGGAAATTTCCTAGTTCAAAAACTAATCCTAGATTCTTATTTATTTACAATAATGCCACAAGTAAAAAGTTAAAAAATATTCTCATAATTTTTTTATCAACTTTACTTCATTTGATTTTAAGGTGAAAGAGTATTCACTATATATTAATTAATTTGTTTACAATTATTCAAAATGTGAATTTTATTTGTAGAAAATTAAAAATATTAAAATTTTTTTAATCCCACTTTATTTAAGATTTAAAAAAAAATTAAATTCATTATTTTATATAATAATAATATATATATTATATTTTTTTAAAGAACCTGAAACACCTAGAAACGGTACGCCGAAATAGGTCGGTACCGAAATATTCTGTTCTACTGGACAAAACAAAACGGATTCCGAAACGGAATTAATAACATTGATTTTAATTAGTTAATTGTGCAAAAGATTATAAAAAGAAAAGGTTGAATAGATAGGATAGCATTGCTGAAAGTACATTAGGCATTAATCCATTTGATCTTTGTAAAACTCGTTACTTATTTAATTGCAAGTTTACAACACGGTAATTGGTTCTTGACTTTATAATTGCTCAATATATTCTAGAAGTCGTGTACTTCTTCTGAGGTTGACTTAGGATTTAACACCTAACGACTTCAGTCACTACTCAATACTCAATGGTCAATACCCACCATCTTCAAATTAAAATTTTTTTTTTTTGAGTCAATTCTTCAAATTAATTAGTAATAAAAGAAAGAAAGAAAGAAAAAAAAAAAAAAACCCTGCAAAGCAGTATTATTATTATATTAAGGTGCGGTTTGAATTCGTAGGTTGTGTTTCACGTTTGCGTTTTTTTTTTTTTTTTTTTTGCTGAGCACGTATTTAGGGGGACAATGGCTACTGTTTATGCTACTGTTCATGAACAGTAGCAGTGTTTCTTGACTTTTCAGTCTCTTTATCAGTTCTGTGGGTCCCGTGAACAGTGCACGGGACCCACAAATTTCACTTTTCAGCAACTTTTTCATTAAAAATGAGTCTCACGGTACTATTCACACATTTAAAAATTATTTTGGTACAGTGTTTTCAGTTTTCAGTTTCAGCAAAATAAGTTCTATTCAAACGGACTCTAATTGTCTGTGGAAGATGGCAAACCGCGTACGTGTCTCCCGGTTGAGCAAAGACAAAGTTAGGTCATTTCCATTATATTATGTGGTACCTATTTGCGTCAAACCCTCGCTTTCAATGCCAACGGGTGTGTGTATATTTATACACACACAAGTTACAATATACTGATAAGCTCGAATGCTTTTCCTTTCAAGGGCTTTATGTATAAGAATGTGCCAATTAAACTACAAGACCATTAACAAGAAAATAAACATTTGAATTCAAAATCTTAAGAGTTTATGACTAAAGTTTATTTAGAATAACACATCACTGGTTTACAAATAAGTCAAATATTAAAAGAAATGATTATGATACACTCGTTATTGTACTACACATTATCCTTTTAAATACGAACATTTTGCATGAACTTGTGGACATAGCACGTGAGAGTGTCCAATCATAAATGTGTGGAAACGTCCATTGTTATCTTAAAGTTGGCTAGAAAATGAAAGAAAGTCTAGAGAGACATGATAATCAGATATTTTTTAAACAATTAGTCAGAGCCCCAAATCCGACTGGTAGCTAGCCTAGGTTATCCTAACTACCAAATTGTAGCATGATTGCAGTAGTACTGAACACTATCATGTGGACCTTTATGGCTTGATTCGTAATCTTTGTGGGTTTGTTTGCAATTATTTGAGCCAGTGCCGTGCCGTCATGGTTTTAACACACTTTTGGACTTTGTGTCTGGTTTTTTTGCTGAATTGTGGACTGTCTGTTTTGAATACGCGTTTACAAGGATGATTTTCTTTCTTTAGAAGGTCGGAAACCATATTCAAACGTCACGAGAACTATAACTCACATCATGGAGCTAGTATTTTGTGCACCGAACAAATGGAATGCACTTCTCATAGGCATGTGAACCCATGGATGTAAGGAGTGCAGCTTTAATAAGTATGTGGTCTACATTCTTGTGAGTTGTGAGAGGCGCGTTTCATATGCTTGACCCATATGATCATTTTCCCACGTCATGAGTCAGTAAGTGCTTAGACTTATGCAGATCAGTGCCAGGTGTGGTTAAAGCTCGATTTCTAAGAATTGTATAACATGCATATCAAGTTATCCACATAGTTTTTTTTAACGGGTATATAACAAGATAATTAATGAATGTCATATAATCTAAGTTTATTCATGATAATGGAGAAAATATTATATGTGGCTGACTCAAACTAAATTGTTGAGGATATATAGCCAACCCAAAAAAATTGAGATTAAGGGATTCTTGTTGTTGTACATCCCTTATTAGTTTGTTAAACGTGTGACTTTCTATGCCTGTGAGCAGCAGTAGAACCATGAATTTTTGTTTGGGAGGCTGAGATTAAACTTTCGTATTAGTTTCTAATTTAAGAAAAACTCAAAGTACCATATTCGTGCATACATACATACAAATGTATGTATGCACGTATTTCTCAATGCATAAGTATTTTTAGTAATAAATTTTTAATTCCAAAGTAAGTCATAATTAACTCGTATATATACAGAAGTTATACGGCCAAAAAATTATTTTATATGAAAACTTTATCTAAACTCTATTGAGTATACAAAAGTTTTCTAATTTGCTATAGACATGTTTAACAAATATTCAAGAATTGTTTTTCCAAGTATCAAATACAAAGACAAATTTGAGTAGAAGCCAATATAGAATTCAAAATAGTGAATAAAACCTATCAATTGGTTAAAATAAATTAAAGGAAAGAAAAAAAAAAACCATAAGATAAGAAAATAGAAATTTAAAATGAGAGAGTTTTGTGCCTCTCAAAAGAATACCATGGTGACCGACCTGTTAATCATGTTAGAGAACACTATGCTACTAATACCATCTTTATTCTAGTCTCTTTTAAAGGGCATTGGTAGCCAAAGGTAGATATCAAAGAGAGCTTAAGCTAATGTGGGACGGAAGAGTAGAGCACCACGTGATGATGATTTGAGATTTTTTTTTTAGTGGCTAGAGCAGTGGCAGCTCCAGGATTTTTTTCTAGGGGGGTCAATAAGAAGATAAGTCTTAGATAGAAAATGAATCTTGTGGTCTACGGTGTTTCTTTATTACAAATTTGTCCATAATACTAGCAAGAAAATAAAATATAAACTATTAGTTTATAAACTATTATTGCTAAGATGAAATCTTGAAAATCATCCATAGTTTTCAAATACAATAAAATTATTAATTATTATTGCTAAGTGAACTTTAATTATCATTGCTCAGAATACTTCTATCTATTAGTTTGTTTTAACTCTTTACAATTCTTGTATTTAACAATTCAACTCAATTTTGACAACTATTGTTCTTTGTAACTGTATTCAGTGTGTTTGGGTTTTGATTATAAGCCAACTTATTACTTCATTTTTTTTCCTACTATTTGCGGGTCTCTTGTGATTTCCTACTTATTTTATACTTTAAGCAAAAAGTTAAATAAATTATTCCCAGATAGATGCTAAGAAAATTTGTGTTGTGTTAACATTTGCTTTTGTCTTTATTCAATCACTCTTGGCTTGTCTCACGCCCCTAATCCCTACTCAACAAATAACAAATTAAAAGCACTTCAGATTCAGTAACTCATTTTTATTTTCAAAGTTTTAGATTAAATTAGCTTGTTGTTGGACTCTTTTTTCGTTTTTTGTTTAAAAATGCCAAAATATTAGTAAGAGGACTATATTTAAGGTTATTTTAGTTGTGATTAAAAAAAATTAAGGTTAAAGTGTTCCAATTTTTATTTTAGAGGGTCAAAACAAAATAAATATTTTTCATTTGAACCCCTGGAACATGGCTAGCGCCGCCCACGGGCTAGAAAGGAAAATGAAGCTGTAAAAAGTTGTAGAAAGGGGATGAAGTTTCTAAAGAAAGCTATTGCTAAAAACCCAAAACTAACCACTTACTGACCTGTTGGAACTTGGGAGGGGGATGGAGAAAGTTTTAAAAACTTGGGTCTAATTGGGAAGGAGACATGGACAAGTCACAGGTGAGGGGGTCCAATTTTATGGTTGGGGCCCAGGTCTTCAAAAACTAAGTTTGTGTCTCACATTTTGCCTATTAAAAATCTTGTTTTAAAATTTTTTAGAGGGGTCATGGCCCCCCCTACTATCTGCTTAGTTCTGCCCCTGCTTGCCTGCGAGATACTCTCTCCATATAATTAAGTCCTAGACATAAATTAGCAACAAACCAGAATGAAACTCAGAAAGACATACATTGTGAACTGTCATTAATTTTGTTTATTTTGACAACAAACACAAAATACAGAATTAATATGATGGAAAGTTGAAGTCTTCTTATCAGTGCAAATGGGAGGAAATTGGTGAAGAATGAGTATCCACCTCCTCTTGAATCATGCATTATTGCACAACGCCGACAAGCTACAACAGATTGCTGTTAACTTTCCTTTTCTAGTCCCTATTTCATAAAGATATGTTCCTCCTATAACGTGAAAATCCCTGCATTATCGTGAGTGTTCTATCTTATGTTCCACCAACTACAAACAACTACAACTTAACACATGATTTATTGTAATTGATGGAGTATAAAGTAGAACTCTGAGTAGACAGTGTATTTTTTATTCTAGGTGTTTAACATTCCTTATTCTACTTCCATTTTTTGGGGGGCCTATTCTTTATTCCCTCATATTTAATGATTCAAACAAGAGGTTTTTCTTTTTCAGACTGCATTTTTCCCATGTCAACTTCATGAACACTGGTGTCGCTTCCTTTGTACTTGTACCACTTTGCACATATTATAAAGTAACCCAAATTTGCGACCTCTATTGCAGCAATCAAGTAATAGAAGTAATCCAATCTCCCCTTGTTAAGATCTTCAGGCAACCATTGCCCAGTTGCAGCTCCAGAAGTAGTCCTGTGAATCACAGACACCAAGAAACTACTAAAGTAACTGGACAAAGCAAAACCAACAAATAAGAAAGACCCGCCAATGCTTCTCATGTTTTCTGGGAATTGCTTGTAGTAGAATTCAACTTCACCAACGAGAGTAAATGCTTCAGAAAGTCCTACTAGTGATAGCTGTGGTATCAACCACATGCCAGAAAGGGAAGAGATTGCACCTCTTCTTGGGTCTATACCCACAGGTTTAGTTATAGCCAAAGTTCTTCTCCTTTCTTCAACAAGTGCTGACACAAGCATGGTGATAATAGCAAGAACCATGCCAACACCCATCTTTTGCAAGACTGTGATGCCACCTTCTTTGCCTGTGAACCTTCTTAGTGCAGGGACTATGATACGGTCATAAACAGGTATCCAGATAGTGAGGGCAAGCATGGTGAAGATAATGTACGAGGCAGCAGGGATGGTGAAATTGGTATTGCCAAGGCGTCTATCAAATTGGAGGGCTTGGAATACTACGTATGTTTGTTGTTGGACTATGACAACATAATATATACTGGCTGCAACCCATATGGGAATCACTCTCATCAAGCATTTTACTTGTTCCACTTGCTGCATACTGCAAAGTCTCCATGGATTGGCTGCTGATCCGTCAGATTTTACTTGGTCATCGGGGGTTATGATTGCAGCTTTGTCTAGAAACCTGAGAAAATCATTGCTTTGGTTAGTTAATGCATATCTCGTGGGCTATGCCAACTAAATAAAAAAGAGTTCCTGTGTGATTGGACTTTGTTGAGTGTGTCCTAATCCTAAAGGTAGAACAGTCTTAAACAACTACACGTCTCTCTCTCGCTTTCCTTTTTGAAATACTCTCTTTCATTTTTTTTTTTTGGTTTTCTTATAAAGTAATCAAAATTTAAAATGGAATAAAGAAATTAGCATCTGCACTTGATAGAATATGAAGTGGAACACTCAGAGTGGGAACAATGATTTTTGTTACACGTGTGATATATAGTCAATTTTTAAGGTACGACACTCATAAAAAATGGCAGGAGGCATAGAGTTTTAAAGAATAAAATTTACTTTAGTTGATGAGTAGTTTCTGTTACCTGAATTGATCGGTGTAAGGAAGCTTGGAGTTGATGGTACTTGTGGGAATATGGTTAAAGAGGGAGAGCCATGGTTGCTCTGGTAACTTCAATTGCCTCTTCTTGACTGCGGCCACTATAACCTGCACTATGCTTGCCAAAGGACTACCCTCGGGTTTTAGAATCACATAAATTCGTGTACCAACAAAGAAGAGTACACATGACAAGAGCATAAGGAAAGTAGGAATCGCCAACCCCCAGGCCCAGCTCACATTGGATTGCACGTATACAATGAATGTTAAAGATACCATCATGGCAAACGTGTAGGTGAAGTAGTACCAATTGAAGAAGCTGCTGGTTCCCCTCTTTCCAGATTCAGTGTTGGGATTGAATTGGTCAGCACCAAAGGCCAAGTTACACGGTCTAATGCCACCAGCCCCAACAACAAGTAGTCCCAGGCTACTTAATAGAAATGCCATTTGCCATGGTGTTGGTCCAGGGCAATTCCCTATCTCTTTAGTTCCACAGTGGGGAGGATGCAGTTTTGCAATCGCTGCTGTTAAACACAGTACAAGCATCCCCTATAAAGAAGAAGAAAAAAAAAAAAAAAAGAGATTAGAGATGTAAGGTATCAAATGGACAGAGTCATAAATGAAAAGTTTACATGGATATTCTCTATTTAAATTGCTTCAATTTCATGGTTCATATTAGATATTACAATTATAAAGGTGTATTTACTGCCACGTCAAAATTTAAAATAACATGTCAGTTTGTACATTATTAAATCCAGGAAACATAGTTTAGTGAAGTGAAGCTATTATGACTTGGATCCAGTTGGAGGTCCAATATGTATTGAATGGTTTATCAAATGGGAAAATCGAATTCAGTACTCTGATGCTCAACTTAGTTTGGCTTCGGTTTTGTTATGGTTGTTTTCAATTCCTTAAAGGAGCATGCACACATGCTCATCTAAAACTATGTTTAAATTTCATATGAAAGATTGTGAATATATAATAGTGCTATAGCAGTACCAAAAAAGAGGCGACTGAAGCAAAACCCAATGTGTTGTAACGACCAAAGTAAGTATCACAGAGGAAAGCTCCAAGTAAGGTAGCAAAGTTGGTGGTACCATTGAAAATGTTGATAAGAAGTGTAGCTGTGATGCTGTTCATGTTGAACACGGTAGTGAGATAGACCAATAGGTTTGTTGAGGTGCCAATGGTCCCTAGCTTCTCAAAAGTCTCATTGCCTGCATTTTTGGTCATCAACCGTAAGAAGAAAAAAAAAACGTACTTATGTTTTAGAATTATGCTCTGTCCCTCTCTCTCTCTCTCTCTCTCTCTCTCTCTTTTCTTTTCTTACCTATAACAAATGGCATGGCTTTAATTCCTCTGTAGTTTAACTGGGGCTCATCTGTTGTAGCGGCCTTGTCATTCTTCTCCATATCTCCCTGCTCCATCCTTTTGCTGGTTTTGTTATATGTTTGATTGTTGCATAAAATATGCTTACTATAATGAGGATATATATAGCTGAGAGGATAGACATTGAAATTTCACTATGCTTTTCAATTGTTCCTCCTCAATGGAGAGTCATTTCTTTCACTTTCGGTATTACTTGTCAGAAAATGAGAGTATTGGAATTATTGCTGTATTTCAAGGTTGTCAATCTTGACCGCAGTAATATTATTGCAGGTGCATACAAAATATTTCCAATGTGTTCACGGCCGACTTTGTTTTATAAAAATGAGTTTAGAAAAATAAAATGAAAGTAAGGTAATAGCAATAACAGAAAATTGAGGCCACTCTAAGTAATCAACAACCTTAATGAAATCACAAATAATTTTTTGAGTTCATGCGTAGAGCAGCTAAAATTTATGCTGTTTGATGTAGAATTTCAACTTTTAATGTTGGCCACTCTTATTAAAAACCATTTCATATGTTGATGTAAATTCCAATTAACAATCATAAATTTTATCAATAGGGAAAAAAAATTGCCCCCCTTATACTTTATTGAAGTCATTTTAAGTTAAGAATTCTAAATTCAAATCTTTCTTTTTAATGCCTTGTTGAGATAGACGAAGCCTTAATACTTATTTGTTATCAGTGTAGTAAACAATAACGAGTTTATACAAAATAGAAATAAAGAATGGAAAATAAAAGAAACAATCACACAATAATAAGATAAAGATTTTCGTGGTTCAATCTTAGGCCAAAGTTCATGGGCCATTTTTAAGACAAAGTTTTGCTAAGAAAATAGGGTGATTATAAAAGTGGCATAAAAGCACTCTCACAAAACCAAAACTCTAAATATACTTAGCACACCACGAGAAGTCCTACTTGTCTAAAGCTTGTGTGCAGTTTACTATAAGTAAAATCTAGGTAAAAATGTGACTCAATGTCCTTTTTTTTTTTTTTTTTTTTTTTTTTAATGAGCTGGCCTCCTCAAGGAAATTGATTGGCCCCCCCTCCTCCCCCACGGCATGGCCCCACTCCATGTACCTTTCCAACCTCAAATTGCTTTCCCAAACACGGGGTGGTTTGATAGAGTAGTTTGAGAAAGATTGTTTGTAGTTTTTTGAAATACGTGTGAGTGAAAAAGTGTGTGAAAAAATGTGTAATGTTGTTTAAAATGTGAGAATATGAGTTTGAGATTGATGTCCAAACAGCCCGTAGCCATTAGCAAATTAATACTTTTTCCTTTTTGTTTTTATATATTTTTTTTACCAGCTTCTTTTTCATTTTCTAGTAATTTCCCTTTTCCAGTACTTTACTTCAGCCATGAACCACTCAATTCTAAAAGACTCTCAATTTGGTGTAATTTTTCTAGTCTCACACTTCATTGACTTCCATCCATTTAATGGTCTCATAGTCACGTTCTTATTCAATTACTTTCTTTTTCTTAATAAGGAGTTTTCTTACTTGAAGTTAAGGGAAAATAGTTTTAAAATTTCAAAAAATTTCTTATCTTTATTATTTATATTTCAGCTCAATTTCTATTTATTTATCTTGTGGCTTATGATTTTAATTTTTTTTCTTTTTAATTTATAAAGGCAATTGATTATCTGTTGATGAATACACTTTTCTTGTTATATTGGTATGTTTAGTCATTCGATTCTCTAAAGAGGAGCTAAATTTGATGGCAAATGTTTTACTCTTGTAGCATAATGCCACATCGCCACTTTAAGGTCAAGATGCTGAGTCCTTTTAAAAAAAAAAAAAAACATTTTTTATACATGTGTATTGCAAAATAGAAAATTTTTGTATACTCAAAAAGATTTGGAAAGATATAATGCTCTCATAGTGCTTTGATTTTTTACTTGAATGGTGATTCAAAATAATAGTTTAATCTTGGCTCCAAAAAAAAATTTCTAGTTCCGCCTTTGGGTATATATATAATGTTGTTAGTGGTTACGCGTACGTCTGTAGGTTACTTTTAAACAAAAAGTTTAATCTACGTTCAATACGGCTAACAATATATTCGTAGTGAAATACGTGTCTATTACTATGCTAAATAATCGTTTGAAGGATAAAGCAATTATTGGCTGGACGTCATCCGTTTGGATACGGACGAAAGTCTCAGTGTCTGCGTCTGCATCTTCCTTTTTTTTTTTTTTTTTTTTTAAGCACGGTTTGTGGCTGTGATGTTTTTCTTGTGGGTCCCGTGCACTGTTTACGGAACCCACAAACCTCTTTTTTTAACAAAAGTTTCATTAAAAATAGGTCTCACAGTACTATTTATACGTTTAAAAATTATTTTGTTACAGTGTTTTTAGTTTTCAGCAAAATAAGCGATATCCAAATAGGTCACTCAAAAATTCACAAAGTTCAAAAAGTTTAGAAAGCTTGCAGTGTTGGAGTTGTCAATAGCTACCATTTATCTCTTCCAAAAAAAAAAAAAAAAAAAAAACTCTTAAAAAAAAATCAAAATCAAAATCAAAATAAAAAAAATTGACAATCATTAAATCTCTTTTACTTTCTCCCAATTTAATATAAAACATTGGTTACGTTCACAATATTTTCACAATAGAATAATTCTTAGATACTCTTGAAATATGGTGAATGATAATCTCTCTTCTCACATTCATGATGAGGTTCACTCATTAAATTCATAGTAGAGTTCACTATCAATGTGAAAGGAGGGAACACCATTTTATTATACTTTAGAAGTACCTAAAAATTTTCATTCATAACAAATCATAGGTGATAAGTTATTATTGATTCTAATTTAAATCCACAACTTAAATTACTTTTTTGTCCATTTGTAACAAGCAAAAACAATTTGCCACTTTGAATTTGTTATGAAAATATTTTAGACATAGCATTTCTCTTTTTAATATATCTTATTTCTTTTACATCCCCCCTCCCTAACTCTTTTATTAAGTAGATTATTTCAATTAAATTGTTGAGAATTTTCTATATTTTGAATTATTTCATTTATCTTAAAAAAATTATATGCTTAATTTTTTCGTATTTTTATTACAATATTTTAAAATATAAATGTATTATACTCGTACTATACACGTATTGAGTATTTTCCTTTTCCGTATTTTTTTAACGAATTTTTGAAACATACTTTTTAAAAAGATACCAATCTATACTTGCCCATATACTTAATGTATTATACGCATACCGTATATTACTCTCTCTCTCTCTCTCTCTCTCTCTCTATATATATATATATATATTGTGGTCCCCAAACCTATGAAAGCTGTTGTCCTGGGCAAAGGATTTAGGCCCCCAATTTATTTATTAGTGGGTTTCCTAACAATCCTATGGGTATGGCTCCAAACACCAACTAGATAGTCCAATTTGTATCTTTTCTGTGAACTTTTGGACCTACATGCCTCACCCTCTGGTAGTTCTTCTTCTTCCTTCTTTACTCACACCCCCTCTCTCTGTTTCCACTCTTTTCCTAATTTTTTCCAGTTATTCCAGTTTTTTTTCAACCAACCCCCCTTGTCTGCCTTCCCTCTCCTTATATAGTCTCTCTTTAGTGGGATACTAATCATTATTGTTTCACCAATTCTCATGCATCTCCACTTTTGCCAGAATCCCAAGAAACCATCATGCCTTCTGAGGATTCTCTTGAAACTTGTTCCAGACGCCAAATAGCGTTCGGTAGCGAGTTCCCCAAAGGCACTAACAACTCTCGGCAACCGACTTTGGTTTAATCATTTCTTTATCGATTTCCCACCACCTCATCAATTAGTAGTAGGCCGAGCACTATGGGATTCCCTCGAATGATAATTTCTATGTCCCAATACATGTGTTGTCGGGCTGGGCTCACTCCAACTGGTTCTGAGGTCCACTTCCATCTTGTGGGCTGGCTTTGGCTACTTAGGCCGATCTTGGGCTTAGTTAAGTGGGCCGATACTGATTTTCTGGGCCCAAACCCCCCACAATAGCCCCCTACTATCCTATTTTCACGAAGTAGGGATAGGATCGGGGATTCCTGCCTCGACGCTCAGCTAAGCTTTTCAAAAACGACAGTTATACCTCGGGGAGACAAAACGTCACTCCATTAATACAACAGACATGACAGCTTGCTCTTTGTGAACGCGTGGCAGCATCTGACACATCGAATGGTCTTGATAATTTGACGCTTTGATTACTGAGGCATGCATGAGTAGAAACAACGGTAAGTATTGATTAGTTGTTTTGCAGTTACATTAAATGACCTTTTTCCCTATAAATACTGTCATCCTTCTCATTTATAACTTTCTTTGGTTCCTTTCAAATTTAGAATCCTTCTTACTCTTTCTTCCCAAGCCCTTAAATTTCTCCTGAGACCACCCCTTTTATCAAGAAGTTACTCAGTAAGTCTTCTTTCTCCTGTTTCTTTTATTCTCATTCTTCCATAGTTATCTTAATAGGAAAAGATGGGTTTTTCGTACCTTTTAAACATAAATGCAGACGTAGAATCCTTCAAGACTAGGTTTAATATCCCTCATGACGTGAATATATCATATTTTCACGAGGGAGATATAGAAGACCAAAGATTGCCTCATGTGGTCTTTTTTCCTTTAATGTCAATACCAGAGGGTGGGGTTAGATTTCCAGTAGATCCCCTTTTACTTAGAACTCTTAGTTTTTATGGGACTAGCCCCGACCAATGTCTGCCCAACTTTTATAGGGTAGTAAACTGTGTGGGGCGTCTTAACCGACTGTACGACCTAAACCTTACACACCATGGCATTAACTTCCTTTATGCTATTCGGGGAAGCCTAAGGAACGGGTATTACCTTCAAACTCGAAATACTATGGTTAGGAAGATATCCTGTCTCCCCGATTCCAATAGGAACTCTGCGGGGGAGTTCGTGAGAGTGAGCGGGAATTGGCTCAACGGAGAACTCACCTGTCCGACCTCTCCGCGCTAGATAGGTTGGTACCCTCTTTTCCGATTGAGTCTGGTACCCTTCCTACCGACCAGCCCCCCACTACTGCTATGGGTACTGCACTGACTCCATAGCTCGAGGAAACCCCCTAAGGGGTTTGGCTCGCTGGTCAACCAGCTATGATTGGATCCCACGTGGCCTCTACTTCTTCAACCTCCATTTCTGGATGGGAATGCAACTTTCAACTGGGAGACAAAGTTCTGCTCATTGACTCCTATGTTCGGACTTAGAGGAATGGCCTTGGGGGATAAGCCTTTGATAGCCTCGGCAAGGCTCTACTGTTGCCTACTGATTTGGACCATTACGCGGATTATCAGGACGAAGACATTATCTTGAAGCTGAAGTAGCTCACTATAGCCGTGAGTATACTTATTCCCCATTTGTTAACATCTCATTATTATTATATCTTTACATTTTCCAATTTTATAAGTGTTAATACTTGGATCACACTGATTTTTCCCTGTCATCTTTGTTACTGTCCTAGGCTGCCCAACTGACCCATATGGTGGAGGGTCGGTTAAAGGGCACGATGGAGGAAGCCGGCGAAGAGAAGGCTTTGAATGAAGTTTCCGAGGCCAGCTTGAATGAGAAGACCCTAAAGCTGAATGCGGTAGAATGTCAGATGACCACCGCGGAAAGAGCTCGAGAACTGGCTGAGTAGAAGGCTGAGGACTTGCAAGGGAAGCTCGATGAGGCCAAAGTCAAGCTTGCCGAGGTTTTAAGCATTGTCTCCGCCCATGACAAAGAACTTGCTCACTTAAAAGAGACAATGAAGAACTGTGAGCAAGTATTTTATAACATGGGATTCAAGGATGCCGAAAACTCAGCAGGGGCAGTCGTCTTTTAGGCTCGAAAATTCGGATTTGCGGAAGATTGGATGGTAGTGGTGAACGGGATCAGTCTCCCTGACACCTCCCCTTTCAGAGATGCCAATCAAATTGCCTTGCCCAATGAACATCCCATAGAAGTTCAAGCCAATGATCAATCTGAGGACGCTGATGAAGAAGAGGGGGGGATAGCCTTAGCATGAGGGAGTTGTCCCAACAAATTGATTCTCATATGGTGGTGATTGATGAGGAGAACCTGACTACAGCCATTGCCACCGAGATGCAAGGCACCCCCCAATCAACCCCTAGTTTAGTCCCTTCAGTTGCCCGGGAAGCTCCCACAACCACCTCTGTCGTGCCTTGAGAACCGACCACTTGACTTGTCGAACCATTTTCTACTTTTTTGTAGGGCTAGTCAAACTTTTTTGTATCTAGTCAAGTGATATTTTATTCGTGTATTAAACTTTATTTAGTTTAATTAATACTGAATGTTTGAACTTCTTTAGTTAAATTGTTTGCTTATTGCTCCACTTTATTTCCTTGTAACATTTAATCTGTTCTTCACACTGTTGTAATGCTCCAATTAGAGCGTGATTGCATGACCGAACCCCTTTCATACAAAGTGGAATCATGCCATCATACTTCAAGAAATCCCAAGTGTGAATGATCAGTAACACACATGCAACATTTTCCCATTCCATGCCCAATGGGTTTATTAATTATAGTCCCTTGGACTACAGATTCAAACAATGAGCCATTTCAATTGAGGCCTTCCTTTTTAAGATAGTCTTTGTTTCTAGGGAAGAGTTTGTTAATTTTTTTTTTTTTTTACTAGTCGATGAATAGGTTCAGATCAGGACAGGGTTCTTATCCTCATAATATTTTGTTAAGGCTTCCACCTGATCGGTGATCGGAGTTAGACCGAGGCCAGGTTTCAATCCTTAGAAAAATTCATTAAGGTTTCCTTCTGATCGGTGACCGGAGTCAAGCCGAGGTCGGGTTTTTGTCCTTAGAAAAATTCATTAAGGTTTCCACTTGGTTGGTGACCGGAGTCAAGCAGAGGCTAGATTTTTGTCCTTAGAAAAATCTATTAAGGTTTCCACTTGGTCTATGACCGAAGTCAGGCTGAGGCTAGATTTATGTCCTTAGAAAAATTTATTATGGTTTCCACCTGGTCGGTGATTGGAGTCAGGCCGATGCTAGATTTCTATCCTTAGAAAAATTCATTAAGGTTTCCACCTGGTCGGTGATCAAAGTCAGGCCGAGGCTAGGTTTCTGTCCTTAGAAAAATTTGTTAAACTATTTAACAACACATAATGTAACAATTGACTTCATTGCATATTCTCTATTCAAGCTCATTTACAACCTAAAATACATCTTACAATTTCCATTCCACATTTACAGGTAATACTTTTTTAGATTACAAATGTTCCATGGTTGGGGTAAAGGTGTTTCTTCCATATCCTCCAAGTAATAAGCCCCTGTCCCAGCTACGGCCGTCACCTGATAGGGTCCTTCCCAATTCAGGGTGAGCTTCCCCGCACTCTGATCTTTCATATTCCCCACCGCTTTCCACAAATCAATGTCTCTTGCTACAAATTCCCTGGGCTTTACATTCCTATTATACCCTTGGGCCAACTTCTGCTGATAATCAACAAGCTGGACGGATACCATGTCTCATCTTTCCTCCAAAGAGTCTAAATTCTCTACCATTCGAGTGTCATTATCGCTTCGTAAGAAGTCTGCAACTTTCATGCTTGACAAGCTGACCTCAATTGGTATTACTGCCTCTGCTCCGTACGTCATAGAGAAGGGAATCTCACCTGTTAACCTTCTTGGTCTGGTTCAGTAGGCCCACAAAACATTCGGCAATTCCTCGGCCTAATTTCCTTTCGCCCCTTCCAGCCTCTTTTTCAAACCATTCACTATTGTCTTATTCGTTACTTTCGCCTGTCCATTGCTCTAGGGATAAGCTGGTGATGAATACCTCTTAATTATTCCTAGATTACTACAGTACTCCCAAAAGGCTTTACTGTCAAATTGCAGTCCATTATCCAAAATTAGCACCTGGGGTACCCCGAACCTTGTGACGATGTTTTTCCACACAAATTTCTTCACATCCACATCCCTAATGTTCGCTAAGGCTTCGGCTTCCAACCATTTTGTGAAATAATCAGTAGCAACCAACACAAACCTCTTGTTTCCTATAGCTCGAGGGAACGGTCCGATTATTTCAAGACCCCATTGTGCGAAGGGTTAAGGGCTAGTGATCGGGTTTAGTTTTCCGCCCGGTTAATGAATGATAGGGGCATGTCTCTGGCGTTGGTCACACTTTTTAACATAGTTGGCCGCGTCTCGTTGTATACTCGGCCACCAAAATCCCTGGGTCATAGCTTAATGAGACAGAGACCTTCCTCCCGAATGTCCACCACATATCCCTCTATACAGCTCAGCTAGAAGTTCGGTGACTCTGTTCGGATGGAGACATAACAAATAAGGACCCCCAAATGAACGTTGATATAACTTTTTGTCCTTAGAAAGCCAGAAATGAGCTGACGTTCTCCGTACTTTCTCTGACTCTTTCAAATCAGTCGACAAAGATCCATCAGACAAGAACAAAATATAAGGATCCATCTAACTTGGTTCAGGCACCGTAGTTAATGCTACAATCGCATGATGCTCTATACTCAGATGCTCCAATAACTCTACAGAGATCATTAGGGGAATACATTCATCCAACGACGAAGCCAAAGTGGCCAATGAATCAACATGAATATTTTGACTTCTTGGTATCCTAACCACACTTACTTTTTGAAAAGCCGCTCGTAGGGCCCTGAACAACTTCAAGTACTGCTGCATACGAGCATTCTTTGCCTCAAAGCTCCCTTCAATTTGACTTACCACTAATTTCTAGTCCGAGGATACCTCAACTTCCTTGGCACCAAGCTTCTGGACCACCCTGAGACCGAAAATGAGAGATACGTACTCAGCTTCATTGTTTGAAGTGTGGAAACCTAATCTTAGTGATTTTTCCAATCGTAATCCCTTTGGAGATATCATTACAACCTTGATCCCAGATCCTTTTGTATTAGACGAACCATCCACATACATGCACCATAACCTGGCATATCCTAACGGGAACACTTTCTTCGGCGGTGAATTCAGCTACAAAGTCTGCTAACACCTGACCCTTAATATAATTCCTCGGCTTGTACGATATGTCAAACGTCCTAAGTCTGGTTCCCCATTTAGCTATCCTTCCAGTGAAATCTGACCTTCTCAAAAGTGACTGTAGGGGGTACTTGGTTAGCACCCACACTGTATGGCTTGAAAATAATGTGGCAGCTTCCTCGTAGTATGCACCAATGCTAATGCCATTTTTTCTAAAGGCAAATACCGAGTTTCTGCATCCACCAATGTTTTGCTGAGATAATACACTGGTCTTTGGATCCCCTCCTGATGTCTTAGCAATATTGAGCTCACCGCATGGTCGAAAACCGCCAAGTACATATACAAATCTTCTTTGGGCTCAGGTTGAGATAAAATAGGCGGGCTAGCCAAATAAGACTTCAAGTCTTTGAACACCGTATCACATTCCTCCGTCAATTGAAAACCCTTCCATTTCTTCAACAACTGAAAGAACGGTCTACATCGATCCGCTGACCTTGAAACAAACCTATTTAGGGCGGCAATCATCCCAGTGAGTTTTTGCACTTCTTTAGGGTTAGTGGGCGGTTTGAGCTCTCGAATTATCGAAATTTGATCGGGGTTGACCCCTATTCCCGGTGTAGTTATCATGTAACCCAAAAACTTACTCGACCCTACGCTGAAGACACATTTGTCTACATTGAGGCATAACTTATATTGCCTCAATATTTCAAAAACTTTTACCAGATTAGGAATGTGCTCTTCATTTCTTCTACTCTTCACCACCATGTCGTCAATATAAATTCTACCATTTCACCGATCTGCTCCTTGAACATCCGAGTAACCAACGTTGCCCTTGCATTCTTTAACCCAAAAGGCATCATTGTGTAATGGTAATTACCCTCGGGCATAATGAAAGAGGTTTTTTCCTGATCCTCAAGTACTAAAGCGATCTGATGATAACCTTGAAAGGCATCTAGAAAGCTCATTGTCTGGTGTCCGACTGTAGCATCTACCAACTGATCTATCTTTGGTATAGGGAATGAGTCCTTCGGGCACACTCGGTTGAGATCGGTAAAATCAACACAAACTCTCCATTTCCCATTTTTCTTCTTCACCACCATCGTATTAGATAACCACTCGGGGAAAAACACCTCCTTGATGGCCCCCGCCTGCTTCAATTTCTTCACTTCCACCTTCACTGCTTCCATGTGTAGCTTTGTTGATCTCCTCAGCTTTCACTTTTTCGGCGTGACCAGAGAATCTACATTCAACCGATATGTAATGAAAGTCGGGTCCACCCCCGGCACTTCGTACGGATTCCATGCAAACACATCCAAATTTTGTATTAATGATAGAAGAACTTCTACCCGATCTTCTACTTGCAGACTTTTCCTTATCTGAAAGTACCTATCAGTATAAGGCAATATTCACACCCGAACTAATTCCTCCGTGCTATCTACCCCTGATAGGCTTTCGGTGCCCTGTAATTGATATAACTACTCAATTTCAACTTGGTCCTTTTGTTTAATCTTATGGTTTATTGCAACCACCAAGCACTGTCTTGCTACCTTTTGGTCGGCTCGCACCACAGCAACCTCATCTTCAGTTGGGAATTTGCTCTTCTGGTGCAATGTAGAAGGTACTGCCTCCATAGCATAAATCCAAGGCCGTCCTAAAATTGCAGTGTATGGTGAAAAAGCATTAACCACTATGAAATTTACCTCGACTTCCTTTCCCTTGGATACTACAGAGAGTTTTATTTGCCCTTCAGGTATTACTACTTTCCCATCAAATCCCACTAGCGGTGTGTCATACTTACTCAAATCCTCTGGCTTCAACTCTAACCCCTTATATAGATTGGGGTACATGATCTTAGCCCCACTTCCTTGATCTACCATGACTCTCTTCACTAAGAATCCACCAATCTGTGAAGTCACCACTAAGGCATCATCATGTGGCTGGGACGTTCCTTCCAAATCGGCTTCACCAAAAATGATTGGGACCAAAGTCCTCTTGAGCCTCTTCTCAGGTCGGTCCATGGCATCTACTTCAGGTGGGGTCACTATACTCAATACGCCCCTCCGACGGCTCACACTTACTCCCATGGAAGTTGCATGAATGACCTCAATAATTCCCAGGGGTGGGGGAATTGCGTTGTTACTTCGATTTCTCGAGCCCTGGCTTGTACTTACCCCTCCTTGGCCAACCACAAATTCCTTCAAATGCCCCGCCTTTATGAGTTGCTCCAAGTGATCCTTCAACACACGGTACTACTTAGTAGTCTGACTTATCTCTTTATGGTAAATGCAATACAAGCTTTGATTCCTTTTAGCCAGGTCCCCACCCATCTTCCCTGGCCATCAAAAGTAAGGTTCATTCTTGATGCACTTGAGGATCTTATAGACAGGCTCCTTAAACGTCACATTAACTCCCTCAGCCCGTTACGTCAAGTCCATACTCAGGACCTTTGGCTCCCTTCTAGTTCTCTGCTGAAATCTCTTGGGACGATAATCTTTGTTGTATTGTGAAGAGGCTAGGGCTTTGCCTTTGCCCTATAACTGATCGTCTTCCAATCTCTTATACTCCTTAATCCTTCTCATAAGCTGATGCATGTTCTCAGGGGGATGTATGGTTAGAGAGTCCTTTAGTTCTAACTCCTAGGGGAGCCCAAGCCAGAAGGTACTGGCGGCTACCCACTCATTCCCCCCTCCTATCTCGTTATATAACTCCCAGTATCTGTTTGCATAAGATCGGAAGGTCTTCCCACTCCTCATCCTTATGGACAACAATGCATCAATTGGTTGAGGAACCTTGCTGCATGTTATGAATCACGCTCCGAATGCCTACATTAACTCCTCGAAATTGCGAATAAACCCTTTTCTTAAAACATTAAACCACCTCATTGCCGTCAGTCTGAGGCTGGACGGGAACACCTTGCATATCTAACCATCATTCTGGGAATAACGCGACATCATTTAAATATAGTGACTTACATGTTCCATCGGATTGGTTTTTCCATCATATATGGTAAATAGAGGGCGGGTGAAACGCCTTGGCATTTCCGTATGCTCAATTTCGTCTAAAAAGGGTGAACATGCAGCTCTCCTCAACGCCCGACTCATGGCATCCAACGTGGCATTATAATGCCTATGCTTATCACGATGGGGGGATTCATGAGGACGCCCTATGGTTTCGTGAGATCTGTCCCTCGATTGACGTGAATTGCCACCTCGAGATGACTCTCCCCTTGTGTTATCGGGGTTGTCAGACGAGTCCTTCTAGTCCCTTTTATGGCGTTGGCCTCTCAACTCAATCTCTAGGCCCTTAACTTGCTCTTGTAAATTCTCTAGCTCTTGTTTCTGATTGCTACAGTGAGATCGCTCGGGGATATAAGATACAGTTCGTTCCCCTTGTGAAGACCTTTCGTTTGAATCATGTCTGGTTTGATACCCTTCTTGCATGCGTTGTTGTTCCTTTCTATGCTCCCTTTCCAACCTCCTACGACCCCTTGAGGAAGCCCTCAAATGATTTCCTTCAACAAAGCCTTCATCAGCATGCAGACCCTCCACAGTTGGACGATATCAAGCTAGCTCAAAGCCTCTGGTTGAGTAGGATCCCCACAGATGGCGCCAATTGTGGTCCCCAAACCTATGAGAGCTGTTGTCTTGGGCCAAGGATTTGGGCCCCCAATTTATTTATTAATGGGTTTCTTAACAATCCTACTGGTATGGCTCCAAACACCAACTAGATAGTCCAATTTGTATCTTTTCTATGAACTTTTGGACCTACACGCCTCACCCTCTGGTAGTTCTTCTTCTTCCTTCTTTACTCACACCTCCTCTATCTGTTTCCACTCTTTTCCTAATTTTTTCCAGTTATCCAGTTTTTTTTCAACCAATCCCCCTTGTCTGCCTTCCCTTTCCTTATATAGTCTCTCTTTAGTGGGATACTAATCATTATTGTTTCACCAATTCTCATGCATCTCTAATTTTGCCAGAATCCCAAGAAACCATCATGCTTTTTGAGGATTCCTTTGAAACTTGTTCCAGACGCAAAATAGCGTTCGGTAGCGAGTTCCCCAAAGGCACTAACAACTCTTAGCAACCGACTTTAGTTTAATCATTTCTTCATCGATTTCCCACCTCCTCATCAATGGTAGAAGGCTGAGCACTATGGGATTCCCCTGAATGATAATTTCTATGTCCCAATACAAGTGTTGTCGGGCTGGGCTCACTCCAACCGGGTTTGAGGTCCACTTCCATCTTATGGGCTAACTTTGGTTACTTAGGCCGATCTTGGGCCTTAGTTAAGTAGGCCGGTACTGATTTTCTGGACCCAAACATCCCCCCACACACAGATATATATATATATAAATATATATTATAAGGTTGGTACTAGCATGTGCACAAATTCAAAACCAAGTAGAACTTGGTTTGCAGGTTCATTTCGTGCACATACAGTTGTGAGAATGAGAAATCACAACTTAGGCAGGGGATCAAGACAAGTCTCTAGGTGATGACCCTACCGGTAATATCTTACACCTAGATCGAGGTTTTTACATTTTGGAGTCGTCACTTATTTATTTAAGGTTAAAAACAAGAAATCTAGAAATGTAAATGAAATACATACTTATTTTTATTAAGAGATTTCAAATTCCATTGTATAGAATGAAAAACAGAAATTACTAGAAATTATTATTTATTTACAATGTAAAAAAGTTAAATGGATTTGCTTCTTACATACATTTGAAAACGTAAAATTACATTGTATACTTCACTAATTTAGAACCATTGCTCTAATATTGGAGCCTGGGTTATGAGATATGAAAGTGTTAGGCACCCACTTTGCCCCACTTAAGTCAGTCTTTTAGGAGTTAATGGCCATATCATGTTATTTTAATTCAAATATTATTCAATCCTTATTACTTGATCCATGGTTTTAGAAACCAGATCGGGCCAAAACTAGATTTGCCTTCGATTCCTGATTTTTTCTAGTTTTGGCTGGTTTTATTGGATTGGTACCCGGTTCTCGGTTGAACCGGCCGTCCGGTTCGGTTTTTAAAACCATGATTTGATCATCATGTGAACAAACAAAGAGCACATTAGCAAAAATATTTTTAACATTATAAAGTGAAAATCCCTTGTACTATAGTGAGTATTCTATTTTATGTTTCACCAACCATGAACCACAGCTTAACAAATGACTTATTGTAATTGATGGAGTGTAAAGTAGAACCCTGAGAAAACATAGTATTTTTTATTTATTTATTCTAGGTGTTTAACTTTTTTTTCCGCTGATGAAATTCTAGGCATTCTTTATTTCCTCATATATAGGGTAGTGTTTGGTATAGTTGTTTAAGCAACAGTTTACAGTGTTTAAATACTGAAACACGTATTTCCCTAACATTTTTTTAACTCACACGTATTTCCATAACACTTAAACAACTATATTAGAAATCTTTAACCAAATAATGTTTCAAACAAGAGGTTTTTCTTTTTCGGACTGCATTTTCCCCTTGTCAACTTCATGAACACTGGTGCCACTTCCTTTGTACTTGTACCACTTTGCACACATTATGAAGTAACCAAAGTTTACTACCTCTATTGCAGCAATCAAGTAATAAAAGTAATCCAATCTTCCCTTGTTAAGATCTTGGGGCAACCATTGCCCAGTTGCAGCTCCAGAAGTAGTCCTGTGAACCACTGACACCAAGAAACTACTAAAGTAACTGGACAAAGCAAAACCAACAAATAAGAAAGACCCACCAATGCTTCTCATGTTTTCTGGGAATTGCTTGTAATAGAATTCAACTCCAGCAATGACGGTAAATGCTTCAGAAAGTCCTACCAGTGATAGCTGTGGTACCAACCACATACCAGAAAGAGAAGAAATTGCACCTCTTCTTGGGTCTATACCTACTGGTTTATTGAGAGCCAATGTTCTTCTCCTTTCTTCAACAACTGCTGACACAAGCATGGTGATTATAGCAAGAACCATGCCAACACCCATCTTTTGCAGGACTGTGATGCCACCTTCTTTGCCTGTGAACCTTCTTAGTATTGGGACTATGATACGGTCATAGATCGGTATCCAGATAGAGAGGGCAAGCATGTTGAAAACAGTGTAGGAGGCAGCAGGGATGTCGAAATTGGTATTGCCAAGGCGTCTATCAAATTGGAGGGCTTGGAATACTGCGTATGTTTGTTGTTGGACCAGGACAATACAGTATACACTGGCTGAGACCCATATGGGAATCACTCTCATCACGCATTTTACTTGTTCCACTTGCTGCATACTGCAAAGTCTCCATGGATTGGCTGCTGATCCGTCAGATTTTAGTTGGTCTTCAGGGGTTCTGATTGCAGCTTTATCTAGAAACCTGAGAAAATCATTGCCTTGGTTGGTTATTGCAGATTTCGTGGGCCATGTCAACTAAAGAAAAAAGGGTTAATGTGTAATTGGTCTTTGTTGAGTGTGTCCTAAAGGTAGAATAGTCTTAATACACAAAACTTGGAAAATGTATAGATGTGTGATGAATAGAAATCTTATGTATATTGTTCCACTTTACACTCCATAAATTACTGCTTACCAATATTACATGTCTGTCTCTTTCTTTCTTTCTTTTTTTATTTTATTTGTTTCATATAAAGTAATCTAAATTTAAAATGGAAATAAAAAAATTCGTATATGCACTTGGTAGAACATAAAGTGGAGCACTTTAGTGGTAATAATGATTTTCGTTACATGTATGATGCATGGTCTCACAATCAATTTTTAAGGTACGAGACTAATAAAAATGGCAAGAGGCATAGAGTTTTAAAGAGCCAAATTTACTTTAGTAGATGGGCAGTTTCTGTTACCTGAACTGGTCTGTGTAAGGAAGCTTGGAGCTGATGGTACTTGTGGAAATATGGTTAAAAAGGGAGAGCCATGGTTGCTCTGGTAGTTTCAATTGCCTCTTCTTGACTGCGGCCACTATAACCTGCACTATGTTTGCCAAAGGACTGCCCTCGGGTTTTAGAATCACATAAATTCGTGTACCAACAAAGAAGAGTACACATGATAAGAGCATCAGGAAAGTAGGAATCGCCAACCCCCAGGCCCAGCTCACACTAGATTGCACGTATACAATGAATGTTAAAGATACCATCATGGCAAAAGTGAAGGTGAAGTAGTACCAATTGAAGAAGCTGCTGATTCCCCTCTTTCCAGATTCAGTGTTGGGATTGAATTGGTCAGCACCAAAGGCCAAGTTACACGGTCTAATGCCACCAGCCCCTACAACAAGTAGTCCCAGGCTGCTTAATAGAAAAGCCATTTGCCATGGTGTTGGTCCAGGGCAATTCCCTATCTCTTTTGTTTCACAGTGGGGAGGATGCAGTTTTGCAATTGCTGCAGTTAGACACAGTACAAGCATCCCCTTTTAAGCAAAAAATAGAAAAGAAAAAAGATTAGAGATGCAAGGTATCAAATGGAAAAAGTCACAGATGAAAAGCTTACGGAAATGGATATTCTCCATTTGAAATGGTTCCTTTCCATGGTTCAAATTAGATATTATTAATTTAGAAGTGTATCCAATGTCATGTTATTTGAAATTTTAAATAATATGATAGTCTGTACACTATTGGAACATGATGCTAAACTTAGTTTGGCATCAGTTTTGTTATGGTTGTTTTCAATTTCTTACAGGAACATGCACACATTCTTATCTAAAACTATGTTTAAACTTCACATGAAAGATTGTAAATAGTAGTGCAATAGCAGTACCAAAAAAGAGGCGACTGAGGCAAAACCCAACGTGTTGTAACGGCCAAAGTAAGTATCACAGAGGAAAGCTCCAAGTAAGGTAGCAAAGTTGGTGGTACCATTGAAGATGTTGATAAGAAGTGTGGCACTGATGCTCTTCATGTTGAACACAGTAGTGAAATAGACCAAGAGGTTTGTTGATGTGCCAAGGGTCCCTAGCTTCTCAAAAGTCTCATTGCCTGCATTATTGGCCATCAAATATAAGAAGAAGAAGAAAAAAAATGAATGTTTTAGGATTATGCTCTTCCTCTCTTTCCCTTTTCTTTTCTTACCTATGACAAATGGCATGGCTTTAACTCCTCTGTAGTTTATCTGAGGCTCATCTGTTGTAACGGCCTTGTTGTTCTTCTCCATATCTCCCTGCGCTTCCCCTTTGCTGGTTTTGCTATATGTTTGTTTGTTGCATAGAAAATGCTTACATATATAGATATATATATATATATATATATATATATATATATATATATTTATATATAGCTGAGAGGAAAGACATTGAAGAAGTTTCACTATGCTATTCACTTGTTTAAGTTCCTCCCTCAATGGAGTCATTTCTTTCACCTTCAGTACTACTTGTCCGAAAATGAGAGTTTTGGATTTATTACTGTATTTCAAAGCTGTCAATCTAGACCACAGAACTGTTATTAGTGCAGTGCAATGCAATCATTTGTTCTCCTTAAAAATTGGACTATTTTTAAAAGTATTATCCAATTTTTTTTTAATAACTAATAGCCTGTTTGGAAGTTTAGAGAGGGTGGAGAGTAGAGGGGAGTAGAGGGGATGAGAGTAGTGGGGAGGAGAGTAGAGGTGAATGGTTCCCCTCCACCTTATTTGGATGTTTTTAAAATTAGTAAGGGGGAAGGGAGTAATTAGCCATTCCCCTTATTTGGATGTTTTAAAAATTAGGATGGAGAGGAGAGTAAATGATTAAAATAGACAAATTTACTCCTATTTGAAAATGGACTTACAACATACATTGGTCTATTATTAATTTAGAAAGGGTAAATTGAGAAATTTATCTAGTCAATAATTTATCTACTCTACTCTCCCTCCAAATCTCTCCAATTTGGGAGAATTAAAAATGAGAGGTTAGAGGTGGTTGAAACCCCTCCAAACCCCTCCAAACTCCTCCCCCTCATTCTTTAAAAAACTTCCAAATAAAGTAATTGAATTACTCTCCCTCCCTTTACTCTACTCCCCCTCATTTTTTAAACTTCCAAACATGCCATAAATCATGAAATCAATGAAGAATCAAATACCAAAAACAATGTTTATACATATCTATACTATATACTCACTCTGTCTCAGTTTGTTTGTCCTCTATTTCATTTTGAGATGTCCCAAAATATTGTCCTATTTCTAAAAATAAAAGTCATGAATTTACTAATGTTCCTATTATACTCTACTTTATTTTCAAAATTATTTGAAAAGAAAACTAACAAATATTTTAAAAATCAATCTAATTGGAGCACCTTTTTAGTTGTCTCATTAAGAATAACTCTTTAAAAAAAAAAAAACTAATAAATTTATTTAAGGGTAGTTTTGTAAACTTATATATTTTTATAAGATAAACAAGACAATAAATGATGTTCCCTTAAAAAGTTTGACTTTTTAAATAGAACAAACAAATTGGGATGGAGGGAGTATAATAATGGAAGTATTGAAAAAAAAAAAAACTTTATTTCTTCCCTTAAAGTTCCTTAGAAATGTCTCTGACTATTTAAGAAACTTTCATTGTCAAACTCTCATGTATCTAGGTCAATGATCCTAAACCCTGCAAGAACCATGTTTCACATTTAGCATTATCAAAATCAAATAAAAATTAATCCCCCAATCATGTTTTGAGATTTTCTATTGTCTATTGGACAACAAGATCAAATTTTTATGTGTTGCACATAATAAGAAAAAGTGTGCTAAATATAATATTTGTTGAAACCAAACAGAAATTGCGAAAGGTCCTACAACAAAAAAGAACCATTGAGTTAAAAAATATGAAAGCAATAATTGGAGTGTAATTACAGCGTATACTCTATCATTATTTCAAAACTAACAAAGGTAAATACATTAAACTTTGGATTTTGTTTTTTACATAGAGTTAAACAAATTTCAAATTTAAGAAAACTAAAATGTCAAAGATAAACAAATTGAATGGGTAAAAAACAAAAATATAAAATAAAAATTGTACAATATGAATATAAAGTAAGAAGTTGTTGTAGAGATTTCTAATTCTTGAAAACCCTTCTAATAACCGACAAACCAATCCTAGCCACTCATAGCCCCAAAGTTATCACATTGTCAGCAACCCACAAAAAAGCATATCATCCACAAACTTTAGAATCCAATGGAAAAACAGAAGTTGGGGGAAAAGAAAAAATAAGAAGGGAAAGAACACACCTCAAAAGGACTTTCCAAATCTAATGCCACTTTGGCAACTTTTGCAGAGGTGGAGTTAGAGAGAGCAACTGGAAATTTATAGTGTTAAAAACAAATTTCAAATGTAAGAAAACTAAAATGTCAAAGATAAACAAATTAAACAGGTAAAAGACAAAAATATAAAATAAAAATTATACAACATGAATATAAAGTAAGAAGTTGTTGTAGAGATTTCTAATTCTTGAAAACCCTTCTAATAACTAACAAACCAATCCTAGCCACTCATAGCCCTAAAGTGATCACATTGTCGGCAGCCCACAAAAAAACATATCATCCACAAACTTTAGAAATCCAATGGAAAAACCGAAGTTGGGGGAAAAGAAAAAATAAGAAGGGAAAGAACACACCTCAAAGGGACTTTCCAAATCTGATGTCACTTTGGCAACTTTTGCAGAGGTGGAGGTAGAGAGAGTAACTGAAAATTTATAGTGTTAAAAATAACATACTTAATCATAGGAGTGGCAATTGAAGGGTTTGAACTTCAAAAGAGTGAAACGGTTTTGAAGGGGAAAATTAAGAGTTGAGAATTGGAAGAAGGCAAAATTAATGGTGAGTTGGATTTAATGAGTTAAAAAAAATGTAAGGTTATTCATAGTGAGTTGGATTTGATGAGTTATAGAATGTGTAAAGTTGCATTATTTATTTATATATTAATATTGTTTAAAAAATGAAGGAAAAAAGAAGAAGGATGACATGATCGATGATGTGATTCAACTGGAGCGTAGCAACAATAAGAGCACTAGCAATAATGGTGCTAAATAGCTATATAGCTATTTTTAGCACCACTAAATATCAAAATGTACCCTGCAATAGTGGAGCCAAAGCTATATTTTTTGGCTCTGCAGCTACAGTGCACAGCTGTGCACTGTAGCTGAAAGGTAAAATTTTATTTTATTTTATTTTATTTTGCGTTCACACTGCTTTTGTCTCTCTCCTCACTACCTCTCCGTGTCTCTCCCAATGTCTACCATGTGTTCACACTACTTTTGGTTGTGGTTGTGTTTTGGTGGTTAGCACCACTAAATATCAAAATATATCCTGCAATAGTGGAGCCAAAACTATATTTTTTTGGCTCCACAGTTATAGTGCACAACTACTTTTGGCTGTGCACTATAGCTGAAAGGTAAAAAAGAAAAAAAAAATATTTTGTGTTCATACTGCTTTTGTCTCTCTCCTCACTACCTCTCTGTGTCTCTCCTAATGTCCACCATGCATTCACATTACTTTTGGTTGTGGTTGTATTTTGGTCATTAACACCACTAAATATCAAAATGTACCTTGTAATAGTGGAGCCAAAGCTATATTTTTTGGCTCTACAGCTACAGTGCACAGCTACTTTTGGCTGTGCATTGTAGCTGAAAAAGTGGTTGTGCACTATAGCTGAAAGGTAAAAAAGAATTTTATTTATTTATTTTGCGTTCACACTGCTTTTGTCTCTCACCTCGCTACCTCTCTGTGTCTCTCCTAATGTCCACCATGCGTTCACACTACTTTTGGTTATGGTTGTGTTTTGGTGGTTGAATGAAATATTATTTTATTGTAGTTTTTATATTATTTTATTGTGTTAAAAGCTAAAATAAAACCACTGCTGTTGGATGTGAGAAGGTAAAATAGATAAAATGACTTTTTGTGGTGCTAAAAAGCTAAAAATTTGGCTCCACTGCTGTGGATGCTCTAAATGCTACGCTTTAGCTTTTAGATATATAAATATATATATTTATATATATATATTTATAGATATAGATAAGTGTATGAAAAAAGAAATAGGTAAGTAAAATTAAGGCTACTCTAATCCCTCAACAACCACAATGACATCGCAAATCATACTGTGAGATGTTGTTTGATGGAGAATTTCACCTTTTAATGTTGGCCACTCTAATTGAAATCCATTTCATATGTTGTTGTTAAGTTCAATCAGTAATCATAAATTTTATCAATAGAAGAAAACAAAATAAAAAGTGCCCTCTCATTAATTTAGAGCATTAGCATCCAAATACAAGGCATCCACCACAAGTGGGGGATCCTCCTCCAACCAAACAATATCATCATCAATTAATCTAGTGAATCTAGCCAAAGCATGAGCGAGACACATTCTAAACAAAAGTCAAATTATCAAAAAAGAAAAAAAAAAAAAAGCACTATAAATTGAACTTGATTTGCTTGTTTTGGTTGTATCTGATGAAGTAAATTTGGGAAAAAAAAGTTTTACTACGACTTTTTAGCATGAATCCAACGGATAGAATAGGACCTCATAATTTTTTGGATTGTAATTTTGTCATCGAATTAACGAAGTCCTCAACTAAGGTCAACTACCAATTATAGTGCAACAACTTTAGGCTTTCTGGTCCAGATAGACAAAGATGAGTGGAACCCAATGCTCAACTCATAAAATATCAAGAGGATGAAAAATCAAGATGAATAACTATCTTATCTAAATTATAAAAAAAAAAAAAAAATCTATCTCATCTATATTCTACGTGCATGTTTGCAAAATAATAGAAGACTAAAAATCAATAACAACCTTGTTAGGTTCTAAAAGTTTAAAATAATTGGCAAACCGTGAGCACAAACTTGTCTAGATATAGATCTTAGAGCCTGCAGGATTTATTAGATAATTCTCAAGGTGTTGCAAGTCAGAATACAATAAAAAGGAAGCTACGGAAAGAATAATTCGAAACATGCCAGGTTCGACCGATCGAGACTATGGTTCGATCGATCGAGATGTGAATTTTGCAGATTTTAATTTTGGCCCAACAGTCCATAAGCCCATTAAGTAATTAGGGTTTCAAATCTATTTCACATCGTATTTAAAGGAAATCTTAAGGCACATTTTGTGAAGACTTTGGAGGTGCTCTTGTGAGATCTAAAAGGTGCTGTGTCTTCTCATTTCAAAGTCACTTCCAGAAATCATTTTCATACCATTAGAATTCGTAGATTTGAAGTTGCTGCAACAAGATCATACACAATTGATGATTTAAACCTTCAAGGGTGGTCTTGGAGTCACAAATTGAAGAGTTTGTGTTGCTAAACCTTTGAGTGGGATCTCAATATCACAAGCATGGGAGTTTGTATTCAGCAAATTCGAGATAGAAGAGTCCGTGGAGTCGGAGCTGCACGTGGTCGTGTTAGTAAGTTCTACTTGAGGTATCTTTAGATTTAGGGTTTAAATTTATTGTAAACTTTCATTCTATCATAGTGGATTTGTTTATCTTAAAGATACCTAGGTTAAATACTCCTTAGGTTTTTACCTTGAAACTATTGGTTTCATTGGTTTTCCTAGGTAATTATATCGTTGTGTTATTCACTTTTCCGCTGTGCATGATATGATTTATTACTATTTAACCTAGATCTCATAATTAACCTAAATAACTAATTGGCTAATTTATTAGGTTAAATAATTTGTTTTTAAGAGGTCTAAACAAACAAATAGATCCCATCAATTAAATGTAAAAATCTATAGTATTTGTGAATTTCCAAATTTTAGAAAAACATGAGTTTATATATCAATTGGTTATAACGTCCAATTGACAAAAATTAGGTATACAATGTTAGGAATATAGAAAACATATAATAAGGTGTAATTTTTATTTTAATGATTATTTTTGTTAGATAGAGGAATCCTATGTACTTTTCCTTTTTATGTATAGTATTTAACATTTTCCAAGAAGTTAAAACTAGGGGTGTTCTAACCTCTATAACTATGTATAATGTAATGTCCTCACTCATTTGGCAGTCTAGCTACGATCAATTAAATTTTAACATGTTATAATGCTGCATCGCTTTCTAGATATATTTCAACATTTGTCATCTTTATGTACACATATTTCAAATGCCCACATGGTTTTTAAAATTCTAATTCCTTAAAAAAAAATCTCCCCATCATGCAATAGTTAAGTGATAATGATGCAGTAAATAGCGTGCGTTCATGGTCCAGCTTGGACGAAGCTTGAAGTTCAGTCTGGATAACGCTAATTCCATGAATGCAGGCATAATTATAATTAGAAACAAAGCTGCATGCATCCATGGTTGACTATACAATTTTATAGGTCGATTAAGAAGTAGGGAATTTTACAAAACAATTTATTATAGGTAAAATCTAGGTAAAAATGTGAGTCAAAGTCTTTTTTTATTTATTTATGAGCTGGCCCCCTCAAGGAAATTGATTGCCCCCCCCACCCCACGACATGCCCCACCTGTCCATGTCCCTTTCAAACCTCAAATTGCTTTCCCAAACACGTAGCCACTAGCAAATTAACTTCTTCCTTTTTGTTTTTATATATTTTTTTTACTAGCCTCTTTTTCAGTTTCTAGTAATTTCCCTTTCCCAGTACTTTACTTCAGCCATGAACCACTCAATTCTGAAAGCCTCAATTTGGTGTAATTTTTCTAGTCTCACACTTCATTGACTTCCATCCATTTAGTGGTCTCATAGTCATAGTCACGTTCTTAATCAATTACTTTCTTTTTCTTAATAAGGAGTTTTCTTACTTGAAGTTAAGGGAAAATAGTTTTAAAATCTTGAGAGATTTTCAAAAATTTTCTTGTCTTTATTATTTATATTTCAGTTCAATTTCTATTTATTTATCTTGTGGTTTATGATTTTCGTTTTTTTTTTCTTTTTAATTTATAAAGGCAATTGATTATCGGTTGATGAATACACTTTTCTTGTTATATTGGTATGTTTAGTCATTTGATTCTTAAAAGAGGAGCTAAATTTGATGCCAGATGTTTTACTCTTGTAGCATAATGCCACATTGCCACTTTAAGGTCAGGATGCTGCGTCCCTTTTTTTTTTTTTATCATTTGTGTATTGCAAATTAGAAAATTTTTGTATACTCAAAAGGATTTAGAAAGATATAACGCTCTCATAGTGCTTTGATTTGAATGGTGATTCAAAATAATAGTTTAGTCTCGGTCCTCCTAAACAAAAATTCCTGGTTCTGTCCCTATATATATATATAATCTAGTTAGTAGTTACGCGTAATGTTCGCATAACTTACGCATACGTCCGTAGCTTACTTTTAAACTAAAAGTTTAATCTAAGTTCAATAGCGCTAACATTATATTCGTGGGTAATTCTACGGTACCCCCCAAAAAGAGGGGGGGGGGGTTACGGTACCCACTAGTAGGTAACTTGCTATACCTGGTTATTTTTTTCTCACATTTAACGGTTCCATTATCAGATTGTGTAGTTCCAACATCATATATGACAGTTCTTTTCTCACATTTGGCGATTCCCTTACTTTTTTCTCATATTTGACGGTTCCATCCTCACATTGTGCAGTTCCAACATCACATGTGATAGTTCTTTTCTCACATTTGATGGTTCCATCCTCACATTGTGTAGTTCCAACATCACATGTAACACTTCTTTTCTCACATTTGGTGATTCCCTTACTTTTTTCTCACATTTGACGGTTCCATCCTCACATTGTGCAGTTCCAACATCACATATGAAAGTTCTTTTATCACATTTGGTGGTTCCCTTACTTTTTTCTCACATTTGGTGGTTCCCTTATTTTTTCCTCACATTTGACGGTTTCATTATCACATTTTGCAGTTCTAATATTAAATTTGACAGTTCTTTTGTCACATATAGTGGTTCTTTTATTTTTTTCTCAAATTTGATGGTTCCATTGTCATATTAAGCAGTACCAACATCGCATTTGCTCTATTTTTGTCACATGTGACAGTTCTTTTGTCACATGTGACACTTTTTTTGTCACATTGGGTGGTTCTCTTACTTTTATCTCATATTTGACAGTTTCATTCTCACATTGTACAGTTTCAATATCACATGTGACAGCTCTTTTCTTACATTTGGTGGTTTCCTTACTTTTTTATCACATTTGACGGTTCCATCCTCACATTGTGCAGCTCCTGTTGGGGTTTATGCCCTAAAATCCAATTGATTGGCATGACGTAAATAATTAAATTGTTTAATTATATGAGACTATTTATAAATGAACTAATTAGACATTATCTTATTCCATGAGATGCATAGTATGTGATTTATGTGAAAAGTCACAGAAATATATAAATCACAAGTTCTTTGTAAACTCAGAATTTTAGTTCGTAGTCGGTGATGAAATTGGGCATTTCATCTGCGAAGATTATAACATATCAACTAAGATGATTTGTCTTGATCATGGAAGTGGAGACTTCTAGTTGATATGTTGATATGTTTTAAGAGTTAAGACATATTGAACTAGACCGCTGTGAGATTTATTATTCTCCTAACGACTGTCAAATGAATAATAAATCTCACGACTTCTATTTACATCAACTCTAAATCCTGAGAGAATAATGGACCTGATCATGAGATGTAGGTTGCTTTGATATATCAGGAGTGAGATCTATTAGTTACGGTCAAAACCTCAGTATGTTGGGCAGCCGCATTTAGTATTTGGAACATATATTCACAAGATAGAATTCATAATCTCTTAACGGAGATATAAAATATTCCCTTGAGATAAGTTTAATGGATTTGGTTATTCAGAGTGTTGGGCCCAACCACTTTAGTAAGGAGTTACTAAAGTATATATTTATGAAATTAGATTTCATAAATATATGATGAATAATATAAATGATTAAACCGGGTACTCAAGAATTAAGATGTAGTAATCATCAAAGTGGCAGTCAAAATTTACGACTTTGTATTACTACGAATATTTTGATGAAGGGGTTGTATGTATAATAAAATATTGGGATATAATTTATTAATAAGGCCTAGAGTGCAATTATATTCTTATAGTGGTATTGAATATAATTAATGGTAATTTTGGATTTGTCAAGAGTAGACAGAAAAGCTCAAGGCCCATTGGAGCTAAAGTCTTATTTGTTCCCTTTGGTCCCATCTCAAGCCACAAACTAAAGCCCAATTGGGTAGGCCCAAAAGGCTAACCCAATTAGATAATCAGTTTTTATTTAATAATATTTATTAAATAAAGGAACTAATAAGGTAGTTAGAATGTACGAATGATGAGAAGGAAATAAAACAGTTTTTCTCTACAAGGAGAAGAAGAAGGTTTTTTTTTATAGAATCAATGTACAAAAAGACTGATTAAGAGACCACACTTCTTGGGCATCATGTGGAATTGAGATGAAGATTAAAGGTATTCTCAAGTATTGGTTTTGAATTTCACTGCATCAAGGTACGCTTTCTATTCTTTGTTCTAGAATTCAAGATTACATGTTATCTCTCATGAATGAAGTAGATCCGTGATTGTTGCTTCCGTTGTGTGTTTTGTATGAGATGCAAAACCAGATTTTCCAACAGTTCCAACATCACAATTGACAATTATTTTGTTACATTTAGTGGTTCCTTTATTTGTTTCTCAAATTTGATGGTTCCATTATCACATTGTGCAGTTCCAATATCAAATTTGACAGTTCTTTTGTCACATATAGTGGTTCCCTTATTTTTTCTCAAATTTGATGATTCCATTGTCACATTAAGCAGTACCAACATCACATCTGACTCTATTTTTGTCACATTCAAAGGTACCCTATTTTTTATTCTCAAATTTGACAGTTCCATATTATTACATTGGGCAATACCAACATTACTTTTGACCGTACTTTTGTCACATTCGGTGGTACCCTATTTTTTTTCCTTACAATTGACAGTTCAATCGTCACAGTAGGCAATACCAATATCACATCTAACCATAATTTTATATTTGGGCCCATCACTGAAGTCACTTTTTTACTTACTAATAACCACTCATCACAATAGTATTTTTTTTTTTAAGTTATTAAAAAATTTAGATCTAAAATCTAAAACGAAAAAAAAAAAAAGTATCTCAAGAAATTAGCCTAACCACAATAATTACTTTTGTTCACAAAATAAATCAACTGGAATTATCTTGGTTTCTTCCACAAATATTTGAATATACCAATTAACTTCCTGAAACCGAGAAAATGATCAAAATACCCCTAATTCTCTCTAAAATGACCATGATGCCTTAGCATTATTTTCTATGTAGAAGACAAATTAGCAACTATTACAACACAAACAGGAAGAATTCTTATTTTGATAACTTCAAAGCAACTACTGTAGCTTGATTTGAAATTCATTGATTTTAAAATTAGTGGCTTTAAAAAGCCTTGATTTGAAATTAGTTGATTTTTAAATTCCCTAATTGGGTCTTTTTATACAATGAAGGATTTGAAATTCCATTGTTTGGATACCTAAATTTGGATTTGGATTTAAGATCAATAAAATGTTTTTTCCAATTTTTATTTTTCTTAAACCTTATACATTTTAATTTTAGTAACATTTTTTTAATAAATACATGAGGTAATGAAAAAGCTATTGATAATCAATTGACAAGATGATGACTAAAAATTTGTCATCATAGCCAACTAAAAAAATGTCTTGCCAGCTAAAATGTTCTATATCAACAGAAAGAGAGAACCCAAATGCATGAGTTTTTTCACAACATTTAAAATATCAAATTAAAAAATTGTTTCGAAGTTATTAATGACTACAAGGTTCTATATCAAGAGAGACGATAAAGAATCCAAAATATGTGTCTTTTACAGAAAATGCAAAAGAACAAACTAGCACTCAATTTTTTTTTTCAATAATTATTTTTTAAAAACATTTTGCATTTTAATTTTAGTAACATTTTTAATACATACATGCAACAAACAGAGAAGTCATTGGTTGACTCCTCATATTTTGCAACATAAGCTTTGGAACCTCAACAAATTTCCACATCACCAATATTATTTATTTAAGTTTTATAATAATAAAAAAACCGCCTCTCCCCCTCTTTCATTTTTACATAGCTCAAATGTAGAGCCTTCACCTCCCACCTCTCTCCCTGACGTAGAGGCCTTCACCTCTCACCTTTCTCTTCCTGTTAGTTAGCTCAAACCCTTCTCTCTCCATTGTTTTCATAGCAGTAGTTTGTGGACAAATAATCACAAACAAGATTCACATTGCAAATCCTTCCATTCATAAGCAGATTTGAATTTATTTTCATTAACTTAGCAAAGCAAGATACAATTTTGAGTACACTTTGTACTTTTGAAAGTATAACCATCACAAAAAGGATTGTTGTCCTTGCTCAATTGATTTGCATTTCTCCCAGGTTGATGCTTAGGCTAGGAAACTTTGGCCATTTGAACGTATAACCATCACATGGAGTACATTAGTTGCATTTCTCCCAAGTCTTTTCTACCATCATTCTTTACAACTCTAGTTATTTTGGAGAATACAAGTCTTACAATTCCAAATAAATGTCAAGGCTACAACTTGTAACACACATGATCTCATAAATTTGCTTAAAAAAATTAGAACTACAAAGAAAAGTTCATTAGAAATACATACCAATTATGTTCATTAGAAATAAAAAGAGAGAAGTTCATTAGAAATGCTTTTAATCTTTGAACCAAAGGGTCTTGAAAATATATCTTTCAACAAAAGTCTGGGATGGCATTTCACCTTGGACCTTACTAGTGATGAGAAAACAGGGTATTCTATTCTATCCCATGTGTGAGTCACTTTCCCAAGCATATAACAATAATAGAGGAATTGTTCTTAAAAGACAACATTCATCCATAGTTCTTCAGAAAGCACATGTTCATGTTCTTATGGGCTCCACCTTATCCTATTTCATGTCCTCTTGGTTACAACTTCCCAAATTGGCAATACAAACTATAGAGAGGCCTACTTGGCCTTGATTTAGCCAACAGTATATAATGTGAAAATTTTAATTTCGAGACCATAAAATATTTGAAGCAATAGTAAAGCTCTATGCACATTAAATATGATTAGCACTACAAACTATTAGGACAAACACAATCCACCATAATCCATGATCATTGACAAAAACACCACAATGGTCCTATAACCATAACTAGTGAACAACACATTGGTGAAAGGAGCATCTTGGTGGTTAGAATTCTCATTAAAACAAAGTAGAGGAGGAAATCAATAACAGAGCAGAGGTTGACTACACAGGGATTAGCTACATTCCAACAAAAGGATTAGAATAGTGATTTATTGTTTTCAATTAAAGATGAAATGATTTGAAAAAAAAAACTATTCAAGTATAATGAGTGCCCTATGAATTTCAAAACCTTGATCTAATACTTAAATTCCACCACTCAAATGAAAAAGAAAATTTAAATTTATCCGCTTCTTTCAGAAACCTATGCCAAGAAATGCATAGCAGGCTGGCAAACTAAATAAAACCACACTAGCAAAAACATTATCCCTCAATTTTAAGGATTAGAATATTGAATCAAAAGAGCAAAAAGGTTGCAATCCAGAATGACCAGATTGATGATTTCAAGTCCTAACAAGTTGTAATAAGTGCAAGTAAAAGGCAGGAAAAAAAGGGAATGGTATGAACATGCCAAGTAATGTTGTAATTAGTTTAAACCATGCAAATGCAGATTGAAATACACACAATACAAACATGCTGTTTCTTTTTTTTTTTTTTTTCACAAAATGACTTTCAAATTTTTAGTTTCATAATTACCAAGCTAACCAACAATAAGGGAAAGAAAGTATACATATTTGTGGTTGAGAGAATCAAATTGAACTAGAAAAACCAACTTTGCAGCAACATGATGAGCAGTGCTAGAATATTTTTTTTTTTTTGAGGAATCAGTTAAGACTTGTGAAATTCAACCTGAAATACACAAAATACAAGAATCAGCTAGCAAACAATAAGGGAAACACATAATTCAAATGATTGCAGGAGAGGTTAACGAAAGCAGGAGGAAAAGAGAACTTATTGCCAAAAAAACTCCACTAATTAAGCTACCTAACACAAAGAAAAAAAAAATCCAACTTCTTATGACCAATAAGTAGCACTGCCAGATTAAAATCCAAATTGGATATGAGGTTGCCAACACTGGATGACCAAGTATCACTAAAAGCAAAAGAATAACAATGGAAACAAGACACTATGATTGAAAAACAAAAACAAAAACAAAAACAAATTAACCTTAATTAAAACACCACAAGTGAATTGCATCACATCAAACCTATGCAAATAAATGAAATCTAGATTGACAATACACACACTCACACAGCCCAGACTTCAATTAATAGAAAACAAATTGAAATGTCCTACCAATCCCTTAAAAGCAGCCATCCATATCACCAACCATAAAAAAGAAATTAAAAATAAAATAAAACAACATATAGAAAACCCAAATTGTATCATTAAATACCCATATCTTCAAAATTTAATACATCAAACATATGCATTTGATTCTTTGAATGATATGCACCTCTTTATTGTGATTAAATTTTAAATCAAATATTTGACATGAGATGAGTTCAAGTTACACCTGGTGTAACTTCACAAGAGTTACACCTTTTTTGGACCATTAATTACTATTAGATCTAAGGGTCAAAAAACACTCATAATAATATCATTATTACTTCCTAAAAATTAGTGATTTAGACATTAACTCTTCTTAAAAAAACTATAACATTAACTCCCACTGTCCTCCACGTCATCATCATCTCCCTCTCATCCTCTCTTACATCTTTCTTCTTGCACTTCGTACTTTTAGGCCATCACCATTATTACCAGACTATACCCAGTCAGTCAGTCAAAAGAGCATTTTAGTGAATAAACCAACAAAATCAGAGCCTTTTTTTCCAGCATCTGTCCCTGTTTCCCTTTCAACCGTTCGTGTTCAAACATCATTCTAAAGGAAGTCAAGGTGCACTTTCGTAATTAGTCCCCAATCCCAAGCCCATTTCCACAGCTTTAATCCTCATTCTATTTAAGCACTCATACCTCCCACTCTCTCTCACCCTAGTCTCCTTCAATAGTTCAGAACTTGTCCTCCTAATTTCTTCTCTTTCAACCCACGTTTTTTAGTTACAAATCTTCAGTCTTTGATCTTATAGATCATACTAGTTATGAGATTTTAGGTACGTAATGGGATAAGTTCTTTATTTTCCAGATTATAAAGAAAAAAAGGTTCTTTGATTTTTGTTGGGAAGAAAAGACTGAGTGAGTAATATATTACTCCCTAGAAATCAATGGTGATGGCGTACACAGTGCAAGAAGAAAAATGTGAGCGAGGATGAGAGGAAGAAGATGATGACGTGGAGGACGGGGGAGAGTTAATGCTATATATATATATATATATATTTTTTTTTTTTTTCCTTTAAAAAGAATAGTTAATGCCTAAATTACTAATTTCTAGAAAGTAATAATGACATTACTATGAGTGTTTTTTGACCCTTAGATCTAATAGTAATCAATGGTCCAAAAAATGTGTAACTCTTGTGAAGTTACACCAGGTGTAACTTGAACCCACCTCATTTGACATATCTTTTTAAAATCCACTAGAGAGCAATGATATGCTGTCAACACTGATCATCTGAAATTAGGATTTTATTTTGATCCTTACCTTCATTTGTGAATAAATCGCAATATGGAAAGAAGATTAACAGAAAAAAAAAAAAAAAAAAAGATTTAGTGATTCAGCCAAGAACATGAGCGACGAAGAGGCAGCCAGAGAGAAAAAACTTGTCTGAGATGCGACTTGCGAGAGAGAAAAGAACCGAATGTTTTTTTATTTTTTTGGTTTTATTTGTTAACCTGATTGACCGGTAATTGATATTCTATTAAAATTAGACAAATGGTTCAGATTTTTTTTTTTTTGATGGGCAAACGGTTCAGTTTAAAACAAGTAAAATTTAGTGGTTAGGATTTATGTGGGTACCATACCAACCAAAAAAATGAGGGGTACAATAGAATGAACCTATATTTGCTAGTGAAATACGTTTGTCACTCTGCTAAATAGTAGTTTGAAGGATAAAATAATTGTTGGCTGGACGTCAAAGACTCAAAAATTCACAAAGCTAGGAGTCTAGGAGTAGTCAAAAGCTGCCGTTTATTTCTTCCAAAAAAAAAAAAAAAAAATCAAAATATAAATCAAAGAAGCTGCTTAAAAAATTGGTTATGTTCACAATATTTTCATAATAGAATAAGTCTTAGATACTCCTAAAATATGGTGAATGATGCTCCATCTTCTTACATTCATGGTGGGGGTCCACTCATTAAATTCATAGTGAGGTTCATTGTCAATGTGAGAGAAGAGAATACCATTTTACTATATTTCGGGAGTACCTAAGAATTTTCATTCATAACAACTTATATTATTTTTTTGTTCACTTGTAACAAGCAATAACAATCTGCCACTTTGGATTTGTTATGAAAATATTTTAGACATAGCATTTCTCTTTAATATATCTTATTTCTATTACATTTTCCCCCAAATCTTTTATTAAGTAGATTATTTCAATTAAACTGTTGAGAATTTTCTATATATTGAATTATTGCATTTATCTTTAAAAAATTATATGCTCAATGTTATTTTTATTGCGATATTTTAAAATATAAACTTATTATACTCGTACTATACACGTATCGTGTATTTTCTGTTTCCGTATTTTTTCTGCTGAATTTTTTAAACATACTTTTAAAAAAAATACCAATCTATACCCGTCTGTATACTTAATGTATTATACGCGTACCGTATATTACTAACTATATATATATATATATATATATATTTATATAGGGTTTTACTAATGTATGCCTTTAAGGCATACATTAGCAAAACATTTTAGGAATGTTTTTACAGGAAATTGAAAAAGCTGACAAACATTTTGTTAGCTTTTTCAATTTCCTATAAATTTTTTTCTAAAATGGATGATTAATGTGTGTCCTGAGGACATTATATATATATATATATATATATATATATATATATATATATATATAGAAGGTTGGTACTAGTATGTGCGCAAATTCAAAACTAAGTAGAACTTGGTTTGCAGGTTCATTTTGTGCACATACAGTTGTGAGAAATAGGGATGAACCTAGGTGGGGGCCCGGCCCCCCTAGGTCCAATTTTTTTTAGTTATTATATATTTTATTTTTATAGTTAGGACCCTTTTCCAAAACCTTAGGCCCCCTTCTCCCTATCAGTCTAGCTAGCCTAATCCAAATA
This sequence comes from Notholithocarpus densiflorus, assembly GCA_030021035.2. Classification (NCBI taxonomy): domain Eukaryota; kingdom Viridiplantae; phylum Streptophyta; class Magnoliopsida; order Fagales; family Fagaceae; genus Notholithocarpus; species Notholithocarpus densiflorus. The sequence goes on along the minus strand of JARYZH020000032.1, from coordinate 177,208 downwards.
GCAACTATCCAATCCAAAAATTTAACAAAAACAATAAAAACATTCACCATTGTGATTGAATTTTAGCCAAAAAAAAAACTATTTTACCACTAAAAAACAAAAAAAAAAATCATGTGTTATTAGATAAGCTAAAGCTAAATTTTTTACAACTACAGTAAATTGTTATAAATATCTGTTGACTCTAGCAAGTTGTTAAAAATAAAATACAATATTTTATTAAAATTATATCTCTTCTTTCAATTAAAAAACTCAAATTCTTGTTCTTCATTAATTATTTTAATGACTTTTTAATATTATTTTAAATGAAGTGATAAAAAAAATAAATAGAACATTTGACATTGGGTGTATTGTAAAGTGAGGTGGTAAAATAGATAAAATAGTTTTTTGAAATGCTAAAAGCTAAATTTTTTGCACCACTATTGTGAATGCTCTAATTTCAGCCAAAAAAAAAAAAAAATCCTAGCTAGCCTAGTATTATAAAAAAAAAAATTGTTTTTGTTTTTGTCTTTGTTGGTAGATAATTGCATCTTAATGTATTTAGAAACAACGATTTTGTGTATTTATAATTTTTAATATTATATGGATGCATATTTGGATTTTTTTCTTCTTCTTTTTTTATACTCCGGCTTCCACTAGCTTAAAATCCTGGATCTGTACCCGGTGAGAAATCACAACTTAGGCAGGGGATCAAGACAAGTCTCTAGGTGATGACCCTACCGATAATATCTTACACCTAGGTCGAGGTTTTTACATTTTGGAATCGTCACTTATTTATTTAAGGTTACAAACAAGAAATCTGGAAATGTAAATGAAATAAATAATTATTTTCATTAAGAGATTTCAAATTACATGTATAGAATGAAAAACAAAAATTACAAGAAATTATTTTTTATTTACAATGTAAGAAAAGTTAAATGGATTTGGTTCTTAGTTACATTTGAAAATGTAAAATTACATTGGATAATTCTCTAATTTAGAACCATTGCTCTAATATTGAAGCCTAGGTTATGAGATATGAAGGTGTTAGGCACCCACTTTGCCCCACTTAAGTCAATCTTTTAGGAGTTAATGGCCATATCATATTATGTTAATTCAAATATTATTCAATCCTTATTATTTGAACCATGGTTTTAAAAACCGGATCGGGGCGAAACTGGATTTGCCTTCGGTTCCTGGTTTTTACTAGTTTTAGCCAGTTTAATCTGACTGGTACTCGGTTGAACCAGTCGAACCAGTCAATCCGGTCCAGTTATTAAAACCATGATTTGATCATCATGTGAACAAACAGAGAGCACATTAGGAAAAATATTTTTAACATCTATAAAGTGAAAATCTCTTGTACTATCGTGAGTATTTTATTTTATGTTTCACCAACCACGAATCACAGCTTAACAAATGATTTATTGTAATTGATGGAGTATAAAGTAAAATTTTGAGAAAACATATTATTTTTCTTTTATTCTAGGTGTTCAACTTTTTTTTCGTTGTTGATGAAATTCTAGGCATTCTTTATTTCCTCATATACAATGTTTCAAACAAGAGGTTTTTCTTTTTCAGCCTGCATTTTCCCAATGTCAACTTCATGAACACTGGTGCCACTTCCTTTGTACTTGTACCACTTTGCACACATTATGAAGTAACCAAAGTTCACGACCTCTATTGCAGCAATCAAGTAATAAAAGTAATCCAATCTCCCCTTGTTAAGATCTTGAGGCAACCATTGCCCAGTTGCAGCTCCAGAAGTAGTCCTGTGAACCACTGACACCAAGAAACTACTAAAGTAACTGGACAAAGCAAAACCAACAAATAAGAAAGACGCACCAATGCTTCTCATGTTTTCTGGAAATTGCTTGTAATGGAATTCAACTCCAGCAATGACAGTAAATGCTTCAGAAAGTCCTACTAGTGATAGCTGTGGTACCAACCACATACCAGAAAGAGAAGAAATTGCACCTCTTCTTGGGTCAATACCTACTGGTTTAGTGAGAGCCAAAGTTCTTCTTCTTTCTTCAACAAGTGCTGACACAAGCATGGTGATTATAGCAAGAACCATGCCAACACCCATCTTTTGCAGGACTGTGATGCCACCTTCTTTGCCTGTGAACCTTCTTAGTATTGGGACTATGATCCGGTCATAGATTGGTACCCAGATAGTGAGGGCAAGCATGTTGAAAACAGTGTAGGAGGCAGCAGGGATGTCGAAATTGGTATTGCCAAGGCGTCTATCAAATTGGAAGGCTTGGAATACTGCGTATGTTTGTTGTTGGACCAGGACAATATAGTATACACTGGCTGAGGCCCAGATGGGAATCACTCTCATCACGCATTTTACTTGTTCCACTTGCTGCATACTGCAAAGTCTCCATGGATTGGCTGCTGATCCGTCAGATTTTAGTTGGTCTTCAGGGGATCTGATTGCAGCTTTATCTAGAAACCTGAGAAAACCATTCCCTTGGTTAGTTATTGATATCTCGTGGGCCATGTCAACTAAAGAAAAAAGGGTTAATGTGCAATTGGACTTTGTTGAGTGTGTCCTAAAGGTAGAATAGTCTTAATACACAAAACTTGGAAAATGTATAGATGTGTGATGAATAGAAATCTTGTCTACATCGTTCCACTTTATACTCTATCAATTACAGCTTACCAATATTACACGTTTTTGTCTCTTTTTTTTTTTTTTTTTTTTTTCATATAAAGTAATCTAAATTTAAAATGGAATTAAACAAATTAGTATCGGCACTTGGTAGAACATAAGGTGGAGCACTTTACTGGTAATGAATTTTTGTTACATGTATGATACAGGGTCTCAAAATCAATTGTTAAGGTAGGAGACTAATAAAAATGGAAGAAGGCATAGAGTTCTAAAGAGCCAAAAATACATTAGTAGATGACAGCTTCTGTTACCTGAACTGGTCAGTGTAAGGAAGCTTGGAGTTGATGGTAACTGTGGGAATATGGTTAAAAAGGGAGAGCCATGGTTGCTCTGGTAGTTTCAATTGCCTCTTCTTGACTGCGGCCACTATAACCTGCACTATGCTTGCCAAAGGACTACCCTCGGGTTTTAGAATCACATAAATTCGTGTACCAACAAAGAAGAGTACACATGATAAGAGCATCAGGAAAGTAGGAATCGCCAACCCCCAGGCCCAGCTCACACTGGATTGCACGTATACAATGAATGTTAAAGATACCATCATGGCAAAAGTGAAGGTGAAGTAGTACCAATTGAAGAAGCTGCTGATTCCCCTCTTTCCAGATTCAGTGTTGGGATTGAATTGGTCAGCACCAAAGGCCAAGTTACACGGTCTAATGCCACCAGCCCCTACAACAAGTAGTCCCAGGCTGCTTAATAGAAAAGCCATTTGCCATGGTGTTGGTCCAGGGCAATTCCCTATCTCTTTTGTTTCACAGTGGGGAGGATGCAGTTTTGCAATTGCTGCTGTTAGACACAGTACAAGCATCCCCTTTTAAGCAAAAAAAGAAAAAAAAAAAAAAAAGAAAAAAGAAAAAAAAAAAAGAAAAAAGAAAAAAGAAAAAGATTAGAGATGCAAGGTATCAAATGGACAGAGTCACAGATGAAAAGTTTACGGAAATTGATATTCTCCATTTAAATGGTTCCTTTTCATGGTTCAAATTAGATATTATTAATTTAGAAGTGTATTCAGTGTCATGTTATTTGAAATTTTAAATAATATGATAGTCTGTACACTATTGGAACATGATGCTAAACTTAGTTTGGCATCAGTTTTATTATGGTTGTTTACAATTTCTTAGAGGAACATGCACACATGCTTATCTAAAACTATGTTTAAACTTCACATGAAAGATTGTAAATAGTAGTGCAATAGCAGTACCAAAAAAGAGGCGACTGAGGCAAAACCCAACGTGTTGTAACGGCCAAAGTAAGTATCACAGAGGAAAGCTCCAAGTAAGGTAGCAAAGTTGGTGGTACCATTGAAGATGTTGATAAGAAGTGTGGCACTGATGCTCTTCATGTTGAACACAGTAGTGAAATAGACCAAGAGGTTTGTTGATGTGCCAAGGGTCCCTAGCTTCTCAAAAGTCTCATTGCCTGCATTATTGGTCATCAAACATAACATAAGAAGAAGATTTTTTTTTTTTTTTTTTTTAGAATTATGCTCTGCCTCTCTCTCCCTTTTCTTTTCTTACCTATAACAAATGGCATGGCCTTAACTCCTCTGTAGTTTATCTGAGGCTCATCTGTTGTAACGGCCTTGTCATTCTTCTCCATATCTCCCTGCGCTTCCCCTTTGCTGGTTTTGCTATATGTTTGTTTGTTGCATAGAAAATGCTTACTGTAATGAATATATATATATATATATATATATATATATATATATAGCTGAGTGGAAAGACATTGAAGTTTCACTATTCTATTCACTTGTTTAAGTTCCTCCCTCACTGGAGTCATTTCTTTCACTTTCAGTATTACTTGTTCGAAAATGAGAGTATTGGATTTATTACTGTATTTCAAAGTTGTTAATCTTGACCACTGAACTGTTATTAGTGCAGTGCAATACAAAATATTTCCACTGTGTTCTAGGCCGATTTTCTTTTATGAAAATGACTGTAGGAAAAAAGAAATAGGTAAGTAAAATCAAGGCCACTCTAATCACTCAACAACCTCTGACAAGAATCATACTGTGAGCTCACGTGTCAAACAGCTGAAATTTATGCTGTTTAATGGAGAATTTCACCTTTTAATGTTGGCCACTCTAATTGAAAACCATTTCATATGTTGTTGTTTTAAGTTCAATCAGTAATCATAGATTTTATCAATAGAAGAAAACAAAATAAAAATTGCCCTCTCATACTCTTTTGAAGTCATTTAGGTTCAAATTCAAATTTAAGTCCTTTTAAATGCCTCGTTGAGATAGCAGAAGTTTTAATACTTACTTCTTACGAGTGTAGTTCTAAATAGAAATAGGTATCAGTCTCTTAATTCGTTTGGGAGTTCATAAGGGAAGGGAATGGAATGGAATGAAATAATAATAAGGGAATGGAAATGAATGGAATGGAATTGAATGTATTTAAGTAAGGAAAAAGAATGGAATGGAATTAAGTAACCTTGATTGGATATTTTAAAATAAAGGAATGGAAATAAATGAAAATAAAATGAATGAAAGTAATTTTGTTTGAGAGCAACATGGAGGGAATGGAATGGAATCATTTTATGACAATATTACTATTAGACCTCTATTTTAAAATAAAGAGTTGAATATACAGGGGTATTTTGGAAGTTTTAGTAAAAAAATCATTAAATCTAATTTCATTCCCTCTCATTCCTTCCAATTTCGGGAGGAATGAAAATTTGAGGTTTTAAGGGAATAGAGAGGAATAAGTGTTCTCTCCTACCCATTCCTTCTCCTCCTACTTAAACTCCTAGACAAGGGAATGAGTTTTCTGTTCTCTCAATTAAAACTCTCAAACAAGGAAAGGGAAGAATATTCTAAAATGATTCTTTTCATTCCTTTCCATTCCATTCTATTCTCTCCTCCCAAACGAAGCCAAGCTCCGCTTGGGAGTTCATAAGAGAATGGAATGGAATGAGATGGTCATAAGGGAATAGAATGGAATGTATTTAAGTAAGGGAAATGAATGGAAAAGAATGAAATGGAATGGAATTAAGTAACCTTGATTGGATGTTTTAAAATAAATGAATGGAAAAGAATGAAAATGAATGGAATGTAAGTAATCCTAATTGGGAGCAACATGGAGAGAATGGAATGGAATCATTTTATGACAATATTACTATTAGACCCCTATTTTAAAATAAAGGGTTGAATATATAGGGGTATTTTGGGAGTTTTAGTAAAAAAATCATTAAATCTAATTTCATTCCCTCTCATTCCTCCCAATTTCGGAGGAAATAAAAATTTGAGGTTTTAAGGGAATAGAGAGGAATGGGTGTTCCCTCCTACCCATTCCATTCCCTCTCACTTAAACTTCCAATTAAGGGAATGGACTTTCCATTCCCTCCATTAAAACTCTCAAACAAGAGAAGGGAAGAATATTCTAAAATTATTCTTTTTATTCTTTTCCATTCCATTTCATTCTCTCCTTCCAAGCAGAGCCTAAGGGTATAGTTAATAGGGGTTGGTGGGATTAAGCGTGGTTAAGTTTGGTCATGTGCATCGCACATGACAAAGACACATTATAAAAGAACAAATGTCAAATTATCAACAAAAAAAAAAAAAAAACACTATAAATTGAACTTGATTTGCATGTTTTGGTTGTATCTGATGCAGAAAATTTGGGAAGAAAAGCTGTACTACGACTTTTTAGCATGAATCCAATAGATAGAGTAGGACCTCATAATTTTTTGTATTGTAATTTTGTCATTGAATTAACAAAGTCCTCAACTAAGGTCAACTACCAATTATAGTGCAACAACTTTAGGCTTTTTGGTCCAGATAGATGGAGATGAGTGAAACCCAATGCTCAGCTCATAAAATATCAAGGGGATGAAAGATTGAGATGAATAACTATCTCATCTAAATTATAAAAAAAAAAAAAAAAAAAAAAAAAAAAAAAAAAAAAAAAATAATCTCATCTATATTCTACGTGTTGCAAAATAATAAAAGACTAAAAATCAATAACAATCTCATCTATTAAATGTAAAAATCTATAGTATTTGTGAATTTCCAAATTTTAGAAAAACATGAGTTTATAAATCAATTGGTTATAACATCCAATTGACAAAAATTAGGTATACAATGTTAGGAATATAGAAAACATATAATAAGGTGTAATTTGATCTTTATTTGATTATTTTTGTTAGCTAGAGGAATCCTATGTACTTTTCCTTTTTATGTATAGTATTTAACATTTTCCAAGAAGTTAAAACTAGGGGTGTTCTAACCTCTATAACCATGTATAATGTAATGTCCTCACTCATTTGGCAGTCTAGCTACGATCAATTAAATTTTAATATCCTTCTCAAAAAAAAAATTAAATTTTAATATGTTATAATGCTGCATCGCTTTCTAGATATATTTCAACATTTGTCATCTTTATGTACACATTTTTTTCAAATGCCCACATGATTTTTAAAATTCTAATTCCTTAAAAAATCTCCCCGTTAAGTGATAATGATGCAGTAAATAGCGTGCGTTCATGGTCCAGCTTGGACGAAGCTTGAAGTTTAGTCTGGATAACACTAATTCCATGAATGCAGGCATAATAATTAGAAACAAAGCTGCATGCTTCCATTGTTGACTATACAATTTTATAGGTTGATGAAGAAGTAAGAAAATCTTGTTATATACTTGTTATTGGACACTCAGTACACAAATTCTTTGAAATATATATATATTTTTAGTTAAAGTTATGAAATTGTGTTTTTAAAATATAATTTCACAATTTTAACTAAAATAATGTTTTTCAATACACTATTTTAAATGAAATGTATACCGAATGTGCTGTAGCAAGTGTGCATTAATTATTACTCTAAAAAGTGTGTTCTCACAGAAGTCTTGTTTGCATCAATATCTTAAAGAATGTTATTACTCTAAAAAGTGTGTTCTCACAGAAATCTTGTTTGCATCAATATCTTAAAGAATTGACTTGGGAGTTGGGACTATAGATCGAAAGGAATGCGATTTTACTAATTGGCCACATGATGATATTATGTAGGGACATCTGATGAAAAGGCGAGTTCTACTCTACAGTAGTGATCCTAAAGGTTTGGAAATCAGCAAGAATCAAGCATCAATAATTAGAGAGAAGTATTTGGAATCTAGAATATCCAAAAGATTACGTTCCTTGATTAAAGGTGATTTACCAATCAAGCACGAGTTCAATAGAAGAGCATTAATGTTGATATTTCAGTACGTCGTAATTCTCATAGAAGTCTATGGTGGCCCCAGATCAGCAGTAATTGCAAGAATGATGTCTATCTTTAGAAGAAGTCAGAACACAGAAGTTGGAAAGCAAGAAATCACATCCTTATTAGTATTTTAGTTGACTTAGGAGTCTTTGGTTATTTTGAGTTTGAATTAGGATATTTAGATTGATTTCATTTCCATGTTTATCTTTATCATTATCATTAGTCTTGTTCTCAAGTCTACAGTAGGTGGGCTTTCGTATAAAAGGGTGTAAGGGGGGACAATGGGAAGAGGAGATTGTTTATATTATCCCTTTGAATATTATAATGAAACTTGTTGGTTTTCATCCACGGTTGTTGTAGCACTCTTCTATTTCTTTCTCTTCGTCTTGATCATGACTTGTCAAACTATAGATCAGAGACTCAGAGTAGAGTGTACCACTGATCCTTTTTTCACAATTCATTTTGATGTGTCTTTCTACGGTAGCTGCGGGGCAAGTGTCCCTTGCCAAACCTCAATGATATTGTTGTTGTTTTATCTTAGACTTTTAAGTAGAAAAATAGGATAGATATTTATTTAGCATCCACAAAAGCTATATGCTAGACATAATAACTAAGTTGAAATTGTTGATTTTTTTTTTTTTTGATGAGGAAATTGTTGGAATTTAGGATTAGTGAAAGCCGTCCACACTCCTCACCAACAAGGTATTAAAATATCTATACAAGATACAATGTTTAATAGTCCACACTCCACACCAATAAGATATTAAAATATTTATATAAGATACCATGTTCAATACGATTTGGCTAACTTCATGTTTACATCCATGGATAATGCCAACACAATCATCAACAATATAGATTCCAACCACACTCAACCAAAAATCTTTCTTGCACTGACAACCACAAACAAATTAAAAACATATAACAGTAAAAAATTAGCCTAAATCCCATCACAGTCAAAACAAAATCTCGATCGAGACTGAATTAATACCAAAATCCTACTACACCATGACACTCTTTCACTTAAATAATAGATAAACTCTCAATTCAAACCACTTTTTGAAAACAAATTATTATATATTCTTCTAATGTGGCGTTTGGTACTGGATACGGGATAATATTTTAGGATCCATAGGAATGTTTAAAGATTCTCATATTTAGTTGCAAATCACACTAGGGAATCAGATGTCAGGGGTATCTAAATTCCCCCTTAACCCCATTTTTGTAGAAATGTGAATTCCCTCTAAAACAGATGGGTATTCAGATTCCCAAACTTAGAGGAAATTGTATTTTTTTATAAATTGACAATTTTAACTTTTTTTTTTCCTTATCATTTAAGCAATGGAAATAAAATATAAAACAAATCATCAATATTTTATAGACCTAAACATTGGCAAATTGTTTTGTTATGGATTAAACTCTTTTTAAAATTATCGTTAAGAATTAATTTTTTCCCTTTTTATATCTCCTATTTGGGATTGGTTAGATGCTAAAGTAAAATAAATTATTTATTTTTATTACAAGATTTTTTATAAAGAATAAGAATTTAAATAATTATTTATGTGTTGTACTTGTCATTTTGAAATGTTCGACTATAGTTTTAATAAATTTGTCATAATTTATAATTTACATTCTTTTGTCAATATTTATTTGGAGGAAGATTTAAAAAAAAAAAAAGACTCGATATTGGATTTACAAATCTAAAGATAATATAGGAAAAATAAATAATTCATTTAAGATTTTTAGAAATAAACCAAACATTATAATCTTACATTCTTAAGAATCTTATTAAATTCTCAGTTAAATCAAACATAGAAATAATTACATTCTTAAGTATTTAGATTACAAGACATCACATTCCCAGTAATCTAGATATCAAATATAAAGTGGATTCTCTCATACCAAATGCCATCTAAAAATTTTCTCCTTTCCCAAGGTTTATTGAGCCAAAACTATCAAATCATTAGCAATACTGCTTATATATAAGGTTTTAATATCTTTTCCTTGTTGAATTAAGAATACATTTTTTAGTGGACCAAAAAAAAAAATACCAATTGACTTTTTTAATGGGTAATATACTTTCTTCCCTGATCTAGAAAACCCAAACCAAATTAAAATATAAAAAAGTAGTAGAAGCTCAATATATGACATTAGACATTTTCTAAACTGCTTTATACAATAGGCAAGGAGTATAATATGTAGAACACAAACAATTTGCCCCAGGAGGGGTGGCCTAGCAGTAAGGTTCCCGCGTGCATGCGTAATGATCCATCGTTCGAACCCTGGCGAGTACCGAGGATGAGAGGTAGGAGCACTCATGCGTCGCGCCCTGTACTGCTAGCTCTCTTGGGGTGCTAGGGTGAGCTTTGTGGCACCCCAATTACAGTAGTTATGGCTTAATTCAATATTCCCTAGAGGGGGGTGCCCCTATGGTTACACCCAAAGGGGTGAGTCGCACATAGTCGCCCCCACCCCCCCTTTTTACTCATCAAAAAAAAAAAAAAAAAACACAGAATTTGAGAAGAGAACAAAGAAAATGTTTAAATCCAACTAAAAAACACAACTGCTTTATACATTAATGTTGTTCACCTAGTGAATAAAAGTCTACAGGGGAATTGCGGAGTTATGTTTCAGGTTGGTGATTGTTATGCATCTCTAAGCCCTTTTCTTCTTCATTTGTTACACATTCAGACAGAGTTCTTGGGTGGCAGGCTGTCGAGTTTTCTAATTGTCTCTTCTCATAATCAGCACTGCTGCTTAAGACAAAATGGCTAGCAAAGAAATTGAAGTAAACAAAATTCAGAACTTCCAGGGCAGCAACGATGTAATAGTAGTAATCAAGCCTATTCTTGTTGAGGTCATGACCACCCAACCATGACAATTGGTCTGCTTTTGTGGTTGCTTTATGGATGATATTGACAATAAGAGCGCCTATGTAGCTCGCAATGGATAAGCTAAGAAAGAAGACAGCTCCAGCAGTAGTTCTCATGCTCTCTGGCATTTGCTTGTTAAGGAACTCCATTATAGCAACTGCAGCGAAAGCTTCTGTCATACCTGATAAAACATACTGGGGCAATAGCAATGCAAAACTTGTGGGTGAAGTGAATGAACCATGTTTCAAAGCTGAGTCACGGCGCTTTTTCTCAACAATCCCAGCGACCAACATGCACAGAATCGACATCAAAATGCCGGTGCTTATTCTTTGTTGCATGGTCAATCTTGTATCCCTTCTTGTTATTTTCCTTGCTTGAGGGATGTAAACTTGTTCATAAATGAAAATCCATATAGAAAGCGCAATCATGGATGTAAGGTTCATCCAACCTGGTGGGATCATGAAATGGGATCCAATGGTTCTGTCCATTTGCATTGCTTGAAGTATCCCAAATGTGCTCTGTTGGTCCATGGCTATAAAACAACCTATTCCTGATACCCATACTGGCAGAACTGCTACTAAGCATTTCAATTGTTCCACTTGTTGCAAGCTACAAAGTCTCCAACCATTCTTGGCAATGCCTTGATTGTCAAGTTCACTTGGGTCAGCAACCATAGCAGCCTTGTCAAGGAACATGAACCTATCAGTATGAGTAAGCATTGTTAATGTTGGTGACTCCGAACCTGTTATAGATGGATCATAAAAGGAGTGCTCAGAGGCTAGTCCAACAATTAAATGATGTTTCCTACAGGCAGCTGTGATCACCTTGGCTATGTCTGTGAAGATGCTACCTCGAGGCTTCTTGTAAAAATAAGTGTGGCAGCCAAGCAAGAAAATAGTGATGGAAACAGCAAGGCAGGCAGTAGGAATAGCAAAGCCTAAAACCCAACTGAAATTAGTCTGAATGTAGACAACAGCAGTGAGTGCCACAACTAGAGCAATGGTGAAGGAGAAATACCACCAATTGAAGAAGCTTTCTAATTGTGATCTTCCCTTCTTTGTGTTGATGTCAAATTGATCAGCTCCAAAGGCTATGTTGCAAGGCCTAATGCCGCCTGCACCTAACGAAAGAAACGCAAGAGCTATGAAGAGAAAGGCTAGCTGCCAGCTTTTGGGATGTGGGCAGTGAGATTGACGTCGACCATCGCAGGTTGGGGGTCTTAACTGATGTATAGCTGCAGTCAGGGTCATAGTCCCCATACCCTATAAAATGCAATCATATATAGTCCAAATCTTGGCGTTAATAGTTGGATTTCCATGATTATAAGTAGGTGTCTTAGAACCTTATAAAATGCATGCATTTCACAATTAATATTAAGTTTCTAATTGTTAAGGGATGATTTCACCACCTTTCCAAGTTCACTAGGATAAAGATTTTTTTGGTTGGCATTAAAGATCAATTCATATTATTAGGTTACAAAAGAGATAAGAAAGAGAAAACATGTGTGTATTGAATTGCTCTTTATTATTAGGCTAAAACATTAAATATTGGTTTTGGCAGAAACAATTTCACAATAAAGTAATTTACTAATTGAACTAACTGAAACTTATATGATGTACGGTATTTGAGAAAGTATATACAGGAAAACAAAATGAATATTTTAGTTGCAAATTCTGTTGGCATTGATACATAATATAGACTAAGATTTTGTTTAGTGTCTCCATTGCATTTTACACCCTTCAACATCCTAGTAAATGAAACTGTGTGATTCTATACCCGTTCCAATTAGAAAAGACGAGGTCACTTTACCAGAAGAGACGCTATGGAGCCAAAGAGGAGGGTACGGAACCTGCCTAGATAAGCATCAGCAACAAAAGCACCTGCTAGTGATGCAATGTTGGAGGAACCATTCCATATGTTAACCACATTAACCACAAATATACCACTCAAGTTGTATTTTGTTGTCAAGTACACTGTTATATTGGATATTAAGCTCATCGATGCCAACTTCTCAAACGACTCATTCCCTAAAAAACATTAAAACATAATCAAAACACACAAAAAAAATCCATTTTAAATCTCTTTAAGAACATACAGAAATGATAGTAGTAAATACATGTGAATGCTAGGTTTGGTACGTTACCAATGATGTATTTGATAGCTTTCCATCCTCCTGCTTTTCTAGTAGAAGCATTAGGAGGAGGAGCAGGATGAGTTGGAGGGTCTTGCTGTAATGAAGCAGAATGGATCATAATTTCCATTCCAATCTCTCTCTCTCTCTCTCTCTTTCTCTGAGTATATATTTTCTCTTCTTCTATTCTTAAGTTTTCATTTTTGGTAACGATTTTTGGCTGATTGCCCGGACTACTATAGCCAAAATCGCTCAGAAATATATAATTGCATGCATTGAAGTAACTAGTAACTGAGTAATAAATTACAAGATTTTAATCACAGAGATTCATCAAATTGCTGTGTTTTGTTTGATGGAGATTTCGGAGTGGGCTTGGTTGCATGTGTGTGATTTCAATGGTCAACATGCATGCAACGTGGCAAAGAAAGAATAGAGCTTGCATGAGCGGAGTTTGTTTAGTTTAGTCTTAAGTCTTAACCCAAGTTTTAGAGGTATTGGTTAGGATCTTGTGAGATTTGCTGATTCAGTATGTAGAATTTGTTGTTAGCCATGGAGCCATTCGTTACAAATTAGATCCTAACTTTACGTAGCATCTCTCTCTTTCTATCATTGGGCAAGACTTCCATCTTTACTTTTCCAGTGTAAGTGAAGTGCGAACTTTAAACATTTTTTTTTATTAATTTTTTTTTTTTAAGAAAAACATTAGGAAATCCCATTTGACCTAAAGGCAATTGGCAGCGAAAGCTTATCATTTTTTTTTTTTTTTTGGGGGGGGGGGGGGGGGGGGTGTTGAGGAAAGCTTATCCAGTTGATCAATATTAGTTGGACCAACTAGCTAGGGTCGGCTCTAAGCTTAGGCCTAAGGCTCCTATTACAAAAAGTCTCCACCCACTTTATAAATAAATAAAATACTCTTGTTAGAGCACTAACATCCAGGGATACGAAAACAACTTATTTTATATCCTCAAATACAATTTTATCTATTTTACCATCTCATTTTACAATTCATCTTCCATTTCAGTTTCTATTTTTACATACAACTCATTAAAATATACAACTCATTAAAATAATATAAACTATCACATCAAATACTAATATAAATATAAATTAAGTGAGAGAGAGAGAGAGAGATAAAAATTAAATAAAATATAAAATATAGTATTTTAGTTTACAAACTCATGAACAGTAAGTTCTAAATATAAAGACTTATTTTTTAAAATTGTAAAAAATTTTAATTATACAACTCCGGATGAAGCTCTTTTTTAGATGGTCAGTGGGTATTTTAGCAACTGTGAGGTTTTACACCCCCAATGCTCTTATAAAACCATCCAAAATTTTATGATAATAATTGATTTTTTTTTTTGGCGTAAATGCACTTTTGATCCCTACATTTTGGGCCGATTCTCGATTTGGTTCCTAAATTGATTTCGCTCCTAAGTCAATCCCTGATTTCAGAAAATCGTTTTTATTTTAGTCCCTGTCATCAACCTAGTAACAGAAATAGCTGAGGTGGCAAACGGAATGCACTGTGTGCACAGTAAATACTGATATGGATATTAAAATAATATTAAAAAATTTGATTAGGCATTTTTTAAATGCCACGTCAGCATTTAAAATGCCACATCAGCATATAAATTTATAAAAAAATAAAACAAAAAAAATTCAATTTCTTGATTTTAATTTAAACTGAAAAAATTAAAAACAAAAAAGCTTTATTAATTTTTAAATTTGATAAAAAAATTTATAACAATTTTCTAAAATTTTCTTAGTCAACCAGCTTACATCACAAAAATTAAAATTTCCAATTTTTAGACAAAAAAAAAAAGGGAAAAAAAAAAACCAACCTAGTACTCTACTAAATAAAAAAAACTTATTAAAAAAAAAAAAAAAAAAAAACCAAACTCACAAACCTAACCCAAATATCTCTCTTTGCCCCTTGAATTCTCTCACTCTCCATTTCTCTCTTTGATTTGCTCCACTCCAAACTCTCTGCTCCAAACCGTGAGACCCATGGCAAAAGACACCAAGCTCCAAACCAAAAACCCATGGCCAAATAAAACAACACTCTTTCTTCGATCTACCCAAAAACCCACCTTGTTCTTCTTGATCGAGTTCATGAATTCCTTGGGGACTCTCTTCATGTTGTCGTGCACGTCGTAGCACTCGAAGTAGATCGGCACGTGCATCGCCTCCATCGCACGAGACCAGCGTCACCGCATCGAAGCTCCGTTACCAGGTCGAGGCATGTGGGTTATAGATCGGGTCTGGTAAAGGGTTACGAAATTGAAGGAGATGATGATTTTTTTTTTGTGTGTTTGGCTGCTAAGAGAGTGGGGAAAAGAACCAATCAGATCACTCTCTCTCTGACCTGGGTTTGTTTTTCCCTGTGGGTGTTGATTTGTTTTAAATTTCTGGGTTTGGTGTTTTCATGTGGGTTTGATGATTTTCTAGGTTGGAGGTTTTGGGGTTTGATAATTTATCTGGGTTGGAGGTTTGTTGATTTATTTGGGTTGGTTTTTTCATGTTGGTTTGATGATTTCTTCATGTTGGAGGTTTCGGTGGAGGATAGGGATTTTGTATGAATTTGTGCATGTTTATTTGCTAAGAAAATATAAGAAAAGAGAAGAAAATCTTAGATTATTTTAATTTCTGGGCAACCTGAAGAACATGATGAACATCCTACCTTTGTTCTTTCGAAAATAAGAAAATAAGCTTTTTTGTTTTTAATTTTTTCAGTTTAAATTAAAATCAAGAAATTGATTTTTTTTGTTTTTATTTTTTTATAAATTTATATGCTGATGTGGCATTTTAAATGCTGACGTGGCATTTATGAAATGCCTAATCAAATTTTTTAATATTATTTTAATAGTCACGTCAGCATTTACTGTGTACATAGTGCATTCCGTTTGCCACCTCAGCTTTTTCTGTTACTAGGTTGACGACAGGGACTAAAATAAAAAGATTTTCTGAAATCAAGGACTGACCTAGGAGCGAAATCGATTTAGGGACCAAATCGAGAATCGGCCCAAAATGTAGGGACCAAAAGTGCATTTACGCTTTTTTTTTTTTTTTTAAGGTAGGTTCCATGCAATCATCATGAAAAAAGGGTGGGTTCCTATAGATTTTCTAAAAAATAAACCAAACATGTGAATTTCACATACGGAGAAATCTACTTTTACATTTTTGGACATTCAAGTTCTCAAGCATCACATTTGTGCTGTTTTTTCTTAATATATATATTTTAAAATATTTGGCAAAATAGCATCATTTAAAACTTATTCAGGAAAATAGCTTCTCTTGGAACTCATCTTTTCAAGAGGTGAGTCTCATGTTTTAAGTCACACTCATCTAATTGAGAGACAAGGTCCTTAATTGTTTTAAGTAAAACCTTGTTTTATGCATAGACTCCGGATCCAAAGTTTTACAATGCCGATTAAGCCATTCAACTTTCCAATTAATCCATAGGTTGAATCTCTCAACTTCCCAATTGCATTCCAAAGTGCCAATAAGTTTCCATATTTGTTGAGATCCACGTGGACCAAATTTTAAAAAAATGACCACATAAGCTTTAACCATATCAGCACGAAGTTTAAGGAACAAGAACCCAAAAGGGCTGTTCCCCAAAGTCGTTTTGTAATATAGTGCTACTATTTTGTCAAATAATTTTATTTTTTACAAAGTACCAAGCAAAATTGGCCATTATTTTTTACAAAGTACCAAGCAAAATTGGCCATCCCATTGAGAGAGAGAGAGAGAGAGAGAGAGAGAGAGAGAGAGAGAGAGAGAGAGATTAGATTCCCCAACCAAACGCTACTGTAATAGAAAAGGACACTTTGGTTTTTGAGCAAGACTGCTGTTCCTTAGATTTCTTTTTTAAGATTCTGCCATGTGGATTTTTTCTCATGGGAGGGAAGTACATTTTTTTAGTTAAGTAATCACATGGCTGAATCTTAATAGGGGAACCTAAGAAACAGTACCTAAAATATTATACCTAAATTTTGTTCTCGATTTTTATTCCAACTCATGGGCTTCAATGACACTGGGGTCTGGTTTGTCAATTATGTTTTGTTCTAGCCGTAACAGTCAGAAAATTCCATTTTAGTTAGTTAATTGGGCCAAATCATCCCCCATTCAACTAGGCCTAAATATTGATCTATTCTTATCCATTTCATCCGTTTCAGTCCCTTCCACTAAATTCCTGCCAATATGATTGGAATGTGAACAATTTCTTTTTTCTTTTTTTCCTAAATACATTTTCATTTTCATTTTTTGGTTGGAATGTTTCTTTTAATTTTTAATTTTTTTTCATTTACTTTTCTCACATATGATATGCTTTTTTTTTCTTCATTAAGAATGTGTTTTTTAATTTACTTTATCATATTTGACATGTTACATAATGATGATATTAAGAATGGACTTATTTGATTTTGAATTGATAATTGATATGATAGATGAAGAATTAGGCCTCTTTATTTTGTTTAATATTATATTTAAATTAGTGGTAATCTCAAAATGATATGTGGTACGGAATAGTCTAATATCGAAATATTTTGTTAGAATGGACAAATCAGAACAAACACTATAATGGAATTGACAATATTGGGCTGCAGTAGGCTCCAATAGTTTAAGCCCAAAACCATAACATAGAATCTGAAGAAAAAAAAAAAAAAAAAACCATGGCATATTTGGATGCTACCTAGTTAATGTCTTCCACTTATATATAAGCAAACACGACAAAAATGGCTGGAGAATTTTCTCTAAGGAAATGACCAAATGGCGTGGGTTCAATTAAGTATATCCTTAAGAATGATTTTTCTTAGCCAAAAAAGAAATAATGGGTGGATAGTCCATTAAATAAATATATTGTTAATAATGGTTAACTATATCGTTGTCAAGAACCTTATAACCCAACTAGTATTTTCTGGCATTTCAAATGAAGACATTGGGTTCAAAAACCTCTCCCTCATTGTAACTATTGAATCATAAAAAAAATATATTCTTAAGAATGATTAAGTATTTCTTAGCCCTTTTCCAAAAAAAAAAAGTATTTCTTAGCCAAATAGGTTCAATTAAGTGTAGTTAAGAATGCTTAAACATAGGAAAATGTAGTTTAGCTCCAACTCCACTATGTGCTTTCTTCTAAAAAAAACTCAATTATATATGTGCTGATTAAAGAAACTGTTCATGTGTAGTTTTAGTTACATAAATTTTTTAATGAGTTATGTGACTTGTTTAAATAATACACATAGATAGTCTTATAAATCGCTATGTCGTAAGTTGGTGAGATAACTTCAAACTAGTTTAAAGCTAAATTTTGTCGTAAGTTGGATGAGTTAATTATTTTGATAAAGACTACATGGTTAGTTACTTCCAACGTATATATTTATAGAAATGCCAGACGCAACCTGACCAATTTCGGGTGGGTAGTCTGCCGACCCTACGTGACGGAGCATCCCATGGAGCGGACAAGAGTACAATCAAGTAAGCCTTATTAGTATATATTATGAATATTAATATTATACATGTAAAAGAATCTTAAAAGAATTGAGTAACAAATTGTAAACATAGTTCATCAAATCAAAATTATCAAAAAATTTATCATAGTTGTCATGAGATATGAGGATCTTGTTGATGCATTCGCCACTACCACCGCAAATCACAAATCCTCCAACCATACAAATGAAAGGATTTGATGTCCGGGAGTATTCATCAACCTGAAGAGAACAAAGAGAAAAATTTTATTTGAATCATCACATACAACATTCAAAGAAGAACTAAAAGGTAAAGAAAATGTTGGAATAAAGAAAAGTGGACATGAAAATTTCTATTCTTTTAATATATAGAGATTTCGTTCTTCCTAAAAGATAACAATAATAAAATAAAAACAGAAGATTTCATAAATCAATATCAATATATATATATTTTTAAATAATATCAATATATATTTTATATAAGATAAATGCTAATGAATGCTCTTAGGGCATTGGTTAATAATCCATTTAAAGAAAGTTT
Organism: Notholithocarpus densiflorus; assembly: GCA_030021035.2. Lineage (NCBI taxonomy): Eukaryota > Viridiplantae > Streptophyta > Magnoliopsida > Fagales > Fagaceae > Notholithocarpus > Notholithocarpus densiflorus. Next base: position 158,343 of record JARYZH020000032.1, on the reverse strand, counting down.
TTATGGGAAAAGAAAAAAAAAAAGCAATTAATGTTTTGACAGCTTTTTTCATTTCCCATAAAAGTGACGTCAAAACTTTCCTAAAATGAATTGTTAACCAATGCCCTAATGCCCTAAGGTAATTTATTTTATAATTAAATTGTGTTTTTGGTTTTTAACTCGTATGTCATCAATCTCACTTATTTTAAATAATAATAATAATAATAATCTATATCTATATACATCTAAAAGCTAAAGCGTAGTATTTAATATTATTACGCTCTCATTGAGCCACATCAGCAGCCATGTCATTACTATTCTTTTTCTCAAATTTTTCCAATAATTTTAAAATAATTTTCCTAAAATTTAAAATACTACTAAAAAGAAAATACTTACGTTAATGCTGTCCACCAAAAAGCCCAAACCCAATTCGAATAGTCTTTACTCTTTAACGTCAACCCTTTCTGTCTCCCCTCTTTTTCCTCTACCTATGTTTCACGGTTTCAAAACTTCAAACCTTTGGCTTTCTAATCTAATTAGTGATAAATAAATATATATGTCAAAAAATTACAATAATTAGACATTCAGAATTTTGAGATGCACAGCTTTTTTAACAATTATCTAAAAAATAAAAGGGGAAAAAAATATAATTTCATCCTAACATTTCTAGGGCTTACTTGTCCCACAGCAGTAGTAAGATTGAAGGTTGGAGGCGCCGCATCACCGCACAGTTGCAGACATTTTTCTACACAGGTAACTCTATCTCCCTCTCTCGCTCTCCCTATCTCTCTCTTGCTTTCTTGTCTGACTGCTTCTATCTTTGGCATGGCGACTCAGCTCTCATTCTCTCAACAGCTCAACTCTGCCTTCTTCTTTTTCTATTTTTCTTTCCTCTATGTTCCGTCATTTACAATGTAAAGTGTAAGAGCATTCACAATGAGGTTGCTAAAATGACTAAATAGTCATTTTACCAACCCAAACACTAAAACACACTCTACAACAAAGTTGTTATTTAAACTCATTGTTATAATATTTTGCTTCATTTCTATAGTGGGCTGCTAGAGATAGCAGCCCACTATAGCTGAGAGTTATTTGTAAAGTGATACATGCATGGTTTGTTGAGCACACATGATACATGGTTTGTATCATGGTTTGTAAAGTGATAGCATGGTTTAGTTGAGCGCACATGCATGGTAGTTGAAGAAACAAAATTAATAAATAATTTCCATGGTATTTGAAGGAAAAAAAAATCAAAAAATATGATTGTTCAATTAAAAAAAATTCTTATTAGAAAAAGTTGAGTTTTAAAAAATGTGCTCGCTCCGTTCAAATGATCGATTGAAAATACTTTTAAACAAAGAACAAAGAAAACATAAAGAAAGAATAAAAAAGAATATTTAAATGAAAAGCTAAAAATTCTAGATGCTTTGATATTGAGTGTATTGTAAAGTGAGTTGTTAAAATTGATAAAATAGTTTTTTTGAGTTGCTAAAAACTATAATTTTTAGCAAGTTTACTGTGAGTACTCTAACAAAGCTTCTGTTCTTTGTGAACAGTGAATACATATTGCAGCTAGCAAACTAGAGACAACCACCCAAGTATATGGTTAAATTTTTTTCTACAAAAGCAATTGTGTTTGCTGGTGTAGGCCCTTTGATTGTGAAGCATATTCAAGCATTCCCACTTTCCCAGGTACAAAGGTACTCTTCTTTTCTTTTCCCTTTTTCATTCTTTTATTATCATATATTTATTTGTTATTAAAATAATCAATAATCATATAAAATTACAATTTATAAATATACCTAATTAAAATATACTACCATTTATCATTTAATTTAATTTATAGATAAAAATAATATAACATGTATTTGGTTGTACTTGTATTTTATTAGATGTTTTTTATTCGTTGAATTTTGAATGATTGTTTTTAAATTATTAGTATTCATTGAAGTTTGAATTACAACTTACCTACTTGTGGTTTGGCCGAAATTTAAGTTGCCTACCTGTGGTTTAAAATTTGGCATTTTACTCACCTGAGGTTAGCTCAGTTAGGGTTCCGTTACCCACCTCTATTATAAATTGGGCTAAATATGTATTTTTACTCTCTTTTATGTCTCTCTCCTCTCAAAACATAAAAACCATAAAAGAATAAGCGAAAACAAGATTAAAAAGTGAGAGTTTTGTAAAAATTATGAACAAACATTGCCACCACTATAGAAGCTTCAGTCAAGAATCATCTCCGGCAAAAACAAATTCCTTCATCCATTTTTAAGCAACCAACAAAACCATAGCATCTAAAGCTTAAATCAAACCCAAAAAATACCCATAAAAGAAATTCAAACTTCAAATTTGTTGCAACTCCATAGCTGATTTGAGAAGAAGGTTGGGCTTGTTCCCAGAGAGATAATTTTTGGTACATGAAAAAAAAAAGGTAACAACATCATCACCATCATCATGAATTAAAAAGTCATAACAAAAATATGCGACATTGAGACATTTTCCCTACACCTCATCCAAATATGTCAATGCACTACTTTTTTGGTCTCTACAAAACAAATTAGCTGGGTCAAAATCTAATAACAGCAATCAAACGTTTACAAATACATGTCTAAAAAGACATAAAATAGGGGAAAATGATTATTTTCACTTTCCATTAAACCACCAGTCTTTGAACTTTCATATCCCAAAATAACCAAACTTGATATAAAGTTGAAGTAGCTGAGTAATTTAGTAATACAAAAATGGTAAAGTGGGGACGCAGGTACTTCAAATTCAATCATAGAAAATAAAAGGCACATATCTTTTGAATCCTAAATTTTCAGCTAAGGTAGACAAGTTCAAACTGTAAATATTCTATAGAATTTCAAAGAGAATGTAGAGCAACATCCAACTTTCTTCACAGCTGATACATCATCCTTGATTCCAACATTGATTGTTTCTCCTTTGGGTACGGTTGCTTTGTCATCCCCAACCTCTGTTGGGTTAAATCTCCGTCTATGTGTGAATTAAATTAAATATAACCCAAGCAATAAAGAAAATAGAAATCTATGGAAGTGAAAAAAAATTCAACCAACAAGAACACCAAGAAATTACGTGGAAAACCCTCCAGTGTAAAGGGAAAAACCACGGGGCAAATCCGATTAATCCACTATAATAAAATAGAGATTACAACACTCAAGTTATACCCAAAACCTGAGTTCACAATAAATTGGGAAAATACAATTATATTTCTAGGAACAAATACAACCTCACCACAAAACCCGGTAGCAAGATCTTCCACTTTGAATACTTCAACTTTATGTAGTTGTAGCACCCAAATAATCGTCCTAGAGAAAACCCCAATTTATCTTCCTTGTATGTCTTGAGCAAAAGAAAAATTACATTTTCTTTTTTCCTTCAGTGCCGCATAAAGCACTAATCTTTTTCCTCCAGTTAGCTTCAAAACTGTGTTTCACTGTTCAATCTCACTGAATCTCTCTCTCCATAGTGAAACCACACGCACCAAGCTTTTTATATAAAAGCTTCTGCCACCGCCTAACACTCCTAGTATAATTAGGAACAGGAGTTTTATTCATGCAAGTCAACTATTCCTTTTTCTATTACAATTAGGAGTCTTCAATGCTTGCATTCCCAATTGGGCTTGACTCTTGGTGTAGCCGTGCACCCCAACAACCTCAAGGGCCTTCTTGCTTACAATATGATAAATTTGGGTTAGCACTTCTGTGAAGGCAAACCCAAAAAATACCCAATTTTTTATGATCCCAAAGAGAAGCTTCTATGGTGGTGATAATGTTTGTTCTTAATTTTTACAAAACTCTTACTTTTTTTATCTTGTTTTCTCTTATTCTTTTATTATTATTATTATTATTTTTTTTTTTTAATGTTTTGAGAGGAGAGAGACATAAAAGAGAGCAAAAATACATATTTAACCCCATCTTTAACAGATATGGATAACAGAACCCTAACTAAGTTAACCTCAAGTAGGTAAAATGTCAAATATTAAACCACAGGTAGGCAACTTAAATTTTGGCCAAACCACAGGTAAGTAAGTTATAATTAGCCCATAAATAAATAAAAACAAAAATCCAACTAACTTCAAGTAAGAGGAATATGAAGATCTCTAGAAACTAAGGGTTCATTTGGTTAGGCGTTTTGGGAGCCTAAAAAAGCGTTTTTAAAACCTAAATCTCTATTTTCAACAGCAACTCTTTATAGTTTTTATTATTTTTTTATTTTTTATAAACGTTCATTTTAAACTCAAAATACAATTTTGTAATAGCCTATACAAATGCACCCTAACCCACATAGGAAACAGAATACCATTACATAAGACCACTTGATAATCTTGATAATATATTCTTCTAGAAAGAAATAAGGATACCTTTTTCATTTCATCATACATTGTTATTGTCATGACCTATGACCTATCAATTATATGCAAATTGTGGGTACTTTCCTTTATCTATAAAAAAGAAAAAGTGTTGCTACTTTCTTCTTGGACTAAAATTTTCTATCTGAGAGAGAGAGAGAGAGAGAGAGAGAGAGAGAGAGAGAGAGAGAGAGAGAGAGCTAGTGGTAAACAGTGATGATATTTTGTAGAATTTTTAGTTTTAAGTTTTTGAGCTATTACATGACTTAAGGAATAACAACTATTGGCCTTTTAGTATTCCTTAGGGATAGATGTACTTCTCAAAATGCATAATTTTGCAACAAGTTTAGTCCATGCCTAAGAGTCTCATAGCTCAATTAGCTATTTCTGGTGTATCTAATGAAGATGTTTAGGATTCAAATATTCCCTCACTCTCTCTCTCTCAAAACCAAAATAAAAAATTGGAGTTTAGAGAGAGAGAGAGAGAGAGAGAGAGAGAGAGAGAGAGAGAGATCCTTTATGCAATCTTAGTATATTGAGTGATAAATAAACAACGCCCAAACTTCCCTTTTTTTAACACTAATATGACGTTATTAAATATTCTTTTCTTATTTAATTTCCTCCTAGATCTAAAAGCACAACCAAATTGACACAGCAAGCAACTCAAACAAAGTATTCTAATGTCTTCTAAAAGTATCTCCAATCCCGTATGTATATAAACATTCAACTATCAAGTTTATCCACTTCATGATCCATCATTTTCCATGAACCATCAGCTTGTTGAACCATACCCTTGTTCTGCTCACATCGCCATGACACTGGAACAAGATACTCTTCCTTCAAACCATCCATTGTCTTGTTTACAAGTACAATATCCCGATGAACCTCCAACCTGAACCCTCCTAAAGTCCCATGCGTTCCGGCAACTCCATGCAGGTAACCCTCCAAGTTATGCCAAGTTGACAAATTTCCAGGACTCTTCAAGTAATGCGATGTTGTATGTTAGTTGGATAAGTTAAATATTATGTTATGCTTGGTTAAATGAGATTTCTTTTTTGGGGCCTTAATTTTTATAATTTTTAGTTGTAACTTCCTGAGGGCACGAGTTTCTTAGGGATTTTGTGCACGATAAATCTCTCTATTTTTCTTAAATTTGCTTATTTTTATAGAGTTTACCCAAAAAGTTTTTTTTAATGTGAATAATTTTGATTTTGTTAATTTTTTAAATTTTAAACAAGTTATCGGGGTTTTAGAACATGCATTTTGCAGTTAGATTAGTGTGCCAAATTTGGTGAATTTTGGGGAATGTAATAGTGTGAAAATTTTAGAAACTTTTACTGTCTAAAAAGTCATGAACAACATAAGTCCAACACAAAGGCCATGAACATCTAGGTAGTCTCTTGGCATGTTTTTGTTTCAATTCTTTTCCTTCCCCTGATATAATTTTGCTGTTTAATTTTATGTATAGTTTTCAATGCAACTGATAACAATTCAATACACAAACATGAAGGTGAAAATGAGAGTTCTTGATGCTCTTTTTTAAAGTTCTCTTTGATTTATTAATTTGTGTTGCTTCGTGTTTCAATTTTAAGGACTCAGTGACAAACTGATGCTGTATTTGTACTACTGTTTTACTTGTGGGGAAAATTTGATAAGTTTTCTACGTTTCTATTTTGCAGTTCGTATTGTTCTGCTGGATGAGAATGCTGATGTGGAGGACTTAGACAAAGATAATGAGCTACTGTCTTCGATCTCAAGGTTTTTGTTTATCCTTTATATTAAGCTGTAAATGCATAATAGTTTCTTTGAAATCTTATATAGATTCTATTTATAGTCATAGGGTCAACATAATATATATAAAGAAACTTCTATTAATTTTATTTTCCCTGAGTTGTTGAATCAAACATGCATCCAAATTCTGTTTTAAATGGAAATAATGCAACTAAAGATTATTTACCTTTTTTTTTTGCTAGACTAGAAATGAATGTTTATATTGAATTGTGTACTTGATGCTGCACTCTCCCACATATATAGCGTGGAAGAAAACCATAAATTGGAGTTCTATGGAGTTCTTGAAAACTTGCCTCAATTTATGATTAGGAGTTCTACGATGATTGTATGTAACTCATTATAGAACATGGTGGGAAAAATTGGATCTAAAGGAAAGAGGAAACATTTTGGTCAAGATCAAGTGTCACAAATGTCTAAAAGGCTATTATTAGCACATGTTGACAAGTTTGGGGTAAATTTCTATTGTAAACACATAAAAATTGGCAAATGTTGTACACATTTGCAACATTTGTACAATTTTTTTTTTTTTTTTTTTTTTTTTTTTGCAAATGTATATAATATTTGCCACTTTTTGTGTGTATACAATGTAAGCTTACATTACAAGTAGGAAGTAAACATATAAAGATTCTTAAAAAGGAAAAAGGCAACTCACGAAGCCAAAATTACTGTTCATGAACCTATTGATTCTTTTTATATATAGACTAGCCATTATGTTATTGTAGAGTAAATGTTTAAGCCATTTTCTGAATTTAGGCTCTAAAACACTGAAAACGCTACAGCCTTAAAATTATGCTTTTTTAAAATAGGGAATTATAGGGAATTGGTTTAGACTTCCTTCTGAAGTATTGCAAGTTCTTTAATATAAATTATAGGGAATTGGTTTAGACTTCCTTCTAAAGTATTGCAAGTTCTTTAGAAATATACTTTTACTATCAACAATTTAGTTTCATTGTAATGATTGTCTCTAACGTTACCAAGAGTTTCAGTTTACTGTTCAAAAATAAATATTTTGTTCAAATTTTTATTGTTCAATCAAATTCTCTAAAGCCTCATTGTACGTAATGTAAACTGGATAGTGACAGTAAGAATCCTAAAATCATGAAAACATTGTTGTTTGTTGTAATCGCTTTGAATACTTGGGATAGATTCTGATGGGTGCTTACTAATTAGGAACCTCATGATCTCTTGCTCATTGTTTGCAGCTTGGTTCAAGGAATTCTATTTTTCAGTGCTTTATAAAAAGGATTTGGTCCAACTATACATGTTATATTTTCCTCGTTTTGATTAATGGTGAGCATCATGTATCTTGAACAAGTGTCATATTTTTTCAGACTTTTATTCAAAATTTGCGAATAGATGTTATTACATTACTTTTCAAAATTTTTGCTATACACTAACATTGATCTGATTCTATTTTAGCAGTTTGTCTTGCTAGATAGTAGATACAACCGATTACTTGATTTTGTTCTTTCCTATGTTACATAAAAGAATTTTGTTTGTTAATTTGTATTGTATGTATGGTGCAATAAACAACATTCATTCCTAAATAGGTGGTCACCTTGTGTGATATGGCGATGTCAACTTATGAAGGTTTTATGACTTAAGACAACGGATGCTTGAGAGCCTAAACCTTTGGTAGAGTAAGAAGTGTGGACCAGAAACAGAATTAGAAGTATAAGGAGTGAAGAGAAAGATCAATTTTTATGACATATAATAATATTTTTTCATTATTTCATGACATATAATATATGTGTCTTCTTCAATTGGAATTTATTATAGATGTGAGATTTATATTATGGGTGAAAGGTATAGTACGTTCTATATTTGATCTTATATCACTATTCAACGTACTGGCTAGCACGTGCCTTGCACGTGCGGCCCAAACTAGTATATAAGTATAAATATAAATATATTTATATAAAAATAGAAATGCCAAATGCAACCTGACCAATTTGGGGTGGGTAGTCCGCGTCGCGGACCCTACCTGACGGAGCATCCCTCGGAGCGGACAAGAGTACAAGTATTCTTTTACTTAAAGCTGTATGTTGGAAAAAGTTCCACATACCTGAAGGCCTTTGATTCGTTGTGGATAAAGAATGATTCGAATTAAGTAGCTTTCAATCTTGGAAGCTTAAACCATAACGTGGAGAATTATTCGAATGCTATCCTATATTCCTTTCTCTGCTAGTTCTAAACAAGCCTGAAATTAATGGCTGGAGAATACTCTCACCGGAAATGGCCAAATGGGCTCAAGTTTCTCTTCAACGGCTTGTTTAGAGGGACCAGAAGGATGTTGAGATTTGTCGCTGCAGAAGTTTTCTCAAAATAATAGAAGATGAAAGTATCAAATAGTTTGTAATAAATCTCACTACGTACATTCAAGTAGAATACACAAAGGTTTATCAATAATTTAAAATATTTATAATATTACACAGTTTACTATTTCACTCTTTACTTTTTTATTTCCTTACACTTTATGCTTGCTATACTTATTTTACACACTTCGTGCTAGGGGTGTGCATGGGTCGGGTTAGGTCGGGTTGAGGGGATTTTTTTACCCAACCACCATGGTGGGTCAAAAAAAATTCAACCCAACCCAACCCAACCCATCACATAAATCCAACCCAACCCACATGGGTCGGGTTGAACCCATGAGTTTGACAAATTTATTTATTTATTATTATTAAATTGAGTAGAAAAAAATATAAATATTAATATATTAAAAAAACTCAAAGATTAGTATCAATGTAATTCCTTAAAGGCAAACAACACTAATGACTAAACAACAATAGTAATTTATTAGGGTTTGTGTGAACTAATTGGCTTTTATATAGGATAGGAAGAAATGGTTATTTTAAAAAATTTATTAATTATATAATATTATATATATATATTAAATTAGTATTAGTAGGAGGAACCGAGGAAGTGCTGCTCTACAGCTAGTTTTTTTCTTAAATTATTAAATATATAATATATATTTATATATATATATATAAAAGTGTTCTACAGCTGGTTTTAAAAAAAAATTATTAAATATATAATACATTTTAAATATATATTAAATATGGGTGGGTCAGTGGGTCGGGTCGGGTTTGGCAGGTTTGTAATTTTTTGACCCAAACCCAACCCGACCTGCTATAAAAAAAAATTTTGTAACCCAACCCAACCCACCAAGCCTTAAAAACCGACCCAACCCGGCGGGTCGGGTTGGATCGGGTCGGGTTTAGTGAGTCGGTGGGTTTTCTGCACACCCCTACTTCGTGCCTATTGATATATTCTGTGGGAATTATTATATATAAATATGTTTTGGTGTCAACTTGTGATTAAATTTCAACCCTTACATATAAGATCCCCATAAGAACTTGCTGGAGAAAAAAGTTTTTAAGTTCACTTCTCACAAGATAACATTTAAGGATATTGTGGATTTGCGTATATTTGAGTGTATCTAGACTTTCTCATATAGAAGACCAGCACTACACTACATAGACAACGAAGGAGACAATGCATTTATAGCCATGCTACAAAGTTGCAAATGTTGAATTTCAAGGAAGAACGGTCACAACAAAAGCATCTCATCTTCCTTTGGAAGTCCAACTCCACATTATTATTGTTCTTTCACAATGTGAAAAGCAACCCACCAAATGCAAAGCACATGCAACTGTTTGAAGACAATCACCATCCAATTGAGTTTGTGATGATTCTTACAAAGAAGAGGGGAGCATAGGGTTAAATTAAAGAATGATTTTGCCTTTAAAAATAAGAAAAGTGATGTATTTGTACAAGACCAATTGGAATTTGGATGACATATTGACATCTAACTTATTGATAAGACAGACCAAAAGGCCAGAAAGGGTGGGTAGGCCTCGCCAAGTTGATAAGATAAACCAAACATTAATGACAAACTTGGGGTGGTGTACGCACTTTTCTTTTCTTTTCTTTTCTTTTCTTTTCTTTTTTTTTTTTTTTTTTTTGTGGTAAAAGGGTAATGCATTAAAGAGACTTGAGGAACAACAGGTTTAGGACAAAGCCTGTTAATGTACAAACTGCTACTATTTGAGCTCATAAGCTCTATAATGTCCACAGGTAGATCATCATACAAAATAAAGTCAATATCATGATATGTCCCCTTGATATATAAATATATATATATATATATCTACACACCAATTTGGCTTGAAATACAATAAAACCCTCTAAAACTTAATTTGATGTTATATTGTGGGGTGAACTTCAAGAAACGTGACCCAAGCACTCTTGTAGCTTTCAGTGGGGTTGGGTTGGGTTATGTAATTATTATTTGCTTTAAGTACAGTACCAGTTGGGTTGTATAGCTTGTCTATTAGCACATTTTGGGAAAGACGAAAAATGCTCTTGGAATCGACCTCAACCATATTTTGTTTCGTATATATAGTTTACATATAGCTTGCAATTGTGAAACACGAGTGTGGCATTAAAAAAAGAGGGGCTTAGACTATCAGCATGGAAATTATCATAGGGGTGTGGTTGGCTTTATTTTTGGGTAGTTTGCCATTGTTGTGGTGGTGGAATGAGCTTTGGTATGTTACTCCTTTCAAAGTTCGACAATCAACGACTGGTTCCACCCTTCCACCAGGGTACATGGGCTTGCCTTTCTTTGGAGAAATGCTCAACTTTCTCTGGTATTTCAAAATTCTTCGCCGTCCTGACGATTTCATCAATGCCAAGCGACGCAAGTAAGATCAATTTTCTTTATAATAATTAAGCCCGCTTTAAAGTTACACTTGCAAAAATCTTGAAAGTTATAATGCTAGAACTTCATATTCTTTATGATTTCTTAAGAGGAAGTAAAGTAATGTATGATATGCAAATTATGAATGTCCACAAGTCATGGAAAAAGCATCATGCTCGTACAGTCGTACGTGGTAAAATAGTTATGAATAAGTTTAGTCACACGACCCGACCCATGACAATGACTATTGTAGAGGTATTGGGCCTGAGGCCCAATTCGAGGACAAGGGGTCTCCTGAAGAGGAGTAAACTTTGCTAAAAGAATCCGTGTTAGTAAATGAAGAAGTTAGTTTTGGTCATAATGGCCTAGGAGGGTGGGCCGAGGATGAACACCTCCTTGGCTAATCAAGGCCGAAGTCGGAAGGGATGGTCCGCAGTTCAAGGGAACGTTCCAGGAAATTCTGTTAATATGGATAGGCATTGCAGAAACATAGAACAGGGAGAAGTCCTAAAATATCTAAGGAAAAAGCTGCTACCACCACATTAAATGCACTGCAGCTAACTCTCTGGCCACATTAATGTAGAGGTGATACCTGAACAGTGGTAATCAGCCTTACAGCTACTACACAAGACTTATGAAAGGCGCTGATGGGACAAGTATCAACACCAGCCATCTAGCATGCACGTGGAGGACGAAGATGAAAGGAGAAGAGAGTATAAAAGAAAGAGGAGGCAAGGGGAGAAAGGGATTGGAGAACTAAAAGAAAAACACTGTAGCACCAAGAACCAACTTTGTAATCAAACCTGAAAGAAATATATAAAAATTGATCTCCTCGGACTATGCTGAGGACGATTTTCTTTAGCATAAACCTGTCTAGTCTCATTCACTTGTCATCTGGATCTACTTTGGTGTTTGTCTGATTCATTAAAGCCCAATTTTTCCAACCTATTCTCTACAAATTCATTGCTTTAGGTTTTTTAGGCCTAAGTCCATCCACCTTTTGAGCTAAGCACTCAAATTTGGTCCTTACAACTATAATATATACGTTTATACGTTTCAATTTCGATGGACTTTTTCAATTTTTATGAAGACTTTAAAAGTAATATATAGGTTCTAAAACATGATCGCATATTCCACTAATTAGGCTCAGAATGACACAGACTGGTAGTAAAATCTAAAAGAAACTACTTTATATTGCCAACGCAAGTGTATAAGACTCATTGAGAAAATATTTATGCACTGAGTCATGTTGGGGATAGATCGAAAAACCATTCAGACTATCGATCAAAGATTATATCATATATACTTGCATCGATCGAACATATTGAGACTTTAATTATATTCGGTAACCAAAAGTGATTCCCACTAAGCCAATCATAAAACCATTGTAGAATACTTATAATCACGGCGGGGCTGATACTAATCATAAACCTAAATAATGCATTTTTTTTTAAACTTATTGTTTTTCTAAGAAATTTAATCCCGCGTGACATGAGTTCTTCTACTTTTGTCTTCTTTAGTGAGATATATTTTTTTTTTTCTATATCCACGAATGTTCATATATAGTAGGGTTAATTAATAGGTTTAAAAGCATTTGACAATCCACAAAATTAGGTCAACTATGAATAATTTATTTAACAAACTTTAATCTTTTATGTTTAGGAAAATGATAAAGTTAAAAATTATTTTTACAAATTTTTTTACAAACTACTGATGTAGTGAGTGGTTACTGAGGAAGTAAAAAAATAGTATAAATAATGGGCCCAAATGAAAATCAATAAGAATTTTCTACAACAATAATTTGTAAAAATGTAGTAAAAAAAAAGTTTGTGTTTATAGCATTACTCTTATGTTTATCAATTAAAGTTATTTCAACTTCCAAAATTAGTATTACATTTTCCAAAAAAAAAAAGAAAAAAAGACAACTTAATTATGAATGGTTTTGACAAACTATGTAGAAATCAAAACTAATTCAAAGTTATAGTAGCTTTTATCTTATGATTGATTTAAAACTAAAATAATAAAAATTTGTGATTTGTAAAAGATATCTTTTAATTGTCAAATAAGGTTGTAAATGAGCCAAATCAAACCAATTACTAAAAGTGTTCATAATTGTTTATTTAATTTCATATTGAACACAAGTCGAGCTCAAGATCATCACCAAACAAAATTGCATAACAAGCTTAATTCAAAGTATTATATCGTGAACTTGTGGTAGTTTGTGGCCTACCTTTATTGTTAAGGACTGGGTAGGGCCTCCATCCATTTGCTTAATAAAACTTCTAAGAGTAACATCTCTTACACAAAAATTGTCATTTAAGGACTAGGTAGGGCCTCCATCCATTTGCTTAATTAAACTTCTAAGAGTAACATCTCTTACACAAAAGTTGTCATCCATGTCATGTTTGGTTGGTTTAATGGAAGATTATTAAACTTTCATTCTCTTTTTTCGTTTTGTTTTTCATTTTTTCCATTTCTAACTTTACCTTTTTCTACTCCTCAATAAAACTTAGCTTACCTCCAGTGCTCTAATGCACTGGAGCTGGCACAATACATACATGTGTCCAATTTCTGCCATGTGTCAGAATTGTGTCGATTCCAGTATATTGGAGGCGCAAGCCTTTACTCCCTCAATATTTTCTTTGACATGCAACACTATGACCAGGTATGGTGATGGAGTAGGACTATACAGAACCCACCTGTTCGGTTCACCTTCCATCATAGCATGCTTCCCATCAGTGAACAAGTTTATATTTCAATCAGTTGAAAACTTTATCTTGCAATGGCCAAATTTGGATATTAGGCCCTAATTCTCTAGTATCAGTTCATGGAAAGTCCCATTCCAGGCTTAGAAGCTTCGTATCAAATAGCATCAACCGGCCTGATGCTCTCCGGCGCATCACTCTTCATGTCCAACCCCGCATGGTAGCTGCACTCCAATCCTGGGCTCAGAAGGGTAAAATCAACACATATGATGAAACCAAGAAGGTAAAATATTTAAAACATATGATGATATGATTAATTATTTTGTAACTTTTTTTTTTCCACATGGTTAATTTTTTTAAGGGAAAATTATATATACTCGTGCGTTGTGTCATGATTCTTTAAACGCTTTTCATAATTTGATTATAATTACTCTTAATTTCGGTCAATATATATAAGTATTATGAAGATTTATTGTGGTTTCTCTCATGCAGTCATGCATATATTGGCGTAATAATTCGTTACAAATCAATTCCATGTCTCATGCTTGCAGTTGACGTTCGAGAACATTGGAAAATTATTTGTAAGTTTTGAACCAGGGCCTCATCTAGACAACATGGATAAGTTGTTTGCAGGGTTGGTTCATGGAGTTAGGGCATATCCACTCAACTTTCCCGGAACTGCTCATCACCATGCTCTTCAGGTTGTATCACTGTTTTGATATAATTATACAGCATATATATCTTCACATATACTATTATGTTCTTCGTTTGTAGTTTTTCTAAAGTTTCACTCTTTTCAAGAATAAGATCATACTCATATTTGAGATAGGTATATATGCGTTAAGAATAATATCCATTTTATTATTTTTCAAGTAACTGGTTCTTAAACTTGTTAGCATATTTGAGTTGCATATCTTTATAAAAACATATAAGGTTCTATTCTAAAACATATGGTATGGCACTTAAAAAGTACAATTTTGTAATTTTACAGTGCAGGAAGAAGCTTGTGGCAATATTTTTGGGAGAACTAGAGAAGAAGAAGAAGCAAAATGGAGTTGAAATGAATGATTTCAATGATGGGCTGATGCAGATTAGAGATGAAGAAGATAACAAATTAAGTGACCAAGAGGTGCTAGACAACATTGTCAGCCTCGTCATTGCTGGATACGAATCTACAAGCCTTGCATCAATGTGGGCCATATATTATCTTGCCAAGTTCCCTAAAGTCCTTGAAAAGCTACGGGTATGACCTTCCATCTTAGTTTAACGTTAAGAGAGAGAGAGAGAGAGGAAAGCAAAATTTTCTTCCTTGCATCTGAACTTTATCCTAAATTGCAGGAGGAGAACATGGCTATAAGCAAGAATAAGAGTGGTGATTTCATCACAAGCGAAGATGTCTCTAAAATGAAAGACACAAACAAGGTTTAGATGCATTGCTTATCATATGTTTTGAGCTGAGGCATAGATAAGTGGAGAATAGAAGAGAAGGTCGACGGAACATATTAAAATGAGAAAGAAACTAAAATGTACTAAATTTTAGCATATTCCGAACACCTTTCTCTGGATTCTTTTGCTCTATTTTACATCTGGACATTGATTTGTATACAAATTATTAGGTTCTAAGACTTTAGGAACTAAAGTATTAGAACTTCAATTTGTATTATGTTGGCAAACTATGATCAAAACATAGAGTCTAGGTTTAGGCTTGCTCAAAGTATGTTTATTTATAAAATTGGAATCGAGTAATTGCAGAAATTATTGGACTTAATCTGCAAGGCTCAATCGATCGAAAATTAGACTCGATCGATCAAATCACATGCAGATTTATTTTTATGCAGAATTTCTAATTCAGCCCAAGCCCGTTTGACGTGAAGGGTTTTGTATTTTACTCTTAAGTATAAAAGGAAAAACTCTAACTACGCTTTAGTAGTCTTTTTGAGAGTTGTGTGTTGAATCTTTTATGAGATCTAGATGTATTTACCTTCATACACACATTTAGGGTTATCAAGATCAAGATTGATGTCAAGAACTTGGTGATCTCTTCAGTTGTTGCTTAAAGAATTTTAAAAAAGATCTGAAACTTTTGAGTGGAGTCTCAAAGTCACAAGTAAGAGAACTTGTGGTTGCAGTGGATCAAAGAAAGAAGTAGTCCGTGGACTCGGAGCTGTCACGTGATCGTGGTAGTAAGTTTTCTACTCGAGCTAGCAATAGGATGTTAGTGGTCTAAGTTCTATTGTACAAACTTCAATTCTTTCATAGTAGATCTGTTTTACCTTGAGGATAGCTAGGTTAAATTCTCCCCAGGTTTTTTACCAGTTAGGTTTTCCTAGGTTATCATATCGTTGTATTCTTTATAGTTCCGCATTATTTACATGATATGATTTTATTGTGTTAACCTAGGACTGAATAATTTATCTAAGTAATCATTTGGCTAAATAACTAGGTTAAACAACTTGTGTTAAAGGGTCTAAAAACATACACAAATAATGACAAGGAAAACTTTTTGGACTAACGATTTTGGATATAGGTGGTAGAAGAAACAATAAGAATGGCTAACATTGCAGCAATGGTCTTCCAATTGGCTATTAAAGAGGTCGAGTATAAAGGTACAGAACTAAACCATAATTTTCAAAATTCATGGCAAATCACTAGACTATTGAGAGAAAGGTGCAGGTGCATTTGCTACTATTTCAAGTTGAATGGTCATTATAGTTTCAAGTTGAATGATCATTATAGTTTTGACATAATTACAGTAAACAGACGTCATCTATATATAATTGATTAGAAAGTATCCAATGTATCGGGTATATGTGTTAGGACATATGTGGAACTTGTTAGAACATATGTTATGTAATATTGGCTAATCCTTTGACAAAATGCACTTTACTTGTAATTGAGTAGATCTATGATAGGTTTAGTATTTCAAGGAACAAGAGTTCAAGTCTAGTATTGAAGTCATGCAAATCTATCCAAGAACAAGTGAAGAAGTGTTGTTCATTAAATCTCGACAGATATTTCGATAGATAATATCTATCGAGATTTAATAAGGAATCTCGACAGCTGCTCAACAGAAACAGTATCTATCGAGAATTACGAAATTCAGATTTCCAGATCTGTTTTTCACGCATATCCAAGTTATTTGTGTATGGTTTCTTTTCTCACAATTCTAGACATATATAAGGATTATTTTAAGGGTCGTCTCAGTTGATGCAAGGTTATGCAACTCAATGCAACTTGATTATGCATGCAAATTATGACCGGAGATAAAATTTGTCCTAGTTCATCATATTCTGTGTAGAAGCTGCTACGTTTTTGCACCAAGGGTTTTGTAACCAAAGAGCTTCTTGATTTTCATCGTTGGATGAACTGAAAAACTTTGCAGCCAACATCTTCCTCAAGTTGATGTGTTAGTCACGTACTTGGATCCGTGCATCGATTGGTTAGTCACGTACTAGGAGCCGTGCATTAAAAGGAGAGATTGTCACTACATTACAAGTCCAATTGGGTATTGGAGTAAGGGTTCAACTGTAGGTTGGTATTAGGTATTAGGATTCTTTTTACTTGTAACCGTTTGTTTTGATAATAGTGGATTCTCGGGAGTGGTGACCTTAAATTCATCCGGTAGGGTTTTGCTTTAGTGGTTTTCCCCATTTGTAAACAAATTACCTGTGTCAAATTTAATTTCCACTGCATTTAACTTAGTTGGTGATTTGTTTGTGTTATCACGCTTATTGTATGTAATTGACTCCAATTAATTCATTTGGCTAATTAATTGATTAATTTACCAAATGGGTCAATACATTCTTGGCCTATCAATATGTATCTAACTTCTTATGGCATGGGAAAACCTCTCATGGTGTGGGAAAATTGAAATGAAATCATCCCATTTGGCAATTACCATTTTCACTATGAACCAATATTAGCTATGATACCACTTTGTTTAAAGTTAATGGACCTTCACACACATACACATCTAAATACTCACACAAAGCACTCAGCGCGAGAGTGGAGAGTGAATAGAACGAAAACTCTTCACGTCTTTATTTCTCCTTTCATTCTTGCATAAAAATGAAGGATGCATGGGGTGTATATATATATATATATATAGGACAAAACTTAAGTACAGTATCTTAGGTGTTGTTACTTAAGTTTCTCTCTTAAGATTCAGCCATGTATCTACTTAACTTAAAAATACACTTCCATCCTATGAGAAAAAATCTATATGACAGAATCTTAAAAGGGGAACCTAAGTACTGTACCTAAGTCTTGCATATATATATATATATATATATTTATATATATATATACACACCATATGCACGGAACCATAATTTTATTTGAATTTATTACATAACATTAAAAATCCCCACGTGCAATCATTTCGTAAGCTCCCCTCATTTACTTCATACGTATGTTTAAATCCTATACTAAATCATCTCATAAATAAACGTTATTAAAGAAATTATGTTCATTTCTTATACAAATTAAGGGAAAAACCAAACTTATTTGATATGATAAATGAGGGCAGGGTGGATGTATATGTTTTTATATTTTCTTGTTATATGGAATGAGAAAAAACACTTAAGAATTAAAATGATAGATAAGCTTAACACCAAAATAAACCCAAAGAAATATAGATATCACCACTCAAAGGAATTTAACTAAGAATACAAAATTGGATTGACTTAATTAAAATGATAGATAAGCCTACCATTCAATGGGATACTGAATATCACCACCCAAAAAGATACAGAAACTGAAATTCGCCACTCAAAGGAATCCACCTTAGGGATAAAGAGTTAATTTAGAAAAAATTCATATTCTAAAAAGCAAAAAGGCTAATTTTAAAACATTCTTTAATCTGATTTTATTCAATTCAGCCAAATGGCTTATATAATGCTTTTTTTTTTTTTTTTTTTTGTTGAGAAAAGCTTATATAATGCTTAGAACAACCCTTTAAGCATGGGAGAACGAAATTGGTAATTAAAAACATTACATTTTCAAGGCCTTAACTCATAGAAACTAGATTCTCAAAAAACAAAAAAAAAAAAAAAACTCATAGAAACTATAAACAAAATAAATGATTTGTCCGCCTAGGGAAACTAAAACATAAAAGTTAAATATTTCCTTGGAAAACCCAAATTAAATGTTATTTGACTTCTTGGACAAAATAACATATTAATCTTCAGATATCTTTTGAAATTATGAAAAATTTCATTCAAATTAATTTCCTTATTAGCTGCCACCTTATTCTGTGTCAATTTCCTTAACAATATAATATTTCTTCTAAATTCTAATAATGATATTAAGTTCATCAATTGTACCTATAGTGAGTAAAAACGTGATTTTCTTTTTTGGTTTTGTAGGTTACAAAATACCAAAGGACTGGAAAGTGATTCTGTGGGTTCGATATCTCCACATAGATCCTAGAAACTTTGAGGATCCTATGTGTTTCAACCTAGATAGATGGAATGTGAGCCTACATATATATCCAACATGATTAATTAAATGTCAAGTTTATTTGCTAATTTTTTTTTAAAATTTTAAATTTTATTTAAAATCTCAGGAAGCAGCAAAGCTTGGAACATACCAAGTATTTGGAGATGGGTCAAGAATCTGTGCTGGAAACATGCTAGCAAGAATACAACTTGCACTTTTTCTTCATCATTTGTCAATAGGTTACAAGTAAGGAAAACCAATTCATGTCATCAAGCAATATTTATATATGTATGTTTTTTTTTTTTGGGTTGGTATATATGTATGCTTTTAAACCATGATACATTATTATTGTCATTGCTAAATAGTTATGTAAATGGAATCGCAGGTGGAAATTGCTCAACCCAAATGCTGAGATGACTTTGTAGAGAGGGAAAATTCCCGACCTATCACAAGCTGACACATCATACTACCAAGTCCACAAAATACAGCCAATTACAAAGCGCCACGTACTGCTACTAGGTTTTGCTATCACTACTCAGAAGCCAACGGAAATTTGCCAAGTGTCATGCAAAAACCAATCACGCATCAGCGCACGTGTAAGCGATGACACATGCAGCCTCGCACGTGTAAGCGATGACTTAAGCAGTCCAGCGCGTGTAAGCGATGACATAGGCGGACCAATCAAGCTGTGACATGTGTCACCAATCAAACTTCGCCACGTGTCGCTCACTCACCCACAAACTCCTATAAATAGAAGCCTTCCTAATGCATTTGAAGGGATCTGGAGGAGGACACACCAAGCCATCTGAAGCACAAGCAGCATCAGAGAAGATTCAGAAGTATCAGAAGTACAGAAGCTCTGCAGGAATCAAGCCTCAAAGCCTTCAAGAACTTCAAGAACTTCAACCTCAAAATCGAAGAACACTCGAAGCAGAATCATCCAAACTATCTGCCTAGATCCTAAAGTTCACTGGAATCAAGCTCAAAAGCCTCTAGAAACTCCAACAACCATAAATTGGTGAAGCTCAACGGATTCAAGCCTCCAAAGCCCCGAAGAACTTCCACCACAAACCTTCAAATACGAAGAACATTCAAAGCAGAATCATCCAAACTATCTGCCTAGATCCAAAAGTTTGCGGGAATCAAGCCAAAAGCATCCGAAAACATCAACAAATCACAAATCAGTGAAGCTCTACGGATCCAAGCATCTAAAGCCCTGAAGAACTTCCAACACAAACCTTCGAAGACGAAGAACATACGAAGAACACGAAGAACGTGAAGAACAAAGGATTTCTAACAAGCTCATAGCCAGAGATTCATTGTAATTCCATTTCAAAGGTCTTCGATCCATTCCTCAGCCAAATTGAAGGATATTTTGTGTTCAAGTCAAAATCACATTACTACAAATCCAATCAACAAGTCTTTTAAGGAGATCGAATCAGAGGATCACTCTTTTGTAATTACAGAGAATTGTACCACACAATCATCAATACAAATTCGCATTTGTGAAACTATTTTACTTGTTTGATTTATTTCGAACTAGAAATTTAGTCGTCTACAGACTTATCTTTCACATCCGAAACCAATTGACGGAGCTGAGGTTATGTTTAGCAAAATTTAGGAAACCTTTTGTAATATTCCAAATTATGTGAATTTAGATTATGAGAGTATTGTACATTTTTACTAGTACTAGTGTATGTTAAATCCTCTATCGAATGCATATTAAGTCGATTTAGGCTATATAATATAATGAGCCTTTGAATAAACAAGGAAATGATCCAAATATTTGAATGGATCGATGTAATCCATTATGCCTTTAGTCTTATGATTAGCTATGTTGAACTTGACCTTACACTGTTTACTAAAGGAGCAATGTTCACAAAATCCAACCTCTCAATTTTTTGATCATCCAATAAACCTCGTTTACTTAATTAGTCTTATGTTTAGGTATACTGAACTTGACCTTAAACTGTTTACTAAGAGCAACCACATCAGTCCGTGTATTTTACACATCCATTTTTACACTAAAAACCTACTTTTTCTATTTTACACATCCACTTTTACAAAACACCCACATCAGTTCATCTATTTTATCACCACTTTTATTTAAATAATCAATTTTCTCAATTTTTTTATTATTTCCTCAACTGACCCTTATTATACGTGCGCGCTCTCTCTCTCTTTTTCTCTCAACCCATTTTTTCTGAACCCATTTTTTCTGATACAGCTCTCTCTCTATACCCATCTCTCTACCCATAACCCATCTCTATACCCATTTCTGAATCAACTCTCCCTCTCAGTCTATACTGATCCACAGCTCCCTATCTCCCTAGCTCCCTAGCTCCGATCATCTCTATACCGATCTTCCTTTCTAAATCATCTCTATACCGATCTCCCTAGCTCCGATCTACAGCTCCGATCAGGCAAGCACCAATCTCCCTAGCTCCGATCCACAAGCACCGATCAGTTAGTGTATCTCCCTAGCATCGATCAGGCTCCGATCAAGCAAGACCCATACCCACGAGCTCCGATCAAGCGAGACCCATGAGCTTCGATCGTTCCAGTCAAGCACCGATCGTTCCGATAAGCACCGATCTCTCTTTGTTGTTTGTCCGTTTGGGTTTGTTTGTGTGTGGGTGTATTTGTGTATCTCTGTGTTTTTTTTTTCTTTTGAGCAAGTGTATCTCTGTGTTGATTTGTCTGTGTGGATGTGTTTGGGTTAATTTTTAGTTGATTTTGGGTTAATTTTCTGTTGATTTTGGGTTAATTTTCTGTTGAGTTTGGTTAATACTCTGTGCTAGATTGCGGTGTTTGGTGGTGGCGCTGGGTTTGGTGGTTGGGTGGTTATTCTGGCGCGCTGGGTTGTTGTAATGGTTGGGGAAGAGAAGTAGTATGATAGAGGAGAGAGAAAATAAAATAAAAAAAATCGTTTACACGCGAACAGTAACCGTGTATATATACACGATTACTGTTCATTTACACAGCCGGGTGTATATTTTGCACAATTTTACACCCACTGATGTGGGTGTTTTTTTGGCCAAAATGTGTAAAAATGGCTGTTTTATGTATTTTGCAAGACTATCCATGGACTGATGTGGATGCTCTAAGGGAGCAATAATCTCAAAATCCAACCTCTCAATTTTTTGACCATCCAATAAACCTCGTTTACTTATTACTTTCATATCAGCCTCACATGTATGCCTTAACCGCATATGCTACAAGAGTAATATTAGTTACTGGATACACTAATGAGGATATTGTTGTTGTACTAACAATTGTGCTTCTTTTGAGCAAATAGAAGTCATTTATCAGTTTTCCTTTGTTGATCACCAAGGTACTTTTACAAATTCTCAAAACTCTACATTCATTGGTGTGCTTATATCCTTTAGAATAAAATATAAACAAGGACAAAAGTTTCTTCTTCAAATATGACACATGAAGAACATCAGTCAAAGTCCCAATATCAGTGCATTCTTAATTCGCACAATTTCTATCGCCATAACCTTATAGGTTATATTATTTCCAATTAAAACTTCACCATTATTAATTGACCAATAGGTAGCAAACCAATCACTTCTGAGAAACATATGGTAGGAGCAAGTCCAATCAAGAACCCAAGCATTGCTAGAACAATTAGTAAATGTTGATAGAACAATTTCGCTACCATTAGAATTATCCTCCTTAACACTAACAATATCACTAATATGAGGAGTCTTTTCTTTCTCCCTTTTTGCTTTGAGTAATTTGATTTCATTTTTCTAGTGCCTTTCTATTTTGTAATAATTTTTTAAAAAAACTTTTCATGATTTAGAATATAATCTAGATTTAGCTCTATTGTTATTAGACCAATTTTTTTCAAATTTACCTCTTGCAATTAGACCTTCACATGATTTAATTCCCAAATTTCTAAAACCTTCTTCTTTAACTTCTTAGAGTTCAAAGCATCTCTTACATCATCAATAAAGATAGTATCTCTCCTAGATCTATACAATATTTTATCAACGAAATTCTCAAAAGGAGGTAATGAACATAACAAGATTAGGGCCTAATACTCATCATCTACTTTGCAATAAATATTTTTTAAATCAAGAATAATATCATTAAATTTATCTAGATGGTCAGATATGGTTGTACCCTCTTTCATCTGAATGGTGTATAGTCAATGCTTCATGTACAAATGGTTTGTGAGAGACTTGATCATGTTCCAACTTTCTAGCCTAAACCACAATTCTACAATTATCTTTTCCTCTAAATTTACTTGTTTTAGAACCTCGTATGCTAGAGACAATTGAATTGCTATGAGCCCGTTCTAAGATATTTTCTTTTTCCTTATTTGATTGCCTTGCTAGCAAAGCATCCTAGCTTGCCCTTTACTTTCAATAGTCATTGTTGTACTAAAAAAGCATGCATCTTTACATGCCAAAAATTGAAATCATTCTTCTCATTACGACTTCCGAATAAATCTCGTGGCAATTGGAACAGATAACTATACAACCAAATAGATCTATTGGCAATTGGAACAACCAATTGCTTGAAAAATACCCCAAAGCAAAACTAAAATAGTTCCTCAATACAAATCACCCATAACTCTAATATCGGCTTGTTGAGATAGCAGAAGTCTTTCATGCCTATTTTTTGTGAGTTTAGCTAATAATAATAGTGAGTTTATGCAAAATAGAAATAGAAAAATAGAAGAAACTGTCACACAGAAAATATAAAAATTTATATGATTTAGCCTTAGGCCTATGTCCATGGCAGCAATGAGAAAAAAGAAATAGGAAGATTACAAAAGTGGTACAAAGGTACTCTCATGAATACTAAACCCCCAAATATACTAAAAAATCTCTCTTTTACCACTACAAGCATACCACGAGAATTCTTAATTCTCTAGACCTAGTGTGTAAAACACCATATTTGTGTGTTTAAGATATAGGGGTAGGAGGTCTTGTATTTTAAGGCAAGTACAACCAACTTTATAATATTCAAGCTACCAACTCAATAATGCATGACAGAAATTCTCTATTACAATTCAATAACAATTATCATTATCATATTTCCCATGAAAATAGAGCGGAAAGAAATGAAGTTACAAACCCAAGTAGACTCCTGATGAAACTACAAACCAATAGTAATCCATTCTTACAAGGCTCATTGTTACAATCAATCTAAACCATCAAATAGTAACTAATGAAATTTTAGCTAAATTACATCCTCTGCCTTTACTTAAAATTTAATTCAAATCATATAATTTCAATTTTGTTTAATTCAATTATCTAATTTTTAACTTTATTCAATTTAGTTCTCCCATTAGTGTTAGTTATGTGACATGCCGTTAAGAATTAAGATTATGTATGCACGGTACATACAAAAAAAAGTGTGTACTGTATAAGAACCCGTTATTACTACCACTTAATTATTCTTATTTGATGGGCTAGGATGCTTTAATTTTTTAGAGAACCATAGAATTTCTAAATTTCTATACATTCATTTTAAAATAAGTAAATTGGATTTTTCATAGTAATTAACAATTTTAATAGATACAAAATTGATTATAGTTAATCTTTATTTAAATGTTGCTACTATTGCATAACCCAATCCATACATTTTTAAATGTATGCATAGAATTTTAAGAATTTCATAGTGGAGTTAAGAACTCTAAAAAATCCTAATCCTCCGTATACCTTTACTCTAGCAAACACAAAATTATTGGCAGGAGAATATTCTCAAATTGAAAATGACTAAGTAGACTATAGTTCATCCAAATTCGTTAAAGAAATGACTTTTTTTTTTAAGGAATGATTTTGTACACCAAACTTAATGATAAGACATTCACCAAACGCCCGTACACACATATTTGTCCACAACCAATTAATGATAAGACATTCAGCTACTTTATTTGATTTAAATGCTCGTCAAATTGAATCAATTTTATTGGGTGTTTTTTTTTTTAACTCATGAATGCATGGGATCGGGTAGAGCTTGTCTATAGCACACAATGAGTCAGAAGAATAATGCCCCCGGAATCAACCTGAACGATATGCTTTTTGTTTGGATTATGTAGTTTACATAGCTTGCAAGTGTGAAAGCAAAGGGTCGTATAGGAATCAACCTCAACTATATATATTTTGTTTGGATTATGTAGTTTATGTATATAGCTTGCAAGTGTGAAAGACTAGACAAAGAGGGGCTTAGCATTTCAGGAGGGAAATTATGATAGGAGTATTGTCGGCTTTATTCTTGGGTGGTTTGCCACTACTGTTGTGGTGTTGGAATGAGCTTTGGTATGTTGCTCCTCTCAAAGTTCGGTGCTCGGCAACTGGGACTAGGCTTCCACCGGGACACATGGGCCTTCCTTTCTTTGGAGAAATACTTCACTTCCTTTGGTACTTCAAAATTCTTCGCCGTCCTGATGATTTCATCAATTCTAAGCGACGCAAGTAAGATCATTTTTCCATCATAATACTCAAAGTTGCACTTGCAAAAATCTTGAGAGTTATAATGCTAGAAGCCTAGAACTCATATTCTTTATAATTTCTAAAAGCAAGTAATATATGTTATGGAGTCATGCATGGCCACACAGTCAGAGAAAAAGATGACACAATTTCTAGGGAAGAAAGCGGCCCGAAAGTGCGGCGCTATAACTTTGTAGTTCTAAACTCTTGTCTGTAACTTGGGGTGTGCATGGGTTAGGTTGGGTCGGGTTGAGGAAATTTTCGACCCAACTCACCATGATAGGTTAAAAAAAATCCAAACCAACCCATCACAGGGGTTCACACTACAAAAAAAGAGGGCTATAGCTGCATTTGAAAAACGCAGCTATAGACCCTAAAAACGCAGCTATAGGCTATAGCTGCGTTTTCCATAGCTACATTTCCAAACACAGCCTATCCTGTGCAGCTATAGCCCCCTGCGGGACCTAGATCAGGTTGGGTCAGGTTGAACCCATGGGCTAGACAATTTTTATGATTATTACTATTATCATTAAATTGAGCAAAAAAATATATCTCACTTACCACCTGAGTTAATAAACAAAATATACATGAACTAGTATTCCAACTCAGTTATAAATAAAATATATCTAACTGAATTAATAAATAAAATATACATGAACTAGTATCTCAACTCAATTATAAACAAATAAGAGTGAAGTGAGAGAGTGGGAGTAGAAGGCGGCAGAGAGAGAAATAAGATTGTTAGGGTTTGCGAGGTAATTGGGTTTTATATAGGAAAAGTTGGATAAGGGAAAAATTAAATAAAAATTTTATTAATATATAATATAGTATTATATATATATAATTTAAAATTTAAATATATAGGTGGGTTGGGTTGGGTTAGGCGGGTTATGATTGTTATGACCCAAACCCAACCCAACCCACCATTAAAAAAAATTTCATAACCAACCCAACCCACCCACCCCTAAAAACGGACCCAACCTAGCGGGTTGAGTTAGGTTGGGTCAGGTCGGTTTTGGTGGATTGGTGGGTTGGCTGCACACCCCTACCTGTAACCACAGCAAACAGAAAGGTTTTCGAATTGTTTGTGTGTCTTTTTCTATTTGTTTTCAAGTTGTTGTTATCACTAAGGTTTTCGGGATGAACCGTTATCAATAAGGTTTTCGGGTTGTTGTTATTGAACTCCATGTGTTTTGTCTTTTTCTATTTGTTTTCGAATTGTTTGTGTCAAACTTTGATTTTGTTGCACACTGTTTGTTTAAAGAAAGTGTCCATTTATCAAGGAAAATTATTGCATAATCTGGGATTATGCTCCCTCCCTCTCACAAAGGAGTGGGCCCCATTGTGGGTGGGATCCACTCCTTCATGAGAGACAAAGAGCATAGTCCCGGACTATTCAATAACAGCCCATTTATGAAAGTGTCATTCTCTAGAGCTTTCTTGTTTTTACTTTTTCCGTTTCTAATTTTTACCTTTATTTTCCCTAAAGTTTTCAATTTATTTTAAATATTTAAATAAAGTTTTAACTTTTTTTTTTTTGCATGCAATTAATTTTATGATCAGATATGGTGATGGAGTAGGAATGTATAGAAGCCACTTATTCGGATCACCGTCCATCATAGTGTGCTTTCCATCAAACATCAAGTTTATATTACAATCACTTGAAAACTTTATGCAAGAATGGCCACAGGTCCATCTCCTGGGCCTTACTTCTCTAGTGGCAGATCATGGAAAGTCCTATGCCAGGCTTAGAAATTATGTATTAAACGCCGTTAACCAACCCAATGCTCTCCGGAGAATCGCTCTTCATGTGCAACCCCGCATGGTAGCCACTCTCCAAGCTTGGGCTCCGAAGGGTAAAATCAGAGCATACGATGAAACCAAGAAGGTAAAAATAATTTTTTTTTAAAGTCAAGAATTTTGTAACTCATCTAGTTGGAACCTGGTGTTTTCAAGACATGCATCTAGGGTTTAAATTCTTTATTCCCCGATGTAATTTTCGAATATTTAAATACACACATATATATATATATTCAAAAAATAATAATGATAATAATTTCTCTTGTTTTTGAACTGTGGTAACGCTAGCATTTTATGGGAAATTATTAAGTAGTCCCAACCAATAAGAAGAAGATAGATCATTAAAAACTGATGATGTAAGCTAACCTATCATGTCACCCATTATGTCTAACGTCCCTTTAACCCCGTCAGTTCTGAGTGTGTTTTCAAATTTTGTTTTTAGACCAAATTCAAATTTGAGATATAAATGGCAAGATCTGAAAACTTTTCTTCAAAATTTATTTTATGGAATATGAGAATATCACATATTTCCCAACATCAAACAAAATGTATTTCTGGTGAAATCATCTCCAACGTCCCACTCGCCAGCAACAACAACCTCAGCACTGCCTCGCTTATCACCGCACGCCTCCTCTATGTTTTCTCTATTGTAATCCCTCGCCTCCTCATCCTGGATATACAAAATGCTTTGATGGGTAATCCAAATTTTAAGATCTGAGAGGTATGTTGTTCCTTTAACAAAGGATGATAATGCTTCAAGATTCAAGCAATGAATGGGGTGAGTTCTATTTTCCCTTTCTTTTTGTAGGATGAAATTCCCGAATTTCTTAGCCCATGACATTGTATGCCATAGGTGTTCTTGATGATCTTTTATTTATTTTTTTCTTTAGTTTCCATTGATATCCATGTTGATCTCTTTGATGATTTTTCTTTTGGGTATTTAGGTATTTATGGCCAATTAATTTCACAATTTATGTTCATACCTCCTATCACTGACTCACTGTAATCAACGTGTTTGATAAAATGCGCCAATGAAAAGACTATGTCATCTTTAAAGAATTTGGGTATAGGCTTTTCATACAACTTGTTTATTTCCATGAGAAAAGCTTAGTTCAATCCAGGGGCGGCCCAACAAATTTGAGGCCTTAGGGGATATATTTAAATGGGCCTTTTTGTTATCACTTAAATAATATTTAACTAGTATTTAATATCATAATTTCTTTATAACAAAAATCTATTCCTTTTATTTTGTAATATGTTTTTTTTTTTTTTTTTGGAAAAATGCTAAAGCTATAACAAATTTTACTAAAAAAAACTTTCAAATGATGTAGAAATGAATGTGATTAGTAACACTTCAAGAAGATAATAAACAAGTATTTGAATGAATGATGTTAGGGATATTATAAATTTTATAACATGAAGCTTATAAAGATGTATCATCAATCACAAAAAGTAATTCAAAAATGCATTTAATAGGTTATTGACGTCCACATATCATATTAATTGTCACATCAATTTGTAAACTTTTCAAGTAAAATTAATAATATTTATAGCATTTTCCTATCTGAATTATTTCTTGCGATTAGTGACACATATATTTATAAGGGAAAATGCTGGAGATACAAATTCTTTTACAAAAATTTTTACAAACTGATGATGTGGTGAATGATTATAGATAAATAAAAAAGTGATGTTATCGGTGGGCTCAGATGAGAACCAGTAAGAAGTTGACCATAACAACAGTTTGTAAAAATGTTATAAAATAGTTTGTAAAAGGCGTAAATGCACTTTTAGTCCCTACATTTTGGCTTTTTTCCATTTTAGTCCCTACATTTTAATTTTACCACTTTTAGTCCTTAAATCAATTAACGCGTTCCATTTTGGTCCTTTCCGTTAGCCCACCAACGAAAATTGCTTAGGTGGCAAACTGATGATGACGTGGCCAATTAAAAAGTAATAAAAAATTTTAATTAGCATTTAAAAAAATGCTAGGTCAGCTTTTAAATGTAAAAAAATTTATTAATCAATTTTAACGAAATTAAAAAAGAAAAAACAAAATTAAAAACAATAAAATATATCAATTCAGATCTAATTCATTTTGAACAAGAACACAATCGCAGATTTAAACATCAACACAAGAACATAAAGCACAAACCCAGAACCAAACACAAAAAACACAAACTCAAATTTAAACATTAACACAATATCACAAACACAAAGAACACAATAACAAACATAAACCAATTAAAAAGAGTAATTAAAATTTTTTCTTTTCATTATTTTCGGAAGAACAAAGTAACATGTTCTTCATGTTCTTCGAGAAAGAACATGAAGGTTGCCCAGAAAATTAAAATAATCAATATTTTCTTTTCTTTTATTACATTTTCTCAGCAAATAAACATGCAAAAATTCATTCAAAATCCCTTTCCTCCACCAATTCCTCCAACAAATCAAACCCATAAACCCAAAAAAATAATAAAATCCTTTTCTCAAATTTTGGAGTAAAATATTTTCAGTAAAACATTTTCAAGGGTTTGGATTTAAACACTTGAAAATGCAAGTAAAAATCAGCCACCACCAACCACCACCAGATGCAAGCACAAACCACCACCAACTATACTAAATCCAGATCGGGAAGAAGGGGAACCCAAAAAAAAAAGCCATTACTGCTGTTGCCACCAAAATCCAACGCTAAAAGCCTGAAACACAACCATTCACATCACCGCAACAGCCACCACCCACAACACTGCAACAACGAGAAGAAAAATTATCCAAGATCAATGATTAATGAAAACCCACCCCAATTAGCCACCACCCACAGCATTGCAACAACGAGAAGAATAAAAATCCAAGATCAATTATTAATGAAAACCTACCCCAATCAGCCACCATCAACACCGGAACCCACCCCCAACGCACCACCATTGAACCGACGAACCATCGATCACCCATCACCATACCTTGTCGCCAAACTCAAAACAAAACCCAGCAACACCATACCCAGCCACCAAAACCCAAAACTAAACCCACCTACCAAACTCAAAACCAAACCCACCACTGTCGACCCACCTATCCAGATCTGAGAGATGCGACCTGAAAGAAATTAGGAACACAAGGAAGAGTGCAAAGGGAATAGAGAGATACAGCAACCCAGATTGATGATCTGCACCGCACTTACTGCCACAACTTCTAGAGACATCGACACCGAATGCCTACGACAAACTTGGCGCTAGGTTCACCCAAGGAAGATTTTGATCTTTAGAGCTTTGATCCCAAATCCATGATCTGAGAGAGAGACTTAAGAGCTTTAGAAAGTTGAAAGAGAGAGGGAGATTTTGGTCTGAGAAAGAGATCTTTAGAGATTTTCGTTTGGGTAAGCAAACCCAGATCTACGATCTCTCTCTCTTCACCCAACCTCCAACCCAATTGGCTCCCTCCAACCATTTCTTGAGAGTAAATAGATTATGTTTGTTATTGTGTTCTTTGTGTTTGTGATATTGTGTTAATGTTTAAATTTGAGTTTGTGTTTTTTTGTGTTTGGTTCTGGGTTTGTGCTTTGTGTTCTTATGTTGATGTTTAAATCTGTGATTGTGTTCTTATGTGTTCTTGTTCAAAATGAATTAGATCTGAATTGATGTATTTTATTGTTTTTAATTTTGTTTTTTCTTTTTTAATTTCGTTAAAATTGATTAATAAATTTTTTTTATATTTAAAAGCTGACCTAGCATTTTTTTAAATGCTAATTAAATTTTTTTATTATTTTTTAATTGGCCACGTCAGCATCAGTTTGCCACCTAAGCAATTTCCGTTGGTGAGCTAACGGAAAGGACCAAATGGAACGCGTTAATTGATTTAGGGATTAAAAATGGTAAAATTAAAATGTAGGGACTAAAATGAAAAAAAAAGCCAAAATGTAGGGACTAAAAGTGCATTTACGCCTTTGTAAAACTATAGCATTACTCTATTTGTAAGACCTATGTATCTAAAGTTGTATTATCTCTAGCATTACTCAATACTTTGGGACTTCTTAAAAGTAGAGGAAAATTTTAAAACTATTTTTTTTCCTATATCTCTAAATTTTTTTTTTTTTTTAAATATATCAATTTTTACCCCAAAATTTGGGGCCTTCCTCTAGTAGGGGCCCTAGGCAGTGGCCTAGGCCTAGGGCCGGCCCTGGTTCAATCATCCAGACTCATTCTTGGACATGTTATCACGTGAACTCTTGAGTGTTGTTTAACTTTAATTTGCAAGTAATTTTAGTTGTTAGATGTAACACCCCGACGCAACTTCATAGTTAAACTATGTGTTTAAGTGGTTAAGTATTATTATTATTTTAAGCTACTTTCTTTCTGTAATTAATAGAAGAGTATTTAATAAATATATTATTTTATGATTTTACAAGAAAATGTTCCAAAGCTGCCTCTATGATAGATTCTGTGTTTATGCATGATAAATTATGTATTAAATTGTATACAATGAATTTGGATGCTAGTGATATTTCCTATGAATGCTAAGACACATATGGTTGTAATGGAAGTGATCTCACAGCATTTGGATCAATATAAAAATAATGGTATAATTTCTAAGTTACATGAAATTCTGTCAGGACAGATTTGAGTATGCTGTATTGTATGAACTTTAGTAAATTATGGTTTTATGGTTTGACTCCGAAATTGATATGGTATTTACTAGACATCTAGAGGAGTTGCTCTATAAAATTTCATGAAGATTGGATGTGTTTAGATAGCCCATTTGTATTTTACAAATGAGGCATATGCTGCTGAAATGAACAATAAACAGTAAATGATAACTCTGACTTTGAGGATTTAATTCTAAAGTCAGGGTGAATGTTTTGAGCTATAAATTAATATGCTTATCATTTGGTATGTATGGATCATAGATAAATTTTGTATGACTTGGTTCAAAGTTTAGTACTCTAAAGGAGGGGTTCTAAACCATTCTACTGCTTTTTCATGTTGCTTTCTTTTTCAACGTGTTGTATGCTGCCATGTGAGTGTAAATGGTTACATGACCGTGCTTAAAGGATTTTATGTTTATGCATGCATTATTGCCCTAATCTCAAAGCACCTTTTGAAATGAAATTGGCTTTTCTAGAGATAGGATATAAATGTGACAATGTTGGTTTTTCTTTAGTTTGGTACATCATTTGTTGATGTGTGCATTATATGTTTGTGCGAACCTCGTTGAGGTGGGATTAGGATTTCCTTGATTTTAAGATATAGGTTTTGAGATGAATGTGTAAGTTTATGATAAGGAATAATTGATAGTAATAAGATTTGATATTTGGTTTAGGTGTTACCAGTACCCAAGTCTGAACTCCTTCGACTTTAGGCTCTCGGTTTCTCTGCTTTCAGGTAAGGGATAAGTTATATGAGCATTTGGTAAGTCATGAGGTTATTTTAAAGTGTATTATGCATTAAAAGGTTTTTTATTAGAGATATGACATATAATCATGTTTCAGACAAAAATATGTTCGTGAGTTCTCGAAACCTTATTTATATGATTTACGCATATTGATGCTATTACTAATTCCACGAACATGATGTTTAAAGAAAACAATAGAAATGCTTTTATTATGAAATGTTATGCAAACTATGAATTTAAGTATGATGTATAAGTATGAAATGTTTTCAGGTTATGTTCTCTGATGATCTGAACTCAGCCAGTAGGGATTTAATTACTGGCTTTCCATGGAAAATGTTATCTAATTGGCCATTAAAAGTGGGACTGGCTTTGCTGTACCCGCCCTTGTTGGTTATGGCCAACTTATGGAGGAAGTCAACCGACCCCCATGGTTGAAGATATGTATTCTGATATGATCCGGGGAATTCCTGGCATTGTGGGGAATGCTAGATGCCTATGTTGGAAAATTTAGACCCCGGTTGATAGAATTAACAAGTTTTAAATTCAAGTTGTTAATTAGATTTATTATGAATAAAATTTGTTAAAACAAACAAACATCAATATCATGTCAAAATCATGCAGCGGAAAAAAATAAATAAGACAAGATATGATGACCCAGGAAAACCAATGAAACAAACTAGTTTCACAGTAAAAAACCTGGGAGGAAACCTTCCCGAAAAGTAATCCACTATAGTAAAGAGAAGTTTCAGATCTAGTAGACCTTGGTTGATAGAATTAACAAGTTTTAAACCCAAGTTGTTAATTAGATTTATTATGAATAAAACTTGTTAAAACAAACAAATATCAATACCATGTCAAAATCAAGCAACGAAAAAAAATAAATAAGACAAGATATGATGACCCAAGAAAACCAATTAAACAAACTAGTTTCACAGTAAAAACCCTGGGGGGAAACCTTCCCGAAAAGCAATCTACTATAATAAAGAGAAGTTTCAGATCTAGTACAAAACCTTTATCCCTAGACTCTACAATCCCCGTAGATGAACTCACAGCAGAAACCTTCTACCGCTTCAGAACCTCTGAACTCTTCAATATATGAACACCACCTTTTTGATGCACGGATCCCAGTACGTGACTAACCAAAGATGCACGGCTCCCAGTACGTGACTAATACACCAACTTGAAGAAGATTGTTGGCTACAAAGTTCTTCACTTCATCAACAATGAAGATCAAGAAGCACTTGGTTACAAAACCCTAAGGCGCAAAAGACGCAGTAGTTTCTTTTAGAGAGAATAAGGCATCGGTCACTTTTTGCATATGTTATCCTTGTATTCTCTTATGTGACGGCCTCTAAAATAAGTCTTATATATGTCTAAGGTTGTGAGAAAAGAAACCTTACACAAGTACAAAAGCATGGGCTGAAAATCAAATCTGGAAATCTGAATTTCGTAAAGCTCGATCAATCAAGAAGGTGTCGAGAAGGTGTCAAGCTTTAATGAATCAGGACTTCTTCACTTGTTTCTTGGACAAACTTGCATGGCTTCAATACTAGACTTAAACTCTTATTCTTTGAAGTATTAAACACATCCTAGATCTACCCAAATACAAGTATAGTGCGTTTTGTCAAAGGATTAGCCAATTACATAAAGTAGTGACATATGTTCCTAACAAGTGAATCACATATGTCCTAACAATCTCCCCCTTTGGCAATCCGTGACAAAACCACAACAAACAAATGAACATATGAGAGAAGTCATAAATCACTCAACTCATATTCATTTATTGAATACAATAAAATCTATTTAAACATAAACTCTTGAAAAACTTTACAAGAAGAGAGTTCATGGCATGGACGACTTTGACAACCTGTATTTCTGAAATACTTTAAACAAAACTCATCATGGCATCTTAGTGTAAAACAGAAATAATAGATTGCATACAATAATAAGAACCATGTGTATAAAGAAAGAAAAGAAACAACACATGTAAGGATAGGTGAAAGAAACATACATCAACATATAAAGAAAATAAGTACAATGTATGTCAATAATGGTCACAAGACCTATGGTACAAGAACAATGTATCTATAAAAGAAAGAAAATAAATGATACATAAAATCCTCACTACATCCCTCAAGATATCAACACTCCCCCTAACAAAATGAAACACAATTCCCCCTTACAAAGGAATGTATTTCTCCCCCTAACATGTAGAATCTTAAAAAAAAAACCACATATTCTCCACAATTTATCTCCCCCTTTTTGTCATGATTGACAAATGGTACAAGAAGCTAGAAAACTTCACGCGAGAGACATAAAGATGATCAAGGATGATCAAGGGGGCACAAAGAATCTATAAAAATGCATGAATGTAATGAAATAAGATGCTATGGATGACAAGAGAAAAGAAAAATACAAAACATGTGAAAAACAATGCATGCAAAAAAAAAAATCTCAATGGATAGAGAGGTGTCGAGATATTTCGAGCAGAAGCCAACCTTGATCGATCGACCAACTATCGAGCATCTATCGAGGGGACAGAAAGTTGCTCGATCGATCGACCTAGCTATCGAGAGGTGTCGAGATTGCGATAAAGAAAATCAACTGAAAATCTCGACAAATAGGCTAGGTATCGAGAGGTGTTGAGGAGGTGTCGAGATTACTTAAAAACAGTTTTTCAAGAAGGGAAAAACACAGATATGAATGCAATCAAGCATGCAACTTAACCAATGATCCAATCAACATTATAAGCCTTTAAAATCATCTCTCAACAAGAAAAATGTCAAGCATTGTGATCTCAAAACATACACACACACACTAAACAAGTCTAACCAATTTTATATTTCAAAAACAAGTTAAGATAGTTTAGTGAGCATACATTAACTCAAGTATTCCTTATTATGGCCAAATCACATTGTACCTGCACATGTATTAAGAGTAGTAAAGAATATTGCGTGTTGTGTGTGAAAAATATCGTAAGATTGCATAAATGTATACATGTTATGACGATTTGAGATACGAGAAAGTCACTTTAACTCACACACAATCATAACTATTTGATGGGGACTATCACTTTTGAGGTACATCCTATAACTCCCACATCTCCTAGAATACACGCTTGCAACCATATTTAAAAGTATTTTGATCTTTTTGCTTTTATTTTTCTTTGCATATTTTTCTTTTTAAGCAAACCATGCATGGGCATATAAGAGATAGAAAAAAAATATCCAATTATGTTAAGCATTTGACATTCCAATTTTGTTATGCCGAAGCACACAAATGTCATTCATGATTGGCGGGCAACAGTTATGAGATGATTATTTATGCCTTTCTCTTAGGATTTTCTAGTCATTCCCATCAAAAAGAGTGATACGAGTGTTAAGTACAAGAGATAACTTAATCTTATTCATCATAAACATGAGCCACAAAGTTCACTTGCTTAGTTGTGCATAAAAATGCTCATCTAACCTACAAAATATTCAAAGTTTAGAAAACTTTATTTCAATGGCCATCCAAGGTACACAAGTACCAATGTACACAAACACATTGTTTTTTGTATTTTTCTGATTTTTCCTTTTTATTTTTATTTTGAAAAAAAAAAACAAAATAAAAACTAAACAACCAAACAAAAACAGACAAACAACATAAAATCATGAAAGAAAGATGCATATGCATGAAGACATGATAGAAAGATACAAATGCATGAAAGCATGATTCCAAAAGTAGATAAGAAATCAAGCAAAGAGAGTCCTACTTTAGATAGAAAGAATTAAAGTAGAGGACAACAGAAAAAACAATTAAGTCTTAGGCTCCTTTCTCACCCACACAACACGAGTCTTTGGCCGTGAAGATGAAAAGACACGTGTTCTAGTATGTCTACTAAAGGACATAGAAGAATTAAAATTCTTCTGAAATTGAGTTAAAAGCTCAAGGCTTTGAATAACTCTCCAAACAAATGTATAAGTCCTTGAGAGAAAACCTGTGACCGTTTGGACACTTGCTTTTGAGGATACAACTTAAAGCAATTAGGATGAATGTGTCTAAAAACACCACAATGGTGACAAACATGAGTAGTTTTAGAGCTACTCGGCTTCCTTGAAGAAGGTCTAGCCTTAAAGGTTGATAGAGACCTCAATTTAGGACAATTTGGCCTAATATGACCAACAATATGACAATGATGACAAATGGGGACAAATTCAGATTTTTCAATCAACCTAAGAGGAGTTTTAGACATAGGTTTAGAAACTTCAGCATTAACATCAAATTGTTTACCTTTGTCTATCCTAGCAATATTAGCCTTCAACTCTTGATTATTCCTTTTAAATGGAGGAATATAAAAATCATTTTCTTTTGAGTTAAGCTCAACAAGTTTGGCACTAGTTAATTTTTCAACTTCAATTTTAAATTCAGCTAGTTGCTCTTCCAAACTCTTAATTTTATCCACCTGAGATGAAATTTGATTTTTAAAATTCTCATTCAAATTATTGGCTTCATCCAATTTTACAATCAAATCAGCTTTTTCAAGCTTGACCTTTTTAAATTTAGCTTTTAATTTTGTAGAACATTCAAGAGATTTCATACAAAAATTATAAAGCTTGCAATAGGCATCTTGAATATCATCATCATCATTCAACACAAGATCATGCAAATCAAAACAATCAAGAGATTACATGACAACAGGGGGTCAAGGATCACACCCAGGAAATTAATCCGATTAGAGTGTACCCGCTCTGATACCACTTGTTGGGAAATTTAGACCCCGGTTGATAGAATTAACAAGTTTTAAACCCAAGTTGTTAATTAGATTTATTATGAATAAAACTTGTTAAAACAAATAAACATCAATATCATGTCAAAATCATGCAGCGGAAAAAAATAAATAAGACAAGATATGATGAGCTAGGAAAACCAATGAAACAAACTAGTTTCACAGTAAAAAACCTAGGGGAAAACCTTCTCGAAAAGCAATCCACTATAGTAAAGAGAAGTTTCAGATCTAGTACAAAACCTTTGTCCCTAGACTCTACAATCCCCGTAGATGAACTCACAGCAAAAATCTTCTACCGCTTCAGAACCTCTAAAGTCTTCAATATATGAACGCCACCCTTTTGATGCACGGATCCTAGTACGTGACTAACCAAAGATGCACGGCTCCCAGTACGTGACTAACACACCAACTTGAAGAAGATTGTTGACTGCAAAGTTTTTCAGTTCATCAACAATGAAGATCAAGAAGCACTTGGTTATAAAACCCTAAGGCGCAAAAGACGCAGTAGCTTCTTTTAGAGAGAATAAGGCATCGGTCACTTTTTTCATATGTTCTCCTTGTATTCTCTTATGTGACAGCCTCTAAAATAAGCCTTATATATGTCTAAGGTTGTGAGAAAAGAAGTCTTACACAAGTACAAAAGCATGGGCCGAAAATCAAATTTGGAAATCTGAATTTCGTAAAACTCGATCGATTGAGCAGGTGTCGAGCTTTAATGAATCAGCACTTCTTCACTTGTTTCTTGGACATACTTGCATGGCTTCAATACTAGACTTGAACTCTTGTTCTTTGAAGTATTAAACACATCCTAGATTTACCCAAATACAAGTAAAGTGCGTTTTGTTAAAGGATTAGCCAATTACATAAAGTAGTGACATATGTTTATAACAAGTGAATCACATATGTCCTAACAACCTAGCACAGTGGTGCTAAAAGCCTCCCAAATAAATACAAACTTATCAGATATGGACTAACCAATATGTTATTTATGAACAGCTATATTATGTTATTAATCATGAGAGAATGATTTTGTTTAAATGCATTATGAAAAGTTGAAAGCTCTCATGAAAAGAAGAAGTTTCTGATGAAAAGAAAAGCTATTCTTTAAAGATAAAAGTTTCTGAAATTCTGTTGTGCTTTAAAGATAAAGAATCTGATGAAAGGTTTTAGTGTTCTGTAAAGATAAAACTTCTGATGAAAGTACAAGTTTATGTTAAAAAGTTATCAAATATCTATTACTTATGAAATGTTAAGTTTTATGACTATGAAAGTTATAATATTTTAAAGATGTTTCTAGTTTAAGACAAAGTTACCAATTATCTGATTTAAATTAAAATGATTATTTTGTAATGAGAATATATATATATATATATGTATGTATGTATGTATGTATGTATATGATTCTAAACAATCAATATTATATTTGATGACTTTGTAAGAAATGAAAGAAATTCAATCCAAAAGATTTTAGTAATATTATTCTGATAAGAAAAGGGAGAACAACTATTTTCCTACAAAGAGCGTATAAGTTATTATTATAAATAGTAAAAAAGACTATGCATGAAAAGATGTTCTTCTATCTGAGCATTTATAAAATGAAATGATTTGATTTACATGCATTCTTATTAAATTCTGATGTATCTTACCCTTACTGAGTTGTGTAGCTCACCCCTTCCACTCTTTCAGTCAACAGGTTTTATTTTGGAGCAGAAGGAGCCTTAGTCGAGTTTTGGAAAAAGCTGGTTTTAGTTTTAAAAGTATAGATCCCAAATTAGCAATTTGATGTTTAGCTTTGCAGTATTGTGTATTTTAGGATCTAATGAAAGTTGTGTACCTTAAAGCATTAAGAGATGTTTTATGTGAAATTTAGAATTTAAGTAATTGGTGGATTATGTTATTCTTTGAGTACAGTGTAGATGCTCTGAATGTCAAGTGAAAAGTTATATCATTTAAGTAAAGAAGCAAGAAAGAAAAGAAAGAGGGAAGCTTTTTGTAAAAGTTTAGTTGGTTCTTGTTAATACCAGGTTTAGGCTTGATATTAACATGCCGGTCATGGTCTCAAATCCGGGTATCGGGTTTGGGGCGTGACACTAGATCTAAGGTGCAATGCTCTATATACTATATCAAGATTAGTGCTATGACCATGCTATAGGTTTTATTCTTTGTTTATGAGTGTTGTGATAATTCTAGGCATGAGCAGTGGTGTCTGGTCATATTTTCAATTGGCGACCAATCCCATGGAATGAATGTCAATGACAAAGCAAGAGAGAATTGAATCCCTGAAATAAAGTTTAGTGTGCATTATGGTTTCCTAACTTCAGCAGATATGGTGAAAATTTGGATAGGCAAAAACTTTTGAACTTTGAATATATAGCTATTTAGATATTGGCTTTTATGCCTTGTATGAAGTTCAAGTTAACCTTACCATGAAAAAAGCTTATTTTCACAACCAAAGGTAATGATTGATTGTATAAAGGCTTGTCAATCTAATTGACATTAATAATAATTGACATTTGTGCTAGCAAACTTGTGTGCATTTTAATGTACTTTTGAATACAGTTAATGATGCAATGGTGGATATTGGATAGTTGAAACCATGAAGTAGTTAGACAATAGATTTTTATTGATGAACAATAACTTAGTGATTCTGTGTTATGATTCAAACAAACTTGGAAGGCATTTGCATTTTGGAAGATGCTTGGAGTAGAGGGAATCTCGGCTTGCCAAAGATGAGGATGAGCAATAGGCCAAGGATGAGGATCAACAAGTTGAACATTCATTATCGGCTTTGGATGAGATGGATTCATTAGTTAGAGATAAAAATTATTAATGGCTTATTTCCTAGACTTTCTGAAGTGTAGAGGAGGATTGGGTTGTTTGCTAGTTTTTTATCAAGCTTATGTTATGAGTTGGGTGTTTATCATAATTTGTATTGTACATATGTCATGTACTGTATTCTATTTAAAGAGAAAAAAATTAATAAAGATGAAAGCAGAAAATTAGAACTCATATTCTTTTTCCCTCACAATTTCAAGAGGCTAGTTCATAACATTCTATAGTGTATATTAATATAATGGTTGTTATAATGACAGGGAGCATTTGAAATTATTTTAGGTTGAAATGTCTGGCTATGAACATTGGATAGTTATTACCAGGCAACTATTGCTTCTCACAAAGAATGATGATCTATATTTTTACGCTTGCATTTCAATTTTGAGCATTGCAGCAACTATCTTTGGAATTGCAGCTTCTTACTCCCAAGTTGCTTTCCGAAAGTATTTTCAGTACTAGTCATTCCTAGAGCAGCTATAACAACCCATCCAAAGCTTACTGCATGTCTTGACTCTTGAGGAACAAGATTTAAAATAAGTTCAATATTTTTTTGCATCTCTTTTCTATTATAGTCATTTACAACCAATCTCTTTTCCCTCTATTATCACATAAACAAGAAAGAGATCAAAAAATATTCTTACAACTAAAGAAAAGAAATTTCCCTCTATTATGCGGATATAAACAAAGAGTGAAAAAAAAAAAAAAAAAAAAAAAAAAAAAAAACTCTTCTAATTAAAGACTACAAGAGAGTTCAACTTAGGGAGAGGGGAAAAATCTCCCTATCCTTCCCATCTATATTGACATTGACCTGATTATCTTAGATGAAAAATCTAAATGTTCCAATTTGGACTTCAATCCTAGCAACTTTACTTTTTCTCCCATTGTTGCTTCAGCTTAGCCTCTAGCCCTCAACCTTCATTCATGGGGCAACTTCAATTGCTCTAATTTGGGCATCAATGCTAATTGCCTCTGCAAGTAAAAATTCATAAATATTAATTAAAAAAGAAGTTGCACATGGTTGCTAAAAGTAATATGCATGTGACATCAACTCTAAGGGAACTAAACAAAAGATGCTTATGCATTGTTGCATTTGCTTCTTATTCAAATCGATTCTACATTAGTAAAACCCAACAAACCATTTTAATTTACACCATACAAACATCCATAATTATCATTAAGTTGCATTTTTCTTAGACATCTCATATGCAAAATTATAAAACACATGAACCCATGTAAATAGGAAAAAGAAACTATGCTCTTACAAGTAACTCATTTAGGCCAAAGCATATATTTCCCCCTTCTAAATCCACTTCCCACCCCAACACAGCTAAAACATGCCCACCACAAATGACACCTTCATATACCCACCCACCATAAATGAGAGCATAAGCCAACAAAGAAATGCCAAGAAAACAAGCATTTCCACAAACACCTTAAAGGCAATCTCTCAAGAGGTCAATCATATGAAATTTCAATTTGAAAGTCCATTTACAAATTTACGAATATTCAGTAAACTATCAACTTCAAATACATGAAATACTTAACTACAATATGCTTGGACTCACATATCAGTAATAAAGGTAAATATTCAAGAAACTGAACCGTTCAATCAAGCCAAAGAAATGAATTTTTAGAACAAAAACAAGAGCCAAAAGGAAAAACTCAATTGAAATCTAAAAGGTTTGGATTGCCCATCAAAGCATCGGTACCCAAGAAACAAAGGTGAAAAATCCTTGTTTATCAAATCCAATGAAAAATCCTAAATCCAAATTAAATCAATCTCTTCAATTCAAAAACCACA
The DNA here is from genome assembly GCA_030021035.2 of Notholithocarpus densiflorus. Lineage (NCBI taxonomy): Eukaryota > Viridiplantae > Streptophyta > Magnoliopsida > Fagales > Fagaceae > Notholithocarpus > Notholithocarpus densiflorus. The sequence goes on along the minus strand of JARYZH020000032.1, from coordinate 116,314 downwards.
AAATGAACTCCAGATGAACCTAGTCCTAAAAAAAAGTAATAATAAAAAAACCTTGAGAGAGAGAAAGGAATTTTAAGTTGCTCCCCAGTCACCACATAACAAAAAAAAAAAAAATAGAGAAGAGAGAAAGGAAATAGTACAATCAATAGTAAGAACCAAAAATCTAAACGGAAGGAAATCAGAGAGAGAGATAGAGAGAGCTAACCTGAGAGGAAGGAGATCTGAGCTTGGGTATGTAGAGAGCTGATGGAGGAGAGGTGGATATTGCTATGGTAGGGAGACTGAGAGAGCAGGTTCTTGAAATTTTGATGCAGATGGCATATTCCAAAAAATGAAGAATGAAATTTGAAAGTATGATTGAGACTGCAATTCTAGTGAAGCCCGCCCAATATTCACTTCTAAATTTTGAATTCTACTCAAACGAGGTTAATAGACGTTAAGATGGATAGGGGTTATTGAGCTGATGTGGCATAAAAGGCTATGTAAGCATTTTTTTTTTTTTTAATGAGGTGTCTTGTATTTATTGGTTGGGACTACACAATAATTTATCATATAAGAGGTATAATTTAATGCTGTTGTATGCAAATCAGATCAATTTATGTTACCTAATTAAAACAGATATTGTGTTATCATAGAAGGATATAAACCTGTTTTCTGATGGGTTGTTTGAATGGATTACGTCCAACAATAATCAACTTGATTAATTATTAGTGATGTTCAATAGAAAATGTTAAAGTTGTTGTTAATTTTATTACAAAAACCTTACAAATTGACATGATATATGATGAATGTATTTTTAAATATTTTAAATAATAAATAACGAATGTAATTGTAAATTTTTTAATTACGTTTTTAGGTTTTGTTTAAAATTGTACGTATCAATTTGTAAAGTCTACGTAAAAAAATTTGTAATATTTCTAACATCACTTGTAAGATATTAATTGTATTAGAACAAATTCAGGTAGAAAGGTAAATTTCCTTTAAGACCTTTTCTTTTTGAGGCAATAATCTTCAAATTGACTGGTTGCTCTTTAATTCTTGTTGATTTTAGTAGAGCTGTTGTGGAAAACAGAACCAAAATGGTGGATTAAATATAATACTCTTCTTCTTCGTTTTCATGTTGATATTACTTGAACGTCTACTCTAGAAAACTTTTTTACTTAAAAATCGTGGTTTATTTTTTGAATATTTTGTTAATTATATTCTAGGCAATTAATATATATATATATAATAGAATTCTCTCTCTCTCTCTCTCTCTCTCATTCATGCATTTATGTGTGATAATGAGTTACAATCTAAGTAATCCATGTCTCATGCATGCTTACAGTTGATGTTCGAAAACATTGGAAAATTATTTGTAAGCCTGGAACCGGGGCCTCTTCTATGCGACATTGATAAGTTGTTTACTGGATTGGTTAAAGGAGTTAGAGCGAATCCAATCAACTTTCCTGGAACTGCTTATCATCATGCCCTTCACTTCAGGTTTTATCACAGTAGCATCTTCATTTATATATTTAGACACATATTATCAATATATTTTGGAGAAGATATGCTATTGTCAATTATTGAATTGTCCCAATTGGAATATAGTTTGGAAGCATATTTTATAATTGCTTGGAAAAGATTTTTTTTTTTTTTTTTTTTTTTTTGTGTGTGTGTGTGTGTGTGTGTGTGTGTGTGTGTGTGTGTGTGTGTGGAAAAGAATACCCTATATCTCAATCTGTTTCTTTGAAGACATATAACTAAAAGGCAGAGAGTTGTACAAAACATATGGCATGGTGTATGCATTAAACGTATAATTTTGTAATTTTTCAGTGTAGGAAGAAGCTTGAGGCAATTTTTTTGGTAGAATTAGAGAAGAAGAAGAAGAACAACAACAAAAAGGGAGTTGAAACGAATGATGTAATGGATGGGTTAATGCAGATTAGAGATATCTCTAATCTGCATTACCTTCTTCATCGATGAAGAAGGCAACAAATTAAGTGACCAAGAGGAACTAGACAGCATCGTCAGTCTTGTTGTTGGTGGATACGAATCTATTACCCTCGCATCAATGCCGGCAATATATTATCTTGCCAAGTTTCCAAATGTTCTCCAAAAATTACGGGTATGACTATGAATGACCATCCAATATGGAAATGGAATAGGATCTTTTCCATTTCACTCGATGTCTTTTTTTAGAAAAGTGTCAATTTTATTATTTTATGGTTAAGATTTTATTTATGTTTAATATAAAGTATCCTATCTTTTTCGGGTATCATCTTTATCATGAATTGCAGGAGGAAAAGTACATGGCTATTAGAAAGAACACGAAAGGCAATTTCATCACAAGCGATGATGTCTCAAAACTGAAATACACGGCGAAGGCATGCAGTAATATATCTCGTTATTGCTTCGTTCAAGGCCAAAGTTTTGGTTACTACTGCGGAAGTCATGCAAACATTTTGGACTAATTAATTATTTTGCATATATATAGGTGGTGGAAGAAGCAATAAGATTGGCCAACATTGCGGCATTTATTTTCAGATTGGTCACTAAGGAAGTCGAGTATAAAGGTGGGAAAGTAATGATTCTTGACAATATCTATTACACACACATTTGCGTATATAGTACACACAATTTCCAAAAATAAGAGAAATTGTAACTTCAAGTCACGGTTTTGAAGCTCAAAACCGTGACTTGAAGCCACAATTTTTCTTGTTTTTGAAAAATGTACACTATGTGTGCATTAAAAAATGTGTACTGGACATTTTCTTTCAAAAAATTTGATTGGTTTCGGAATATTGTTTTGAAAAAAAGGAAAAAAACTAGTGCGCATGTCACGTGTATCTGCACAAAGTGTATGCAATAAATATTGAAATTTAAAAAAAAAAAAAAACTACCAAACATTGCTAGTGTGAGTGTAATTTATGTGAGTGCATTTGCTACGACTAAATCATAGCATTTTATGTTACAAGTTATGGTTGCTAGAATATGTTTGACATTGTTATATAGATAATATTAAGGGTAAATTATATTTTAAATCCTTTATTTTGATAATAATTTTAAATTACATCCTATAATTTTTACTTTCAAAATTTTAGAATTTAATTTAAAAGTTTTAAAATGAGAGGGATTAATTTGAAGGACTTAGATTGGGTCCAGTACAACTAGATATTTGACCTAACCCTTACCTTAATTTGAATATACCCTTAGGATTTTTTTTTTTTTTTTGAGGAAATGAAAATATAGGATTTATAAAGTAATTTTAGCTAATATCAACTATATATGCTTTAACCCAAAAAATAAAAATAAAATGAAGTTATCCCTAGTCATGATTGTAAGTTCAATTGAGTGATATATTAGTTATTGATCGTGAGATTTTTTTTTTTTTTTTTTAATTCTTTTTCCGGTGCAGGTTACAAAATACCAAAGGATTGGAAAATTATTGTTTGGCTTCGGTACCTGCACACAAATTCTGAAAACTTTGATGAGGAACCCATGTGCTTTAATCCAGACAGATGGAATGTGAGCCAATATATGCCTAACATGATTAAATATAAAATATAATTCTTTTAGCTTATCAGTGTTTTTTTCACTCTCAGGAACCACCAAGGCCTGGAGCATTCCAAGCTTTTGGAAGCGGATTAAGAACCTGTGCAGGAAACATGTTCGCAAGGACACAACTTGCACTTTTTCTCCATCATTTGTCTATTGGCTATAAGCCTATAAGTAAGGACTAAAGGAAAACCAATCCCTGTGATTGGTGTATATAGGTCCATTGGGCTCTGTCTAAGCCCACTTTTATTGTATTGCACTTCACACCTACTTGCATCGTAATCATTTGTCTTTTATATAAAAGAACCTTGTGTTACATAGCTTATATCATGAAATACAATACAATTATTTTGTATTTCTAACACGTGTCATTGAAGACATCGCTAAACATATATTTAAATGAAATCTCAGGTGGGAATTGTTCAACCCGAATGTAGAGATGGTTTATCTTCCACATCCAACACCAGTTGACGAGGTTGAGGTTATGTTCAGCAAAATTTAGGAAACCCTTATCGGTTACTGTTTTATGGTTTTGATTGAATAAATGTCATAATGAACATGGTAAGAATTGTTGCTTAATTTATAGTTGCCCGGGCTCATGGTTGCTTGGGTTTGTAATTTTCTGTTCTTTCTCCTTCATCTTTATGGCAAATATGATAATGAAGATTTTCGATCAACTGTTCTAAAGAAATTTATGATTCTCCCCATTTCAATTGAATTGTAGAGAATCCACTTTGTAGTTTAAATTTTAATTTTTGGTTTTAATAGTGTATATAGTACAACATCATTTAAAATTTAAATAACGGGACACTCTAAATTCACTTTAAAATTTATAATATGAAAACTTTGCCAAAATACGGATGTAATTACTGCCGCTACAAGCATGTGTATAGCGGCTATAGCCTCAAAGGGAAGGCAAGGTGATTTCTAGAGTTACGTACAGCATTGAGTTGTATAAGCACTCTTCATGATGTTCTATGAAAATTTGAGTAGAAGGAGAGATTGTTGTGAGATAGTATCTTGTATATTGTTTCTCAAAAAAAAAAAATATATCTTGTATATTTGCCCTCTCAAAGGACTAATGGGCCTTAGTTATATGGTTGGAGGTGGTTTGTTGGGCCTATATAGGCTTGGGGGTGATTTTTCATTTCAGAGCATCTCCAATAGGCTAAAGAAATAAAGGGTTAATAATAATAACGATTTTAATCCAATAATGGTTAATGATAGATTAATAAAAATAATTATAATAAATCATTAAAATGAATAATAATTATAATATTAATAATCCACAAAAGGTAAATTTTATGATTTTTTTAGGGAAAAATTAATCAATGAATTCATTCCAAATTACATAGATTTGATCAATTTCAAATTACATAGTTTGAAAATATAGTTATTGTGAATTAATAAAAAAAATTAAAAAAATAATGAAGAAATAATATTTAAATGTTATAGAGAAATGATAAAGAAATATTCTCTAAAAATAAAGTTCTAGCCTCTAGGTAAGATATCGATGTATTTCTCTTGTGCAAAATCCTAAAAAAAACGTTTCCTAAAAAGAAAAAAAAATCTTAAAAACGTGGATTTGAAAATAATGAGTTCTTTATAATAATTTAAGTTGAGAGGTTGAGTTTTGTACTCCATATTAAAGATATTGGATTTTATCTACTTCTCTTGCATGGATAGCTAATTATCAAACCATCTAAAATCTTATATATTCCTAGGTGTACTTGCATGATTTATCTTTATTGGCTTTCTAATTCAAATCCATGAGAGATTGCATGATAGATGAAGCAAAGAACTTGAAGGTGAACCTCATCATTGCACTTGGCCTTCATGCACAAAGGGTGTCTCTGTTGGCTAAAGTTTGAAAATTCTAAAATGCTCCATAATTAATAAAGTTTCATGATACTGAATCAACAAGGCACACCATTTTAAAACATAATTGGGGGTGGGGGGATAATTATCATAATTTGCTTTGCATCATTTTTTTTTTTTTAAGAAACCAAAGCATTCATTCTATTAATCAAAGGCATTAACGTCCGTAACAACAAAATGAAAAATGTTTGGTGGAACAGATTCTATCCAAACATCATCATATAACTATTTTTTGATACAAAATATTATATTTTGTATAAGAATCTTATTATCCGTTAGATTTCAAAGTTAATAGTGAAAAATTTCCTTAGGACAGTTAGATTAGGATCAATTGGAACTAAATCAAATGTAGATTGTGAGTTTGTAATAACACCATAGGCACCATCATTTTGTTAATTAACATGGGTCCAAGATATGCCATCTCTTTGTAATAATTATAATGTACTAATTATAATTATTATGTACTAATTAGTACATTATAATGATTACAAAGAGATGGCATATCTTGGACCCATGTTAATTAACAAAATGATGGTGCCTATGGTGTTATTACAAACTCACAATCTACATTTGATTCAAAAATTGGATCCTAGTTATAACTAGGATCCAATTTTTGAATCAAACAAACGAACAGTATTATGCCTTTGTTTTTGTTCAGGGAAACAATTGGCGGTTGGGAATTGTCAAAAACTTTCAAAAACAACCGCAATATTGTTTGAAATATAGTATAATTGCGAAAAAAATCAATAACTGTCGCAGTGAAATGAATGCAAAGGATTGTGTGGGGGATGCGTATTGATATTGCCTTCCGAATTTGGGAGGTGTGGGACAATGTATGACCCATGCCATATGTGATTGTGAAGTGCAACCCAATTCCGAACAAATAAAATAAAAAATTGCTTCTAAAGTTCTACTACTTAATTGAAGGAGGAAGAAAGGGGTGAGAAATTGAGAGGTTAACGACAATAAAGTTGTTCAATATTTAAATCAACACTAATAAAAGCCCAATTGTTGTTTTAAAATGATTTGCAGGCCTAACCGATAGTGGACGGGGTATTGACATTTGGTAAATTGACAACCTATATAATGGACGAGACGATATCTAATATTTTAGATGCACGTAATATTATACTCATAATGTGTGAATCCTATAGATGGATGAGAACTATATGTTGTAAGTGTGATGTTGCTTACGTCTGAAACATTAGATACTATTTCCTCAGTGTACGAGATTATAGTTTTAAACTCTATAAGTAAAATTACATATAATTTGTATTTTCTAATTATCTTAAATAATTAACATTATAGGGTTTTTAGTTTGAAATTGAAACCATGCTTACATTTACTCTAAAATTTTTATTGGGGTAATATTTTTAAGGCCAAAATATATTGTTGGTCCTTAAACTTTAACCTATGAGCGATTTTAATCCCTAGCGTTTAAAGTGATCGTGGAAGTTTCAAGTAATAGCCTAGTTTTAATAACATCTTTTGTGGTGCTCCATGCCTATGGTTCGAACCCCACCTCTCCCCTCCCCCTCCTCCGTTATCTACCAATAAAAAAAATTAAATGTTTTTTTTTTTTAATCCATAACAAACTTAAAAATGGTAGATTTTATTCCCCAACAACTTTAAAGTAATCGTTTTTGGTCCATATTCCATGGTGCGTCTAATGGCGTGATGACGTATAATTTTTATTTATTTTTTGATAAATTGCAAATCTTTATTACGAAAAGAGGATGAACTACACAACAATTTGGTCAAAGCCATTTTAGCACCTTAAATGACATAATTTTCAGTTCAGTCAGGTCATTTAAGAGGCTAAAAGCAATCAATTTAAACTTTTGTAACTAAAATCACTAGGATGAAAATTTAAGGCCCAACAATTTATTTAAGTCTATTCTAAACTTATTGAAACTTTAATAATAAAGTTTATTATGATAATAATTTTTAGGCCAAAATCCAAATTATACCCCTTAGGTTTGGGTGAATTTTCATTATTTTCCGTAAAATTTAATTTTTGTCATTCAGTTCTTAAATTTAAAATATTTTTCAAATTGGACATTCTGTATATAAAACTACTGTTAAGTCCTGTAAAATAAAAATGTATCATAGATGTGAATAGCGTTAGTTTTATAACAAATAATATACAAAAGGACCAACTTGATAGGAATGTTAATTTTTAAGGACTAAAATGACAAAAAAAAAAAAAAAAAAAAAAAACTTTAAGGATTGCTATGATTTAGATTGGTAGTAATTGTTGTCAATGTAATATAAAAAAGATGCAATTATTTAAAAACAAGTCATGGTTGAAGCCACTAAAAAAAAGTGAAAATTGGGTAATCTCACCCGGGGCTTACTCGAATGAATCCAAATCTTCTGTCCCACTTTTCCTGCTCCACTCTATACTCCACCAATAAAAACTTGCCACGTGTTAACATAATTAATTAAATACTATCATTATTGACTTATTAATATTACAATTATTAATTAATGGTAGTATTTAATTAATTAGGTGAATACGTTGCAAGCTTTTATTGGTGGAATATAGAGTAGAGCAGGAAAAGTGGGACAGAAGACTCGAATGAGACACTAGGGTTGCCTATCTTGCATATTTGAACGAGTCATAAAAAACACCTATAATCTTGGTTAACCCTCAAGCGAGGCTCACTCATGTGAGAGTTCAAAGTTTTATTTTCCAAGTATGTTTTAGATTTCATAAAAAAAAAAAATTAAAAAAAAAAAAGTATGTTTTAGATTAGTTTTCCTTAGCCATTTCTAATCCTATCTATATATAATTAATGCAACGATTTTTATGAGTAGAGAGGCAGCCTTATCACATAAAATCATTAGAGCATTCACATTAAGAATGCTAAAAAATATAGCATTTAACACCTCAAAAAGTCACTTAATCCATTTTAACATCTCACTTTTAAATACACTCAACATCAAAACTTCTATTTTAACACACAACACATTAAAATAATATAAACAACCTAATTAAATAAATATATAAAAAAAATCCAACATATTCAATTCACGTCTCTCATCCTCTCTGATTGCTCTACCAACCACCACAATCTACTGCCACTACCAGCCACCACTACAACCCACTACCACCACCCACCCCAACAAGCCCAAACAACCCCACCATAACCCACACCCCACCCAATGAAACAAACCACTACCACCATCAAACACTACCAACAAACTCACAGCCTCCATTACAACCCAAAGCCTCCACAATCTACAACCCACAACCTCCATCACAACCCACCAAACCCTCAAAATCCACAATCCAACCCACAACCACCACAAATCACAAACCCATGGCGGCAAATCGGGAAAGAGAGATGAAAGATTTGGCGGTTTTTGACTTTGGTGTCGTCGGCAGCTTTGCCAAATATTGTCGGCGACAGCTTTGGCTTCTTCAAGCTTTTTGGGTTCGGTCAGAGGGAAAAGGATCTTGGATTTTTGGTGGCTTGGTTGAGGGAAGGGAAGCAACGTGGGAGAAGAAGGCAAGGGAGCTGGGCGGCATGGGTTGAGTATGAACCATAAAAGGAAAGGAAGAAGAGGCAACATGTGTGAGAAAGGGTAGAGGGACTTGGCACGTGTGGGTGGGGATTAAAAAATTAATATTTGGTTTTAACATTTAGCTACAGTGAGCTATTATAGATGACAGCTCACTGTAGTTGAGTGTTAAAATTTTTAACATTTGGCATGTTTGATGTAGCACGTATTTTTTTTGTTGTTGGTGTTTTGGTTGTCAAATATAGCATTTTAGTATTATAACATTCTTGATGTGAATGCTCTTAAAGCCTTTCCTCTGATTCAAATCCATAACCTCGTTCCTTCTAATTCTTGATTATGTACCTTTTTGTCCTATTGTTGATCAAGAACTTTGGTAAAACCATATATTGTTTAAAACCATAGATCTTATAGTTTTATATCAATACATGTAGTGTGATCTCAGAAGTTCCGGATTAAAACGGATGCATTGTTAATGAAGTTTTTCATATAGAAGAAGTTCAGTGGTTTTGGAGTTGCTATGGCAGGGCCGGCCCTAGGCCTAGGCCACCACCTAGGGCCCCCTACTAGAGGAAGGCCCCAAATTTTGGGGTAAAAATTGATATATTTTTTTAAAAAATTTAGAGATATAGGAAAAAAAAATAGTTTTATAATTTTCCTTTACTTTTAAGAAGTCCCAAAGTATTGAGTAATACTAGAGATAATATAACTTTAGATACATGGGTCTTACAAATAGAGTAATGCTATAGTTTTACAAACTATTTTACGACATTTTTACAAACTGTTGTTGTGGTCAACTTCTTACTGGTTCTCATTTGGGCCCACCGATAACATCACTTTTTTATTTATCTATAATCGTTCACTACATCATCAGTTTGTAAAAGTTTTTGTAAAAGAATTTGTATCTCTAGCATTTTCCCTTATAAATTATATGTGTCACTAATCGCAAGAAATAATTCAGATAGGAAAATGCTATAAATATTATTAATTTTACTTGAAAAGTTTACAAATTGATGTGACAATTAATATGATATGTGGACGTCAATAACCTATTAAATGCATTTTTGAATTATTTTTAGTGATTAATGATACATCTTTATAAGCTTCAAGTTATAAAATTTATAATATCCCTTACATCATTCATTCAAATACTTGTTTATTATCTTCTTCAAGTGTTACTAATCGCATTCATTTCTACATCGTTTGAAAGTTTTTTTTAGTAAAATTTGTTATAACTTTAGCATTTTTCCAAAAAAAGAAGAAGCATATTACAAAATAAAAGGAATAGATTTTTGTTATAAAGAAATTATGATATTAAATACTAGTTAAATATTATTTAAGTGATAACAAAAAGTCCCATTTTAATATATTGCCGAAGGCCTCCAAATTTATTGGACCGCCCCTATGCTATGGAGATATCTAGGAGTGTCCATGCCCCAATTCAGATTGATAAAGCTGACTGAGCCATTTGAACTCTAAATTAACTATAATAATACATACATATATTGAGCCACATGACACAAAGTCAATGTGTATGTAGTGTGTAAGTAAGTATATTAAAAAACAAAATTACAATAAATCATTAAAATAATCACAATAAATATTAAATATTATTTTGAATTTCTTTAAATTATTTTTGTAATAGAATTTTAAAATTATTAAAAGTTAGATAATAGAGTTTTATTTAAATTAAACTATCATTAAAATTAACAAGATAATGAAATTTTAGTTGGAGTAGGAAATTTTAATTTCTTGAAACTTGAACAATATAATTTTAGCTTAATCAAACTCTCTTAACAATTAATAAAATAAAATAATTTAATAATTAATGACAGTAGCCACTAATAGGAGAGAGAAGATACCTATTTTGCATATCACGACTTATAAGACCTAATGTTTATTATATAGTATATAATTTGTAATTTGGTAACTACATGTCATTAAATTCTATTTTTTTTACTTCTCATAATTTTCATAGTCCTTTTTACTTATACCACCATTTATTTATTATATTCTAATTCTAATTATGATCTACCACCTAAAAATTATATTTTCTCACGACTATCATATTTGGTTGATTATAAGTGATAGAGAAAAAGTTGTGGGTTTTTGTGAGAGGAACAAAAGATTAAAAGTAAATTTCATTAACATACCCTAAAGTTTGGCGAATGCCAGCCATGTTTAAGGGACTAAGTTGGCTTTAGAGACCAAATTTCTGTTTGACGTTAGCTTATAAATTCAGTTTTTAACTTTTAGTTTTTACGTATAATTTTTTAAAATATTACTTTTTCCACTTTTTTTTTTTGCTGAATTACTTTTTCCACTTTTTCAAGGTATTAATATATTTTTACATACTTTCAGTAGAAAAAGTTTTCAACAAATAAACTAAATAAGTTCAAGTTGTTTTCAAATAAATACCAAATTAATTAATTTTAAAAAGTTTGGGACCTACTTACTATTAACTCAAAAATCTTAATGAAATTTACCCATAAATTAATTATGTAGCACATAATAATGTCACACATAATAATTGTGGGAAAAAGTATAGTAAATATTGTGTAATAAGTACTAACAACTCGAAATTTCATACATACACGATAACTCCCCATGATGCCTTTACTTGTCCATAAGAGTCCAGACACTCGGATGACACGTAGTACATTCTTTGTCTCGAATTTTTTCAAGTGGGAGGTTGAAGAACACTTGTTATTTTATTAAGTTATACTCATGAGTCTTCGAAAAGAGACTTGACTCTTGTTTCATGTGGCCCCCAGTACTTTGTTTTTTTTCACTGGTTCAGAATATTAACATGGACACGCGTTCTTCAAGCTCAGCGAGTTTAACACTCTACCTAGACGAGAGAATAGAGTTTTAGATGTAAAAGTACAATTTTTTTTGAATTTCCCATTGGAAACGGCTACTACTTCTTTCTGCACAACTTTCTATGCCAAAATTTGAACAGTCTGTCTTTCACTCTGCTCAAAATATTGTAAAAAAGTACTACAATCTCTCTCTCTCTTCATGCTTCAAATATTAATTATTAGTTTTAACTAATTTATAAGATATTCAAATGGGAAATCCTTAACCATCATCACAGCTCGAACTTCCTTTCTACTCTACCCAACACTGTTATCATTACGGTGTAGACTGTCTCTCTCATTCTCTGTCTTCATAGAGTGCAGCAAGTGAACTTTACTCAGAAAACACATTTGGAAGGAGGAATGGAGATGCGTGTGTTGGTTTGTGTCTTTTCTCTGGTTTATGCAGCTACCCTTTTGAGCCCTTGTTCTCTGGCTCTCACCCAAGATGGTAAGCCCCATTAAATTTCATCATCCATTTTTCTTTCTTTTTGGAGCTAACTGTTTGGTTACTGAGAAAATGGTGGTGAAGAACTATTTAAAAAGAATACTTTGTTTTTTAAAGTTCTATGAATCTTTTGTTTCCAAAATAGTCCACTCAACTAAGTGAAAGCAGTAAAGTTTTTGTTTTTATGTTTTTGTAAGCTTCTATTAGCAACAAAATGAAGCTTAAAGTAACAACCTTTATGTTCCAGGGCTAACATTATTGGAAATGAAAAGCACTTTGAATGACAGTAGAAACCTCCTCAGTAATTGGCAATCTTCTGATGAGAGTCCCTGCCAATGGACTGGTATCACTTGTCATCCCCAAGACCAACAAGTCAGCTCTATGTATGGCTGACCCTTTTCTTCAATCTTTCACTTCTGCTTCTATGCTGTTTACTTTGAAGTTTAAATCTTTCTCTTACATTTTATTTCTGGGTTTTTTTTCAGAAACCTACCTTATATGCAGCTAGGAGGGATTATATCTCCCAGCATTGGTAAACTGAGTAGATTGGAGAGACTGTAAGTTCAATACCCAACAACTTTCCTTTAACTGAGTTCCTCCATCAAATTTTTCACATTAAAATATCAAAGAAATGTGCTCCTTCATTTAATTTGCTTTTGTACTTTTTGATTTTTCTGATTGTGAACCAGGGCACTTCACCAGAACAGCTTACATGGAATTATTCCTAATGAAATCACCAATTGTACTGAGCTCAGAGCCATGTAAGTAGACCTGGACCCTGGACCCTGGTTTCCTAATTTCCATTTTTTTTAATATGTTATTCATATATTTTTGAATAATTATATGGCCCCCGCCCCCGCCCCCTTCACTTTTGCATTTTGTATTATTGATGCATACAAATCAAATTACTGCAACAATAGGTACTTGAGGGCGAATTATCTCCAAGGAGGCATACCAGCGGATATTGGAAACCTTTCTTATCTCACCATATTGTAAGATCTCTGACACTAAATTGTACTTGATGTTGTTCAAGTTCTACTTACTAGAGTGCTTAAATATGAATGTACTGTTGTTAGTCTCACTCAGTTATCTATATGTCACTAGATGTATTTATCATTGAGGTATGCAATTTTAAACTCTGGATTAGTTTATAACACCACAAAATTAAATATAGGGATTTATCAAGCAATTCGTTAAAGGGCGCTATACCTTCAACTATTGGCCGTCTAACACGTTTGCACTTCCTGTAAGTTCAATCAGTTATGGCTATGCTGCTTAATCATTTTCTTTTTATTTTATGTTGTATGAAAATTGGATATTTTCATGATAGTTTGTATCATTGTAATTTGTCTCAGGAACCTGTCCACCAATTTTTTCTCAGGCGAGATACCAGATTTTGGAGCTCTAAGCACATTTGGGAACAAGTCGTGAGTTACTCTTTACATCACCAAATTCTTAGGTCTATGCTCATTTGAATATAATGCATACCAATACCAATGCTTGAAAGTGTAAACCTCTGTTTGAAACTTTAGCAAGGAAATTTGCAACATAGTGGATTATCATTTGGTCATTGGGTTTCAGATAAGGAGGGAAGTGCCACATTAGTTAGAGTAGGGCTTTGGCATTGTTAAAGGTATTACTCTATTATGTAAACTAATTTAGTGTAAAGCTTTCTTAGGGTCATTGTAAACATCAACATATACTTGTGGATGTAGGCTGTCAGGAAAAATTGCATAATTCTCCGTGCTTTCTCTTTCTCTCTTGCTTCTACATTTACAATATTTATCTATTTGTTGGGTATACACATGTGAGTAGTCCCACATTGATTAATAATAAGAATAATAAGAAGAGTGAGTGGTTAATATAATATAGTTGGGTCAACAAACAAGTCCTCCTAGTTCTCTCTTGCCTATGGGCTTTTCCTTCGCTAGCGCATCATCTATGGGCTTCTCATTTTTCATCCATTTGAATCACGTGTCAACTCTGCATGCTCATCCATGAGAACCCGACTCGTACTTCCATGTCCATGGGAACCTCCTCACTGTGATCTAGCACCATTGGCAATACTCCTTGTGCATTTTTCTAGGATGGTTTGTGTGGCCCTTTTAGGCTTGCCCTGTCCTTGCTCCAATTGTGAAAGGGACCTTGAACACCTTGCCACCTTGCTGCACCCCACTATGGACTCTGATACCACTTGTTGGGGAGAGAATACCTTGGGGAGCCTCCAATTGAGTTGATAGTATTACATATAGAGACACGACTTAACCCAAAAGCCTACCAAGTGATTAGCTTACTAAAGTAATCACTAGCTTCGCACTAATTGTCAGCATCTTTCCCCCCCATCCCCCTAACACCACCAATATACTTCTATGCAGTAATGACATAATTGTAAACACCCTCTATACTATAGCTTGCCTTTTTGATGTATTTGTTTTATGTTCCATCCCATGCATTTTTTAAAAACTGCCCTGCTTATGCATAGGTTTATTGGCAATCTTGACCTTTGTGGCCGGCAAGTGCATAGGCCATGTCGAACATCTATGGGATTCCCTGTTGTGCTACCACATGCTGAAAGTGAAGAAGCTGCAGGCAAGTTTTGATCATGATTTCTTGGATTAGTCAGTTGATGAGTTGTCCATCTAGATCTGGTCTATAGCTCTGTAAATCACTTTGATTATATTGCAACTAGATATGTGCATAAGGTAATCCTGGTTTATTTATTTTGGAGCAGTCCCTAGTAAGCGATCCTCTCATTACATCAAAGGAGTGTTGATTGGCGCAATGTCTACAATGGGTGTTGCACTTGTTGTTGTCCTTGCTTTGCTCTGGTTTTGGTTACAATCAAAGAAGGAAAGAGCTGCTAGGAAATACACAGAAGTCAAAAAGCAAGTTGACAAAGACGCAAGTGAGCTGGATGTTTCCTCAAATCTAAGCATTTCATTTTTTTTTTTTTTTTTTGTGAAGGTGGGATTATTTTATCATTTTTCAATAAACCATTGAATAATGAACAGGCACAAAGCTTATTACTTTCCATGGTGACCTGCCATACCCATCATGTGAGATCATAGAAAAGCTGGAATGTCTTAATGAAGAGGATGTTGTGGGGTCGGGTGGATTTGGTACTGTATACAGGATGGTTATGAATGATTGTGGAACATTTGCTGTTAAAAGGATTGATCGGAGTCGTGAAGGATCAGATCAAGTATTTGAGAGGGAGTTAGAGATCTTGGGTAGCATCAAGCACATAAATCTAGTAAACCTGCGAGGTTACTGCAGACTCCCAGCTTCAAAGCTTCTTATCTATGATTATATGGCTATGGGCAGCTTAGATGGTTTCTTGCATGGTATGCTTCACAGTTTTGAATTTTGTGGTTCTTATTTACATGCTGAAACATGGATTGTGTGGCCATGAAAAAAAATCAATATGTGAACAGAATGATAGAAATAAACTCTCATGTTGGTGGTATATATGTGTGTCTGTGTTTTAATTTCAAACTCTTGGAACAATTATTTATAATCTCTATTAATATTTCCAAATAAAGATAGAAGAAAGCTATGTAAAAAATAACTAGCCGGTAAGGAAATTTTGCTGCCCAAAATCCCTGTCAAAGGTTCTTAAGCGTGAGAAGGTATATCCTGTGCCTGCTGCAGCAGGTCTCTCACATGTGGGCCCCACCAGTGAGTGGGGCTCACTCGTTGTGAGAGGGCTCGCTGTATACAGTGGGTACAAGATACTTTCACCTAAAGTGCTGTCCCTTTATTGTTCTACTTATATTTAATTATTCTTTGGTGTCTGAACTTTAGTTTCATTTTCTTTTTCTATTTGGTGTATTCAGTAAATTACAATATTTTGCTAGTTATGGATCCAAGTTAATATTTCTATCTAAAATTTAGCAGTTAAAATTTGAAGTGTAATGCAGATATGATTTCTATCCTTTTTTTTTTTTGTTGGTTCTTCCTTAGAACATGGGCCTGAAGAGCAGTTATTGAATTGGAGTGCTCGTTTGAGAATAGCTCTTGGTTCAGCCAGGGGTCTGGCATACTTGCATCATGACTGCTCTCCAAAGATTGTGCATCGTGACATAAAGTCCAGCAACATTCTCCTTGATGAAAACTTGGAGCCTCGTGTCTCAGACTTTGGTCTTGCCAAGCTTTTGGTTGATGAGGATGCCCATGTCACAACCGTGGTTGCTGGCACTTTTGGCTATTTAGCACCAGGTGCGTATTTTGAATCTTCCCATTTATTTTGCTTCTCTTTAATTGGTGAATATCAGAATATTGATTGAATAGATCATGAGAGGTTGGGAGTCAGAGTACTTCTTTTAGGGTGGGCTTGGGGTTTACACTTATAAGGCCTTCGTCTACTCCTCTCATTTGCCTTAATTACTTAGCGAAAAAAAGAAAAAGAAAAAACCCTTTAAACGATCCACTTGTGGGCTTTGTCCCACATTGTTAAAGGAGTGAACGTTGGCTTTATAAGTGCCTAAACTACCTTGGGTGTTATTTGGGGAGGGCTTGGGTTTTACACTTATAAGTCATAACCCATTCAAGGATCTGAACAATCCAAGGTACCTAATTGTATAATTGTATCCCAGACCAGTCTGGCAACACAAAACTGTTGTAATATCTTGGTAAGCTTAGGTTGGCGATATGAGGGATAATGGGTACTTGGTTGGCGATAGAGGGATAATGGGTACTTGCTAGTGTATTGGGCAATGGAGAGGAAATCTATTGTTCATGGGACTGTGACGTAGGACAACCACACTAACAATAAAATAAAAGATAAACCCTAGGAGTCAGCACCTAAGGGCTGCTTGGAGTCAGCACCAAGCAAACTGGAGTCAGCACCAGTGAAAGAAAACAAACGTTTTTAATAATTCTCAAAACTGTGTTACAATAATCCCAAAAAGTTGTTTAAATAGCCAACAATAAAAATGCATAACGAAACCCTAAAGAAACCCTAATTATTAAATGCTTGGGCTTGTTTAGTCTCAAGCCCAATAACTAATAGGTTCCATCCATAAAGCCACAGGTTGGGCCACTTTCTTTTTGCTCTTCCTCCTATACGTATGTGTAATTGGGGGCTTGTATCTCGTGTCCGCACCAACTCCCCCCGGGTGGGAAGAACTCAACCCCGTCGAGTGGAAATCTGAAGAGCTCTAATACCAAAACTGACGTAGGACAACCACACTAACAATAAAATAAAAGATAAACCCTAGGAGTCAGCACCTAAGGGCTGCTTGGAGTCAGCACCAAGCAAACTGGAGTCAGCACCAGTGAAAGAAAACAAACGTTTTTAATAAATCTCAAAACTGTGTTACAATAATCCCAAAAAGTTGTTTAAATAGCCAACAATAAAAATGCATAACGAAACCCTAAAGAAACCCTAATTATTAAATGCTTGGGCTTGTTTAGTCTCAAGCCCAATAACTAATAGGTTCCATCCATAAAGCCACATGTTGGGCCGCTTTCTTTTTGCTCTTCCTCCTATACGTATGTGTAATTGGGGGCTTGTATCTCGTGTCCGCACCAGACTGCCTAAAAGAAAAGTGGTCCAAACCAACGGCAAATATAACAAAATGATGCTATGTTAGTTTTCTTCACACATTGCAGTTTACTACGGGCTAAAGACAATGAGCTTCCATTATAAAAAATGTGATATTTTTTACTCTATTTGATCCCAATGGGTATTTTTGACCAACTGATTCATTGCTAATATTTACTATCATAGAGTATTTGCAAAGTGGGAGAGCCACAGAGAAGTCAGATGTATATAGCTTTGGAGTTCTCTTGCTAGAGCTTGTAACTGGGAAGAGACCTACTGATCCATCTTTTGTGAAAAGAGGCTTAAATGTTGTTGGTTGGGTATGCTCTTCAAAAAATTTGTTCCTTCATTCTCTCCTTTCTTGTCTCCAGATTATGCAATGATTGTTAGGTTCTTATGACTTATCACTTACAGATGAATACACTGTTGAGAGAAAACCGACTGGAAGATGTAGTGGATAAAAGGTGCAAAGATGCAGATATTGAAACTGTAGAAGCAGTTCTAGAAATAGCTGCCAGATGCACGGATGCAATCCCAGATGATCGACCATCAATGAACCAGGTAGTGCAGTTGCTAGAGCAAGAGGTCATGTCACCATGCCCAAGTGATTTTTACGAGTCCCATTCAGATTATTGTTAATGACGATGCATATGTAGCAGTCAGCATGTCGTGAGTGCTAAATCTAAAGCCATAAATTTGGCCAGAATGTAATGTTATTAAGCATGTTTTGTGAGTGATTTGCCCCTATCTGTGGGGCCTGTATATTGTATTCTCGCCAGTGAATGGATGTCATTATTTGATTTTGTATGATTTTATTTCTAACCCCCCACACCCACCCCCCCCACACATAACTTCCCATTGCTATCCCCCAAAACATTATAGCTGGACACTCCTATCTTGACCTGTAGTAACTTGTCAAGAGCCTTGTCATGCAGTGAAATTGTCTCTTCTCTGTTGTGAGGAGAATTACCGTTCAAATCTCCAATCCTCCTCCATTGTTGTAGTTGAGTTATAATCAAAATTCTTGTTTGGTTCCATTAAATTCTGTATGGGAAGGGCAAGCAAGTCTCAAGAATGGTCTCAGAATATGCAAGTTTGATTTCGATTGGAGAAAGAGGTAGTTCCATTTTCGATTCCCTGCACTTTCTGTGAGGGAAGCCTAGTTTTAAGTCGTTAAGTTGAAAACTCTTTGATATTGAACTTTTAATGTCTTTATTAAAAACATTAGGAAGTGTTAATAAATTGAGATACAAAGTTTTTGATCAAAATAAAAAAAATTGTTGTTTGGATTGTGAGTTTGTGGCACTAATAAAATTGTGGGGTAAATTGACACAATGAAATTTAAACTTTTTGTTTGGCATTATTATCATTTTGGTTTTTTTTTTTTTTTTTAATTTAATTTTTTTATAAAGATAATTTCAACTTAAAGCGTTTTATTTGGATGATTATTTTTTTATCATTAAACCAAATACACTATTTAATTTTTGGTATAAACGGAAATTGAAACTCAAATTTTTTATTCGATAATAATAAACTTTACTAGTGAGCTCATTGTAAACTCTTATCATTTTGGTCTGTAAGGTTTCAAGTTTTTGTACACAATTTTTATAAATTGGTCACTGTTCATTATTCATTGAAACAGCTAATATAATTCCTCCAACAACACGCTTAAAAAAACAAAATCTAACCCATGTGAAAAATTTATCAAAGAGTTTGAAATTAAATCCAAATCCTATGTCATACCCTACTTGTAAATGACCGAGATGATCAATAAGTTAAGAATCTCAACCGAAAGTTCAGTTAGTAAGAGTAGCATTTTAATATTTAAAATTTTTATCTTCTTAGAATGGATAACTCAAATTTGTATCGATCTAGATTCTTTGAAATCGAATTTGAATTTGTTAGATTTCTAGGTAGGAACAAGGGCAGTTGCACATACAAGTCAGCGTGTTCCTGTCGCCACCTTAACATATTTATATTTAAATTAGCATTTTTTTATGTTAAAAAAATATTGACTACCTTGAGTTGATAATCTCAAGAATTCGGATTCAATAAAAATAAGAATAATGATAGGAACACAATAAAATGTCACAACAATTTGACAATATTCTGAAATTAAAATGCCAACTCACACATGGGCCTTTTTTTATCTCTAATTTGATTTTTTTAATGCTAACACAAGAATTGTTGCGGCATTTTGTTGTGTCTCTAACATTACTCACAAATAAAATCTTAACCCTCCAACCATAATCCTTAAGCCCTTAAACAAAAACATAAATAAAAGTTCAAATAACAATAAACATGGAGAAGTGATACGTCTATAACATTTTAACAACAAATTATAGGTGGTAAGTTGTTATTTGTTGTAATTGGAATTGACCACTTAAATTACATTTTTGCCCACTCGTAACAGTAATAACCTACTATTCAAGATTTGTTATAAAAATATTATGAAAATGTTGTGGACATAACATTTCTCATAAAAATGAACAAAATATTCTATAAAAGCTCATTCAAAAACAAAAATAAAAACTCCTAATCATTTAAATTCGTAACTCGTTCAACTCATTTCATAAAAATAATAAAATAATTTCTAATTTCATTTTCCTAAAAAATAGTACCAAGAGAGAGATTGTGGCCATGAGTTCACATTGGTGACACTAGAAGCCTACTCCTTAGTGGCTTGGCTCGTAGTAGCAACATGTATCATTCGTTGCTCTCTCTCACTTTCTCCATTATTATTTTTTCTATCATTATTTTTGGACTCTTTCTCACATTATTATTCTTATCTCAGTATTTTTAGTTGTCGCCTAATTTTTCATCACTCTCTTTTTGCTTTTTAATTTTGTTTATAGAAAGAAATTGTAAAATTTCATATATTTGATTTTTTTTTTTTTTTTTTTTTGTGATGTCAATATATTCAAATTCTCTTTTTATTAGATTCTATATAATTTATGTTTTTTAATATCCATCTTAGAACAATTAAAAATATTCACTTTGTTGTTTTATCTTCAATTTTATACCCTCTTATGATTTGTTAAAAAATGGATTGACTTGGGTTTGCATGGGTTGAGTTGAGGGGTTTTATCAACCTAACCCACCATGGTGGATTAAAAAAAATCCAACCCAAGCCAACCCACATGGATCGGGTTGGACATATTTCTTTTTATTACTATTATTAATATTAAATTAAGAATTAGAGAAACACCACTACAAATAATAGCAAAATTTTAGCCAAATAATACTGAGCATAACATCAAATCAACACAAAATATATGAGGAGAACATAAGGTTTAGGTTTTATTTAGGAAGATGGGTAAAAAAGTAAATAATAAAATTGAATAATATATTTTTAAATTATATCAATATAGGTAGATCAGGTTGGATTAGGCACGTATGATGCTCCACATAACATAGAATGCCAAAGAGTTAATATGATGTGAAAGAGTGTAAACACCATTAGTGAAACAATCAATTATTTTAAGTTTTAATCACTTCAGCAATTTAGAGTAAATATTTTATTCCATTTCAACACCGGTGCTTCATTGATCATGCCTCTTCATTCTTACCTTTATGATTCCCCCTATTTTTAAAGTGTTTACGTATGATCACATAGGGAAAAAGTTATTTCAAAATTGCGTCTTCAATTATTATAAACGATTGCAAAAAAAAAAAAAAAAAAACACAATTACAAACAAGTCCATGAACAAGAGAAGGTATACCCTGCATCGGGTATATGCTTCTCCTTTCTCACAATTGGTGGATCCCACTATTTAGTGAATTCACCAGTTATAAGAGAGAGAAAACATATACCTGGTGCAAGGTAGTTTTTTCCCATGAACAATTGGACCAATCTTTAAATTACTTCAACAATCTATAGTGAATATTTTATTTCATTTCATTTCAACCCGTGCTTCATTGATCACGCCTCTTTATTCTTGCCTTTATGATTCCCTCCTATTTTCAAAGCGTTTTTACGCATGATCACACAAAGAAAAGACTTAATTATTATTAGAGACTTAAAAAAAATAGTTCCCCCTAATAAAAAAAAAATTCCCCAAATTATTATTTCATAATTGCATCTTCAACTACGGTTTATTCTGCAAGTACAATTGGCCCATGATTCAAATGGATTATTAGCCAAACTCTAGCTAAGTCTTACAACCACCATCCACCGCCAAATTATGGCCAGTGATGAACTCAGAATCCTCAGAAGCAAGAAACACCACAGCATCAGCCACATTTTTGGGCCTCAAAACCTCACCTTTCAAGTACTGATTTGACCCTACCACCTTATCCTCTTCCTCATTTTCATACCCGAACATATCCTTCAACAATGGCGTCCCAACTGCCCCTGGTGAGACACAATTCACGCGTATCCCATACGCCCCAAGCTTCAAGCTCGCGCACCTCACCAACCCCAGCACCGCGTGCTTCGACATAATGTAGTCCACGAACTTCTCGCTACCAACGCTCGCCGCCACGCTCGCCGTACAAACTATGCTCCCCCTCACGTGCCCTTCCACCATTGCCTTCCCCGCGTGCTTCACACACGCCGCCATCCCACGCACGTTCACCGCCATGAGCTTGTCGTAAGCCGACAGGTCCATGTCCAACGCGGTCTGATCACAGCTGTGGGTCGCTCTCCCTATGCCTGCGTTGCTGAACATGATGTCGAGGCATCCGTATGATTTCACCGTGAACTCTACTAAGTTCTTGACCTGTTCCTCGTCTCTGACATCACAGTGTACGTAGGTGCAGATGTTGGAGCCGACTTCTACCGCTACTTTTTGGCCCTTCTCATCTTGGACGTCTGCGATTACAATGGCTCGAGCGCCGTGAGCAGCAAAGTGGTGTGCTGTGACCTCGCCCAGGCCGCTTGCGCCTCCGGTGATTATGGCCACCTTGCCTTGGAGCTTATTCATTTTGTTTTATTTTAGTTAGGAGAGTGAAGACAATACCTTCTTAGTATTCGCAAATTATTATGAGTAATTGATAAAATTTATTTTAGATATAATTATTATAAAGGTCAACAAAGTACTATTTTCAGTATTTTGTTCATTAACCCAAAAAAAAAGTGGGGTAAATTACAAAGTTGGTTCCTATACTTTACATCATATTGCAATTTAGTTCCTAACATTTCAATTGTGTCAATTTGGTCCTTAACTTTTTTAATACCGTGTCAATTTAGTTCCTATTATTATTGTTGGATGAAAAAATCCGATGCGTAAAATGGAATAATAAAAAATTACTATTTATCATGCCACATCAACTACTAATTGTATCACCATTCACCACATCAAATTATTAAAAATAAAACCCAAATTAAAATTTAAACACTTGAAATCAGTATCATCTCACTAAAATCCCTAACACACACTCTCTCTCTCATTAAGAAGTCATTTGGGTTGGTTTTGGGTTTGATAGACCTGAAGGTTTTTAAGATTTGTTAAGGTTCTTTCTCAATTCAATGTTTTTTCTTGTAGAATTAGAATTGAGAGCAACCGAGTTTCTATTTATGAAAGAAACTAGTTTACAAAGATCCAGTCGTTATTGGTGAAGAAATCACGGCCTTTTCATGGTTTTGTTTTGGCTTCCCGTTCTCTTTGTTCTAATGCCTAGTTCTTATTCATTATAGTTCAAATTAAAGGCTCTTCCGTAATTCTATACAAAAACACATTTGAAATTTAACGAGGAGCCATGAGGTGTGGAAATTTTATTGGGATCTGTTTATTCTTTGAGCAGAAAATTCAAGCTTTTGAGGTTTTTGCTACTGTTGTCCTTTTTCACTTGCTCTTATCTTGATATTTTTCAATTTAGAGGCTCTTATGGGGAAAAAACCTAGGTGAAATTTTATAAAAAGAGCCACGGGATTACCAATAATATCAACCTTTTACGGTTTTTTTGCCTCTGTTCTCCTTTTTCTCTTGCTCTTTTCTTGTTGATTTTTTCCAATTCAGAGGCTCTTATCCCAGCCGAGCTATACATGAAACAAACCTAGAAACACAAAAATTAAGAAGTCCTTTGTGCTTTGATTTGGGTTTTAGATGTGTAGTTTTTTAAGTAGATCATGGTGGCTAGCAATTATAAGTAGTTTTAGATGTGTTTGGCAGCCAAGAAACAGAAAGAAAAATTATATATACATTGCAAGTTGATTTTTTTTGGGTAAAGAGATGGAGATGATATTGACTAGGACTAACGAGAGAGAAATATAATTTAGTGAGAGAGAAGTATATTTTAGTGAGATGATACTGTGTGCATATTTTAATTTGGATTTTTTTATTATAAAATAATCTAATGTGGCGATACAGTTGGCAGTTGATGTGGCAAGGAAAATAATTTTTTATTATTTCATTTGACACGTCATTTTTTTCATCAAAGAGATAGCGGTAGGGACC
Source organism: Notholithocarpus densiflorus (assembly GCA_030021035.2). Taxonomy (NCBI): domain Eukaryota; kingdom Viridiplantae; phylum Streptophyta; class Magnoliopsida; order Fagales; family Fagaceae; genus Notholithocarpus; species Notholithocarpus densiflorus. Next base: position 92,125 of record JARYZH020000032.1, on the reverse strand, counting down.
AAATTGACACGACACTAAAAATGTTAGGGACCAAATTGATACAATTGAAAGGTTAGAGACTAAATTGAGACATGCTATAAAGGATAGAGACCAATTTTACCCAACAAAGTACTATTTTGATCCTTATATTCTGGGATCACAATCAATTTGCTCCTTACATTTTTAATAGCAATCAAGCAAATATGGCTAACTAACTGAAAATGGAGAAATTATTAGGTCTACCAGGAGAACTGTTGATGTGGTCCTCCTTAACCTCCTAACCAATAAAATGTTGTTATTTATGCAAATGTGACATCACTTGGTAATTTTTTATTTTTTATTTCTTGTGTTGATTAGAAAGTTCACTCACACATCTATATATATAATAATAGGTAAAGTTAAGAGAAAATCCAATTAGATTTCAAATTAGAATTCAATTAGAGTCTAATTTTGCGCCATGTGTCCTAACTAATCTAAATTTTTTAATTTTTGTGCCAAGTAAGTTAATTTAATGTAAAAATTGGATTTCGATTTAAGTTTAATTTTGCGACATATGTCCCATCTAATCTAAGTTTTTTAATTTTTGTGCCAAATGAGTTAATTTAGTGTAAAAAAACAATGAGTCCAATATAAGTAAATCATAGAAAACATAATTTTTGAATGATTTTATATTTATGAGCCTTTTTTTTTTGTAGAACTAAAAACAACTCAAGTTTATAAGTCATATATATATATATATAAATATATAAATATATATATATATTAATAGGTAAAACTGAGAAAAAATTTAATTAGATTTCAAATTGGAATTCAATTAGAGTCTAATTTTGTACCACGTGTCCCATCTAATCAAAACTTTTAAATTTTGTGCCAAGTTGGTTAATTCAGTGTAAAAATTGGATTTCAATTAGAACTTAATTTTACGTCACGTGTCCCATCTAATTGAAAATTTTAAATTTTTGCGCCAAATGAGTTAATTTAGTGTAGAAAATGAGGAGTCCAATATAAATAAATCATAAAAAATATAATCATATATTTAACACTATATATAAAATTAGAGGAAGAGAGAGTTTGAATGATTTTATATTTATGAGCCATTTTTTTTTTTTTTGTATAACTAAAAACAATTCAAATTTTATAAGTCATTATATATATATGTAAGGACACGTTTTGCAGCTTAAGCCCAAAATGTATAGGATCTTGGCCCAGTGAGCCCAGTACAATAAATTTGTAGAGAGTGAATTAAAGAAGTAGGCCATAATAAATTAGACAACGACTAGTATGGATTTAGAGGAAACAAGAAGCCCTGATATGAATGAACTTACTGTCCGAGGAGGACCCTTTCATATAAATCAACTAAACGGAGTATAAGTACAATTTTAATTGCTACAATATTCTTTCTTTATTTTTCTGATCTTGTCCAATTCCCTTGGGGATAAGCTGGTGTGGAATATCTATTCATAATTCCCAAATCATAGCAGTATCTCCTGAAAAATTTGCTATCAAACTGAAGGTCATTGTTCGAGATGAGGGTACAAGGGATGTGATCGGAAAAATAGAGAAAGAATACTGTAGCAATTAAAATTGTACTTATACTCCGTTTAGTTGATTTATATGAAAAGGTCATCCTCGGACAGTAAGTTCATTCATATTAGGGCTTCTTGTTTTTGCTTGATCATCCTCTAAATCCATACTAGCCATTGTCCAATTCATTAGGACCTAGTTCTTTAACCCACTCTCTACAAATTTATTGTACTGGGCTCACTGGGCCAAGATCCCATACATTTTGGGCTTGGGCTGCGAAACGTGTCCCTACAATATATATATTAATAGGTAAAAATTAGAGAAAATCTAATTAAAATTCTACAATTGAAGTCTAATTTTGCACCATGTGTCCTAAAATATTTATATTTAGAGAGAGTCTTATTTCTTAATTTTGGAATCAAATGGAACCATAACATAAATATCCATTCAAGTGAGTTACTGTGTATAAAAATCAAAGACTCTAGAATTAATGAACATAAAAATATTTTAAAAAATAGACAATTTACATTTTTTGCCTAATAACATTCTTACAAGACTTTTTAAAGAGTTAAAAAAAACTATAAGAATGACTATAATAATATTTAAATTATATATGTAAGAATTATACTATATATTTTTTAAGTATATCCATGCATATGCATGGAATTACAAGCTAGTTTACATAAATGACTGGTTGAGAGGACTAGGTTAGTAGTCCTCTTATTGGACCTAATAATTTCCCCTGAAAATGACCAAGTCTATGTTATAATAACTCATGTGAAAAATTTATTAAACAGTTTGAAATTAAATCCAAATCCTATGTCATACCCGACTTGTAACTTTTTATCTCAGCCATACAGAAGGTATCGATATGGATTCATTGATATATATCAAGTTTGAAATTGCTACATCTCTAGGTCGGAGCAAAGGCGGCTGCACATAAACAAATATGATTGCAAAAATAAATTATACAACACAATTATATTTAAAGTAGCATGTTTTGTCTGTCCTAAAAAAATATTGACCACCTTGAATTGATAATTTCAAGAATTTGAATTCAATAAAAATAAGAATATTTTTAGGGACACAATAAAATGTTACAACAACTTCACAACATTCCAAAATTAGAATGCCAACTCAGACAAGGGCCTTTTTTAATCTCTAATTGATGTGAGAATTGTTGCGACATTTTTGTTATGTCTCTAGCATTACTCGCAAAAATAATCTTAGCCCTCCAAACATGATCCTTAAGTCCTTAAACAAAAATATAAATAAAAGTTCAAATAACAATAAAAATTAGCCCAAATAACATAAAAAGTTACCCTAAAAAAATCAAGATTAGACCAAACAAAAACAAATGAACAAAATATTCAACAAAAGCTCATTCAAAAACAAAAAATAAAAACCCCTAATCATTCAGATTCATAACTCGTTCAACCCATTCTATAAAAATAATTAAATAACCTCTAATTTCATTTTCCTAAAAAATGGTACCAAGAGGGATATTGTGGTCATGAGTTGCCGGTGATGCTGGGAGCTCTACTCCTCCATGGCTTGGCTTGTAATTGCAACATGTATCACTCGTTGCACTCTCTTACTTTCTCAATTTTTCTTTTCTCTTTCATTATTTTCGAGCTCTTTCGCAATTTATTATTCTCATCTTTGTATTATTAGTTCTCACTTAATTTCTCATCAGTCTCTTTTTGCTTTTTAATTTTGTTTGGAGAAAGAAATTAAAACTTCATGTATTTGTATTTTTTTTTTGGGTGATTTTGATATATTCAAATTTATTTATTTATTTAATTGTGTATAATTCAAGTTTTTTAATAACCACCCTTCTCACTTAATTTTTATTTTATTTTATAGATTTAGAAATTAAAACTTCATGTATTTGTATTGTTTTTTTTTTTTTTTTTTGATATATTCAAATTTATTTATTTACTAGAATTATGCCCGTGGGATGCACGGCTTAATTAAGAATAATGTGTAGACTGATGAAATTTGTTATTAATTTAATTAAAATGAAATAATAAAAATAAAGTAATCTTTTACGCTGGGTTATATAATGAATGTGTGCGTGCCTCAGAGGGGAGGTAGGCCCAACCTCAACTGGGCTCACAACTTATTTGTAATATGGGTTTAGGATTTCCTACGTTGGGTCGTTCTCGGCACAGAGACTCTACCAAGCTGTTTTCTTTCTCTCCTTCCCTCCTCCTGCCAAAAGTCCCATACTCCATACCCAACTTCTCGTATTTATAGCCTTAAATAAGTGGAAGGATCATGATTTTTGTCACAGCTAATGCAATTGGGGGTCCAATATCGTTAGTTGTAAGTGGGTTTAGGTGAGAGTGGCTTTGAAAATGGTTCCCACTTCAGGAGATATGCTCGGCAGCGACATTCCCAAGGCACTTCCGGGCACGTGAGTAGGTGGTGGCGAGATTGAACGACTGTAGCTATGCTTGATGACGACTTGCCGATCAAAGTCATATGGTATGGTCAAAAGTGGACTGGCATCAGCCGCCCGTCCATTAGGCTTTCTTGGATGACTCCGAGCATGGGCTCGCAGCTTTCACGGGTGTGGGTTGGAATTCTGGGCCGGGCAAAAGTCGAGGCCTTGGGCCACACCTTTAACCTATGTCATAAGGCCCAAATGGGCTTGGGTACCAGGGAGCCGTACAGAAAGCATATTTAGGTGGTAACCTTAATTCAATAGTAAAAAACAATCCAAATTACTAAACTTTAAAAAATGAAAGTGGAGAAACTCACATGATAATTTAATTTTTGTCTTTGAAAGATGGGGAGGAAACGCCAAAATTTGGGTGAGTTTCACCCTACAAAAGAAAAAAGAGGGTTTATATATACACAAAAACTTCAATATTTTTTTTTAATTAAAAAACTAAAAGTTAAAACCTTGGCAATAAGTTTGCGTTGATAATTGAAAATAACTTTCAAGATATGATGAGAATTGATAAGTAAATAACTTCATTAGCATTGAGATATGATGAGAATTGAGAAGTAAAAAATGTTATAATAATTAAACAAAAACCTATTCAATATGATTATAAAAAAAAAAAGTCATAGTATACAAATACATACCTTTGTAGGTGCTGTATATAGAAGAATGGAAGACTAAACCAAGAAACCATACAGTAGGTTGGAGAATGAAAAAAACACCTAATAACTGTGTATATATATACACTCCACCTAAAAGGAAACCAAGTAAAAATCAAATACCCTAAACTTTTTGAAGTCTATGACAATATAGAGTTTTTAAGAAACCAAATTGCAAAAAAATTTAGATAACAACAAAAAATTAAATATTACACTTGATATATATCACCATATGCTACATACCATTATGCGTGCTATTCAAACTCATTAATTAACGTGGTTTCAAAAGAAAAAAAAAAAAAAAAACCTAATTTTATATCATATGTATCAAACTTTTCTTCTACATGTCAAAGGTAGAGTTTAAAGTTAATATATATTAAAAGAAAGCTGAAGTAGCCGTGTGTCTATCTAAATTGTTTTTTTTTTTTTTCCCTTAAGAGAAGTGTGTTTATATCCAAAGAAGAGATTGATATATTATTATTAAATTATTAAGTTTTGTGTTCATCAAAATCTTTCCTTCTTTTTAGCATTATGTGTCCAATACTGCTGGTTTACTTGAGTGTCCAATATCCATTTAGAAAGTATAGGAGAAGAGAAAATAGTTGCTTCTCTTGGTGTCGGTGGTTTAATATTCGGCCAAGTCCTACATATATTAGGACTCTTTTTTTTTTAAAGTTGCTTCTAGAGATTTTAAAAAAATTATATTAAAGAACATAAATATAAATATAAACAATTAAAAGACATTCAACATCTATACCCACAAAACACGAAAAGGGAAAGAAAAGCCTAAATATTAGCTCTATTTGCCAAGAAGAAAAGAAAACCCTAGAAAAGGAAAAAAGAAAATATTGACTATATATTTTGTTGTTTTATTATGTTTGGACTCAAAAATTAATTTCTTAGTTAATTAGACATGAAAGCTCAATTTCTTATATAATTTATAAACAATCAAACTAACATTATAAAAAAAAAAAATCAATTGACAATCCGTAACAATTCCCTAAATTGGATTAAACTTAAGGAAATTAACTTAAACAAATACACAAAAAATATATTCAATTTGATGGGAAAAAAAAAAGTAGAGTCAACAAATACGTACTTGTAAAGTTGTAGGTAAAAGAAGAGAATAATAGAGATTGTAGGTAGAAGAAGAGAAGAATAGCACAAAAGAATCGTATGATGGGTACTAATTATGAATTATTTGATATATATATATATATATATATACACACTCCACATTGAAGAATTTTATATGAACAAAAAGTCTAAAGCTAATATTAATTGAATAGAATTTTATAAACTAAAATTCTAAACACTACTTTCTCAAAAAAAAAAAAAAAAAAAAAAAAATCTAAACACTACGTTGCTCTAACACCCACTCCTAAGCCAACACAATACCATGTGCTTGTCACGGTAATTTCTTTTATTCTAGCAAAATTGATAATATTGATGCCATGTGAAATTTGATTACATAATGGTACTATTCACATGATTAAGATTCGTCCAATTTGTTTTAAAATTCTAAACACTACGTTGCAACCTTAGACAAAATAAAGTAAAGAAAATAACAGATTAAGCATGATTTTTAGCACCACATGATGCAATATTAATTGAATAGAATTTTATCCTGTGAAGCAATATTAATTGAATAGAACTTTATCCTTCCTTCTTTTAATTAAACTAGTCGCTAACCCGTGTGATGCATGGGAAAGCTATTAATAACTTCCCTAATATGAAAAAAAAAAAAAAAATCAATATCATGGTACAAATTATATACCAAACCAATAAAATCTATCACATACAATGAGATATCATGATAACCAAGAGCTTGAGATCATATTTAGAAAATATATAACTGATATAAGTACACTCCAATACAATTAATTACACAAATATAGTTAATTCCATACTCATTCAATCAAGTATCTTTCATAAATTACATTAATCGTTCTTGATGTCCAAGATGTATCTAAATTCTAACATTGCCAGTAAACAAAGATGCTAGACCTCAATGGGATTGAAAAGGCAACATAATGCCAATTTACACAATTTCTGAAATCATTATTTCCACTAGAGAGAGAGAGAGAGAGAGAGAGAGAGGTGGCTGTTGTGTTGCATCTCTTAAGAAGAATCTACATTGTACATTTTTTTATATGTAATCGACAAATAACAAAATAGATGTACCACATTTAGAGTATGCACATTTGGGAGAGTAAAAGTAAAGGAAAATGAGAAAATGAACCCACTTAAAGTTTTTTGCTCTCCCTCTTGATGTTGACTTTTCCAACATCTTCCAAAATCAAATTTATGTACTCCTCAAAGCCTTGTAAGGCATAAAAATTAACATTTGACCAAATTTACATGTATTCACTTAAAATTGTGAAAGATGTTAAAAATTAGGTTGATATCAACCTTTTAACCAAAATTCAACATTTTAATGATTGCACATCAATCAACAATTTTGCCATTGTTACTTGCAACATATATCTTTTTATTTGTGACAAATATGGTGCAATTTTAGCCATCAAATTTTACTCAAAAGCCAAGATTAGACAACCTCCATCCTGCATTACTCTAAGAAATCTATAGAATTACCCTAAAATAAAAAAGAACATGACACAGCCATGGATAGGAGGCAAAACCAAAAAAAAAGTACATGTTCACAAAGATTTCAAAGTAAAAAATATACATTATGTAAACAAAACTTTTTCCACCACTTCTACACCTTCTAAAACACCAAAATAACCAAACCTCCTAAAATGAAGTCGTTTAATGCAATCTTTTTTAAATTAAGTCATTAAAATAACAGCAAATGACTAACAAATCTACTGTTCAAACATTACAATGGTTCCAAATCAACCCTTCAATATTCTATCATCAACATGGAATTCAGCCAGTAGCTTCAAAAAGAATTTGATTTGCAAAGTAGGCCACTTACCATTATTCGGGTCTCTTTTAAAGACAGAAATCAGTTAAGAGCATTTATGAATACAATAAGTCTAGAGTATAACTCAATGATATAACAATAGGGGAAGTGGCAACATAAATAAAATCTAAATGCATCTTATAGGGAGTAACAATTAGCATAGCTGCTCCTTTTGGAATTTGGATCAAACATATCTTTGCAGCTCTCCATACCATTTTAAATCACATTCATATCATTGAAAAAATTGTAACACTATAAGAAGAAACTATAAAATGTATAAAAATAATTGAAATGGAACAGAGCTGATATTGTACAAAATTACAACAGAAATTGCTATGATAAGCCTAAAGACTAAGCTAACCTACATTTTTTTATAAGTTACACATACATTGGCTGGATCTTGAACCCAAGACCTCACCATCCACTTTGCTCTTACAAGGAGATGATGTGTGATTTGCTAGAGCTCATTGGTGCACTGAGAACTAACATACAAGCAGGTTTAGAACACAAAGAGCCTCCACAAAGCTGATCAAGCTTGCTCTCCAGAATTCTTCATAGGTTTGATACCCAATAAATTAAATCAAAACCAACCAACCAAAATACAAAAAACTAAATCCTATGAAATGCAAAATTAAAAATATTTTTTTTAGCGTTCATATATTTTGATGAAGATTAAGTCTTTCAAACATGGAAGACTCATAGCTTGTCTACAATTATATGGATAACAACAAATAGAACCCAAAATATATTTAAAACCTTATTCAGAAGCTTTGAATTAAAAGAACACAAATTAGTAAACCAAAGTGCTAAACTGGACCCAAAAACCACAATTTCACTCCTACTAACAAATAAATAAAGAGAACAGGTTAGGGAGGAAATCCTAAATTAAATTAAAAACATCACTAACCATTTCTCAAAACTCCAAGAGACACAGCCTAGGTAGAATTTGATCTTCTATGGTGTTTCCCTGGGAAAAACAAAAAAGAACAGAGAGGAAACATATTAGCAATTGAAATCTATAATTGCAGCAAACCCTAATTAGGAACCCCAAAATCCCAAAACTAATAAAAACCCCAAATCAATCCTTCAGCCGCAAAGTCATCTTGATTTTGTCCTAATTCAAGAATGTTCAGAAACTAATAGTTATAAGCAAATAGATTAGGACAACATCAACAAAAAAGGAAGAAGATAAGGAAGATTGAGGATTCAAGGTGATCTTAACAAGGAGTTCTTGAGAAATTGAACCGGGAGATTTTGGGGCAACACTCACTTTTGGGTATCGAATCAGAGAGAATGTCTTTACACATATTGTGGCCTGGCCTGAGTGTGCAAACTGTAACGGTGAGAGTCGGTGGTGGTCAGTTCTTCAAGAGGTTTAGGGTTTTATCGGGTTTGATTGAAAAACAAATCAGAGGATGCTGAAAGGGTAGAGAAGAGAGATGAGGGAGAGAAATAGAGAACAAAGAGGAATGGCGTTCAGAGTTGGGTTTTGGGGAAGGAGAACAAAAATTGTGGGTATCGGGTTTGATTTTGTCGTGGAAAATCGAAATAGTTTTTTTTTAGCTGATTTTTTGTTTTTAATAATGCTGATGTTTTAAAAATAATGATGACGTGGACTGGGAAATAGAAATAGTTTTTAAAAATAACGATGACGTGGACTGGGAAATAGAAATAGTTTTTTTTTAGCTGAATTTTTTTAAAAATAATGATCACGTGGAAAATTGTGGGAGTTTCAGAGATTTTGGTTATAAATATATATATATATATATATATATATATATATATATAGATTAAGATTTTTATCCACTTAGAAATTATAGTTTTCTTTTTTTAGAGAGTTTTAACCTATGACGTCCGCTCTTGATGACGTCCGCTCCTGATGATAGCTCTTTATCATCAGACCAAGACACTAATAAGTTTTTGGTATAGGTGGGATTGAACCCTAGATCTCTTATACAACCATCAGATACTTTACCAGTTGAGCTAACTGGAACCCACCACTTAGAAATTATAGTTGATAAAAAATTATATCCACTCAAAAATTATAGTCGAAGAAAACTTATATATATTTTTTCTTAAAATCTAAAAATTTAAGAAAATTTCAGCAATTTGGTGCCGCCACTTGGTGCAACCACGGCGCTCAACTTTTATTATATATAATATAATATGATTTAATTGTGTATAATTCAAGTTTCTTAATAACCACCCTTCTCACTATTTTTTTTTTTTTTTTTTTTTAAATTTTATAGATTTAGACCCTCTTATGATGTGCTGAAAAACGGATTGACTCGTTTAAAGCACTTATCTCCATTATGTGATTATTTTCTCCCCAAAAGGGAAAAAAAAAATGGTCGTATTTGTTTGTGGGCCCACCAACTTATTTAGATTTGGGCAGGGAAACTAAATTATTGTTTCAATTTGCCATGTATAATGTTTCACATAACACACAATGCCAAAGAGTTGATACGATGTAAAAGAGTGTAAACACCATTAGTGAAACAATCAATTCTTTTAATCACCTCAGCAATCTAATAAAGTGAATATTTTATTTCATTTCAACACCAGTGCTTCATTGATCATGCCTGCCTCTTCATTCTAACCTTTATGAATTCCCCCCCTATTTTTAAAGCGTTTACACATGATCACATAGAAAAAAAGTTATTTCATAATTGCATCTTCAACTATTACAAACGAGCCCATGCATAGTTGGGTCATTCTAATGGATTATTAGCCAAATTCTAAACTCTAATAAGCCCACCATCCATAGCCAAATTATGGCCCTTCTCATCTAGGACGATGGCGATGACAATGGCTTGTGCACCATGAAAGGTGAAGAGGCATGCCGTGGCGGAGTCAGGAATTTATATTTGAGAGGACCAAACATAAAATTAGACAATTAATTTTTTTCTTTGTGTATATATTGATTATGATAGGGCAAAAATGTATTGACCATTTGCAAATTAATTAATTACTCAAGTTAATTAATTAGGTTCAATTACATGCAATGGCGTGGTAGCACAAACAAATCACCAACTAAACTAAATGCAGCGGAAATTAAATTTGACACGGTGATTTGTTTACGAATAGGAAAAACCACCAAGGCAAAAACCCTATCGGATGATTTTAAGATCACTACTCCCAAGAATTCACTAATCAATAATCAACCTATAGTTGCATGAATCCCAGTCCCAAATTACCAACCTGTAGTTGAATTTTCACTCCAATACCCAATTGGACTTAATCTTGTAGTGGCACTCTTTCCATTTAATGCACGAATTCCAGTCCGTGACTAACCAATGATGCACAATGAAGAAGGTTGTTGGCTGCAAAGTTCTTCACTTCATGCACAATGAAGATCAGGAAGCTCCTTGTTTACAAAACCATTTGGCGTAAAAATGCAGTAACTTCTTTCAAAGAGAATAAGACACTAAGTCACTCAATGCATGTATGACAGCCTTTTAAAATAATCCTTATATATGTCTAGGGTTGTGAGAAAAGAAACCTTACACAAATATACAAGAATCTGTATGCAATCAGATCTGAAAAGTCTGATTTCGTAATTCCCGACAGAAACAGTGTCGAGCTTCAACATTAATTCTCGGTAGAAAGGATTCTGTCAAGACTTCTATCGAGCTTTAGTGAACAGTTCTTTCTTCACTTGTTTCTTGGTTAGATTTTCATGGTTTTAACATTTGACTTGAACTATTGTTTCTTAAAGTACTAAACTCATCCTAGATCTGCCTAATTACAAGTAAAGTGCATTTTGTCAAAGGATTAACCAATTACATAAAATATGTCCTTAATTAACAGATTATATTCATACTAATAGTAATGTACATACAATTTAATAATCAAAACCCAAAAGTGTATTATTTCTGAATTACCGTCTCCTAAACTTGTCCATGAATCTAGATTTTTCAAATTAAATTATCATTCATTAAATATAATGACTAAAATTAAAAAATACTAATAATTTAAAGATTGTTAAATAAAAGACAAACAATGGTTGCCCATAGTGTATCCTCAAAGTTTTCAACCAGAGACTAATCACTGTTCACGACGGGTGGGCCCTAGTAGGGTAAATCGCTGGCCCAGAGAGTTTTTTCAAAGTGCAGGTACCCGGACTTGAACTGGAGAGCACATCCAATCGAACCTAGGACAAGCACTTTGAGACCAAGTGCCTAACCACTTGGCCAACCCACCTGGGTTACAATCATTCAAATTTCAATATATATAAAAAAAATCTAATAACTACAACCAAATACATATTATATTATTTTATATATAAATTAAATAGTAAAAATATTATATTTCAATCGTATACATTTATAATGTTATGATATATTGATTATTTTAATATTTTAAAAACAAATAAATATATGAGAAATGTCAAATCAAACAAAATTAAAAATAAAATAAAAGTACATGTTAAAGTGAGAGTAGCTTACAGCTACACATTTGCTTTTGTAAGAAGGATTTTAACTATACACGCGCTATATCCACAATATTTTTACAATAATTTCAAAATGAATTTTAAGTGATAAGTTATTACTAATTCTAATTTTAATTCACAACTTAAATAACTTTTTTGCGTACCCGTAACAGTCAATAACAACCTACCGCTTAAGATTTATTGTAAAAATATTGTGAATATAGTATTTTTTTTATTAAAATAACTCTATTGTATGTGTGTATATATATATATATATATATTTATATATACTAAATTTTTTTCCAAATATTTTGGGGAGGCCAAAGCCCCCTGTTCGGTCCCAATGTGGCTCTGCCACTGGTAGCCTCGCCCATGCTGCTTGCGCCTCCGGTGATTATGGCCACCTTGCCTTGAAGCTTATTGTTTGAAGATGTGGAGTTCATTTTGTTTTGTTTCAGCCAAGTGAGTGATCAGTGAAGTGAATTTATTTTCTTGATTATGTGGTACTGTTGACAAGCTAGGCCCAAGAAAGGATGTCCATATATCCAAAAGTGATTATGAAAGTATCGTCATGTATAGATTGGCAGCTCCTATTTTTGTCGGCCACAATTAAAATTAATACTAATTTTATTATATGATTTTTACAATTCAAAGTAATTGATAAATTTTAGATAAATATAATACATGAACCTGTTTTAAAAAAATTTATAAATTATTTTTTGAAAATTAATAACACATTTGTAAAGGTTTTATGTTATAAAATTTTTTCATGACTCTTGAGATAGAAGAGATCCCTCCCAATTGTGCAGTGGCATTAGGAGATTGTTGCTTCTGCCTTCTTTGCAACGTTTAAAACTCCTCCAGTAAAATATATTCATTAAATTAGGTAGAAATATTCTTACATATATCCTGTTATACACAAAAGGTCTGTGTAATAATTAAACACTATATTTATATAAGTTAATACTTATTAGTGTGGTGTGGGAATGGCTTGCAGGAGGGAAAAAAAGCAAAAGAAATAAAGAATTGAGTGTCCTTTTCTTTTGAGAGAGAGGTAAAAGAAAAAAAAAAACCAAATACTTGGAACAGAGGATAAAAAGCATATAAAAAGAGAGGTAAGACCGATGTGATTGAGAGAAATCGAAAGAGGTTTTTTAAAAGAAGAATTATTAGATGAGGGGAGAAAGAGAAAGGTGAAGAATGGTAATGTGATGTGATAGAAGGGAAGTCAAGAAAAAATCGAAAAAGAGGAGGGAAAAGTAGAAAACAAATGGAGAGAGTATTTCACCAAAAATTCAAATAGTGTTCAAATTGGCCGGAATAGGTTAGAATGGTCGAAATGCATTGAATTCTGCTCGAATTTAACTACAGTTGGGATAAGGGGGGTTTAGTGTACTAGTACAAATATTTCGCATGTTCTGACTGGAATGGAATGCAATCGATATATATTATGACAGGACTGAAGGAAACAGTGATTGGATTACTGTGTTGCATACAACTCATTTAAGAATCAAAAATATTCAAGGTACTTGTATCTTAGACCACTCTTGCATCACAAAACTTTTATAATATTTTGGTAAGCCACTGTACGAATAGGTGGGTGTGATGCTTAGTTTGACAATGTCAGTACTTTGGGAGATTATGGATACTTGCTAGTGAATAAGGCAATGGAGAGGAAATCTAATGTTCTTTGGACTACCCAAAGAAATAAGTGGTTCAAACCAACAACAGTTCTATCTATAGGAGGTCAAGCCTTTTTCCTCAACTTATCACTTGCAGATGAATACACTGTAGAGAGGGAAAATTCTCGACCTATCACAAGCTGACACATCATACTACTAAGTCCACAAAATACAACCAATTACAAAGCGTCACGTATTGTTGCTAGGTTTTGCTATCACGACTCATAAACCAACATAAATTTGCCAAGTGTCATGCAAAAACCAATCACACATCAGCGCGTGCAAGTGATGACATAAGCAGTCCAGCATGTGTAAGCAATGACATATGCAATCCAGCGCGTGTAAGCGATAATATAAGCAGACCAATCAGGCTGTGACATGTGTCACCAATTAGACTCCGCCACGTGTCGCTCACCCACCCCCAAACTCCTATAAATAGAAGCCTTCCTAAGGCATTTCAGAAGAGACCAAGACATCTTAGGACACACCAAGACATCTTGGGAGAAGAGACCAAGACATCTTGGGAGAGAACCGAGAAGAGATCTTGAGTTCAGAAGTCCAGAAGCTCTGCTGGAACTAAGCCCTGAAGCCTCTAGGAACTTCAAGAACTTCAACTTCGAATACGAAGAACATTCGAAGAAAAATCATCCAAATCATCTTTCTAGATCTCAAAGGTCACTGGAATCAAGCTCAAAAACCTCTAGAAACTCCAAGAAACCACAAATTGGTGAAGCTTAACGGATCTAAGCCTCCAAAGCCTCGAAGAACTTCCACCACAAACCTTCGAATACGAAGAACATTCAAAGAGGAATCATCCAAATTATATCCTTAGATCTCAAAGGTCACTGGAATCAAGCTCAAAAGCCTCCAGAAACCTCAACAAACTACAAATTAGCGAAGCTCTACAGATCCAAGCCTCTAAAGCACCGAAGAACTTCCACCACAAACCTTCGAAAAAGAAGAACGCATGAAGAACACGAAGAACGTGAAGAACAAAGAATTTCTAACAAGCTCATAGCCAGAGATTCATTGTAATTCCGTTTCAAAGATCTTCGATCCATTCCTCAGCTAAATTGAAGGATATCTTGTGTTCGAATCAAAATCACATTACCACAATTCCAATCAACAAATCTTTCAAGGAGATCGAATCAGAGGATCACTCTTTTGAAATCACAGAGAATTGTACCACATATTCATCAATACAAATTCGCATTTGTGAAACTATTTTACTTGTTTGACTCATTTTGAACTAGAAATTTAGTCGTCCACATACATTGTTGAGGGAGAATCGACTGGAAGATGTAGTGGATAAAAGGTGCAAAGATGCAGATATTGAAACTGTAGAAGTAGTTCTAGAAATAGCTGCCAGATGCACGGATGCGATCCCATATGATCAGCCATCAATGAACCAGGTACCGCAGTTGCTAGAGCAAAGAGGTCATGTCACATTTGCCAAAGTGATTTCTACGAGTCCCATTCAGATTATTGTTAATGATGATATATGTAGCAACCACCATGTCGTGAGTGCTAATTCTAAAGCCATAAATTTGACTAGAATGCAATGTTATTAAGCATGTTTTGTGAGT
Source organism: Notholithocarpus densiflorus (assembly GCA_030021035.2). NCBI lineage: Eukaryota > Viridiplantae > Streptophyta > Magnoliopsida > Fagales > Fagaceae > Notholithocarpus > Notholithocarpus densiflorus. The sequence continues at coordinate 76,885 of JARYZH020000032.1, read as the reverse complement.
GATTTGCCCCTATCTGTGGGGGCCTGTATATTGTATTCTCGCCCTGTGAATAGATGTTGTTGTTTGATTTTGTATGATATTATTTATTTACTACAAAAAATGCGGGCTTTAGCTGCGTTATTTTAAGCCGCGTTTACAAAAACGTGGCTATAGAGTGGCTTTGAGCTGCGTTTTTTAAAAACGCAACTATACCTAGCCGTGTTTACTAAACGCAACTACAGATCAACTCTCAAGCCGCGTTTTTGGAAAAAATAGCTGCGTTTATGTGGGAAGGGCTTAGGCCACGTTTTTAAAACGCGGCTATAGACGAACCTAGAGTTGCGTTTATGAGAAAACCCTCAAACAAACCCTCGCTCTCTATCACTCTCAACACCACGCCGCCACCGCCGCCTCTGAGAACTGATTGCCACCGCTGCCGCCGAGAACCTCTCCACCCATTTTCGTTGTCCATCTTCGCTCCACCGCCATCAAGAAGCTCATTCTCATAGCTCTCTCTCTCAGCCATCATAGGTCAGAACTCTCTCTCTCTCACCTTTTTTTTCTTTTACTTATTTCTCTATGTTGTTTCTCTCTTCACTATGTTGTTTTTTTTTTCAGTTTTAGGTTTGGTGGGTTTCGAAAGGTCATAAATGGGTTGGGTTTGGTTGTATTGTGGCTAGTATTGTCTTTATATAAGTTGTTCGCTGGTTATTACTCATGTGGCTAGCATTTATTATGTGTTTTGATGACAGAATCTTTGTTGTTTTCCCCCAATCCTGTATTTAGGACTTTTGTCAAATGCATTGGTATTGTGGTGTGGTGGTTGCATCACAATGTTCATCTTCTTTGGCAGCCATTCTATGGCCGGTCAATATCTTGTGGCATTATGACATGTTTATATATGCTGCTGTGGGTATATTTAAATTCATCCCTTCATTTTGCAGATAGATTCAACCACGCAAGAGTGGGTCAGAGTGGATGATTGGAATAACCTCACAACAAGTAAGTATTATTTTACAATGACTTGGATTAGTTAAGCTCAATTTTCGCTCTTGCAAATAATGCTAGCCACAGTTTGTGCTTAGGTTGTCATGGTGATTTTCTTTTAATCAAGATTGATATTTGAATTAAATAAGTTATTTGCCGGCTAGTTTATAAAGAATAGGATAATTGTCTTGTCCTGTTCTCCTTTAGTAAAAATAAAACATACCTTATTGTCTTTATAGTTCATATATGTAGCAAAATAGGGGACTAAGACAATTTAGATTCTGACATATGTTGTCTTCTTGAGAAATTTGTGATGATTATTACTCTTCAATCTAAGACAAACTTTATGACCTCAATTATACAAGATGACAAAATGTTAATTTATGCTAACATCTTCACTTGACATATTGACATTTGAATCTTGATGTGCTTAAATGACTTGATATTCCATTAATTCTTTTTACAATGCAAAGGTTTTAGAAGCAAAGGTTTTAGAAAATAATTAAGTTGGAGAAGGGAGAATATGGAATTTTTCTGTGATGCTTTTATTTTTTATTTTTTTTACTGAAAGAGCACTTACAAACACTCCAGAAAATCTGCCTTTTTGTATTGTCCAATTTAGAGTGGGAAGAGGTCAAAAAAGTTTTTCAAGATATAGACTTGGATAAGTAGAAGTTACTCTTTACTATCTGTTTGTCTAGTATTTTCAGGCTTATGATGCAAGCCTTTTTCATATGCTTTATAAACTATTAAGCTTCTGGAATAATTTGCTGGGATAAAGTAGTAATTTGCCATCTCGAAGTGGTATTTATTTTCTTCATATCGCAGTGGAGTTTCTTTTTTAGTTTTTAGAGAATCTCTTCTCACTTGGCCTTAAATGGCTAAAATAGCCACCACTATGATTGAAATTTTGTCACAGCTTTGATCTCCGTGAATTTGGTCTACTGCCCCTCCTGAGTTATACAAATGAAAAGGGTATCGTTGTCCAAAGAGATAAGGCCTTTGGCTAACATCTGTGTAGCCAAAGGCCTTAACATTTGGTTTAAAACATGTGATGGTGTTGACATATGGCTTTAGGCTAAGCCACCTGTTGGCATATGGCACCTGTTGGCATATGGCTTTAGGCAAAGCCACATGCTAACGTCCTTTCCTATGACAGAGCATGAAACCCATGTAGAAGGGCCTCCAAGATCACATATAATGGCTACACAGATGTTAGCCAAAGGCCTTAACATTTGGTTTAAAACATGTGATGGTGTTGACATATGGCTTTAGGCTAAGCCACCTGTTGGCATATGGCTTTAGGCTAAGCCACCTGTTGACATATGGCTTTAGGCAAAGCCACATGCTAACATCCTTTCCTATGACAGAGCATGAAACCCATGTAGAAGGGCCTCCAAGATCACATATAATGGCTACATAGATGTTAGCCAAAGGCCTTAACATTTGGTTTAAAACATGTGATGGTGTTGACATATGGCTTTAGGCTAAGCCACCTGTTGACATATGGCTTTAGGCAAAGCCACATGCTAACGTCCTTTCCTATGACAGAGCATGAAACCCATGTAGAAGGGCTCCAAGATCACATATTTTACTGCCATTTTTTTTTTTGCTAGGTAATTGCGGGGGATAGAACCCCCGAATTCATAGATACACATGGTACTGGGTACCACCAGGCTACAAGGCCCGGTGGTACATATTTTACTGCCATTTGGTATCATCTTTCGCCATCAAAACAATTTTCATTTGGATTGCCACATCAATTTTACATAATCATACTTTGGTTATTCTAATCACAAACACACACATATATATATATATAGAAGGGGCATTACTTGCTTCCTTAGTCATATTAATATTGGGACCATTAGCAACTTTGTGACATGCCTTACACATTTTAGCACCTGGCAAAGGCACATGTACAAACCACGTCAGTTGGTATAGGTAGAAGTGACTAAGAATTCTCTTGGTAAATAATACTATAAATCATTCCCTTTTTTGCGTTTTGGATTTGTTGGTAGAATTTACCTTTCTAAAGGAGTACGATGATCCTTGAGCTACTGTGCAAACACCCTTTCCTCTCTTAAAGCTTCAAAGTTGAAATCTAAAGAGTGATCCTTCCTGTCCCTGCAGAAACTATATGTTCAAATTTTGTCTGCTAAACAATTTTTTACTCACTGCCATTCTGTATTGTGGTATTTGTTATACTAAAATCCATGTTTGATAAGCGTTTAAAGAAGTAAAAAGAAAAAAAAAAGTAGGAAAGAAAATATGAGAGAGCTTTGCAATCATTCTGCATGTAACATATGGGAAACAAAGAATATTGCAGTAGCTTATAGACGTTATACTGAAAAATTAATTAACAAATGTAACAATCCTAGTAGCTTACTTTATTGGTTCCCTTCTATATTTATCCTTTTCACTTTTTCTTTTTCCTTTCCAAATAAGAAAATAGTAAGATACTCTAAGCAACATCCTTTCTGCATATATAATTGCTGGTACAATGAGTTGTCGACATTGCATATGATCCATTAACAAACTAATAATAAACTTTAACCCAACATAAACTGTAACAATCATTGTCAGTGAAAGATAAAGTAATTTTTTTACCTAAACTACTTCTAAATTCTAATTAACATTTTAACTTGTATGGTATGTTATATTTATTTAATAAGTGGTAGGATATGGCTAGTGAATGCAATAGTAAATATTTATTCAAAGTTGTATTTAGCATAAATGACTGAGGTATGCACCATATATAGCATAATCATCTAGGTGATAGGTGCCTCTTGACTGGAAATCCTGGAAACCGAGCCAGCTTTATGCTGATAACAAAGTAAGGGGCCACTGTAGTAATATAATCCTATCATATTCATGGCTTTAGCTTTGTTTACACCCCCTTGCAAGCAAGGTACAACAAGGCTTTATTCCATCTTCTTCTCATTATATAAGGCCAAGATTGCGTAATTGAAAAACCAGGCATACAAACCAAGTATATCCTTCTCTTTGTAAACGCGGCTATAGCCTATAGTTGCGTTTTTAGGGTCTATAGCTGCGTTTTTGAAACGCGACTAAAGCCCGCGTTTTTTTGTAGTGCTTCCCCACCCCCCCTAACCAAAAAAAAAAAAATAGAAACACTATTTTTGTCCCTACATTTTCACCCCATTTCCAATTTGGTCCCTACTTTTTTTTTTACCGCTTTAAGTCTCCAAAATAAAAAACCGTTCCGTTTTGGTTCCTATTGTTGTCTCACTAACGGAAAATAGCCTACGTAGCAAACGGAGTCCATGTTAGCACACGAAATGCTAACATGGCTATTAATTTCATCAATTTTGACAAAATAAAAAAACAAAAAACAAAATTAAAATTAAAAAATGCATCAATTTAGATCTGTTTTCATCTTCAACAAGAATACTAAAGGCCACAAACCCAAATTTTAAATATAAGAACACATGCCTAGATTTTCTAGCATTTTCTTACCCTTTCTTGTCAACCAAACACAAATCGATCTCTAGCAAAAACACAAACACAAACCTAACAGCAAATCTCTCTGGTCAACCAAACACACAAAAAAAAAAAAAAACACATACCCAAAAATCAGCAAGAAAACAAACACAAACACAAACACAAACCCAACAATCCAAACACAAAATCGCAACGATCCGTGATCTGAAACCCAACGATTCGAAACTTAACTCAAACCAACGATCCAAAATCTCCAAACCCACCACATCCACATCCACAAGCTTTAATCCTTCATCGATCTTCAAACCAATCACAACCATTCGATCTTCTACTTCTATGTCATCGCAAGGAACCCAGGCTGAAGCTCCTCAAGCTTTAATCCTTCACCGTTGACCACTACAACCACGAACGACAGTGGGTCCTTTGTGGGTTAGGTTTATGGGTTTCAAATCCAAACACCATACAACAATGGTTGAGGGTTTAGATCGATCTAAAGAGAGAAAGAGAGAAAGAGAGAGACAGAGCCGAGGGTTTGTGTGAGAAGAGAGCTTGAGATAAGAAAAGACGAGATCTGAAAACCATGGCCGTGAAGGTGACAATTGGGTCTTGATCTAAAGAGAGAGGGGCTTTGAGGAGGCCATGGGTCTTGATCTGAAGAGAGAGACAGGAGCAAAGAGAGAGAGAGAGAGAGAAAGGCTTTAAATTTGGTTTGTGTTTGAATTGGGTGAGGGAGTGTGAGGCTCTTTAACATAATATTTGTTTTGTTTATTTTTTCCATTTAGGGCTATCCAGAGATTGAAGAAAATGAATTCATGTTTTGTTCTGAGTTCTTTGTATTCTTCCCAAAAAAGAGAAAAAAAAAATTTGATAATTTTTTGGGTTTTAAAATTTTTAGGTTCAAAATCCACTCAGATCTTAATTCATGTGATTTTTTGTTTTTAATTTTTTTAATTTAGTTAAAATTGATAAATTATTTTTAAAAAATTTTATATGCTGATGTGGCAATTCTAAATGTGAAATAAAATTTTTTATTATTATTTTAATAGTCACGTCAGGATTTCGTGTGTCAACATAGACTCTGTTTGCCATGCAGGCTATTTTCTGTTAGTGAGATGACGGTAGGGACCAAAACGGAATGGTTTTTTATTTTGAGGACTAAAAGCGGAAAAAAAAAGTAGGGACCAAAGTGGAAATGAGGTGAAAATATATGGACGAAAATAGTATTTCTGCCAAAAAAATATTGTCACTTAGTGAATTGTTTATCCTTCTATACGAGGAGAATTAAGTTCAGATCTTCAATATTCTATTGTTGTAGCCGAGTTGTAATCAAAATTATTGTCCCAGTCCTTAAATCCTATATGAGAAATCTAAAAACTAATACATACTGTACGGCCTCGTGCAGTCCAAACTCATTGGGCCCTGGGGTTTGAATCAATAATATGGCCCAGGGGCCCAATTTCTGCTCTGCCCAGAATCTCGGCCCAAACCCACAAAAGCTACGAGCCCAAACTTAATGTCGTTCAGAGGCCCGAGGAGCAGGCAGCCGACGCTAGCTCGCACCTTGCCCTGCCACGTTGTCCTTGCTCGGTAGGTCTCCCCCGAGCAAAGTTCTTGTTGTTCAGCCACACCGTCTCGTGTTTGCCCAGCAGTGCCTTAGGGAATATCGCCGCCAAGCACATTTGCTGTAGTGGGAACCATTTCCAAAGCCACTCTCACCTAAATGACCACTTACAATTAACGACATTGGACCACACATTGCACTAGTTTTGAGAGTAATCATAACCCTCCCACTAATAATTGGCTATAAATAGGAGAGGCTAGAGTAAGGGAAAAGGGTTGGAATTTGGGGAAGAGGAAACAGAGAGAATAGAGAAAAGAGAAGTAGCAGAGGGAAAGAGAAAAATGATCTCATTGAGTCTCTGTATTGAGAGCGACCCAAAGTAGGAAATCCAAGCCCACTATACAAGTAAATTGTGAGCCCAAGTGAGGTCTGGCTGTATAGCTTCATTTCTGGGTGCGCACACATACAAAAAAGGTATTTTATTTATAGTTGAGAATTGAAGCATTTAAACTTTGGATGTTTCTATAAAAAAAAGTAAAAGGTATCAACTAGTCGAGCTACAACTCTTGACAAAAAGAAAAAAAAAGAATTTATTTTATTCTGCTTGAATAACGGGTGAAATTGAGGTTTAGAATTTGGATTGTGACAGTGATAAAATTGTGGGGTTTAAATTGACATAATTAACTTTACAATTTCTGTTTGGGGTAATTATCAAAATAATTTTTTTTTGGAGAGTTTTAACCAATGTCTGCTCAGATGATTATTCTTTCTCATTAAACTAAAAGATAATTTGGTTATTGGTATAGGCAGAGAATTGAACTTTAAATCTCTCATTTGATAATAAGAAACTTTACCAATGACCACCGCGCACTCTTGGTGCAATGATCACTCCACAAGTATAAGTGCTTGTAGGGTGTGGGGGTAAGGGTCGGAGTTCAAATTTTCAGAAGGGAGTTTCACACACATATACACGTAAATTAGGGTAGAGTCGAAATTCTATCTTGTAAAAAAATAAAATTAAAAAAAAAAAAAAACTTTACCAGTGAAATAACTAAAATCTATTATGGTTTTGGTTTTTAAGGTTTCAAAATTTCTAGAGTTTTTTTACACAAATTTTATAAATTGGTCTCTCCATTATTCAATATTCATTGAAACAGCTCATATAACTCCGACAACACGCTTAAAAAGAAAATTTGGGACTCAATCTAACTTTTTTTTGTTTTGCTTTTTCTCAATTTTTTGATACTAAAAGGTAGCTTAAAAAAAAAACACTCAATTTTGCTTTTTTGTTATTAGACAGACCCTCATCTTATGGTTTGTTAAAAAATGATTGGCTCGTTGATAGCACTTATCTTAACTTGTGATTATTTCCTCCTCCCCAATCACAATGCAAAAAAAAGGAAAAAAAAAAATATCGTGGGAATATTTTCTTGTGGGCCCTACCAAAATGTTCTATCCAATGTCATAATTGTTTCAAATTGCCAAGTTTAATGTTTCACATAATAAATGATGCCAAAGGGTTGATATATGATGTGAAAGAATGTAAATACTTTCTACCCAAAAACAGAAGAAGAAGGTAAACACAAACACCATTCATTTGTGAAACAAACAATCAATGTCCAATCTTTTAATCACTTCAACAATCTAAAGTGAATATTTTATTTCATTTCAACTAGTGCTTCATTTTTATTTATTTTTTGGTTGAAAACTAGTGCTTCATTGATCAAGCCTCTTCATTCTTGCCTCTATGATTCCCTCCTATTTTCAAAGAGTTTTTACGCCTGATCACATAGAGAGAACTTCTTATTATTATTAAAGACTTAAAATATAGTTCCCCAAGTTATTATTTCATAATTGCATCTTCAACTACTGTTTATTCTGCAAGAACAACAGGGCCGTTCTAATGGATTATTACCCAAACTCTTAAGCCTTATACCCACCATCCACCGCCAAATTATGGCCAGTGATGAACTCAGCTTCCTCAGAAGCAAGAAACACCACAGCGTCAGCAACATTTTTGGGCCTCAAAGCCCCAGCTTTCAAGTATTGATTCGACTCTACCACCTTATCCTCTTCCTCATTTTCGTACCCGAGCAACTCCTTCAGCAATGGCGTCCCAACTGCCCCTGGTGATACACAATTCACGCGTATCCCATATGCCCCCAGCTTCAAGCTCGCACACCTCACCAACCCCAGCACCGCGTGCTTCGACATCACGTAGTCCGCGAAATTCTCGGTACCAACGCTCGCCCCTGTGCTCGCCGTGCAAACTATGCTCCCCCTCACGTGCCCTTCCACCATGGCCTTCGCCGCGTGCTTCACACACGCCGCCATTCCACGAGCGTTCACCGCCATAATCTTGTCGTAAGCTGACATGTCCATGTCCAGCGCGGTCTGATCGCACGTGAGGTCGCTCTCCCCATGCCCGCGTTGCTGAACATGATGTCGAGGCTTCCGTGCGCTTTCACCGTGGAGTCTACCATGTTCTTGACCTGTTCCTCGTCCCTGACATCGCAGTGTATGTAGGTGCAGATGTTGGAGCCGATTGATGCGGCCACTTTTTGGCCCATCTCGTCTTGGACGTCGGCGATTACAATGGCTCGTGCGCCGTGAGCGGCGAATTGGCGCGCCGTGGCCTCACCCATGCCACTTGCACCTCCGGTGATTATGGCCACCTTCCCTTGGTTGCTTGAAGATGTGGAGTTCGAGTGTGCCATTTTGTTTTGTTTCAGTCAAGTGAAGTGAATACCTTCTTAATTTTCACAAATTAATATGAGTAATTGATAAATTTTATTTCAGATAAAGTAATAATAAAGGCCAACAAAATACCATTTTTTATCCTTATATTTCGAGATCACAATTAATTTGCTCCATACAATATTAATAGCAATCAAGTTAATATGTCCAACTAACTAAAAGTGGCATAGTCTATTTTGTAATAACCCATGTGAAAATTTTATCAAAGAGTTTGAAATTAAATCCAAATCCTATGTCATACCCTACTTGTAAATTGCGAAGATGATAAGTTAAGAATCTCCACCGAAAGATTAGTTAATAAGAGTAGCTTTTTAAAATTTTATTTTTTTATCTTCTTAGATTGGATAGCTCATAAGAAGAATTAAATTTCAAAATTTTTATCTCAGCCGTCCAGAAGGTATCAATCTGGATTCTTTGTAATCAAGTTTGAATTTGCTAGATCTCTAGATAGGAACAAGGGCGACTGCACATACAAGTCAGTGTGGTCCTGTGACCATCTGGACTTGTCAAAAAAAAATTATACTTGGAAAAAAAAGTAATAATTGTGGGGTCATAGGGCTCAGTGATGTGCATCCGCCTCTTGTACTGGGCTTGAGGCCCATAATCGCATATGAAGAGGACAGTGGTAACCGTGCCGAGGACAACTCCGTCCTCGGCTAGCCAAAGCCGAGGTTGAAGAAAGGTGATTTACCGACAAAGACAATCTTCCAAAGCACTCCAGGGAAAAAGATAAGTACAGCCAATAAGCACACTAAAACATGGCGGTAGAGCAATTCCAAGAAAAGCTGCAGCCTCTGCATTAAATGCCCCACAACTAACACTCTAGCTGCATTTATGTGGAGAAGACCTCTGGACAATGGTGTCTTGGCTATCACAACTCACTGAAGGCCAGAGAGGATGGTTGATGGGACAAGCACTCAAGTAGTGGCTCAAATAATCAACAAGTGTAGGATCAAGATGGTCTAAGAGGAACTATATAATGTAAGAAATCTTCCATGGAAGGGGAGGAGGATTTTACCAAAAAAAACACTGTAGCAGTCTGAGTTAATTTTGTAACCATTTTCATTGTCACTCAAGAAATAACAAGTTGAAGCTCCTCGGACTGGTGCCGAGGATTGAATTATTTGCACAAGTCCATATTGGTTTTACTTATTCATTTTTTAAATCATTTTCAACTATTGTTACACTTTAAAGCCCAGTTTTTCTACCCACTCTCTATAAATTTATTGTATTGGGCTTGTTGGGCTTGAATTCACTTATCCCTCAAGAAGAGTGCTCAAACTCAGTCTCTACAATTGGCACCGTCTGTGGAAAGAACTTGTGGATTAGTAAGTGCAACAGTTAGACATGGTAGGATCAGGTCCGCACCAAGAAAACCCACGCCAAGTAGGTCCCCAACGGACAGAACTCATAGGATCCCAACGACAGGGTAATTTTCCTGGCTCTGAACATGAACAAAATCAGGAGAATGAAAGGAATTGAGAGGGAAGTGTGAATACCACCTAGACGAGCAAAAGCCATTCCCAGGTGGGTAGTCGCATATCCCAAAGACAAAACAACAATCAAACCATGCGGCATGAGATAGATGACTTGAAAAGGAAACTGCGCCACGCATAGCGAAAGCAGTCTCCTTCCAGCTCTGACATATCCTCTAATGATGAAAAGGATGGCAATTACAGGCAGAGATCAAGAACTCCTTAAAGCGATACCTTTTCTTATGAAGACGAGCACCATCATAGACGAAAACACAAGGGCCCATCTGGTAGGGGCCTGGGTAACGATGCCATGAGTAAGGCTCTGGATCAGATCTCTAAGTCACCCTTCACGCGCAAGATAGAAGGGGCTAGGCTACCTCGGCGGTTCCATCAGCCTACGTTCACCATTTATAATGGTCGAACGGATCCCGTAGAGCATGTGAGCCAGTTTAATCAAAGAATGGCCGTCCACTCCAAAAACGAAGCTTTAATGTGCAAGGTTTTCCCGTCTAGCCTAGGACCTGTAGCGATGCGGTGGTTCAACGGCTTGAAGACGAACTCCATAGATTCTTATAAGTAGCTTACCCAAGCCTTTAACTCTCGCTTCATTACGAACAGTAGGGTTCCTCGGCCTCTGAGTTCGTTGTTGTCATTATCCATGCGTGAGGGAGAAACTCTAAAAGTATACTCGGACAGATACTGGGAAATGTACAATGAGATGGACGACAACTTTGATGACGTCGCCATCAACACTTTTAAAAGTGGTCTCCTAACCGGGCACGGCTTAAGGAAATCCTTAATTGGCAAGCCTGTCACCAGTGTATGTCAACTTATGGACCGGATTGACAAATACAAAGGAGTGGAAGAGGACCAGCTGCAAGGGAAAGGAAATGAGAAGGTTATCCCTCAAGAGAGGAGGGATTTCAGGTCGGACCGATACAACAATAACCGTCCGAGGAGAGATTTCGCAGGGCAATTCGAACCAACCAACACGCAGGCAGTTAATGCCGTATTCAGAGAACCGGTGCACCAGGTTTTGGAAAAAATCAAGAATGAGTCATTCTTCAGGTGGCCGAATAAGATGGCTGGAGACCTCATGAAGCGCAATCAGAGTCTGTATTGTCAGTACCACCAGGACCACGGACATACTACAGAAGATTGCAGGAACCTTTGGAACCACCTGGATCAGCTGGTCCGAGAAGGCAAACTGAGGCAACTTTTGCATCCTTCCAATGGTCGTCAAGGCTAGACAAACCAAGAACCCCGAAAGACACTTCATTAAGACCACCCATAGGAACGATAAACGTAATCTTTGTTGCTCCGGGGAGGACGGGCTCATGCCTTTCTAGGGTAATGTCTGTGGCTCGGCTATCCGCCGATGACTCTGGCCCAGAGCCGAAAAGGCCTAAAGTGTATCCTCATCCAATCTTGAGTTTCTCCAAGAAGGACAAAATTGGAACCATCCAACCCTACGACGATGCGTTGGTAATCACTCTTCGGATTGGGGGTTACGACGTGAAAAGGGTAATGGTAGATGATGGTAGTGGGGCCGAGATCATGTACCCTGATTTCTACAAGGGGCTGAAGCTGAGACCAAAAGATTTAACGCCCTACGGTTCCCCCTTGATGACTTTTGATGGGAAGATGGTCATGCCAAAGGGCCAGATTAGACTACTTGTGCAAACCGGCCCGGAGATTGTGGAGGTTGACTTCATTGTGGTGGATACTTACTCCCCTTACATTGCCATCGTGGCTAGACCTTAGCTTCATACCCTAGGAGCCGTTGCCTTCACCTTGCATCAAAAGGTGAAGTTCCTTCCAAGGGTGAGGTCCTGGAAATTCGAGGTTGCCAGGCTACGGCAAGAGAATGCCTAGTGGCTGCCATCTCACATCGGCCCAGAGCAGAGTCCTCGGCCCGTATTGAAGAAAGCTCATAGCAATCAAAGACCCAGGCATTGCCTATTAATGCACCAGTTGAGGAAGCAAAGTGTGAGAATTTAGAAAAGATGATCATTGGCGATGACCCGGAGAGGTTCTTCCAGGTGGGATCTTAACTGCCCTCTCAGGAAAAGGAGGGATTGATAGAGTTCCTCAGAAAAAATGTTGATGTGTTCGTATGGGACACTTATGATGCCTCAGGAGTTGATTCGAACTTCATATGTCACCACTTAAATGTAAATCCATCGGTCACTCCCAAAAAACAACCACCTTGACGCCCATCCAGGGAGCACGCCGACGCTGTCAGGGACAAAGTGAGAAAGCTCAAGCAAATAGGGGCTATCAAGGAGGTGTTCTATCCTGAATGGCTGGCTAACACTGTGGTTGTAAAAAAAAAAGTAGGAAGTGGCGAGTTTGTGTGGACTTCTCAGACTTAAATAAGGCATGTCCAAAGGACCCGTTCCCCACGCCTCGAATAGACCAGTTAGTGGATGCCACTGTAGGCCATCCTCGGATGAGCTTTTTAGATGCCTTTCAAGGCTATCATCAGATACCACTGGCCCTGGATGATCAAGAAAAAACAGCATTCGTGACTCCTATTGGAAATTACCACTACAAAGTGATGCCCTTCAGTTTGAAGAATGTGGGGTCTACCTACCAAAGGATGATGACTAGAATGTTTGAGCCATAGTTAGGCAAAAGTATTGAAGTCTACATAGACAACATGGTGGTAAAGAATAAAGTGGTGTCTGAGCACCTAGGAGACCTCGGAGTCATTTTTGACATCTTGAGGAAGCACAAATTGCGTCTCAATGCCTCTAAATGCTCGTTTGGTGTCGGGTCTGGCAATTTTTTGGGCTATATGGTAACTCATAGGGGAATTGAGGTGAGCCCGGATCAGATTAAAGCAATTCACAATCTACAACCTTCTCGAAACCCCAAAGAAGTCCAAAAACTCACTGAGATGATCGCAGCCCTGAATCGGTTTATTTCCAGGTCTGCGGATAAGTGCCGACCCTTTTACCTCCTGATGAACAAATGGAAAGGATTTGAGTGATCTAAGGACTACGATTTGGCCTTCCAGCAACTTAAGGAATACCTATCCTGGCCACCCATCATGTCCAGCCCTGAGGCCGACGAGGTCTTGTTCGCCTACATTGCAGTGGCCCCTCATGTTATAAGCTTAATGTTGATACGAATTGATAATGGCATACAACGGCCAGTCTATTATGTGAGTAAGTCATTACATGAGGCTGAAGTGCAATATTTACTCTTGGAGAAGGCAATTTTGGCAGTAGTGCATGCCACGCGAAAACTCCCTCATTACTTCCAAGCACACACAGTTGTTGTTTTAACTCAGCTTCCACTTAAGTCAGTACTCCAAAGTGCCGATTACACGGGAAGAATTTCCAAATGGAACATGGTTCTAGGGGCTTTCGATGTCAAATACATGCATCGGACCTCTGTCAAGGGCCAGGTCCTCGCTGATTTAATAGTTGAATTTGTCGAACCCCCAATAGAAATAGTAGCAGAAGAGCAAATCATGGATGAAAAATTAGTTGGCACAATCTCCGTGCAAGGACCCTCACGTTGGAAAGTGTATGTGGATGGTGCAGCAAACCAAATGGGGTCCGGGGTGGGTTTAGTTCTAATATCTCCTGAGAAGATTACCATTAAGAAATCATTGAGACTGGGGTTCACGGCCACAAACAATGAAGCCGAGTATGAGATTTTATTGCAAGGAATGTCCCTGGTACAGAAAATGGGGGGAAAGGCAGTGGAAGTGTTCTCAGACTCGAGACTGGTTGTGGGCTAAGTGAAGGGGGAACTAGAGGCCAGGGATGTGAGAATGCAGGAGTACTTGAGTTAGGTCAGGCGTTTGCAATCGGATTTCGAATTCTTCGATATGTCACACGTCCCGAGGAGTGGAAACATGCACGCAGATTCATTGGCCACTTTTGCCACCTCCTTGGCCCAGGGTATACCTCGAGTTATCCTTGTTGAGGACGTATGCAGAGCAGATGGAGTCAAGGAGGACGTGGTTTAGATCCATCAAGTCAGAGTGGGTCCAAGCTGGATGGATCCTATAGTAAGCTTTCTTAAAGATGATACATTACCTGAAGAGAAATCCGAAGCTGAGAAAATACGAAGAAAAGCTCCTCGGTTCTGGCTGTCCAAGAATCACAAGTTGTATAAGCGCTCCTATTCTGGGCTGTATTTGCTGTGTATACATCCCGAAGAATCAGAATTGCTGCTCGAGGAGTTGCATGAAAGAATTTGTGGGAGTTACATAGGAAGAAGATCTCTGTCTCACAGAGCTATCACCCAAGGATATTGGTGGCCAGGTATGCAAAAGGAAGCCCAAGAGTATGTCAAGAAGTGTGATCAATGCCAAAGGTTTGCCCCAAACAACCACCAACCGGGTGGGGTCCTCAATCCTCTCTCTAGTCCTTGGCCGTTCGCTCAGTAGGGCTTGGATATTATAGGTCATTTCCCTAAAGTGGTAGGAAATAAGAGGTACCTATTGGTCGGCACAGACTATTTCACAAAATGGGTCGAAGCCGAACCCCTGGCTAACATCAGGGATGTGGATGCTAAGAAGTTTATCTGGAAGAACATCGTTACTCGATTTGGGGTCCCTCATATCCTCATCTCGGATAATGGCCTCCAATTTGATAGCAAGGCCTTCAGAAGATACTGTTGCGATCTGGGAATTACAAATAGGTATTCCACTCCTGCCTACCCCCAAGGAAACGAGCAGGCCGAGGTTGTTAATAAGGTCATAGTCACTGGGCTGACAAAGAGGTTGGATGATGCAAAGGGAAGATGGGTGGAAGAACTGCCACACGTCTTGTGGACATATCGGACTACACCACGTCGGTCAACAGGAGAGACCCCCTTTTCCATGACTTACGGGGTCGAGGCTGTCATCCCCCTAAAGACCAGTTTTCCAACACTGAGAACGAGTAGCTTCACTCCGAGCAACAATGATGAACTGCTAGCAAGGAGTTTGGATTTAGTTGAAGAGAGAAGAGAAAAAGCGATGATCTAACTAGCCTATTACCATCAGAAACTCAAGCAAGGGTATGATGCCAATGTGAGGCTACGGCCACTAGCACCAAGAGACTTGGTGATGAGAAAAGTTGTGGGTAGTGCCAAGAACCCGGCTTGGGAAAAGCTGGGGCCCAACTGGGAAGGACCATATCGCATCACTTCAGTAGCAAGAATAGGTGCATATTATTTAGAAGACTTAGATGAGAAAGCTGTACTCCGCCCATGGAATGTAAATAACCTAAGAAGGTATTATTATTAACGAAAGCAGTCATGTTTGGACTCTGATTTGTTGTAATTGCGCGTCATGCGGTTCACTACTGTTGAGGACAAAATTTTCACACCACATGGCTTCATTTCATTGACGACCTGCACCACGTCAACACTATCATGAATTTTGGGAAAACCTATTTTAAAGCCCAAAAGAGCTCATATTTACACAAAAATGCGTCAAAGCCCATGGTTTAAGCTCATGGCACATCATCTCATTTTTGGCTTATGATCCAAACTCATGAGTCTCATCGGGGGAATTTTGGGAATTGTGGTTTGGAGGGCCAAGAAGTATGTTTAGTAAAACTCCAGTGATTCAAAGTTGATAAAGGAAAGCATGTTGCTTGACATGTCTTCCCCAATTCCCTGAACTTTGACGGGTCAGTGTGCAAAAGGTAACATTTGGGTAAGCCTCTCATATCACATAAGCACTTAAAATGATAAAACTCCCCATGCTCTTTACATAAAAATTAATGTCCATCATATAATATAAGTTTTAAAATATAATCATATCATTCCATATTAATTATTTTATTATTTTCATATAAATCAATTCCAACCACATGGCTAAATATATATTAATATCTCATATCTAGCATT
Source organism: Notholithocarpus densiflorus (assembly GCA_030021035.2). Lineage (NCBI taxonomy): Eukaryota > Viridiplantae > Streptophyta > Magnoliopsida > Fagales > Fagaceae > Notholithocarpus > Notholithocarpus densiflorus. Next base: position 60,802 of record JARYZH020000032.1, on the reverse strand, counting down.
AAAATGCTCTCTTTACTCTCCAAAATTTGGTTAAAATGCAAAAAGACCAAAATTACATCTCTAAGACTTCATCAAATATCAACCAACTAGTCTATTACTTACCGAAATTATATATGGACTAAACATATAATTTTTCAAGAGAGGAAACTTAGCCGAAAATACCAATAACAGCTCCAGCAAAAACTGTAACAGCTTCTGCACAAGCTGCAACAGCTCCAGCGGAAGCTGCAACAGCTTCTGCAGAAGCTGAAATAGCTCCAGCGGAAGCTGCAGACAGCTTCAGCAGAAGCAAAAACAGCTTCTGCAGAAGCTGAAACAGTTCCAGCACATTCTGCAGTAGCTCCAGCTGTGGTACCAGAAAAATCTCATAAAGATTATCTCACCATCTTTAGTTAAATCATGAATTTAATGCCAAGTATTTTTCTCCAAGGAAAGGATGTCATCCACATGACATCATCCAGTTGTGTCAGCAACATTTAAGTCTCAAAATTTCTTCTTTTGGTTAAAAAACAAAAGACCACTTACTTTGTCAAAGATTTTCCCTTATTTGCTAATTTTCCTTCAACTAAATTCTGATCTAGTTACATAGCTTGGCTTTATATAAAGAGGACCAAGCTACACACTAAACACATCATCCATCCCCCCTTCTTTGCTAGCCTCTGATCCCTCTCTGATCTAGCTCTCTCTCTAATCTTCAATAATTCTGAAACCTCACTCATTTTGCTCCAAAACACACATTTTCACACTTCCCCATCTCTCTTACAAAGTCCCTCTTCATAGATAACAACACAACACACATATTACAACATACCATTATCCATTACCCATCTTTCCCACACTCCATTATTCTGAAACTTCATCATTTTTGCTGCCCAAAACACATCTCCATCTCATTCTTCGTTTCTCATACAAAATCTTCCTTCTTAGAAAGCAACATAATCAATGTCATAATTCAAAAAACAATCCCAGCAGCAACCTTTACTATATTTAACCTTCATATTATCTATCTCATACTTCGATTTATTTTACAAAACAAATTCCTCACAAAATACCCATACATAATTCTCATATATCTCTAAGCTCCATGTCTCACAAAGTATACATATACAAGATCCATGTCCAACAAAGTATCTACATATAATTCTCATACATACTACAAACACCATATCTCACAATATATACATATTCCTTACCATCTATCTCCACACATCTTAAATATATCAAAACACTTTCCAAGAACTTATTATTCAAAAGTTCTTTCTAAAGGCAAAACTTATAAAATCAAAACCCTTCTTGTGGAAGACATATATTTATATTTGCTAAAAGTCTTTCCTTACGTAAAGGCAAAAACTTATTATTAAAGCCCTTCTTATGGAAGGCAATATCACTCACTTGACTAAAAACCCGAAAGAGTATTACATGAGAAAATCATTCAAGTGCTGGATTAAGAGGACAAACTTAACTAACCGATGCACACGGCGTCGACATGCTTTCTCCCTCCAGATGCAATCCCATTTTTCCTTTCAAACATGAAGTCACCATGAAAGGATTCACCTCACCATGCCTCGAAGTGTTATGCCCACTGTGCTGTACGGCCGGAGCCGCAGTGTCCGAGTTGCCGAAATGCTAAGCCCACCGATACTACTGAATCGCAAAATATGAAAATAAGTCATTATATTTTATTCCTTCAACTTTATATTGTTAAATATATTTTATTCATTATCATTTTACTACCTGATGTAAGTTATCTAACATCATCTCAATTATCTAACGAACATGATCTTTACTAATACTTCATTAATGAACATATATTAATAATTCAATCTACTACCATTGGACATATATTATTTGGACACTTAATTCCACCCTTGGACACACATATTTTTGACATGAACCACTCTTGACATATATTATTTGGACATGCACCATTGCCGACATACCTTATTATAAGTTGGAATATGAAACTATGAACCAAGAACTAGACATGGACTCATCGGATCTATCCCATTGCTGGACATTGATTCACTCTAATTAAACACTTTCTAATATTGACATCACTTAATATACATAATAATAATGTATCAACTCACCATTTAATCAAAGCTATTATGCTAAGTATTATTTATTTATTTCAACCATTATTAGCATTCTAAAACTTCGGGGTTTTATCTATTTTGTAGGCTTAAAAATATAATCGGTGTGCCATTGGTCTACGAGGTCTAATGTCGAAGTTCCCGGTCGATCTCCCCAAAATAAATCCAGCTCAAGAAAGTCACACCTCCAAAGGCATGTGGCTACGCGCAAAACCACCAACAACTACCATCTATTGAAGTATTGAATGCAAAACTAAGTCCCGTCGGTGCTCGAACTACGTACTTAGGTGGAAATTAATACCCTTTAGACATCTTATTGAAGTATTAAATAAACCTGCCATGTTAAGTTCCTGATCACGATCTAGTGGAAATTAATACCCTTAGACATCCATTGAAGTATTAAATGTAGTCCAAGTCATGTCGTGGGTTCCCCGAACCACGTAATTTAGTGGAAATTAATACCCTTAGACATCCATTGAAGTATTAAAGAAAACTAAGTCATGTCAGTTCCTCTAATTACGTACTTAGTGGAAATTAATACCTTGAAATCTAATAAGCATTGGAATGTAAACTAAGTCATGTTAGGTTCCTCGGACCACGTAATTTAGTGGAACTAATACCCTTAGACATCCTACTGAAGTATTAAATAAACTAAGTCATGTCTGATTTCCTAATTACGTACTTAGTGGAAATTAATACCCTTGACATCCATTGAAGTATTGAATGTAAACTAAGCTCACATGTCAGGTTCCTCGAACCACAGACTTAGTGGAAATTAATACCCTTAGACATCTATTGAAGTATTAAACAGAAACTCAGTCATGTTAAGTTCCTCGGATCACAGACTTAGTGGAAATTAATACCCTTAGACATCCATTGAAGTATTAAACAGAAACTAAGTCATGTCGGGTTCCTCGAACCACAGACTTAGTGGAAATTAATACCCTTAGACATCAAATACATTTGAGTAGAGAGTAGATTTGTGCAGTCAGGTTGTTTTATACATAATATGAAGTTGTATAGATTTATGGCATGTTAGAAAATTTATTTCTTGACTTTTTAAATAGGACTTCACATCGCCTCCCTTTCAATCGTTACCCATAGGTGAACAGAAAAGACCTATATTTCATTCATATTTATTTTTGACATTATCTTGAGCAAAAATTGATCCTCAACATTGCATGATTCATCTGCTAAATTGCTAATCCCAAAACTCTTAAGAATTCAACTCTACTCTCTTCTTGTTTTCGTAATCACATTAGTCAACAACCTTAACCTTAAGCCAATTGCACTTCCTGGTATTCCCAACGAGAAAAAAAAAAAAAAAAAAAAAAAATTGTTAGAATTGATAGATTCAAAGTTAGTTTTGATCCAATTCGATTACCAATTAAAAATATATATAAACTTTGTTTTCCCTTATGTAAACAACTTTGCACTTTTATGGTATATGGTTATATTCAAACAAAGAACAGTCAAAATGAAAATTACATAAATGAAGAAATTAACCCATACAAATTCGAGAAAGTAAAATGCCTATTTCATTAAAACATGTCTTAGGAAAAAGAAATTTCATTATAGAAATTGTGACTACATTACAAAAATAAAGATTCATTGTTTCAATTTTATCTGAAGCTTATCCTTGGAAGTCTTGCTAGCTTGTTTAGCTGCTTCAGTAAGGATCATTTTTTCTTTCTCTTTGGGGGCTTCCTCAGCAGGCATGGTAACTGAAGCTAAGGCCTGTTGAAAACCTTGGGAAGCTGCTCCATCTTGTGGAACCTCTGCAGCCTTATCCAAGGATATTTCCTTGGGAGCTTCAGGTTCTTTTGTTTGCTCCTGTTGATTGGGAGAAAGAGGATCCTGAGGCTGTGTTTCTTCGATCGAGTCATTAACTGTAGATGCTGCCTCACCTTGGACGGGAGGAGGGTCCGAGGCTCATATGGCTGGTGGGTAGTAAATATTCTCTGGTTTTCTTAGCCCAGAAGAAGCCTCAACCCCAGCTCGGTTGAGGGCTTCACTCCAAGTCTGAGCGCAATAGGTTCGACACACGGCTGGGACCTCTACCCTAAGGGTTTCTTCGATCTCGGCTACTCTGACATCGTAACCATACTGCTCAGCCTCGTCCCAAGCTTTCTCAGCCTCTATTTTAGCCTTCTCGACCTCATCTCTTGACCTCTCGGCTTGATCATTAAGCTTTTGGGCTTCTTTTAATTTCTTCCGGAGGGCTGCTATTTGCTCTTTGGAAGAAGCCAACTATTCCTTGGCATCACACAAGAGCAACCTCTAATCCTCGGCTTGCCTTTGAGCGCTCTTTAGACCCGATTCAGCACTTTTTCTGGCCTTTTCCTCCTCAGTCAACTTATTCCTTAAATCTTTGTTGGACTGATCGGCGATATTGAACGATTCCACAGCTGCCACGCGCCTAGTCCTCTCGTCTTCCAGCTGCTGGTAGCAGGAATTGGTTATCTCCTCAACCCTGAAAGTGGCTTGGACAACCTGAAAGAAAAGGGCTAGTAACCTTACAAATAACAATAAAGATAAAAGAAAAAAAAAAGGGAATAGGATCATACCATGCCCAGGTACTTTTTGAGGTTAAGAAAAACCTCATTCTTCCTGATAGACCACAGCTCGGCCATGTCAGTGGGGAGTAATAAAGCCTCCTCCAAAGCCGAGGCCACCTGGCATCCAGCACCTCCATGGAAATCCCTGATGGATGCATTATCCCTCAAGGGTTCACCATTAAGCATTGGAGCTGGAAGCCAAGCTTGAGGCTCAGGTGGCTGATTATCCCTCCTCTCCAAGCCTCTCTACCATGTTTGGCCAGTCTTTTGCTGCTTCGCAGCTCGTTGGGCCTCGTCTTCATGCACAGGGCAAGATTTTCTTGCCTCCACTACGTCCTTGCCTTTTTGCTCTCTCTTTCTTTTCGGGTCAGTAGGGTCAGGTCTGGATGACAAAAATGGTTGAAGAGGAAGAAGAGGAAGTTTGGGAGGAGGAGGAGGAAGTTTGGACTGAGTTGGTTTCTCCGGCTCATTCTTTCCGAGCTGGGACTCTATTAAGTCCAGCAAGATTCTTTTAGATTTCCTTTGGATATCCATCTCGTCCAAAGTGATGATGTCTACTTGTTGCTGATGATCAAGGTCAGCTGATGTACTCTCGGGGGATAGAGGTCGGTTGAACACCTCAAATTCGTCCTGAGAGTCTTTCAAGTTTGCAATCCCCTCTGGTTCTTCTTCTCCTTCTTCCTCTTCTTTTTCCTCCTCTCCTTCCTTAACGATGGGTTGAGATGAGAATGCTCCTATTAAAGGGATGCCCACAAAGAGTGGCTGTGTAAATGGTGTACCTTTAGGAATTGGAACGCCCTCGGGAACAACGAATCCTTCAAAGGCCACACTAATATGGTGAAGACGAGGATTTTTGGCTTTTATTACACACTTGGGAGCTTGAAATCCAAGGGAAATAGGTTTGTACCTAAGGATTACGTGCGCAACTTGTAATTGACCGTCGACTTCGTTTACAAACACCTCGGACCGTAGAATTTTGTCTAGACTTTCTCTGTTGACTAAGTTGAGCCGAGGTCTGGTAGAACGTTTGTCTGTAAAATCATTAAAACGAAAGGAGAATTTGTCAGAAGCAGAAATGGTGCGAAACAAAAGGGAAATATAAACCAAGGTGCATAAATTTACGACTAGACCCCCGCTTGGTGTTCCCTCCTTAATCGGACAGGGTAATCCATCATGCCATTCCCCAGAAAAGATTAAAAAATCTTCCTTTAGCCCCTTGTTTGACGTAGGGAGGTATTGAATTAGCCTTACTTCGGGATACCTTGACTTAAGGTAGTATCCCTGCCCCTTCAAATGATGTAGGTTATATACCTAGTTGACATCATGGTGTGTCAATCCCAGGTTCATTCTCTCATTTAAGGCTTCTACACTCCCTAACACTCTGAACATATTTGGGGCGCATTGTGTGGGAGATAGTCTAAAGAATCTGAGCTAGTTCCTTGTGATATTACCCATAGGGATGGTCATCCCTCCCTCTATGAAGGCGATCATTGGGATGACCACTTCTCCCCCTTTCCTATCGTCTACCCATTCCCCTTGGGCAACGTATCTCATGCCCACTGTTGGTGGGATCCTGTACTTAGCCCTAAATCTCCCTCTATCCTTCTCGGATTCAACTAAACACTTGAACCTACCCATTTCCTAAGAAGATTTGAAGAGAAATTAACAAGTTTGAAATGAAAAGTAGAGCCAAGAAGAAAAAAGTGTGATGAAAAGAGAATATATAGAAAGAAATAAAACTAAGGGGGTTCGAGAAAACTTACAGGTTTGAAAAGAATTTCCTCGGACAAATTTTTGGTATTTGTAGACGCACAAGGAAGTGAGAGAGAGTGACAGGTTCAGTGTATGAACTCTAGAACTGTGTGATTATTGGAAGTAGGGAAAGGAGTTGATTTGAAAGGCTATTTATAGTGGTACAGAAGTTACAAGCGGGAAAATTCCCACTTATAACCCCAAGAAATCCTCCACCGTTAGATTTGCATCGTGCCGTTGAACGTGGGGGACAAAAGTGCCGTCAAAATTTAATGAGGGCGCGCTCTGGACGCCAAAGCGTCAGGAGCGTGCCTTGAGAAGGTAAAAAGGCATTTGGGAGTTCGGATAGAAGGGGTGTAACTGTAAACAAGGTGGGCCGAGGATATCAAAATCCTTCTTTCCTCCCGAGGAGTCGAAAAGCAAGATTTTGATGGGCTATTGTGGGGTCATAGGGCCCAGTGATATGCATCCGCCTCTTGTACTAGGCCTGAGGCCCATAATCACATATGAAGAGGACAGTGGTAACCGTGCCGAGGACAACTCCGTCCTCGGCTAGCCAAAGTCGAGGTTGAAGAAAGGTGATTTACCAACAAAGACAATCTTCCAAAGCACTCCAAGGAAAAAGATAAGTACAGCCAGTAAGCACACTAAAGCATGGCGATAGATCAATTCCAGGAAAAGCTGCTGCCTCCACATTTAATGCCCCACAACTAACACTCTAGCTGCATTTATGTGGAGAAGACCTCTGGATAGTGTTGTCTTGGCTATCACAACTCACAGAAGGCCAGAGAGGATGGCTGATGGGGCAAGCACTCAAGTAGTGGCTCAAATAATCAACAAGTGTAGGATCAAGATGGTCCGAGAAGAACTATATAATGTAAGAAATCTTCTATGGAAGGGGAGGAGGATTTTACCAGAAAAAACACTGTAGCAGTCTGAGCTAATTTTGTAATTATTTTCATTGTCACTCAAGAAATAACAAGTTGAAGCTCCTTGGACTAGTGCCGAGGATTGAATTATTTTCACAAGTCCATATTGGTTTTACTTATTCATTTTTTAAATCATCTTCGACTATTGTTACCCTTATTAAAGCCCAGTTCTTCTACTCACTCTCTATAAATTTATTGTATTGGGCTTATTGGGCTTGAATTCACTTATCCTTCAGGAAGAGTGCTCAAACCCAGTCCCTACAATAATAATACAACACAATTATATTTAAATTATCACATTTTGTCTTTCCTAAAAAAAATGTTGACCCCCTTGAGTTGATAATCTCAAGAATTTGGATACAATGAAAATAAGAATAATGCTTGGAATAGAATAAAATGTCACAACAATTTCACAACATTCCGAAATTAAAATGCCAACTCACATGTGGGCCTTTTTTAATCTCTAATTTGATTTTTTTTTTTTATGCTAATATAAGAATTGTTGCGACATTTTGTTGTATCTCTATTACTCACAAAAATAATCTTAACCCTCCGACCATAATCCTTAAGCCCTTAAACAAAAACATAAATAAAAGTTCAAATAACAACAAAAATGGAGAAGACGTCCACAATATTTTCACAACACTTTCACAATAAATCACAGGTGGTAAATTGCTTATGGCTCTAATTTGAACTCACCACTTAAATTATTTTTTTGCCCACTCGTAATAACCAGTAATAACCTACCACAAAGATGTGTTGCGAAAGTGTTGTGAAAATATTGTAGACATAACATTTCTTATAAAAATGAGCCCAAATAACATAAAATATTAGCCCAAAAAACAAGATTAGACCAAACATAAATAAATGAATAAAATATTCAACAAAAGCTCATTAAAAAACAAAAAATAAAAACCCCTAAACATTCATATTCGTAACTCGTTCAACTCATTTCATAAAAATAATTAAATAATCCCTAATTTCATTTTCCTAAAAAATTGTACCAAGAGTGAGATTGTGGCTGTGAGTTCTCGTTGATGACGTTGGAAGTTCTACTCTTTAGTGGCTTGGCTTGTTGTTGTAACATGTATCATTCGTTACTCTCTATCACTTTCCCCATTTTTATTTTCTCTATTATTATTTTTAGGCTCTTTCTCACTTTATTACTCACCTCATCATTCTCAATCTCACCTATTTTTCATCAATCTCTTTTGGCTTTTAATTTTGTTTGTAGAAAGAAATTGAAAATTTTCATATATATATATATATATGTATATATTTTGGTGAAGTCGATATATTCAAATTCTTTTTTTATTAGATTATGTATTGTGCGCACCAAAAATATTGTTAACGGGCTAAGCCTATCTTTGGGCTCACAGCTTATTTGTATTGTGGGCTTTGGGTTTCCTACTATGAGTAATTCCTTGCATGGAGACCCAGGTGCACACTCTAGATCATACGTACCCCACTCTTTTTCGTTCCTGAGCTGCTCTCTCTGCTGCTTATATTATTATCCTTTGCTCTCTTCCCTCTTCAGAATTGCCAACCCCCACTTCTCAATCCATTCTCCTATTTATAGCATGAGAGGAGTGGAGGTGTTATGATTACTTCCTTACTCGTGTGGATGGGGGTCCAATTCCATTGTTGCTAAGTGGATGTTCCGTTGGGAAAGGTGGTAATGGCATTGGAACTGATTCCCATTTCCAAACGACCGCTCGACAGCAATATTCCCAAGGGCATCGGGCAGTCGAGTACAGGGTGTATCCAAGCAATGTTACCCCCGAGCAAGTTAAAGATGATCGGGAGGGGCTTGCTTTTGGTATCGAAGACAGTGTAGTCCCATTTCAGCTCCTGGGCCCAGATCGGCCCCTGAGGTGTTCGGATCAAGGTTGTAGGTCCAATGAGGACGGGGTGGTGTATTAGGCCGCCAGGCCAGGTCCCAAGGCCCAAAGGGCCTGGGGCCTTAGCCCGTACATGTATGATTTAAGTTTCTTAATAACAACCCTAGAACAACTAAAAAAACTCACTTTTGTTGTTTTGTCTTCAGATGTGGACCCTCTTATGTTTGTTAAAAAATGGATTGACTTGTTGAAACTAGGGGTGTGCAACTGTGCATGGCTTGGGTAGAGGGGTTTTATCAGTCCAACTCACCATGGTGGGTTAAAAAAAATCCAATACAACCAAACCCATCACAGGATCTAGCCTAACCTAACTCAAACCATGTGGATTGAGGTGGACATATTTTTTTTAATTACTATTATTAATATTAAATTGAGAATTAAAATAACACTACTACAAATAAAAACAAATTTATAACCAGATAATCCTGAGCATAACACCAAACCAATGTAAAATATATGAGGCTTAGGGTTTAGGTTTTATTAAAAGTAAATAACGAAATTGTATAATATATTTTTAAATTTTAAATATATATTAAATAAATATAGATTAGGTCAAGTTTGGCAGATTTATAAATTTTATGACCCGAATCTAACCCACTCTAAAAAAAAATTTCAGAACCTGACCCAACCCATCAATCCTAGTTGAAATCATCAATCTTCATTGTGTGATTATTCTCCCAGCCCACTTTGGCCTATCCAAGTCATTCTGAACCTCAAAGTAGACTTTAGGACATTTATGTAGGGAAACTAAATTATTGTTTCAAATTGCCACTTATAACATTTCACATAACACACGATGCCAAGGAGTTTGATATGACGTGAAAGAGTGTAAACACTATTAATGAAACACTACAGCAATCTAAAGTAAATATTTTATTTCATTTCAACACCAGTGCTTCACTGATCATGCTTCTTCATTCTAACCTTTATGATTCCCCCCCCCCGCCCCTCTCTCTAATTGTCTACGCATGATCACATAGAGAAAAAGTTACTGTATTTCACAATTGCATCTTCGACTATTACAAACGAACCCATGCACAGTTGGGTCATTCTAACGGATTTTCTAAACTCTAAGAAACCCACCATCCATAGCCAAATTATGACCAGTGACAAACTGGGAATCCTCAGAAGCAAGAAACACCACAGCGTCAGCCACATTTTTGGGTCTCGCCACCCCACCTTTCAAAGTATAATTCGGCTCTACCACCTTATCCACTTCCTCATCATTTTCATACCCCAAAATGTCCTTCAACATTGGCGTCCCAACTGGTCCTGGTGAAACACAATTCACGCGTATCCCATACGCGCCCAGCTTCAAGCTCGCGCACCTCACCAACCCCAGCACCGCGTGCTTCGACATCACGTAGTCGACCAACTTCTCGCTGCCAACACTCGCCCCTATGCTCGCCGTACAAACGATGCTCCCCCTCACGCGCCCTTCCACCATCGCCCTCGCCGCGTGCTTCACACACGCCGCCACTCCGCGCGCGTTCACCGCCATGAGCTTGTCGTAAGCCGACAGGTCCATGTCCAGCACGGTCTGATCGCACGCGTGGGTCGATCTCCCCACGCCCGCGTTGCTGAACATGATGTCCAAGCGTCCGTACGCTTTAACCGTGGACTCTACTAAGTTCTTGACCTGTTCCTCGTCGGTGACATCGCAGTGTACGTAGGTGCATACGTTGGAGCCGATTGACACGGCGGCGTTTTGGCCCTTCTCGTCTTGGACGTCGGCGATGACGATGGCTCGTGCGCCGTGAGCGGCGAACTCGCGAGCCGTGGCCTCGCCCATGCCGCTTGCGCCTCCGGTGATAATGGCCACCTTGCCTTGGAGCTTGTTGTTTGAAGATGTGGAGTCTGTCATTTTGTTTTGTTTCAGTCTAGTGACTGATCAGTGAAGTATTGGCAAGCTACTCTCAACAAAGGTTGTCCATATATATAAAAGAGATCATTATTTTGTTGGCCACAAATTTATAATTTTGTACGCCACAAATTTATAAATATATGCTTTAAAAGAATAAATATATTTGTAAGATTATGTAGTACTGTTGACAAGCTACTAACAAGAAAGGATGTCCATATATCCAAAAGAGATCATGAAAGTATTGGCAAGTGGATTGGCGTCTGTCTCCTATTTTGTCAGCCACAATTAAAATTTATACGAATTTTATCGCATAGTTTTCACAAATCAGAGTAAATGATAAATTTTAGATAAATATAATAAATGAACGTGTTAAAAATTGATAAAATTAAGTAAAAGGCTATGTTATATATATATATATATATATATATATATATATATATATTTTTTCATGACTCTTGAGATAGAAAGAGCACCACCTGTGCAGTGGCATTGGGAGATCATTATTTTTTCATTCCTTGATTTTTGCAAGGTTTAAAATTCCTCCAGTAATATATATATTCATTAAGTTAATAGTGTGGGAATGGCGTGCAGGAGGGGACAAGAGAAACGGAAAAAAAGAATGAGATTGTCTTTTTGTTTTGAGAGAGATGAAAAGTAAATGAAAAAAAAAAAAAATTACATGGGACAAAGGATAAAAAGTATATAAAAAGAGAGATAACACCAATGTGATTGAGAGAGTTAGAGATTAAAAAAAAAAATAGTAATGCTCATGATACGGAAAAATGCACAACTTTATACTACAACTCGTCACGTAACGAGTTGTGATTGGTGTAAGTTTGATGGTGGTCATGTGGGAGACACACCTGCACCAATCCTACCTATTGATTTAGAATTGTCAAAGTCTATTTCAAACTCCTTTAGAAATTGTTAAACATAGACTAGGCCTTCCAAGCCAATTAGCACATTCCCTTATTTTTATTTATATATATATATATATATATATATATATATATATGCACCACTTTGAACCGCCAACTTAAAAAAATTAAAAAAATTGTGAGAGCTATATCTTCAACTCCTAGTCCTACACAAATATATGATCTAGTAATTTAAAACTAGACTTCAAACTTCTTCATACATTTTAACATCGGTTATTGAAGAATATACCCTCCTAATCAATTAGGCATATTCCCTAATGCCCCAACTTTGTTTGAATCGCCAACTTTGAATAAAAAATTGCAAGGGTTGTTTTCAGGATGACAAAGCTAATAAGCACCGGCCCATTTAATCCAAATGAGAGAGTTCTAGTGAAGGGAGAGAGCTAATAACTATAAGAGCATTAGCATCCGGGGATGCAAAAAAGTGTTTATTTTGCATCCTCAAACATCACTTTATCTATTTTACCAATTCATTTTACAACTCTCCCTATATTCCAGATTTTATTTTTACATACAACCCAATAAAATAATATAAACTACTTAATAAAATAAAATAAAATAAAAGTAATCCTCTCTCTCTTTCCTCTGGTCTCTTTTTCTCTTCACCCACAACTACAAACACCACACCCCAACCATAGCCAACCACCACACCCACCCTCCACCCTCCATAACAACCAAAACCACCTCCACTGCCACCACAATCACAATCACAATTAGTCCAAAAATCAATCTCATAGCAAAAAAAGAAAAAAAAAAAGTAAAAGTAAAAACTCACCCATAGCACAGTAGCCGCCACCACCACCTAAAATCCAACACCACCACCACCACCACTGCCAAATCCATACCCACAAACGCAAACAGATCGGACTCCACCACCTAATGACCCACCAAAACCAAACCCAAACCCACAAAACCCACAACCCACTCACCGTTTCCCACAACCCAATCATTGATACCTACAACCTAGTCACCGATTCCACAACCCAGTCATCGACTCCACAACCCAGCCACCGATTCCCACAACCCAACCATTGATTCATCAATTCCACAACCTAGCAACCACCATTTCCCACACCTCAACCTCGACCACAAACGCTGATGTCCACCACAGATGCTGATCTCCACAAACCCACACCCACACCCTCTACCACGCCGATCTCCACAAACCCACACCCTCCATGCCGATCTGAGAGAGATGGACTGAGACAGAGAAAGGAGAGAATAAAACAGAGAGTGGGGAGAGAGGAAGAGATGAGAGAAAAAAGAAAGGGAGAGAGAGAGAAAGGGTGAGGCTGAGATATCAGACTTTAGAGAGTAAAGTGAGATGTGGGCCCAGGAGAGAAATAAAAAATATTAAACAAGTTTGCAACCCAGCTACAGTGAGGTTGTACATTTACAACCTCACTGTAGCTGGGTTGCAAATTTTTTTAGAAATAGCAACCCGGATGGAGCATGATTTTATGGGTTTGGTGGCTAAAATAGCAACAGGGGGGTTTTTACACCCCCAATATTGCTAGTGCTCTAAGCACCCTTTAATAATTAGATATCCCATATCTTTCTATTGATGGTTGGAGCCGAAGGCTCCAAACATATTTAGAGTCAGACCTTTTCCTTTTCCCTTTATCAAAGCAGAGCCTCTCTCTCTCTCAAAAAAACAAAAAAAAAAAAAAAAAATCTAAGGGACGATGAACCTCCGGTCTAGTTTTGGAAATCATACGTTTTTTTTTTTTTTTTTTTTTTTGAGAAACAGGTGGGAATCATACTTAGTTTTACATTATGAGTATTTTAGTGAATAAGGTAGAGGAAATCTAGTGTTCTTAGGACGGCCGAAAGACATAAGCGGTCCAAACCAAACCTGTTACAATTCCATCTTTTATTAAAGTTTAGTTTTAAAAGAATATCTTAAAAACTTTATTAAATTTTTTTTTATAATAAATTAATCACATGTCATGACCATTTATAAATTTAGATGATGAAATTTAAAATTTAACCTTTTATATCTTGAATACGTGGAAAGGGAGAATCAGTCATGGAAATCTAATTTGGATGTGGCTATAATGGTTCTTATATATTGAGAAGACAATAATTGAGGAGCCCATATAGATCTATATGGTGTGGGATCAAGTGAGAAATTATATATGAATTAATAGTTCCTCAAGTCAATTGTGATATATCTTCAATTACCGGTCTTAATCTAGGTCTTAATCTAGATCTTGTACAATACTCTAGATGCAATATCCTATAGATGGTCGAGATAAAAAGTTAAAAAACTTAACTTTTCATCTCACTTGTCTAATAAAAAAGGATAAAAAGTAAAGATTTAATTTAATTTTTTTTAAACTACTCTTTTTGTTTTGATCGGCAGTGAAGATTCTTAACTATTCATTTTGACCATCTATAAGTAGGATGGTCCATGGGATCTGGATTTATTTCAAGTTCCTTGATAAATTTTTTCGCATAATGCAGAATAGTCTAGGCCCCTCATAGTCAATTAGATGTGCACCACCTTAAACTCCTAGTCCTATACAAAGATCAAGTAATTTAAAACTAGATTTCAAATTCCTTAAAACATTTTACATCGGTTGTTGCAGAATATACCTTCCAAATCAATTAGACATTTTTCCTGATGCACTACTTTGTTTGAATTGCCAACTTTGAATAAAATTGCAAGGGTTGTTTTCAGGATGACAAAGCTAATAAGTACCTTTCCATTTAGTCCATAAGGTCATTAATTGTCCTCGAGTAATCCCAAAAACCAAAAAGTAAAACAATCAAGATCCATCCTCATAAGATTTAAAGACGAAATTACTATGTGCCCGTTTGGATTGGGCTGAAGCTGTGTCTGCGTTTTCAACTTTCATATTTCGTTTTTGTTTTTTTTGTTTTTTTTTTTTTGTCAGCCGCAACATTTGACTTTTTCACTGTAAACAGTGCATCCGTATACTGTTTATAGGTCCCACAAATTACACTTTTTAGAAACTTTTTCATTAAAAATGGGTCTCATATCACTATTTACACATTTAACATTATTTCGCTACAGTGTTTTCAGTTTCAGTTTTCAATTTCAACAAAAATAAGCTCAATCCAAACAGACCCATTGGTATATGATTGATTTTTTTAAAAGGGTCCCGGTGCTCTTGGGACATAAATTAATTAATAGATTATCTTTAAACAAAATTTAATTTTACTTTTATGAAAAATATAAAGAATAATAAAAAAATTCAATTACTTTTTTTTTTATTAAAAATTTTAAAAAATATTTCTAAAACAAAAAAATAAGGACTTCCATTAATTTTTCTTATCTAAAAACCAAAAAGAAGCGGTCAAAACTCAGAGTTGGATGATCTTTCATGCAAGGCATAGTAATTGATTACTGTTTGATTTTTCTACATATGGGACCAGAGACCAGAGACTAGAGAGGTTGGCAAATATTGTATCACATAGAAAGGATTCACTATTCAGTTTACTCCCCTGATTGATACAAACAAAATGACAGACTCCACACCATCAAACAAGAAGCTCCAAGGCAAGGTAGCCATTATCACCGGAGGTGCAGGTGGCATAGGCGAGGCCACGGCGCGCCACTTCGCTGCTCACGGCGCCAGAGCCATCGTCATCGCCGACGTCCAAGACGAGAAGGGCCAAAACATTGCAGTATCAATTGGCTCCAACATCTGCACCTACGTTCGTTGCGATGTCTGTGACGAGGAACAGGTCAAAACACTGGTAGACACCACAGTCAAAGCATACGGACGCCTGGACATCATGTACAGCAACGCGGGCTTGGGGAGAGCGACTCACAAGTGCGAGCAGAGCGTGCTGGAGGTGGACTTGTCGGCTTACGACAAGGTCATGGCGGTGAACGCGCGTGGAATGGTGGCGTGCGTGAAGCACGCGGCGAAGGCGATGGTTGAAGGGCGCGTGAGGGGGAGCATTGTTTGCACGGCGAGCGTGGTGGCGACTATGGGCGGCGACAAGTTCGTGGACTACGTGATGTCGAAGCATGCGGTGCTGGGGTTGGTGAGGTCCGCGAGCTTGCAGCTGGGGCCATATGGGATACGAGTGAATTGTGTTTCACCAGGGGTTGTTGGGACGGCACTGCTCAAAGACATGTTTGGGGTTGAAAATGAAGAGGCAGAAAAGGTGTACGAGTCGAGTGCCGTCTTGAAAGGTGGGGTGATGGCACCCAGAAATGTGGCCGACGTTGTGGTGTTTCTTGCTTCTGAGGATTCCGAGTTTGTCACAGGGCATAATTTTAAGGTTGATGGTGGGAATAGTCTCAAAGTTAGCCAATGATCCATTAAAAGCACACTTGTGTGAGTTGCATCACAAAGGTTTCAGGTAAAATTGTGAAATACGATTTCAGCCCACATAGTAGTGTGTACGAAAAATATGTAATAATCATTAACTAAATAATATTTCTGTATATTTGTATATCTTGTCCTCGTAATTTTACTGGTATGGTGCGTGGGCTCGTTTGTTGCTATGTTGGTGACTGCAAAATAGGCTGTAGTTGAAGATGCAATAAAGAATTAATTAACTTGAACTATTTAAAGGTCTCTAATAATGTGTTCTAGTGTTGTTTATCGAAAAAAATATGTGTTTTGGTGTTATTCTATTTGAAAAACTGACAAAGTTTTAGCAGTTTTTTTATTCCAAATCGGGAATGCTCTGGTGGTGCTATTTTTCCCATTCAAATGTGGATGTTTGAGTTTTGGACTGGTCATGACTTTTATGGTTGTTGGACACAAAAGAGGAGGGAAAAGTTCAAAACAAATGAAGGGAGTATTTCACCCAAAATTCAAATACCGTTGAAATTGGCTGGAACAAGATAGAATACATAGTCGATATGCATCCAATTCTACTAGAATTTAACTAGAGATGGAATAAGGGGGGTTTAGTGAATAAGGCAATGGAGAGGAAATCTAGTGTTCATTGGACTACCCAAAGAAATAAAGTGGTTCAAACCAATAACAGGTATTGGGCGGGTTGATAAAAAAAAAAAAAAAAAAAAATCTCTCAAAAAAAAATATTGGGCGGCTTGATAGAATATTTTTTAACCAATTAGCTATGGACAGGTTGGAAAATTTTCAAACCACGGCTAATCCACCAACCTAAAAAATTGGCGGGTCAATATAAAATTTGGGCAACTTCAACTCAACAGATTAGGCAGGTTAGTTGGATTAGTTTTAATTATATGTTGTATACTTAAAATTCAAAATTTATTTTACCATTTAGCTAGGAATAAATTTAAAAAGTATTTACTCTAAATCCTATAAATCATTGAAGGACTTGAAAGAAAAAATATAAACTGTTAGGACATATGTGTTTCACATGTTAGGAACATATGTCATTATTTTATGTAATTGGTTAATCCTTTGACAAAATGCACTTTACTTGTAATTGGGTAGATCTAGAATGTGTTTAATGCTTTAAGAAACAATGTTTCAAGTTCAAGTGTTAAAACCATGTAAGTCTGTCCAAAAATCAAGTGTGAAAGTGTTGCTTATTAAAGCTCGACAGCTAGCATTTATCGAGGCTTAGAAAGCTGTCTAAATCCCGTGACTCGACAGCTAGCATTTATCGAGGCTTAGAGAGCTGTCTAAATCCTGTGGCTCGACAGCTGCTTGACCGATAGGGTATTTGTCGAGATTTATGAAAAACAGATTTTTCAATTCTGTTTTCATCCAATTCGTGGGTGTATATTTGGGCTTTCTTTTCTCACAACCCTAAACATATATAAGGATTATTTTAAGAGCCGTCAAAGGTGACACAAGTTGCACAAGATTGGAGCAAAGTCTTGTTCATGCAAATTGTGACCGGAGACAGAATTTGCCCTAGTTCATCTCTCTCTTGAAGAAGCTGCTGTGTTTGTATACCATAGGGTTTTGTAACCAAGGAGCTTCTTGATCTTCATCATGTGATGAACTTAAGAACTTTGCAGCCAACATTCTTCTCTAGTTGATGATTGAAGTCGCGTACTGAAATCCGCGCAATTGGTTAGTCACGTACTGGGAGTCGTGCATTGAAAATGAGAGATTGTCACTACAGAACAAGTCCAATTGGGTATTGGGGTAAGGGGTCAACTGTAGGTTGGTATAAAGTATTGTGATTATTTTACTTGTAACCGCTTGTTGTGACAATAGTGGATTCTTGGGAGTGGTTACCTTAAAATCAACCAGTGGGATTTTTGCCGTGTAGGTTTTCTCCATTCGAAAACAAATCACCATGTCAATTTATTTTTCGTTGCATACTTTAGTTAATTGGTGATTTGTTTGTGCTACCACGTGCTTTGCATGTTAATTTGATTAATTAATAAATTTGGCTAATTAATCAATTAATTCATCACAAGGGGTCAATACGTTTTTGGCCTATCATAAACTAACCAAAGAAATTATAAGAAGTGTCTACTTTCTTATAGATCTATAAGGTGTGGGATCAAGTGAGAGATTTATAGATACTTCCTCAATTCAATTGACGTATATCTTCAATTACAGGTCTTAATCTAGATCTCGTGCAATACACTGGATGCAATATCCTATGTATGGTCGAGATAAAAATGTAAAAAACTTAACTTTTCATCTCAATTGTCTAATATAAAAAGATAAAAAGAAAAAGAAAAGTAAAATTTTTATAAAAACTACTCTTTTTATTTGATTGGACAGTGAAGATTCTTAACTAGTCATCTCCACCATCTATAAGTAGGATGTTGCATGGGATCTGGATTTAATTTCAAGCTCCTTGATAAATTTTTCATCAAATAATGCAGAATAGTCTAGGCCCCTCCTAGTCAATTAGATGCATCACCTTAAACCGTAAACAATAAAATTGCAAGAGTTATTTTTACTTTCTATGATGATAAAAGGTACAAAATAAAAAAACACCTAATATTAAATAAATGAGAGAGTTCAAGTCAAGGGAGAGCCACCCTTTATCAAATAACCCATTAGTTCAATTGCTCTAGAGTAAACCCAAAAACAAGAATCAAACAAAAAAAAAATCAAGCAAATTGTGCCAATCAAAGACTTTAAGACCAATTATTATGTGTATGATTGATTACTCTTAAAAATCCTTTAAACACAAATAATTAGGTACACATTATTCTTGTTCTGTATGACTGATCCAACAACCCAAAACCTTTTTTTTTACTCTTTATTTTATTTTATTTTCTCTTTAAGTTTTTTAGTCCATATGTTTTACTTTCTAGAATTGTCTTTGTCTTCTTTTTCTTAATCTAGACCTTGTGCAATACATTAGATGCAATACCTTATGAATGGTCGAGATTAAAAGGTAAAAAACTTAACTTTCCATCTCAGTACTATAATAAAAATAAAGATAAAAAGTTTAAAAAGTGAGAAGTTAAAATTTTAAAAAACTACTCTTATTGTGTGATTGAATGATGATGAATCTAGTGATTCTTAACTTTTCATCTGGACCATTTATAAACATAATATTACAAGGGATCTAGATTTAACTTTAAACTCCTTGATAAAATTTTCACATCGAATATTGCAAAATAGTCTAGGCCCCTCCTAGTCAGTTAGATGCACCATCTTGAATCGTAAACAATAAAATTGTACCAACTATTATATGTGTATGATTGATTACTCTTAAATCCTTTAAACACAAATAATTAGGTACACATTATTCTTATTGTGTATGATTGATCCACCAACCCCAAACCTTTTTTTTTACTCTTTATTTTATTTTATCTTCTCTTTAAGTTTTTTAATCTATATGTTTTACTTTTTAGAATTGTCTCTATCTTCTTTTTCTTAATCTAGATCTCGTGCAATACACTGGATGCAATATCTTATGAATGGTCAAGATTAAAAGGTAAAAAACTTAGATTTCCATCTCAATTCTGTAATAAAAATAAAGATAAAAGTTAAAAAAGTGAGAAGTTAAAATTTTAAAAAACTATTCTTCTTATGTGATTAAATGGTGGTGAATCTGGTGATTCTTAACTTTTCATCTCAATCATCTATAAACAGACAAGGGATCTAAATTTAACTTTGAACTCTTAGATAAATTTTTCACATCGAATATTGCAAAATAGTCTAAGGCCTCCTAGTCAGTTAGATGCACCACCTTGAATCGTAAACAATAAAATTGCAAGAGTTGTTTTTACGTTTTCAGATAATAAAAGGTAATAAGTAATAAGCAACTAATATTAAATTCAAGTGAGAGAGTTAAAGTCAAGGGAGAGCAACCCTCTATCAAATAACCCATTAATTCAATGGCCCTTGAGTAAACCCAAAAACAAGAATCAAACAATTCTAATTCTGTCAAAGGCATTATAGCTAAATTGGAACTTACTCATGCACAAAGTGTTTGGAGGTTGAGAGGAGAAATTATTCGAGCTGCGGAGTTAACAGCATGTTGTAATTATTTTAAAAAAAAAAAAAAAAAAAAATTCTTATTCTTGTATGATTGATCCACCAACCATTTTTTTTACTTATTCTTTATTTTATTTTTCCCTTCTCTTTAATTTTTTAAATCTATATTACGATTTCACTTTTTAGAATTGTCTCTTCCTTCTTTCCTTCTTTTTTTTTTTTTTTCTTTTTTCCCTTTTTTTTTTTCCTCCATACACCTATTCCTATTCTTATCCTCTCTATCTTCATCTTACAGTTATCTCAAGTTCTCAGACGGAGACAGAGAGAGAGTGTAGGCCTTTCGGTCCAATCGCCCATATGGATCATTTTGTGGGGTTAGATTCTCTTAAATAAAGAGGAGATGCTCTTTCATAGAAAGTTGTAGTGCTTTATTACTATTTGATTTGTAATATATGGGACCAGAGTAGTTGGCATAGTATCACATAGAAAGGTTTTCATTCACTGCTTCACTCCCCTGATTGATACAAACAAAATGACAGACTCCACACCATCAAACAACAAGCTCCAAGGCAAGGTGGCCATAATCACCGGAGGTGCAAGCGGGATGGGCGAGGCCACGGCGCGCCACTTCGCCGCTCACGGCGCAAGAGCCGTCGTCATCGCCGACGTCCAAGACCGGAAGGGCCAAAACGTCGCCGCATCTATCGGTCCCAACATATGCACCTATGTCCACTGCGATGTCAGTGACGAGGAACAGGTTAAAACGTTAGTAGACACCACGGTCAATACGTACGGACGCCTCGACATCATGTTCAGCAACGCCGGCATGGCTCGAGCGACACACGCGTGCGACCAGAGCGTGTTGGACATGGAGTTGTCGGCTTACGACAAGCTCATGGCGGTGAACGCGCGTGGAATGGTGGCGTGTGTGAAGCACGCGGCGAAGGCGATGGTTGAAGGGCGCGTGAGGGGGAGCATTGTTTGCACGACGAGCGTGGCGGCGAGTATTGGTAGCCCCAAGTACGTCGACTACGTGATGTCGAAGCATGCGGTGTTGGGGTTGGTGAGGTCCGCGAGCTTGCAGCTGGGCGCGTATGGGATACGCGTGAATTGTGTTACCCCAGGTGCGGTTGGGACGCCACTGCTGAAGGACATGTTTGGGTGTAAAAATGACGAGGAGGCAGATAAGGTGGTAGAGTCATGTTCCATTCTGAAAAGTGGGATGCTGAGACCCAATAATGTGGCGGACGCTGTGGTGTTTCTTGCTTCTGGGGATTCGGAGTTTGTCACTGGGCATAATCTGGTGGTGGATGCTGGGTTTTCTGTCAAAGTTGGCTAAAGATCCATTAGAAAGCACACTTGTGTGAGTTCTTTCACGAAGATTTTAGAATTTTCCATCTTTGTCTATATGTTGTGCTCGTAATTAAGTGTTCTAGTGTTGATTATCGAAAATAATAGAGGTGTTTTGGTAAAGTTTTAGTACTAGTTTTTATTCAAAATCGGGAATGCTCTAGTAGTGGTGCTATTTTTCCCGTTCAAATGTGGATGCTTGAGTTTTGGACTGGTCATGACTTGTGGTTGTGGGACACAGGACTGAGACGTAATATTGGTATTTGGCTTTGTGATCACCCGTAAACATTTTAAACACAGGAATTGGAAAACGTAATCACAAAGATAAATAATGAAGAGGCATCTTCAACAGACAGCAGCAATATTCATCGAAAAGGAAATAATGTTTACATGACCTTTTTACTGTTTGAGAATACAAGCGAATAAAAGATGCTGTTTTAGAACACGCTTTATATTCACAAGTTTTTGCTCTTTATCTATGCGAGGGGAAGCCACTATCCTCGAGATGAAGCAGAAGCAGTTAGTTGAACTATACAACAGGTATTTAATCACAACATTAGTTAGGCCATAATGGAAAGTGAAGAATTTTTTTAATCTTGAATTTAAAACTCAAAATATTAGTCAAAAATCAAAATATTTACAACTCAACTGGTTGGTGTTTTTTTGTTTTAAAGGAGACATCAATTTTACAAATCCTCTTCTCCTAATTGTTGAATTTTATATATATATTTATATATATATATATATAAATAAAAAGAATTTAAAACACATGAAGAGACCTTCTCCCAAAAAAAGAAAAAAAAAAAAAAAAACATATGGGCATTAACAAGGCACGTGGGAGGCTTAAAAGAGAAGATGACTAGCTCAATTTTTCATTAAGGATAAATATTAGTGCACATAAGTCATGATTTCATGAGTTTACGAAAACTTAGGGGGTTGACCGAGTTGGTTGGGCTCTCGGTTTCAAAGTGTTTGTGCTGGGCTCGACTGGGTGTGCTCTCTAGTTCGAGTCCTGCTACCTGCAATTTGAAAAGAATTTCCTAGGCCAGCGCTTTACCCCTTCGTGGGTCCACCCAGCGCGAACAGTGATTAGTCTTTGATTGAAAGCTTTGAGAATATATTGTGCGAGAGTAAAAAATAAATAAAAAAGAGTTTACGAAACATGCATTGTGTAACACATCAATGTGAAGTGTGACTAAGAGCATCTTTATCAGTTGTGCCATATGTGCCAAATGCTAAATATTTGGCACATTTGGCACACCAAACACCATTTAACCCCATTTATCAAATGTGCCATATCTCATATTTTTTGCAACTTGCTACAGTAAACTTATAAATTTGCCACTGTATGGAACTGGTGTGGCATATATATTTATTCTTTTTCTATTCCTCTTTCTCTCTCATATATAATTTCATCTTCTCCTTCAGCTGAGCTCATCGCCTCCATCTCTACTCTCTCACATATCTCTTTCTTCTTCTCCTTCAGCTCACCGCATATCTCTTTCTTCTTCTCCCTTCAGCTCACCGCCTCCATCTCTACTCTCTACTCTCTCCTCTCAAACCCCAACCCTCACTGCTCTTCCACGCCGACGCCGACGCTGATCTCTCTCTAGCAATGGTTTTTCTGTTTTTTTTTTTTTTTTTTTTTTTTGGCTGTGGTTTGATGGGTTCGGTTCCAATGGAGGTAGGTGGGTTCGGATGGGCTAGGCTATGGGTCGGCGATGTCGGTGTGGGAGTAATGTTGGTGTGGGTCTGTTATGAAGGTTTTGGGTTTGGAAGTGGGTGTGGGTGAGGGTGTGGAGGCGGTGGATTTGTCGGGGTTTGTGGTTGAGGTGGTGGGGCTTCCGATTTGGTGTTGGTGGGCCATGGGTTGTGGGTCAAGGTTTTGGGTCGGCGGCATTATGGGTCGAGGTTGGTTGCGGCAGCGTTGTGGGTTTTGGTTCGGTGGTTACTTGAGTTTGTTTGTTGATGGGTTGGTTGGGTTGGGGTTTTGGGTTGGTGATTGGTTGAGGCAGTTGATGGGTGGCAGAGGATTTGGCTGGGGTTTGGCTGGATTTATTTGGGTTGGGGTTTGGCTGGGATTTGTTTGGGTTGTGAAGGATTTGGCTGGGATTTGATGGGTTGTTTGGGTTGGGGTTATGGTTGTTTGTTGTGGAATTTGGCTGGATTTGTTTGGGTTTGCTTTGAGTTGTGTTTTTGGTTGTGGAGGATGTGGTGGTTGTGTGGTGGTGGCTGTTGGTTGTTGGCAGCAGTGTGATGGCTGTTGATTGTGTTGATGAGTTGTAAATATTATTTTAATGTGTAGTAAATATTATTTTAATGTATAGAATTGAATGATAAAACATCTGATAAATGGGATGTTGTAAAATGATGTGGTAAAATAATAAAGTAGGCCTTTGGTGTGGTAAAATGGTATAATTTTTGCAACAGCTACTACGGATGCTCTAAACACAACCCTTTCATTAAAGTCTTCTAACACTCCATTTCACTCCAAGACAAAATAAAAAGATAATAAATGAGCAAACACCCCTTTTCAATCCAAGACAAAAAAATAATAATAAATGAGCATACACTCCTTTTCAATGCAAGACAAAAGAGCATACCTCTATTTGTCGAGAAGCGCAACATCTGAGTCTTTATGACACGGTCGATTATATTATGGCACCACTACAACAAAAATTATTTTTTACAACAAAAAAAATCGTTGCAACAACATTAGAGTCATTGCAATAGTTAATGTGAAGTGTTGTAATAAAATTTGAGGTAATAGGTTTGTGCTACAAAAAATTTTGTTGCAATAAACTTTAAATATTTTAATGACAATTTTGATGTAATAATATATTTGCTATTGCAACGATATCTTCATTGTAATAGATAATTGTAAAATAATTGATATTAGATTATTGTAATAATATATTCGTTGCAGCTTCATGTTTGTCATTGCAATAGATTGTAAAATAATTGATATTTAGTTATTACAATGATATATTTGTTACAATAAGCTATTACTTAGAAATTTCTATTGTAATAGATTACAAAATAATTAGTATCAAGTTATTACAATGATTTCTTCAATTTAAGTTATTGCAAAAAGGAAAAAAAAATCTTAATGCAATTTAGTATTAAAGCCTCTATTGCAACTGAAAATTATTAGTTATTTAAAACTAATCATTATTAATGTAATAATTTACCACTTTTAAGTTACTATTACAATAACTTTTAATTTGTTGATGCGATATTATGTTTAATACCACTATACTAATTTTGTTGTATTAATATTTGATGTAATAGACTTATTTTGGTGTAGTGCACCTAAGTCTGTGTGACACAATAGCTAGTAACTAGTACTTGCAATTTTTGTGACACAGCCAGTAGCGCAACGCCTAAGTCTTTGTGACACGGTAGATTATATTATGGCACTTAAGTCTTTGTGACATGGTGGTTTATATGATGGAATCTAAGTCTTTGTGACATGGTACCCAATAATTGGTAGCCTATGCTTTGTTTTTGTAGTCTTTGTCACATGGTAGCCTATAGCTTTATACTGAAGTTTGTGTGACATTTGTTACTTGGCATATTAGCCTGCGTGGATAGCTACTATATATATATAAATATATATATATATATTATATATATATATCTCTCTCTCTCTAGAATTTGGGTTCTATTTTTTTAGGGGATCTAGTAGATATCCTTCTAGCTCAATTACCATGTGAGTAATGTAATGTCACAATGTACCATTTTGAGTACATATATGCTCCATTATTTAAAATGCAATTAATGTATTATCATATTAAAAGTGTTTATTATTGAATTTAACTCGAAATCCATAAGTTATGACATGCATGCCAAAGTATTCATCATCATGAAATTGTTATCTCATTATGCACATTAACATTGCTACTTACTAAGCTTTGTCTCACTACTGTTTAATTATGAATTTTTACAGAGTAGGTAACAACCTCGAGCCAGATGTTATGGCTTGTAGTAGTTAGGCAACTACTTTTTGGAGGTTGGACTTTTGGTATATAGACCTTAGGTGTATGAGACTCCTAACCTAGTGCTGGAGTTGCACACACTAGGGATATTTTGCACAAATTTTTTGTAATTGATTTTGGTGATGACTTTTATCCCATCTTTGAAACAAGATGTTTATATGTAGTTAATTCAGACCTCCATTCTTTTGTGGCCAATGGTCCTTGTAATTATTGTATAAAACACTAACTTACTTTGAGAGTATTTTTAATGAAATTATTATGAAAATTCTTGATGTTGGTTTTTGGTATGAATTATTTGGATTGAATTGTCTAAAAGAAAAACAAGGCATAGGAAATCTAGCGTCCTTAGGACGACTCAAAGACACAAGCCGTCCAAACCAACAACAATTATTTCTTTTATTAAATTTAAGTTTTAAAATGATATATATATATATGTATATATTTATATATATATATATATATATTATACAAGATAGAAATTCTACTCTATCTTAATTTAAGCAAACACAAAGTGCCTTGTGCAGCAGCAGTCTTAGGAGTACAGTAAAGGCTAACTCAATTAGATCAGCATGTGGGGGTTAGTTCTGGTGTAACCGAAAGCCTTTAGAGCAATTAAGTGAGTTTGTTATGGGTTGTTTGGAGATTAGTTATTGTAATTGTAACATGTGATGTAATTCAGTGTAGCTTTGATCAGTTGTATATAATTCAGTGTAGCTTTGATCAATATTAAATTTTGAATGATGTATTCTTTGGAATTGGAGAGACCAAAATCCAAGTGAATTCAAACTAATAATCAGGTATTTTTTTCTGTAAATTGGCATAAAACATAGCATTAAACTTTCTAGTATTTCCTTCTCCTCACTTGTCAGCATGCTGCTAGGTGGAAATAGGTGGGGACTGCTCCAACACTGCTCAATTATCCTTGAGATTGGAAGATTTTTGAAGGATCATACACTCCAAAGGTTCACACACCTCCTTCAATATTCAATCCTTTTGCATTAATCAAATACCCAACTTTCTCTTGTTTTCTTTTGTTTAAATTCAGTTAAGGTTCTCAATTATTTGATTCTGTATGCAGATATGAGGGGTAGTCAAAATTCTAAACCAGATAGAGTTGGTGTTTCTTCGAAACAGGCTGGTACTACTTATGCATCTACTAGCAAAAATTGAGTGTTTATTATATCTATCCTTATCTTGTAATAGCTTTTCTAAAAGTCAGATTAAGAGGTTGGGACGCCATTGTTGAAGGACATGTTGGGGTATGAAAATGAGGAAGAGGATAAGGTGGTAGAGTCGACTTACACCTTGAAAGGTGGGGCGATTAGGCCCAAAAATGTGGCGGATGCTGTGGTGTTTCTTGCTTCTGAGGATTCCCAGTTTGTCACTGGCCATGATTTGGTGGTGGATGGTGGGCATAGAGGTTAGAGTTGGCTAAGAATCCATTAGAAAGGCCCAATTGTGTGAGTTCTCTTCTTTCATCATCACCAAGTTTTAATGCATGCGGGCTCTTTGTTGCAGGATTCAAGTTGTAATCGAAATCTTCTAATAAGTAATAATGGTTGTAAAGCTGGACTACCAGCTAAGGAATAAATAGATTAGGCTGCTATATAAACTGCCTGAAAACTATGAATGAGAATGTAATCTGCATAATTGCAAATTTGCAATCCATAGAGAAATAGAATTGTATTTTAAAACTCTTTTTATCATCACCTTGCACCCCGACATCTTGAGCTAGTTTTGACTGTAAGGGGCCCCACTAATTTGGTTTGGGAAAAATTATATTATGTAGCGGATGCATACGTTGCCTCCCTCTCATGTTAGTGAGGCCCACCTACTGTGATCTGTGATAGGGATATCAAAATTATCCAAGTCCAAGACACCAAGAGCACGACCTGTAGTGCTTTATTTTGATCCTTTGTACTATAGGTCGTGTATCTCTATCTCTATTTACTTACTCAGTGAGGACAGATGTCAATAGGTTATTGGCTTACTAGTTAGTTAGGCTATGTTTGGTTTAGCCAAAACCATCCCTCAATTCCCAAATTTCTTAGGTCCCACCACAAGTTTGTTTATTTGGTTTAGTTTTTGTTCTCAATTCTCATATATTCATTACTCAAAAAACTGAGTTAAAGTTTCATTTTGTGAGTTTTTAGATTATAAGAATTAAGTTATAATGACAGACTTGTAAAAAAAAACCAAACTGCCGGAACTCACTCATATGACTTGTTTCTATCAAGTCAAACCAAACTCAAAGAGCCCCTACGACTCTTTTTGAGTGGCACCAGAAATCAGTTAAGTCCCATTACTCCACACACAAACTAAGTCCTGAAGAGTTCCGCCTTGCTCATTCCACACACAAATCAAAAATCTCGTCTCTGTCTCTGGGACTTATATCCGAAGAGGGCTCCTCCCTTGGATTTCTTAGCTTCACCTCTAGCTTTGATTCTCTGCTTCAATTTTTTCCGTTCTTTGCCTTTGGGTCTGCCCTCAAATCTCAAGTAAACATATCTTTCCTTCATTTTCCTTGAATTTTTCCTATAGATTTGGGTTTCTACATGTTGGTTTAACAATTTATTTCAACAAAAACTTTGTTGTGTTTATACTAGAGATTTTGGGTTTGGTTTTTAGTTCTTGGTTTAGCAAATTAAATTTAGTTTTAGGATTTGCTTTGAGAGTTGGAGGCATGGGTTTTATTTCTTGAAAAAAAAAAAAAATAGAACAAGGGATTGCGGCTCATGATTATGCATCCCCTATTTTCTTCATTCATCCGCTAAATGCACAAATTAAGTTCCAAACTTTCAAGTGCCAATAGGGAAAATAAGTTCCAAGTGGGTCACTGCGCTCAGCATATATCAAAAACATGCTCTTCAGAGGGTAAGAGCATTCACATCAGTTCTTCTAAATTTTTTATCTATTTTACACGAAAAAACCTACTTTTTCTATTTTACACCTCCACTTTTACAAAACACTCACATCAGTTTATCTATTCTACACATTTATTCAATAAAATATTCATTATTTTACTAATTTTTATTATTCACTCCCTCACTGCCCCTCTTTCTCACAAACCCACAGCCACCATCATCACCATAATCAGAAACCAAAGAAAAATCAGATCAACCCACACATACCGACCAACCCACACGAAAAATCATCAGAAACCAAAGAAAAATCCGATCAACCCACACATACCAATCAACCCACACATACCGATCAATCCACACGAAAAATCATCAGAAACCAAAGAAAAATAAGATCAACCCACACATACCGATCAACCCACATGAAAAATCAAATTCAACATCAGATTAACCAACACCGATCAACCCACTCAAAGAAAAATCAACGCCGATCAAAACGCCATCGTCTCCATGCCTCCATGCCTCCACGCCTCCACACATACCTAGATCAACCCACAACCCAAATCAACCTAGACCAAGCAAACCCACACAAACCAAGACCAACCCACACCATAAACTCAGATTAAACCACCATCGAGACCTCCCCACGTCGCCGCCATCGATCATCGACCCAAACCCACACCGCCACCATCGAGACCACGCCACACGCCACGCACCGATCTCGCCACGCTGTGATCCACAACGCCGATCTCGCCACGCTGTGATCCACAACGCCGATCTCGCCACGCTGTGAACTTCGGTGGCATGCTTTGAACGAGAGAGAGAGATGTGAGAGAGGGAGAGAGAACTGAGGATGAAAGGATGGGGTGGGTTTTTTGTGAGAGAAAGAGAGAGAGCGCACAACAAGAGAGGGAGGTGAGAGTCAGTGGAGAGAAAAGAGAAAAAACTATTAAAAAACTAAATACACATACTACAGTGCCCGTGTAAATTTACAGGGGTACTGTAGCTCGTTGAAAAATTTAGAAGATTTTACACATTTTTAAATGGACTGATGTGGAGTGTTTTTTGGTTCAAAATGTGTAAAAGTGGCCAAAATGTGTATTTTACACATTTATACACAATTATACAAGAGCTGATGTGAATGCTCTAAGAGAGACCTGCCCTTTAGCTTTTTTGTTCAAATTTTTTACTTTTTTATTTATACCTTTGTTAGAGCATCACCAACAGGCCCTCTAAACACAAAATGCTCTCTGTTATAGAGAGTAAATTCACAAAATGACTCTCCAACAGACTCTTTATACTTGAAATTTTTTTTGGCTCATGAACAGCAGGTCATCAAGTCTGATGGGCTACTATTCTACATGTTGGTTTAACAATTTATTTCAACAAAAACTTTGTTGTGTTTATACTAGAGATTTTGGGTTTGGTTTTTAGTTCTTGGTTTAGCAAATTAAATTTAGTTTTAGGATTTGCTTTGAGAGTTGGAGGCATGGGTTTTATTTCTTGAAAAAAAAAATAGAACAAGGGATTGCGGCTCATGATTATGCATCCCCTATTTTCTTCATTCATCCGCTAAACGCACAAATTAAGTTCCAAACTTTCAAGTGCCAATAGGGAAAATAAGTTCCAAGTGGGTCACTGAGCTCAGCATATATCAAAAACATGCTCTTCAAAGGGTAAGAGTGACCTGCCCTTTAGCTTTTTTGTTCAAATTTTTTACTTTTTTATTTATACCTTTGTTAGAGCATCACCAACAGACTCTCTAAACACAAAATGCTCTTTATTATAGAGAGTAAATTCATAAAATGACTCTCCAACAGACTCTTTATACCTGAAATTTTTTTTGGCTCATGAATAGCTGGTCATCAAGTTTGATGGGTTACTATTCATTCTTTAAATATTTTTTTTTCTATTATAATAATAAGGTATTGAATAAAAAAATGTTGGAATATGTGTAGTTGTTTAAAAAAGAATAAATAATGAATGAAGAAATAATATTTAAATGAATAGAGAATGAGATAAAGAATCTGTTGGAAAGTATATTTGAAAAAGTGGGTAGCTAAAAGGTAAAATTCACTGTTTATTCTCCAAATAGTACAAAAATTTGTTTAATCTGCTGGAGATGCTCTTAGTTGTTACTTAAGTTTCCTTTGATTTTTTTTATTTTTTTATTATTTTTTTATTTTTTATTAAGAATATTAAGTATTTTAACAAACACATGGTAAGAAGGGAGAATGTTTTAAAAAAGCTGACAGTAGTGTATATCTAAAATACCCTAACTCTTAGATATACAAAGTATGCTTTGATTTAGATTTGTCAAGTTCTTATTTTGACATTTGGGTTTATTAGTTAACATCCTTAATCAATGTTTTTTTTGCTTCCACTTATGTTATTAATTCTGATTTGCTGTGTATCTGAAATTATCTTGTTAACTAAATTTACCCATACAAGGAGAACTAAAGCCATATTTGAGCTTCTACACATATTTCTACTTTCTTCTGAAGAGTTGGGGGAGGGAGAAATGAAAGAGGAATGCGGGAGAGAGAGGAGTTCAGACGGGTTCTAAATAAAAGAGGACTATAGCCGTTTTGAAGCAATCAGACTAGTGGGCTCCACTATTTTGAGTTGAGTTAAAGATGTTATCTTTAAACGAAAACTAAAGCCAAGTTTTCAACAAGATTCATTTAATTAAAATGAAATAAAATATTCACTTTGAGACCTCTGAAGTGATTAAAAGATGTTGTTTACCTACCTTTTTACTATATGAGAATACTAAAGATTAAATACATTAATTTTGTTTTTATTTAATTCAGTATTTTAATTTTCAATTTTTTTCAATCCAATCCTCTCGTTAGTCTCTGTCAAAATTTAGTCATTAAGTACCCCTAAACGATGTAGATTTGTATTGAATAAAGTTAAAAGTTAATAGTGCAATTCTGACGAAGACTAATGGGAGAACTAAATTGAACGAAAGTAAAGTTAGAAGGCTAAATTGAATTTTGGGCAAAATAGAGGGCACAATTTGTGATTTAGCCAATTTTAATAGAAACTTAACGCTTGTGACTTTCAAGAAACATATGTGGGCCTCATGTTTTTAGTGGCCCAAATGCAATGTTTTACCCATCAAGAATTGAGTTTTTAAGATTTATGTATGAGCCTCATGATTGTAATGGCCCAAATAATTTAACTATTTTGTAATTGGTATTTTCCCTCCAATACCCATTTTCTATAAATATGGATTATTATTGGGAAAACCCATTTTATGAGACACGAGAGAAATGACGGAAGTTATGAGCCCCAACCCTTTGAAGGAAAAACACGAGCCTTGACCTTGAGCC
The DNA here is from genome assembly GCA_030021035.2 of Notholithocarpus densiflorus. Classification (NCBI taxonomy): domain Eukaryota; kingdom Viridiplantae; phylum Streptophyta; class Magnoliopsida; order Fagales; family Fagaceae; genus Notholithocarpus; species Notholithocarpus densiflorus. The sequence continues at coordinate 28,881 of JARYZH020000032.1, read as the reverse complement.
CAATTTACGATGCAAGAGATACATGGACCATGGACCCATTCCTTGATGGAAATAAAAGACAAGTTAAAATGAGTCCAATACATGACGTTAACATTTCTTTTTTAAGAAATGTTTGTTTTAAGCCGTTCCCAGAAAAACAGAAGTGACAAAAAATGTGAGCTATAAATCCAATCCATTGGGTATGAGTAATTTTAGGCTGAGCCTGATTTATGTGGTTGGAATATATATATATATATATATATTTTTTTTCCCCTGCAAACAGTTTGTTTCATATATTTTTTCCAAAGCGTAATATTAGGACTACAACTTTTGTTACAATTTACTCATGTGGCAAGTCACGAGTGGTGTTGTTGTGGACTCACCACTTTTACTCTACCTCTCATAATTTGTCACGTAAGCAAATTGTGGCAAAAATTGTAGTCCTAACATTTTCTTTTTCTTTCAAATCATATAATGGATTCATTTGTTTAATTTTATGAAGATCTTATCAGTTGTATAACACTGATGTCACGTTCAAAAGAGACCAATGCATCATCGCCTATATATATGATAAAAATAAGAAAAAATTGATATTATGATTCAATCATAATAAATTTTGAGTAATGTTAAATACACAAATATTTGCATAAATGTTTTTCATAATTGTTGATATAAAACTTTCACCTGGATCTAATATTGACATTATTTTTATTTTTAATTTTTTTATTATAATTTGATAGTTATAAAAATGTAAGAGTTGGAATTAGATCATGGATCTCTTTAAGAATGAGAGCAAGTAATGCCATTAAACTACAAAGACTTTTTCCATTACTTGTAGTAAATATGGATGATACTGCATTTAATTTACAAGGATTTTGAAGAGGCAACTATTTTGACTTGTGAAGCTAAGTGTATTGTTGCAACATCAAGTGTTTGTCACAGTATTTGGCTTAGAAACTTATTGAAGAAGCTACATATAAGGTAAGAAGAAGCTAATAAGAAATTTGTGGACATAATCTAGCATTCCATGACCGAAGTAATCATATTGATACATACAAGGTATATATCATTTTATTTCAAAATGTATGCTAAAAAGAAAGTTCAACTTGAGTTTGTGAAATTATATGATGAAGTAACAGTACTCATGATGCCACTCAAATACAACACCTTTTATAAGTTACAAAGGCAATGTTGGGAGTGATTAGAAAAATTATATTATATTTGAGAGTTTACGAAGGAATTGATGAATCGAATAGAATAGATATTATAGAATACAATATAAAGAAAATAGATATCTATCTGTATACTATTTGGATGTTTGAAAGAAAAGATATGAAAAATTATTTATTTATTTATTTTTAGAGTGGAATGAAAAGGAATTGAAAGGAAATTTTTATAACAACATTACTATTATTCCATTTCTTTAATAAAAATAGTGGAATGAAAAGAAATTGAAATGAATGAACTACCATGTGAGAAAGTAAGAATTGACCAGGTGTATAATTGAATAATTTTTCATGTGCGAGAGCCCACCTACTTCCAACACTCGTATCTCAGCCAAGAGGGTTGCACACACTTGCATTTATAAATGCAAACTACTTTGTCAGATTCTTTGTAAAAATAATTTAGAGAACTCATATCCAGTTTTGCAAAATTTGACCAAATTCTGAAATTAAAAGGCACTTTTTCTCTTTTAGCCTTCCACTTTTCCAATATACCACACATCCCAATCTTCATATTGCAATAGATCCATTTACAATAATCTAAAATAATTATTTTTATAGGTTTGTTTCTACAACACCTAACCCTCATGCCTAACTTAGCCCATGCCAAATAGGGGCTAGATCAACCCATTCCCAGCCTCCCGCCATAGTCACCGCAGCAACCAACCACCCATGACCTAATTAACATTGCCCCATCCTCCATGATAGTGCCCTAACAACACCAATCGACCCATTACTGTTGTAAATAGCAAAAACTCTATTACCAAATTGTCATAGGAAATGCCTCTGGATAGCACTTCTACACAAGATTGATTGTCAAAATATTATAAACTTTCGAAAGACCTCACCAAATAATTAATAGGAGCGAAGCAAAGTTGACAAGAAAGTAGACACAAACAAACACAAAAAAGAATACCAATGATTTACTTGGTTTGGCTTTTAGCCTACGTCCTCACGGATGACAATGAGGAGAAAATTTCACTAATAAATATGGAGAATACAAAATGGTGTAAAAGCATCTTCAGCAAATTCATTAAATTTTTGTACTGTTTGGAAAATGAACAGTGACTTTTACCTTTATCTACCCACTTTTTCAAATACATTTTTCAATAAATTCTCTATCCCATTCTCTATCTCATTTAAATATTATTTCTTCATTCATTATTTATTATTTTTTTAACAACTACACATCTTCCAATATTTTTTTATTCAACACCTAATTATTATAATAGGAAAAAAGCATTTGAAGAATGAACAGTAACCTATCAAGTCTGATGGGCTACTGTTCATGAGCCAAAAAAAATTGAGGTATAGAGAACCTGTTGGAACATGAATAGTAGCATGTATTCTTTATATTTTGGCTATGCATACTATATTGGAGATGCTCTAATAGTACTCTCACAATGCCCACATCCCAATACATCCAATGCTATTCTCTCACACAAATACAAAAGTTCTCTCACAGTACAAAGGTTGGGACTCAATACAAAGTTTGGGGTTGCATCTAATACAAAGAGAAGTTTTCTCTTCTCTACACATCCCCCAACAAGCCCCTTCATTTTTGCCACACCACTAGCTCACATTTTGCTGCTCAGCCACACCACTTTTGAATAACAAGCTCCATATACATAGAGCAAAACAATACCAAAGTGTCGGCATGCAAACAAGAAAGCCATGCAACAATGAAGTCAACAACTTCGGCAAAGACCATGAAACAAATCTAACACATTTAATGTAGATGTGATACCAAATCTTGACAATGCACCAAAATCACAAACTTCAGGAGACAAATTTGATCTTGGCGTGCACCTAAAGCCACGCCTATATTAACTTGTGGTGACAAAGCATACAAAAGAGAGAAGTGATCACATGCAAGTACTATTTGGCTTATAGTACTTTTCCAGTCAGCAATTCCGTAGTCAAATAAAGTGGCTACAATCAATTCAGGCCATTTTCTAACAATTACAATGACACGACGCAAATCGGCCGTCAATAGAAGAGTCGAATGTAAATGCTAATACAAAGATGCAACAAATGAAAATCTAGCTTAACTTTTCGGAATTAATTAAGTATTACATTTTTCAAGTAGCCATGATTGAAGTTATATGTACGGGCAGGGCCTCAGGCCCATTGGGCCTAGGGACCTAGCTTGACGGCCTAGTACATCACCCCATCCTCGTTAGACCTACGGCCTCGATCCGGACACTTCAGGGCCCAATCTGGGCCCAAGAGCTGAAATGAGACTGCACTGTCTTGGATACCCAAAGCATGCCCCTCCTGATCGTCTTTAACCTGGTCAGGGGTATCACTGCTCGGAGGTGGGAATCAGTTCCAATGCCACTATACCACCTTTCCCGACGGAGCATCCACTTAGGAAGATGGAATTGGACCCCCATTCGCACTTACCACCTTTCCCGACGGAGCATCCACTTAAGAACGATGGAATTGGACCCCCATTCACACGCGTAAGGAAGTAATCATAACATCTCCACTCACCTTAAGCTATAAATAGGAGAATGGATTGAGAGGTGGGGGTGATTGGCATTTGTGGAGAGAAAACTGAGAGAAAAGAGTGCAAACATCAGTAGTAACGAGAGTTAATTGGAGAGGGGAAAGAGAGGAGCTAATCTAAACCAGAGGGTGTGAGGGGGTTGCCAGACAAGGGACCACCCATAGTAGGAAACTCTAAACCCACTATACAAATTAGTTGTGAGCCTAAATCCAGGCCCACCCCATTAAAAATAAATTGGGCACGCACAATTGACACCGTCTATGGGAATCTCCTACGTAGCTGTGGTTCTGCCGAGACACGTATGGGGGAAAAGTCCGGAAGTCAAGCAGGGAGTTATGCTGAAAGTGGTTCCGGGAGATCTTCTCGGGGGTCTATCTGGCGGGAGAGGAGACAGAAGAGGCGTGAAGATAGGGAGTATAAGCAGGAGGAAGGGCAGTCCGGCCTTGGAGAAGGGTTGTTTCAAACATACTGGACGATGTCCGACGCTTCAGGGCACAATCGTTTTGATAGAAGGGACGAGGAACGTGAACAGAGGGACGAGGAACTTGAGCGTTTGTGTAGGTTGGTAAGGGATCTGGAGTTGGAAGTAAGAGGTAGGCGTCGGGGAAGAGACCGCGAAAAACGTGAAGAAAGGTCGGCAAGTGTGGGAGGTCGCTATGGGGCAGGGTCCCATCAGTCAGAATCTCACCGACACCGAGATTGCTCGCGAGAATATGCAGATCGGGACTCGATTTCCCCAGAGGAGCGACGACCCCGGAATGTTGCCATGGATGCTATGAGCCGGACGTTGTGCAGAGCTGCCCGATCACCATTCTCGAGGGAAATTGAACAGGCCCCAATGCCGAGCAGATTTACATGGCCGTCGTTCAATTCTTATGACAGAAAGACGGACTCGGTAGAGCACGTAAGTCATTATATTCAAATGATGTCTTTGTACACTTATAACGATGCATTAATGTGTAAGGTATTCCCTTCGAGTCTCGGGCCCACCGCTCTGAGGTGGTTCAATGGATTAAGGAAATGCTCAATTCATAGTTTTGCCGAGCTGATACAAGAGTTTGGAGTCTGGTTTATGACCTGCAGCCAAGTTCCACAACCTGTGGATGCCCTGCTATCAATGAAAATGGGGGCTGGGGAAACCCTCCGCAGCTACGCTAACCGGTATTAGGAATTGTACAACGAGATTGGCGGAGGTAATGAAAAAATCACAGCAAGCACCTTTCGACTGGGATTGCCCGAAGATTCCGAATTACGAGAGTCCTTGACAAGGAGGCCTCCTGAGGATATGAGGCAGTTGATGAGGCGTATTGAAGAATATAAACGGTTAGAGGATGACCGGTTGCAGAGCAAAGGTAAGGCCCCGGTCATAAATCATCCTCGGCAAAGTGGTTTCCAGTTGAGACTCTAGAAGGATTTAAGGATTCAAGAGCCAGGACCACAGATGGGGGAAGTGAATGTAACATTCAAAGAGCCGGTTCACAGAATTGTGGATCGAATCAAGAATGAGCCGTACTTCCGGTGGCCAAACAAGATGGGGGGTGACCTTTCAAGGAGGAATTAAAACCTGTACTGTACTTACCATAGGGATAAGAGGCATACCACCGAACAGTGCAGAGTGTTAAAAGATCATCTGGAGTAGTTAGTGAAGGCGGGATATTTGAAAGAGTTCCTGGTAGACCCTATGAATCAGGAGGCCGGGCAAGGTGCTCGGCCTCGTGGGAATCCTCTCCCACCCCCACTGGGAGTAATAGAAGTCATCCACGCAGCTCCAAGGGGCATTCAGGCATCCAATAGGAGGGGGGTGCTGGCTGTGGTATCGGCGAAAAGTTACGCGGGTGAGCAACCCTCCGAAAAGAAGTTGAAGTACACTCGGGAGCCCATTGCCTTCAATGACAATGATCTGGAGGGCACGATTCAACCACATGACGATGCTTTGATGGTTACAGCCCGGATAAATGGTTTCGTAGTAAAGAGGGTACTGATAGATCAGGGGAGTGGTACAGAGGTGATGTATCCCAACCTATTCAGGGGTCTTGGCCTAAAGAATGAAGATCTCTCCAAGTACGATACGCCCCTGATTTGGGGTTTGATGGCCGGATGGTGATCCCGCAAGGGCAGATTTCGCTTCCCGTGAATATGGAAGGTAAGGAGGTGATGGTAACATTCATAGTGGTCGCTTTGTTTCCTCCGTACATGGTGATCCTTGGAAGGCTGTGGATTCATGTAATGGGGGCAGTACCGTCCACCTTACATGTGAAGGTCAAATTCTGCACCGAGTAAGGCATTGCCATAGTGAGGGGTAATCAGCAAGTGACCAGGCAGTACTTGGTAGCCGCAGTTGATTGGGGAATCAAACAAAAGGAGTCAATAGAGGAGGCTCCCTTATAGCAATTACAAGAACCCTAGGAGGAAGTAGGGGCTAGCTGTGCCGAGGACTTAGTAAAAGTGAGGATACTACCGGATGATGACAGGATTTTTCTGATATGAGCAAGTGTGAAGGACGAAGAGAGGGTAGAGATTCTGCTGTTTCTTGTGTAGAATATAAACGTGTTCACTTGGAGCTCGTATGAGGTGCCCGGAGTGGATCCCGAGTTCATAGTTCACAAGCTCAATGTGGACCCTTTGTACCCTCCTAAGAAGCAGAAGCCGAGGAGATCGGCTAAGGAGCACATTGAGGCTATCAGGCAAGAGTTTAAGAGATTGAAGGAAGCCGGGGCTATAAAGGAGATATTCTTTCTAGAGTGGCTTGCGAATACCATGGTGGTAAAAAAGAAGAATGGCAAATGAAGGGTTTGTGTTGACTTCACTGACCTGAACCGAGCATGTCCAAAGGATCCATTTTCCATGCCGAAGATTGATCAGCTGGTAGATGCCACCTATAGACATCCAAGGATGAGCTTTCTAGACGCTTTTCAGGGTTATCATCAGATTGCCTTAGCTGCTGAGGATCAGGAGAAGACGGCATTCATATCCCCTGATGCTAACTATCATTATACCGTGATGCCATTTGGGTTAAAGAATGCTAGGGTCACATATCAACGGATGATGACGAGAATGTTCAGAGATAAGATTGGGCGCACAGTTGAGGTGTACATTGATGATATGGTGGTAAAATGTAAACGGGAGATGCAGCATATTAACGATCTCAAAGAGGTGTTCAAAGTACTTCGATGACACAAGCTGCGCCTCAATGCTGATAAGTGTGCTTTCGGAGTGGGGGCTGGCAAGTTCCTAAGGTATTTGATCACTAACCGAGGAATAGAAGTCAACCCTGACCAGATTGAAGCAATAAAACACCTCAAACCGCCGAGCAATCCAAAGGAAGTTTAAGTATTGACCGGCATGTTAGCTGCCCTTAATCGGTTTATTTCCAAATTTGTTGATTGGTGCCGTCCATTTTACTAGCTTTTGAAAAAATGGAAGGGATTCTAGTGGAACGAAGAGTGTGAAAAGGCTTTTCAGGGTTTGAAGGAATATTTGACGCGGGTCCCTATGCTGACATCCCCAGAGCTTGGAGAGGACTTATACATGTATCTCTCAGTGTCCGAACATGCTGTGAGTGTCATGCTATTGAGAGATCAAGGTGTGCAACAACCTATATACTATATCAGCAAAACCTTGGTCAATGTCGAGATGAGGTATTTGCCTTTGGAGAAGTTGGTGTTGGCATTAGTTCATGCTATGAGGAAGCTACCCCATTACTTCTAGGCTCATACTATTTACGTATTGACCGAGTATCCTCTATCGTCGTTATTGAAGAGATCTGATTTCATGGGAAGAATAGCTAAGTGGGGAACTCGGCTAGGTTCTTTTGACATTAGGTACAGGAAGCTCGGTGAAGGGTTAGGTCCTCGCCGATTTAGTTGTAGAGTTTTCACCGAGAGGGGGGAAGGAGAAAGTTTGCCCTATAGAGGTAATCCCGTGGAAGGTATTTATGGACGGTGTGTCTAGCGTATTAGGAGCCAAGGCTGGAATCGTAGTCATTACCCTAGAAGGAATAAAATTGGAGCATTCCTTTAGGTTAGGCTTTAAGGCCTTTAATAACGAAGCCGAGTATGAGGCCTTACTTACCGGATTGAGAGTTGTTTCAGATCTAGGTGCTAAGGAAGTAGAGGTCTACTAGGACTCTCGGTTGGTGGTCAACCAGGTACAGGGAAGCTTTAAGGCCAGGGATCCCTGGATGATAGAGTACTTACGGTTGGTAAAACAAACTATGGACCGCTTTTTGAATGTAAGAGTGGTTCAGGTGGCCAGGGGGCAGAACCACTCTTTGGCTACATTGGCGTCATTATCAACCGAGGAAATTCCTCGATTAATCAAAGTGGAGTTGGTAGCAGAGCCGAGTATCAATGCAGGGGTAGGTGTTTCACTAGTGACAACAACTGAGCCGTGTTGGATGGATCCAAACATCAACTTTTTAGCCGAGGATCGAGTACCTGCTGATGAGAAGGAAATGGACAAAATTGCACCGAGCAGCTGCTCGGTATTGGTTATCAGCTGACCCTAAGCTGTACCAAAGGTCTTTTGAGGGGCCTTACTTATAGTGTTTGCACCCCAGTAAGGTTTAAGAACTCCTGATCGAGCTACATGAGGGAGTGTGCGGCAGTCACGTGGGGGGACGTTCACTAGCTCACCGAGCAATGACCCAGGAATTTTAGTGGCCACGAATGCAAAGGGACGCCACCGAGTATGCACGGCAGTGTGAGCAATGCCAGAAGTACGCCCCGATGATCCACCAGCCGGCAGGGAGCTTAAATCCCATTACTAGCCCTTGGCCCTTTTCGCAGTAGGGGCTAGATATCATTGGCCCGTTCCCTCAGGCTACAGGAAACCGAAGGTTTGTCTTAGTGGCCGTTGATTATTTCACCAAGTGGGCGGAGGCAAAGGCGTTGGCAAACATCTGGGATGTGGATGTTAAGAAGTTTGTATGGAGAAACATAGTGACGAGGTTCGGGGTACCGGAGTCCCTAGTGTCAGACAACGGGTTGCAGTTTGAAAGTAGAGCTTTCCGCGAGTTTTGTAGCAGTCTCGGCATCACAAATCGATACTCTACCCCGGCATATCCATAGAGCAACAGTCAAGCCGAGGCTACCAACAAAGACATTATGAGCGGGTTGAAAAAGAGATTAGAAGGTGCTAAGGGCAGGTGGGCAGAGGAGTTGCCTAATGTTTTGTGGGCATACCGGACAACTCCAAGGATGTCCACGGGAGAAACTCCATTCTCTCTAACCTACAGAGCAGAAGCAGTCATACCGGTAGAAATAAACTTGTGTAGTGCCTGGGTTTCAGGATTCAACCCCGCCAAGAATTCGGAATTAATACTGAAACAATTGAACTTATTGAAGGAATGCCGGGAATCGGTGACTATACGGCTGGCAGAATATCAGCAAAAACTTGCCCGGAGATACAACAGGGACGTAAGGAAAATGGAGTTTAAAGCGGGAGATTTGGTACTTCGGAAGGTAGTGGGGAATACGCGGGATGTCAACACAGGGAAGTTAGCGCCGACTTGGGAGGGACCTTATAGAGTCACTGCCATTGCGGGCGCAGGGGTGTACTATTTGGAAGATTTGGACGAAAGACCACTTCCCCGACCATGGAATGCCCACAATTTGAAGAAATTTTACCACTGATTATCAGTACGTGGGGTTACGGATTGAGTGTAATGTTATATGTGCATATTATTAATTAATACGAAAATGATGTTTATCCATGCAGGTGTATTTGTACTTATAATTCCATCGTTGTTAACTCATTAGCCTTGGTCAACAAACGCGAAGAGAACTAAGGCAAATTATTCTAAGGACAGAAACCTGTTCCTAGTTCGATCTTCATCACCGGATAGGTGGAAACCTAATCTCAAATTTTATCTAAGGACGGAAACCTGTTCCCGGTTCGATCTACATTACCGGACAAGTGAAAACCTAATCTCAAAATTTACTTAAGGACAGAAGCCTGTTCCCAGTTTGATCTCCATCACCGGATAAGTGGAAACCTGATCTCAAAATTTTATCTAAGGGCAGAAACCTGTCCCCGGTTCGATCCTCATCACCGGACAGGTGGAAACCTGGTCTCAAATTTCATCTAAGGACGGAAACCTGTTCTTAGTTCGATCTTTATCACCAGATAGGTGGAAACCTAATATCAAAATTTACTTAAGGATAAAAGCCTGATCTCAAAATTTACTTTAGGATAGAAGCCTGTTCCTAGTTCGATCTCCATCACCGAACAGGTGGAAACTTGATCTCAAAATTTTATCTAAGGGCAGAAACCTGTCCCCGGTTCGATCCTCATCACCAGACAAGTGGAAACCTGATCTCAAATTTTATCTAAGGACAGAAACCTGTTCCTGGTTCGATCTTAATCACCGGACGGGAGGAAACCTTACACTGAGTTATTCCAAGAATAGAAACCCGCTTCCCGGCTCTATTCTAATCACTGGGCACATGGAGCTTACGTCGAATTATTCAAAGGACTGAAACCGATCTCTCGGATTTAATCTGGATCACGGGGAAGGTAATTACCTTACACTAAATTTTCCTAGATAAGTCAACATATGTCATATTCAGTTCTTATTGCCAAGGAGCCAATTCTTTCTAGATATAGGCAATCTCTTCCAAACTGGTCTTGGTCACTATACATGTATAGATATAATATATCCTTTTGAAGACAAATGAAAAAACAGTCTCAATCACCGTTCAGAGGCAAACCGTGATTAGACTGCCTGGTCATTAGGAATAAAAAAACAAAAACAAGCAGGCAGAGCATGACAGAAAGAATAACTTAGCAGCAGCTAGATAAACATTCATAAATATGATTAAACCAGATGTTCATTCATCATGTCTAGATGACTGATAAAAACAAAAGAAAAGCAAACATAAATAAAAACCAAATCATTGTTCTGTCACCACAACCTGGTGATTGTAGGCAAACCAAACAAATAAAGGTAAAAATTAAACACGAGTGGAAAATAAAAGCAAGCTAAAAACATAAGTATCAGACTGAAGGATCGGTGGGCGGGAGATGGACTACATCATCGGCTTGCCGGTCTGGGACATCCTCAGTTGGTGGTTGCTGGACTTGTGCGTCTTCGGCAGCATTGAGGTTGCTGGTGACCTCGAGATCAACAGTCTCCATATGGGTGTCAATTGCTCGCACCAGCTCTCTCATGCTGGGGGTATCTTCTTCGTCAGCAGCACCAGCTTGAAGGGCTGCCAACCACTCCCATTACTTGAAGGGTTGCCAGCTACCCCTCCCCGAACCCATGAAACCGGGCTTGGTGGACAATAGGCTCCACGGAGTTGTCAGCATCCGCGAAGCCCTCGTTATACCACTTCTCCTCACAGGCTTCAAGGGTCGCCTTCAGGTCAGCTATCTTGTCAACTTGGGCCAAGTTTAGGCTTTTTGCCTCCGCCAATTTAAGCTCCATGCCCCTCAGCTTGGCTTCCATCTCGGCCAGTTTCTTCTCCGCCACCAACTGGGCTTTCTCAGAAGATTGAGCCTTCTTTTCGGCGGCTTCAACAGCTTTGCCCTTCTCCTTTGCCGTGGCAGCTGCAACGTCCTTGAGGTCCTTCTCCCGTTCAGCATCCTTGGCGAGCTTCTTCAGCCTCTCGCCAAGAATATGGGTCAGCTACGTGGCCTGGTAACGCGACAATAACAAATAAAAAGGTGAAGAGATTACTCTTGCATCAAAACAAACGAAAAAAGGGAAGGAGAGAAAGTTACCGCTATGGTATGCCACTGTAGCCGCCTTGCTATCGATTCCTCGGTTCCGTCCGAGAAGAATTGGATGTCCTCGGGCAATAGAAGGCCCTACACCAGGCTTTGGGCGACCTACCCTCCTTCGCCCTAAGCCCACATCCTCACGCTGGCAGACCCCGGCAAAGGCTCGTTGCCGAGTCTGAAAGTGGTCTGCTAGCCCACCTCAGGCCAAGAAGTGGATGCAACGTTTGTCTCGACTTGAGTAGTTGGTTGAGAAGTGCCAGCTGGTTCTCGGATCGTGATCCCGCCAGATACCTAGGGAGGGGTCTTCGCGGGAGCGTCGCTCAGAACCCTGGGAGGCTGATCGGTGATGCGTTGCTTCGTTTTTGCATAGCCAGCAGAGGGAAGAGGGGGAGTCCGATCCTTGCCTTGAGGTTGTTGAGGTTGAGCCGTAGGACGTGTGCCGGGCAGGAACCGGTCAACAGTCATCGTTCGCCTGGTCACCATTTTTGCGCCTTGGTCGTCCTCGGCTGCTTCTGGCTTGGCTATTTGGGCTGGAGCTTCGGGCTCTCATACAGGTACGTGGACCCTACGGTTTTGAGATACAAGCTTAGCCGAGGCGTCCCTCACTGGTGCAAGGTCGTCCGTGGTAATGTATTGGGGGCCGAGGTCTCTAGCTTCACCGATCGTTAGAGAGGGGGGGAGCAAGTTAGCGTGCCGTACGTCTATGTACGACGACAGGGGACTATCTACCAATAAGGCCTAACTGAAGTTCTGCCAAGTAGTGTACACCAGATCAATGCCGAGAATCAGGTGAGAATCCCAGAGTTACCCGTCTGAGTGCACAAATATCTTCGATCTGAGCACAAAATTGAGGTCTCTCACATGCACAACTCTAAGGTCAAGTTTGAATCTTCTGCTGTCTGCACCAAAGCAATAGGAAAGTCGGTTAATATATATGTAAGGAAAATAAGCAAAGGGGAAGTGTTAAATCTAAAATAAATAAAAGTGCTTAGTACCAACCAACATTCCGCGGCGAAAGTGAGCAGGGGAGCTCATCGGCAAGCCAATTGCCGCTCACCTGAACGAATTTGCCCGCTGAATTTCTATTGGAGTCGGGAAGGCACGATATGAGCCGTACCCGTACATCCCTGGCTTTTAAATAATAATCGGACCTAATGTTACCACATAAACTGTACATGAAGTTTATATCGTGGTGGTTTAGTTGCAGCCCATATAGTTGGTTCAACCTACTTACACAACTTACAATTTGGAAAAAATTGGGGGGAAGCTTGTCGAGGCACAAGCCATAAAACCTAAGAGTGCCGAGTATGAGAGGGTCAACGGGAAATCTAACCCCACCCTTTAAAATGGCTATCAAAGGAAAAAAAAAATACTATGTTGGGGTGAGAGCCCCTCTGGAGAGCAATATCGCCCTCGTGACAGTAGGCAATATCAAAATCCCCAAGGACGCCATAGGTTGCTCTAAAGTTAGCCAAGGCAGCCCCAGGCGCAAGAAGGTGAGAGTATCCCATTCCTAAACTCTAGAGTGAAGAAAAATTGAAAGAAGAGGAAAAAGTAAAAGAAAACTTACTTTAGGCTCTAGGGAATGATGATCTGGAATGGAGTATTTACGCACAGGAGGAGAATGCTAAGCAGAGAGGGAGTCAAAGGAGAAAGGATGTAAAGAATGAAATGAAAAATCTGAATGAACTATTTATAAGGCCAGAGCATTAAATGAACGAGAAGGCGGGAAAGCCTTTCTGGCTTCTTTTCGCAACCCTCCACACGTGCGAGCACGGATCACGAACCGTTGGGGTATGGAAACGGTGGGATGTGACAGCCTAGTGTAACGCTCCTTTTGAGAAAGTATTGATGACTGTCTCATCCGTTCAGTAGCTGACGGTTGGGCTTCTCGAGGAGACACTAACACCATTCAGATTGTCCTTAATTCTTTCTCGGTAGCCGGGCACGAATCAAAGGGGGGGCTATTGTACGGGTCAGGGCCCCAGGCCCATTGGGCCTAGAGACCTGGCCTGACGGCCTAGTACATCACCCCGTCCCTGTTAGACCTACAACCTCGATCCGGACACTTCAGGGCCCAATCTGGGCCCAAGAGCTTAAATGAGACTGCACTGTCTTGATACCTGAAGCAGGCCCCTCCTGACCGTCTTTAACCTGGTCGGGGGTATCACTGCTCGGAGATACCCTGTACTCGAGAATATTGCTTCCAAGTGGGTTTTGGAGGTGGGAATCAGTTCCAATGCCACTATCACCTTTCCCGACGGAGCATCCACTTAGGAACGATGGAATTGGACCCCCCATTCACACGTACCATCTTTCCCGACGGAGCATCCACTTAGGAATGATGGAATTAGACCCCCATTCACACACGTAAGAAAGTAATCATAACACCTCCACTCACCTTGAGCTATAAATAGGAGAATGGATTGAGAGGTAGGGGTGATTGGCATCTGTGGAGAGAAAACTGAGAGAAAAGAGTGCAAACATCAGTAGTAACGATAGTTATTTGGAGAGGGGAAAGAGAGGAGCTAATCTAAACCAAAGGGTGTGAGGGGGTTGCCGGGCAATGGACCACCCATAGTAGGAAACTCTAAGCCCACTATACAAATTAGTTGTAAGCCCAAATTCAGGCCCACCCCATTAAAGATAAATTGGGCATGCACATTATATTTTCCTAATCAACTATACTCATTTCTTGGCAACTCATGATTGGGCAAACCATTATGACCTCACCCAGGGTTGTAAAATACCATAGCCACCAAAACTCTCGTCTTCTCTCATATATGCAGAGTGAACTAAAAATCTGAAGTGGCACACTGCTATTGGAGAGTGTAAACAGGACCGGTTAGAATTCAAACCATACAAGTTCCTAAAAAAAAAAAAAAAAAATTCAAAATATATAATATTAATATTACCTATCTCCCATATATTCTGTCCTTTGTGGGTGATATCTGCATTCCATGCTATTACCGAGCTGAATCTTCACAAGCACGAAAGGTCAGCAAAATATATATTAACCCATAATTTCTTTCTAGTAAAGAATGCAAAGGAATCTATACAATATTGAATTAGATCGAATTATACTAATACGTAACAGCAATAAGTATTGCAGACATGTCATTTTTCTTATCTAATAAATTAAAACTCACTTGACTTATTTGCCCGGCTCTTTGTTATAAGTAGTTTTATGAGAGTAGTCAATCCTCGTGCCCATACTTTTGTATGTATGGGACCAGAGTCGGACAACCTTTCTTGGGAGTAGTTGGCTAAAAGTAGCACATAACAAATGAAAGATTAATATGTATATAATTAGCCTTTTTGACATAGCAAAGATATTCAATCACCTGATTTACACAAACAAACGAAATGACAGACTCCACAACGCCTAAGAACAAGCTCCAAGGCAAGGTGGCCATAGTCACTGGCGGAGCAAGCGGCATAGGCGAAGCCACGGCTCGCCATTTCGCCACCCACGGCGCAAGAGCCATTGTTATCGCGGACGTCCAAGACGAAATGGGACAAAGAGTCGCTGCATCTATCAGCCCCAACATATGCAGCTATGTTCATTGCGATGTCAGCGACGAGGAACAGGTGAGAACGCTGGTAGACTCGACAGTCAATAAGTACGGATGCCTCGACATCATGTTCAGCAATGCGGGCATGGGTCGAGCGACCTACACGCACGAGCAGAGCGTGTTGGACATAGACTTGTCGGCTTACGACAAGCTCATGGCGGTGAACGCCCGCGGGATGGTGGCGTGTGTGAAGCACGCGGTGAAGGCGATGGTGGAAGGGCACGTGAAGGGGAGCATAATTTGCACAGCGAGCGTGTCGGCAAGTGTTGGTTCCTATGGCATTGTTGACTATACTATGTCGAAGCATGCAGTGTTAGGGTTGGTGAGGTCGGCGAGCCTGCAGGTGGGTTCATATGGGATACGTGTGAATTGTGTTTCACCAGGGTTAGTTGGGACGCCATTAGTGAAGGACACGATGAGGTTGAATGATGAGGAGGTAGGTAAGATGCAAGAGTCAAGTTCGTACTTGAAAGGTGGGTTGCTAATGCCGAAAAATGTGGCGGACGCTGTGGTGTTTCTTGCTTCTGAGGATTCCCAATTTGTCACTGGCCATAATTTGGTGGTAGATGCTGGGTTCAGATCTTAACAGTTTAAGAGTTGGCTAGTAATCCATCACCAATGTTATAGAATTTAGAATATTACTATATGTTTGTTTATTTGTGTGTTGTGTCCTCTTAATTTCACTGGTGTGGTGGTTGCGGTGTCTTAGGCATCTCCAGCAGTTTCTCTAAATTTTTGTATTGTTTGAAGTATAAAAAGTGACATTTAAATTTTACATACCCACTTTTTCAAATACACTTTCCAACAGATTTTTTATTCCATTATCTATCTCATTTAAATATTATTTATTCATTCATTGTTTATTCTTTTTTTAATCATCATTTATTTTTTTTTTAACAATTATATTTTTTAATGAGAAGTGTTATGTTCACAACATTTTACGGAATACTTTTACAACAAAATTTATTTGGAAAGTTGTTATTAGTTTTAATTTGAATCCACCACTGAAATTATTTTTTTACCCGCCAATATTAACTAATAATAATCTATTACTTAAAATTTATTGTAAAAATATTGTGAAAATATTGTGGTAGTATTTTTCAATTAGGATTTTTTATATTATTTTTCTTCCTTTCATTTCATTTTCATCCATACACGTTTCATTTCTTTTTTTTTTTCTTTTTTCTTTTTCTTGTTTTTCTCCTCCACACGTGTCCAGGCCCCCTTCTTTTATTTTCTTTTTCACCTCCAGAACATTCCAGCATCTCACATTTGCTTCACATCAGAGAGAGAGAGCTTGT
Source organism: Notholithocarpus densiflorus (assembly GCA_030021035.2). Lineage (NCBI taxonomy): Eukaryota > Viridiplantae > Streptophyta > Magnoliopsida > Fagales > Fagaceae > Notholithocarpus > Notholithocarpus densiflorus. The sequence goes on along the minus strand of JARYZH020000032.1, from coordinate 12,566 downwards.
TCGCCGCCCCACTGCCGGTGGAGATCGAGGTCGCCGAAAGGACAAAGCCGGTGGAGATCGCCGCCCCACCGCCGCTTGTCGTCCTTTCCACCACCAGGCTGGGTCAGATCGACTTGTTCTTTTTTTTTTTTTTTTTTTTTTCATATTTGCTTGTTCTGATTCAACTTTATTTTAAGAATTGGATTTTGTTTTGTATTTTGTGTTTGGATTATGTGAGAAACGGAGAGAATGAGAGAAAAAAAAGAAATCCAGAGGAGAGAGAAAGAATTGATATAATAGTAGTTGGGATAATTTTTTAAGCAGAAAAATTGATTTGGAGTTGCTACATTGTTCTCTAAATTAAGATAAGTACTATAGCAACTTCAACAAAATTTTTGGAGAATCTGTGTGTTTAGAGAACCTGTTGGAGTGTGAACAGTAGCATTTTATCTGCAAAAAATAGAGATACAGTAATTGTTGGAGATGCTATTATACGCAAGGTGTATCTATGGGTCCAATATGTCAAGGCGTCATAATAAGTCTCATACATGGGGCACATGCAAGAATTTCCCGGTGTGGCTCCGGACTTTTTATTTTATTTATTTTATTTTTTATATAAAATTTCTACTCTAACCTAATCTAAGTGTATATGTGTGTGAAGCTCCCTTTTGAAGACTTGAACTCCGGCCCTTGCCCTCCATACCCCATAAGCATTTATACTTGTGGAATGACCACCACACCAAGGATGCGCGGTGGTTCGGGGCTCGTTTGTTGCTTAAGTTGGTTATTGCATAATGACCTTATTAGATGCAATAATGAAATAACTTGAACCATTTTAAAGTCTGTAATAGTGTTCTGGTGTTGATTATTGAAAAAGAATAAGAAGTGTGTTCTGGTGTTATAAAGTTATAGTAGTTTTTGTTCCAAACCGTGAATGCCCTAGTGGTGCAATTTTTCTAGTAGCAACTCAAGGAATTTTCTTTAAGGTGTTCATTAGGAAACTTCAATTTTATAATAATAATAATAATAATAATAATAATAATAATAATAATAACATGAATATATTGACATCTCAAAAAAAAAAAAAATGCAAATACGTTAAGTTTAAAATTTTCATTTTGTGAGTTTTCATATTTTAAAATAATTGTATGATAACTTCATTATTAATGCTATCAACTACATCTTTTTTAATGTACACAAATAATTAAGCAATCATTCATCTACCAACATCTTTTCTAAATAAGTAACAATATAAACAAAATGCATCATCATTTTTTTATGATTTGTTCCAACCAATTTTTATATTTTTTAAACTCATAAGGATTGAATTGATAGAACGCTCCACCATCTATCTATCTATCTATATTATATAGAGAAATCATGGCTAAGAGGTTAAGATGAACCTCTTTCTAAATATGCTCATCTTATTTATCTAGACCATTAAAATGAAAATATGAGACCCTTTCTCATATCCTAGAATTTGAAGAAAATTATTCAAGCCAATACGAATTTACTTAGAAGATAAATCTTGCAATACAATTTATTTCCTTATAAGAAATTTGTCCATAGTGCTAGCAAAATAATAAAGAATAAACTATAAGTTCATTTAATATATTTAACTTAGGCATTTAACCATTACATTAATCATGTTCAATAAAGCATCCAAACATTTTTTAGTGCATATGCGTTATGTACAAAATGTACCACACAAATATAACAAATTCAATTAAAGACTAAAGCAAGTACTAACAGATTAACTGTTTGAAAAAATGTATTCATTTTTTAAAAATAACGATTTTAAAACAAGCCTTTTGAAAACACAATTTAAAAAATCACAATAAAATAATTGATAAAATTTTGGTTTGACAATTGAGATATTGATCTAAAAATACGTTTTCAATGCAAATTACTAAAATTAACCTTCAATGGACCAAAGTTGTGGAAGGGTTAAATTTTATTTTTAATGGACTTAATTTTTTTTTTTTTTTTTTTTTTTTGAGTTGAATATATGGACTCAAATTTTTAATTAGGGTGTTCAAGGTTTTCTTTAGGATGGTCAGAAATTATTTTTTTTCTAGGACAGTCAATAAGTCATATTAATTTAAAATTAAACTCAGAGTTTTCCCATTCAAATGTGAATTTTTGAGATAAGTCATGACTTATGCTGTTGCACACGACTGAAAAAATAAGTCATGAATTTTTGAGATAAGTCATGACAAATGTGCTATTTTTCCCATTCAATGTGAATTTTTTAGATAAGTAATATTTGCTATGTGGTTATTTCAAACACTTTAAATATAGGAGGGTATCACGTATAAAAATACACATGCAGTAAGCTTTAAGCAAAACCAAATGGCCGATAGGGAGTAAATAGTGATTGTCCTGGTCATCTTTTATCTGTTTTTTTTAAACCAAAAAGATAAAACTATTGGGATTGTATTTCTGTTTTTGTGCGCTGACATGGCTATTTTCTTTATGTTTGTCTATTTCTTTGTTGTTAGTTCATCTTTGTTGTTTTTGGTATATTTATTTATTATTATTATTAGATGAAAGTTTTGAAAATGAAATAAATACTCACTTTTTTCGATAATATGGTTAACATAAGAAACAAAGACAGTGTATCAAGTTCATTTGAGATCTCTGACGTGATTAAAAGATGTTGTTTATCTACCTTTTTACTGTTTGAGAATACTGGATGATTAAAATATGCCACTTGGTATTAACTTTGTATTTAGTTGCCACACTTGTTAATTTTAATAGCAATTTATGTTGGGTTATGTGGAGCCTGATTTTGTGTTTGATTCAATTTGTGACCTCACTCGACTTGAAAGCATTACAATTTTAAATTAATGAGATGTTTTGTGAGGCTTAGTTAACCATGGAGTGAAAGCTTGGCCAATAGAATAAATTTTGGCTCATTTTTGGATTGATGTATTGAAAATTGTACTATCACCTCCGTATTTTTCCCTTTGACATAATAAAAAATGTTGCATTTTCGTGGATGCAAGCACATTGTAAAGCCACATAAATCTTATATGTGGTGTATTGTTTGGTTGCACAAATTTTCTCTATTTTTGCATCTCACAAGTTCTAGAATTTAAGATAAATTCCCAACAATTTAAAGTTTGAGCATTTCAAGAAACATAAATGGGCCTTATGTCTTTTGTGGCCAACCCAAAATGAAAAATTTTCCCATCAAGAATTGAGTTTCTAAGATTTCCGTATGAGCCTCATGATTGTAATGGCCCAAATAATTTAACTATCTTGCAATTGGTATTTTCCCCCATGACCTATTTTGTATAAATATGATCTTCTTCTATCTTCTATCTTTTTTTTTTTCGATGAAAGATGACAGAAATAGTGTAGGCTATTAGCCTGATTCTTTGAAGGGAAAGCTAGAGCCTTGACACTTGAGCTCAATCCGCAATACAAGAGATATGCGGGCCATAAAAATAAAATCTCATTTTTCTGACTTTACAAAATGGGGGAGGTATGGGCTTGCCTAATGACTTGTGCCATAGGGCATGTGGCTGAAGCTGTGGTGTTTCTTACTTCCGAGGATTCCCTGTTTGTCATTGAGTCACTGGCCATAATTTGGTGGTAGATGGTGGGTTTAGAGTTTAGAGTTGGCTAAGGACACACTTCCCTATTACTCTATATGTTTGTATCTTTGTGTGTTGTGTCCTCCTAATTTTACTGGTGTGGTGCAGGGCTCGTTTGTTGCTTTAGTTGGTTATTGCAGAATAGATCGCAATGATTGTGTTGTAATGGCCCAAATAATTTGACGATCTTGTAATTGGTATTTTTTCCCATGATTCAATTTGTGTAAATATGATCTTTTACTATTGGGAAGATCCATTCGATGAGAGATGACAGAAATGATCGATGTAGGCTATGACCCTTGATCCTTGGAAGAAAAAGCATGGGCCCTGAGCTTAATCCGCAATACAGGAGAAACACGGGTCTTAAACCCATTCCGTGATATAGATAAAAACAAATTATGAGTCCAATACATGACATTAAAAAATTGAAAGAAAGAAACAAGAAAAAAAAAATGTGGGTTGTGAACCCATTCCAAATTTGTGACAAAATGACCAATTAGGTATGAAGAATTTTAGGCAAATGACTGATTAAAGTGGTTGGATTAAATTTGTTTGTTTGTTTTATTTTCCTTAGAGCATGTTTGGTAGACTTTAACAAGTACTGTAATGTATAATGGCTATTCTTATGGTTTAAACTATTCCAAAGTTTGATTATATTTTTATTGCAGGGAATGATTATTTTTTATAAATAACTATTTTTGAAATGAGGAATAATCATTTATTTTTAAAGTGATTGTAATAGTTATTACTTAATAGTTGTAATAATTTATAAAATTATATATTTTCAAATAAACAAACTTTTCATATGTACGTAACAATTATAAAAATAAAAAATCTTCAAAACAAAACTCATCTCACTCTCAAATTTAAAAAATATTATTTTCTAGGATATATAACTTATGAATAAGTTTTAGTTGTTCAATTACAACACATTTTATTCTTAGTAATAAAGATTACCATTTATATCATAATTCTCATTCAGTGTATTAAACGTGTCCTTACTTTATAAAATAGGGTTGATGTGCTATGGCTTGCCTAATAATTTGTGCACTCTAACCCAGTGACTTAGTGACTCATTTGATTTTTCTCTTCCTCCATACCCATTTATGTATTTTGTCTATAACTTGGAATCTTTCTCCATTCTGATTTATATGATTTGTGTTTGTGTGTGTGGTTGTACTGGATTTTTTTTTTTTGTTCTTCTAAAAATGTTGCAAAACTTTGTAGAGTACAGTGTGTGTGAGTCTGACCTATTATAACTTATAATGTGAGTCTGGCTTATTATAACTTATAAAGAGAATAGATAGAGTGAGTAATTAATTAATGGTACAGTTAGGGTTTGTTTGTTTGAAAAGATTTTAGGAAGGATGGAAATCTAGAAGAGAAAAGTGGAGAACTGACATTTTAGTGGTTGTTTGGTTGGGAGGGGGAGGGGAAAAAAGTGGTGGGGCCCGGGTGTTTTCTCCCCGTCCCACCAAAATGTTTTTTCTCCAAAATGGTGAGAAAACTGGGTTGATTTATGAAAAATGTTGCTTCAGCCATGCTTTTATACTCTTCTACCCCTCTTTTAAACAGCAACCAACTACACCATAGTGCCCCCATCACGCATCTTCTTTCTTTCTTTTTTTTCTTTTCTTTTTTCTCCCTTTCCACTATATTCCAGTATTCCACAACTCTCTCTAGCCAAATCTTCCTATTTTGTTTGTTTGTTTTATTTTATTTCTATTTTTTTGTCTTTTTCTCTCTTTATAACGCATTCACCTCTTTTCTTTTCTTTTTTCTTACGCACACATATTATAATATAATAACAAGTAAAAATAATATAATATAATATGTATGATGTGTAAATTTTTGAAAATATTATTTTAATAATTTTAAGTAATAATAAGTAATATTTTTAGGCAAATGTCTGATACATACACACATCTCTCTCTCTCTCTCTCTCTCTCTCTCTTAGACCTTTGTTAGAGATAGGTCCAGGCCTAATTTTTTTGTTTCTCCCCTATTTCGGGTTGAGTTTTTTGAGCAATAAAGTATTTATTCAGCAAATATATATATATATATATGTATATATTTTTTTTCTTGTGAATAGTTTGTTTCATATATGTTTTCCATAGCGTAATATTAGGACCACAACTTTTGGTACAACTTGCTCATGTGGCAAGTTATGAATGGTGGAGTTGTGGACCCACTATTTTTACTCCACTCACAGCTTGCCACGTAAGCAAATTGTGGCAAAAGCATGATTGTCGCCTAACGTAAGCAAGTTGTGGCAAAACCATGATCATCACCTAGCAAGTTGTGGCAAGTTGGTCCTAACATTTTCTTTTTTTCAAATCATATAATGGATTCATTTGTTTAATTTTATGAAGATCTTATCAACTATACAATACTGATGTGACGTTCAAAGGAGACCAAAGCATGATCGTCGCCTATTTTTGCATTTTATATATATTTATATATATATATGATAAAAGTAAGAAAATATTGATATTAAGATTCAATCATAATAAATTTTGAGTAATGTTAAATACACAAATATTTTTCATAATTGTTGATATAAAACTTTCACCTGGATCCAATATTGACATCATTTTTATTTTTAATTTGATAGTTATAAAAATGTAAAAGTGGGAATTGGATCATGGATCTTTTTAACAATGAGAGCAGGTAATGCCATTAAACTACAAAGACTTTTTTCATTACTTGTAGTATATATGGATGATCCTGCATTTACAAGGATTTTGAAGAGGTAACTATTTTGACTTGTGAAGCTGTGTATTGTTGCAACTTCAAGTGTTTGTCACAGTATTTGGCTTAGAAACTTATTGAAGAAGCTACATATAAAGTAAGAAGAAGCTAATAAGAAATTTGTGGACATAAGTCAATTAACACTGACATCAAATAATCTAGCATTCCGTGACCGAAGTAATCATATTGATACATACAAGGTATATATCATTTTATTTCAAAATGTATGCTAAAAAGAAAGTTCAACTTGAGTTTGTGAAATTATATGATGAAGTAACAGTACTCGTCATGCTACTCAAATACAACACCTTTTATAAGTTACAAAGGCATTGTTGGGAGTGATTAGAAAAATTATATTATATTTGAGAGTTTACGAAGGAATTGATGAATCAAATAGGATAGATATATAAGCATCAACAATGGTTTATGCCATCCTATCCTATTTTACTATCCCAAAAAACTACTTTATCAATTATACAATACTATTTTACAATTCACCCAGTATCCCAACTTTTATTTTACCATACTTAAAATAATATAAAATAATATAAAAATATTTCTCACTTCTCTCTCTAATCTATGTTTCTCTCTCTCAACCACCCACCACAGTCACCACCACCATGCCACCACCACACCATCACCACCCACGTCGATCTCCACCAAACCCATCACCAATCTGAGCAAACCCACAACTCCGACCACCAAACCCACCCACCACCAACCACAACCACAACCACAACCACAAGAAAGAGCCACCATAGAGAAAAAAAAAACAAAGAAGCCTCCAAAAACCACCGACAACAACCACATCCACAAGAAACAACCACCACACAATCACCAAGAAAAAAAAAAAAAAAAAACACACACACACACACAATATTGAAACCCAGAAACTCACCATTGCCGATCTCGCCGATCTAGAAACCCACCACCGCCGATCTCACCAATATTGAAACCCACCACCTTGATCTCCACCTTGCCATTCCACCGCGCCGATCAACAAACCCATTACCCATGGCAGCAAACCCAATACTAAAATCTACCAACCCACAACCAAAACCGACCCATGACTAAAACCCACTCATGACGGCAACTACAGAGAGAAACCCACTCATGACGGAAACCCACCCATGACTGAAATCCACCATCCCCCAACACCACCGACCCAGACCCATGCCGCCACCACTACCACATCAATGGAACTTTTATGCCACGCCTACCTCTGCCGCTACCACCACCACACGAGGTTTTGGGTTTGAGAAAATGGTGTTTTTGGTTTGAGGAGTAGAGAGGGCAGAACAAGAACAAGGGAGAGAGAAGAGATGGAAGACGGAGAGAGAGAGAGAGAGAGAGAGAGAGAGAGAAGAATAAATTTATATGGAGGGAATAAAATATATTAAAAATTATACAATTGAGCTACAGTGCGATTCTACATTTAGAATTGCACTGTAGCACAATTGTATTTTTTTTTTTTTGCAATACTTACATTTTACAACTTCTAATGGAGTGGGCAATTTGGGCCTGAATGGTAAAATAGACTTATATTTGGCATTTGCCTTTTCTGTTGCTGATGCTAAAGAATACAATGAAAAGAAAATAGATATCTTTCTGTATACTATTTGGATGTTTGAAAGAAAAGATAAGAAAAAGAATTTTTTTTTAGAGAGGAATGAAAATGAATTGAAAGGAAACTTTTATAATAACATTACTATTATTCCATTTCTTTAATAAAAATAGTGGAATGAAAAGAAATTGAGAGGAATGAACTACCATTTATGTGAGAAAGGAAGAATTGACCAAGTGTATTGAATGATTTCCCATGTGTGTGAGAGCCCACCGACTTCCAACACTCATATCTCAGCCAAGAGGGTTGCACACTTGCACTTATAAATGCAAACTATTTTGTAAGATTCTTTCGTAAAGCAATTTAGAGAACTCATATCCAATTTTGCAAAATTTGACCAAATTCTGAAATTAAAAGGCACTTTTTCTCTTTTATTAGTCTTCCACTTTCCAATATACTAGACATCCCACTCTTCACATTTTCCAATATACCAGACATCCCAAATACACATTAAAAAGAATACTAATGATTTATATGGTTCGGCTTTTAGCCTATGTTCACTGGTGATAACGAGGAGAAAATTTCACTAATAAATATGGAGAACACATAATGGTGTAATAGCACTCTCACAATGCCCACATTCCAGTACACCCAATGCTATTCTCTCACACAAATACAAAAGTTCTCTCTCAATACAAAGTTTGGGGTTGCACTAATACAAAGAGAAGTTTTCTCTTCTCTATACATCCCCAGGGGTGGCTGCACATACACTTCTGGGGGCTCAAATGAACCCTCTGACTTGAAAATATATAAAGCAATGCTTTATTAATTTAATTTACTCTTAAAAATATTTTTGCACACCCTAGTCACATATCAGCTTATCCCACAATTAAACAACTCAGTCTATTATTTATGTATGGATAAATGTGGTTGAATGAGTTAATAATTACACAGTGCAAGTGGAGTTGAATTTTGTCATTTAGTTTAAAATATTTTTATAAAAAAATTGACAAATATATAACCACAATTGCACAAAAATATTATACAAAATTAACAAAATAAAATGGTCATACTTACATTGACAATAGATAACGACGATTAATAATAAATTATCATGAGATGATTTCAAAATATGAAAACTCATAAAAGAAAATTATAAAACTTTATGTATTTGTGTGTTTTTTTTCAATAACTTAATATATATATATTCGAATTCGTTTTTTATATTAAATTTTGTTTAATTTAAGTTTACCTCCAAAAAAAATTTTCCGCCAGTGCACATCCCCCAACAAGCCCCTTCATTTTGCCACACCACTGGCTCACATTTTGCTGCTCAGCCACACCACTTTTGAATAACAAGCTCCATATATACAGAGCAAAACAATACCTAAGAGCATCAGCAATGGAATGGCTAAATGCCAAATTTAAGCTACAGTGAAACCATTCAGCCCAAAATGCCCCTCCATTGGATGTTGTAAAATGCAACTATTGTAAAAAAAAAATACAATTGTGCTACAGTGCGGTTCTAAATGTAGAACCGCACTGTAGCTCAATGGTAAAAGGTTTATTAATATTATATTATTTCTGATTCTTCTCTCTCTTCCTTTCTCATTCTTTCATTTCCCTCTCTCTCTGGTCTTCTTCTCTCTTGCTTGTTCTCTCATCTTCAGACCCAAAACCATGTTGGACATGTACGCCATCCCCAAGCCACCATGGCCGGACCCACTGTCACAGGCCCCACTGCAAGCCACCGTCACAGGCCACTGCAAGCCACTTGACCAAGCCCCCATGCGGGTGATCGTAGCCTCTTCCGCCACCGCAACCGATAGTTCTTCTTCGGTCACTTTGTGTTCCTCTAATTCGTTTTGCAAGGTTTGCTTTTGATTGTTTGGTGTGTGAGAAAAAAATATTGTGGGTTTTGATTGGTTGGGACTCGAGGTGATTTGGGATGTTTGGTAAGTGTGAAGATGAGGTGATGTATTTGTGTTTGATCGATTTAGAAATAATTTTTTTTTCTCTGTTTTGGTTTGGGTGTTAGGGGAAATTCTTGATATGAACGAAAATTTGTGTGAATTAATGTGAAAGTTGATTGATTTAGATTTGAGGGAATGAACCCAATTTTTGTGAATTGTTTGTGTGTGTGTGTTGGCTCGATTGATTTGGAAATGGAGTTCGATTTTTTTGAATTGGTGTGGATCGTGGCGGGTTGTGGTGGCTTTGGGGCTGAGGATCGTGGTGGATCGGCGGGGTTTGGAGTTTTGGGTTAATCTATGGGTTTGATTTTGATTTTGATTTTGTTAATCTATGGGTTTCTGGGTTTCAATGGCCATGAGTTTGTGGCTGGGTTTTCTGGGTTTCAAGAAAACAACAGTTTGGGTATGTTCTTCGCGGTGGTTGTGGTAGCAGGTGGTTGCAGGTTATTTGAGTATTGGGTTTTTGTTTTTATTTGGTTATTAGGATATATTATTTTAATGTGTTATATTGTAAAATAAAAATTAAAATGCTGAAGTATTGTAAAATGGTATTGTATAATTGATAAAGTTACTTTTTGAGATGTAAAATGTGATAGAATATAAAAAAATAATTGCTGATGCTCTAAGTGTCGGCATGCAAACAAGAAAGCGATGCAACAAAGAAGTCAACAACTTCGGCAAAGACCATGAAGCAAATCTAACACATTTAATGTAGATCTGATACCAAATCTTGACAATGCACCAAAATCACAAACTTCAGGAGACAAATCTGATCTTGGCATGCACCTAAAGCCACGCCTATATTAACTTGTGGTGACAATGCATGCAAAGGAGAGAAGTGATCACATGCAAGTACAATTTGGCTTATGCTACTTTTCCAAAATTGGAATAGTACTATAATCAGTAATTCCATAGTCAAATAAAGTGGCTACAATCAGTTCAAGCCATTTTCTAACAATTACAACGACACGACGCAAATCGGCCATCAATAGAAGACCAGAAGAGTCGAACGAAAATGCTAATACAAAGATGCAACAAATGAAAATCTAGCTTATTTTTTCGGAATTAATTATTACATTTTTCAAGTAGGCATGATTGAAGTTATATTTTCCTAATCAAGTATACTCATTTCTTGGCAACTCATGAGTGGGCAAACCATTATGACAGTTAAATATTATATTGATATATCATATTGAATATGCTAATATGAATAGAGAAGTGAAAGTATAAAGTATAGAACACAATAACATACAAGAGTTATACATCAATAATATATTAGAGTGTAGTATAAATCTTGTATTATAATGAACCATAATATGTGTATATATAGTAGACTAAACCCTAAACTAATAAACTTAGTGTACAAGTAAGGGACTTAGCTTGCACACAAAATAAAAATTAAACTTGGGCTTATGCTAATAGAGTAATATATCTTTAACACCCCCTCTCAAACTTAAGATGGAAGCTTGATGAAATTTTGAGATTTGATAAGGTTGAGAAGATCGTTTGAATGAAATTTGGTTCTATAACGTGGTTCAAGGAAGACAATGGTCTTGCAGTATTGATGCGACTTCTAATGATGGAATGACTATATCGGAGAGTTTTGACGGCAGCAATAAGACTTAACTTGCACACAAAGTAAAATTAAACTTGGACCCATATTAATGGGCTAATATATCTTTAACAATGAACTCACCCTCGGTTGTAAGATACCATAGCCCCACCAAAACTCTCGTCTTCACTCATATTGGAGAGTGTAAACAGGACCGGTTAGAATTCAAACTATATGAGTTCCTAAAAAAAGAAGAAGAAAGAATTCAAACTATATAATATTAATATTACCTATCTCCCATATATTCGGTCTGTAGGTGGTATCTGCATTCCATTAAACTATATATTCTTTCCTTTGTGGGTGATATCTGCATTCCATGCTATTACCGAGCTGGATCTTCACATGCTCGAAAGGTCAGCAAAATATATTTTAACCCATAATTTCTTTCTAGTAAAGAATGCAAAGGAATCTATACAATATTGAATTAGATCAAATTATACTAATACGTAACAGCAATAAGTATTGCAGACATGTCATTTTTCTTATCTAATAAATTAAAACTCGCTTGACTTATTTCCCCGGCTCTTTATTATAAGTAGTTATATGAGAGAAGTCAATCCTCGTGCCCATACTTTTGTATGGGACCAGAGTCGGACAACCTTTCTTGGGAGCAGTTGGTTAATAGTACTATATAATAATTAACAAATGAAAGATTAAATATAATGTAATGAGTTGTGTTCTTAGCAACTTTTGACATAACAAAGGTACGAAATGACAGACTCCACAGGCACAGCTCCAAAGAGCAAGCTCCAAGGCAAGGTGGCTATAATCACTGGCGGAGCAAGCGGCATGGGCGAGGCCACGGCGCGCCACTTTGCCACTCACGGCGCAAGAGCCATCGTCATCGCCGACGTCCAAGACGAGAAGGGCCAAAACGTCGCCGCATCTATCGGCCCCAACATATGCACCTATGTCCACTGCGATGTCAGCGACGAGGAACAGGTGAAAACATTGGTAGACTCCACAGTCAATACGTACGGACGCCTCGACATCATGTTTAGCAACGTGGGCATGGCTCGAGCGACCCACACGTGCGATCAGACCGTGTTGGACGTAGACTTGTCGGCTTACGACAAGCTCATGGC